>OU744817.1:13225001-13945825 GCA_916614155.1 Mesoligia furuncula | reverse complement strand
GGTCGGAGGATCCTCCCTTCTCTATGGAGGTTGGGTGAACTATACACCCTGTTCCTCATACCTCAATCACACTAATATTATAAAGGCGTAAGTTTGTGAGTGTTTGTATGTTTGTTACTTCTTCACGCACAAACGGCTGGACCAATTTTGATAAAATTTGGTATGGAGGTAGCTGACACCCTGGATTAACACATAAGTTAAGCTACTTTTATCCGGATATTCCCACGGGATCGGGTAATACAATAAGAAGGTCACTCACCATCATCTTTCTTGTTAATCTCAATGAAATTCTCGATATAACTAACATCTTTAACTAAGAGATCAGTGCTGAGATCCGGTTCGCAGAGGAAAGAGGACTCTTCTGGCAAAGTTTCATTCTTCACATTCGATTTGCGGCCTCTTCTGCGTCCTGGTAGAAGAAAAGAGAATGTTTAAAGAATAATTACAGATAACGTTAGATAGTAATTTAAATAAAACCTCAATTCATCTCATCATCTGCCTAGCCTTTTCCCAACTATGTTGGGTGGGTTTCCAGTCTAACCGGATGCAGCTGAATACCGGTATTTTACATGGAGCAACTGCCTTTCTGACCTCCACAACCCTAGTTACCCAGCTTACGTACAAAAATCGTAAGGCGACACTTTCGCGCTCAGTCCTGTGTACTGCTGGCTGGGTGAGCGTGAGCGCTGGCGCTAGGCCCCGGGGGTGGGGCGAGATGGATACCGCTCGCTGCGGCGTCTTTGAATCGATTTGATTTTCCCATCACTAAATAGTGCTTGTGACGTCATAGTAGGTAGTCAAAAAATGGCACGCTTAGTTTTCATACAGATCGTGATATTTGCGTTATCTCATGATCATCATCATCATTTCAGCCGAAAGACGTCCACCGCTGGACATAGGCATCTCCCAAGCACCTCCACTTCGACCGGTTCTGTGCTTCTCGCATCCAACGGGTTCCAGCGGCCTTCACAAGGTCGTCGGTCCACCTTGTGGGAGGCCTTGCAACGCTACGTCTTCCGGTACGTGGTCGCCACTCCAGAACCTTTCGGCCCTATCGGCCATCTGTTCTGCGAGCAATGCGCCCTGCCCACTGCCACTTAAATTTGGCAATTCTTCGGGCTATATCGGTTACCTTGGTTCTCCTGCGGATCTCCTCATTTCTGAATCGATCACGCAGAGAAACTCAAAGCATAGCCCTCTCCATTGACCTTTTGTTATCTAGGTCTATCTATATTTATTTATTTATTTAATACTTAAGAGTGTTTACGCCTTACGACATTTCATACAAACTTTCAAGCCCTTGTTTTTCGAAATGAATGAACCGATTTTAATGAAACTTCATACTTATAAGCAGGATACAAAGGTCTAAAAAGTTAGTAGAGAACATTTTCGAAATGTCTTATTTAAAAAAAGATAACTGGAAATCTGTTTCTATGGAAAGTTTAAAATCGGTCTAATTTGGCTGTAACACTATTTTTCGAAAATGTTCTCTACTAACTTTTTAGACCTTTGCATCCTGCTTATGCGCATGAAGTTTCATGAAAATTGGTTCATTCGCTTCGAAAAATAAGGGCTTGAAAGTTTGTATGAAATGCCGTTCAGCCTAAACGCTCTTCAAGCACATAAATGTACAGAGGCGGACTTAATGCCATATGCATTTTCTACCAATCAACCTTTGGGTGATGCAGAGACAAACAGTGGTACGTGGTGCAATCATGAACTTTGAGGAATAAATATTTAATATTATTTTTTTATTTTTTTTATTTATTTTTATTTTTTCTATATCTGTGCCACTTACCCTTGGGAGCGTCAGGTTTCTTCTTGACTGTATCCTGTTCAGGTTTGTGCCTCTTTTTATTCTTCTGTTTGTTCTGGTTCCCGTCTGAAGGGTCAAATAAACTAAAGAAGGAATCCATTGCACTGTAACAAATGAAAATATTCGAGCTTATTATTTGTATCTATACAATAGTGCCTACCTCGGTGAGTCTATGGTCAAGTGCGACCTCTGAGCGTGGAGTCCAGGGTTTGATCACCAGGTCAAAAAAAAAAGGCTTTGAAATTGGATTTTTGGCTGTATCAGCCATTATTAAGATCGAGCAAAAATTTATTGTATTACTTGAAATTTTCAGTGTGTATTATTATTATTATATTATTAGTGTATTAATTCTATTTATATTTTCATTTACGAAAATATTTAAAAGTACAGACGCCAGCACATCAAGCTACCCGAAACTGTCAAATTTTCCCAATCAACCTTGAACCTTATGCTGTAGCGATAAAATTGAAAATTTATTAAAGAAAGAAGGATGCCCATTTTTCACCTGACAATGTATAGAAATGAAATAAATATTAAAATTCAGCTAATTTAATTGTACATTCATTACGCTAATCACAATTTTAAAAGAAGGCCAGGAAAAAAATATTTATTCATTTTTCTTTATGCTAACTCTACGTCTTATTACCTTATTTTGAACGCATCTCAATTACCCTGAACGCATCCAACTACTCATTTTTTACAACGTTCCGTTTTGCACACTGCTTCTTGACTTTATTCAACTCTTTTTCTGAGTTTTATATATTATTTTGAGTGTTATTTGATCAATAACTATTTTTTATTAGTCTGTGCATAATACAGGTCAATTCAAAATAACATGATAATTAAATAAATTAATTATGCAGATTATAATTGAGTTCGCACGAGTGAAACGGATTTTTTAGATATTTTGACAGTTCAGCGACTTCGTTGTTGCGCTTGCGTCTCGTTGTGAATTGTGCCATTTTGTGTGTGTAACTACTGAGATGGGCTAGATTTCAAGACAATATCTCTGCTCCAGCAGAATTTCTGGATGACGTAGTAGGTAGGTATATATGTACTGCGGTCAACGAAATGGGTAGGCAAGTGATCACTTTTGACAATACAATAGCAAAGTTAGACTTTTTCTAAGTAAACAAACTATCGTAAAGGCAAATCCTAACCTAAAAAGTAACATTAATATTTTTTGGCCTTTGTAGACTTTAAATCGTAAAAATGACTATATGACATTATTTTCTAATCTTATAGGTACTCTTTCTACTATACCTTATAACTATACATTAACTTTCATTATCAGGTTTTTAAATGTATGGAGAGTGGGCATTGTTCTTTGACAGATTGTAGTAACTTGATGTACTGGCGTCTGTACATAGCGTTAAATCTTGTACAATGGTACGGAACCCTTCGTGTGTGAAGCCGACTCGAATTTAGCCGGTTTTTACCTGACTGCGTCAGAAGGGGTTTTTCGAGTGTATGTATGTATATTTCTTCGGCACGCTCTGAAGCCTAAACGGCTTGATCGATTTCAGCTTGAGAGGTGCCGTTAGATTCGTCTTAATTGTGAGAGTGATATATCAAAATTGAAGAAAAATTAAAATGGCCGATTTTTGGCGCAATGTCTTCAAAAAAAATTTTTTTTTCTCAAAACCTATTGAGTGGGGTACCTATCAAAATAAAGGGTTTTAAACGGTGATTACAAAAATAAATCGTAAAAAACACGTACCAAGAACTAAATCGTTTGCGAAATCTTTCACATTTGTGAACTAAAAAGCTGGAAATAAAAAAAGTAATTTAAAAAATAGAAAACCCGAGTGCGAAACTGAAAAGCTACAAACAAGCCCATTTTAAATTAAATAAAAGTTGGAAGCAGGCGGGACCACAGATATAGATATACCTAGATAACGCAAGTATCACGAACTGTATGAAAACCAAGCGTGCCATTTTTTGACTACCTACTATGACGTCACAAGCTCGCGCTCTCGCTCACACTTACCCAGCCAGCAGTACACAGGACTGAGCGCGAAAGGGGCGGCTTACGATTTGTAATCATAAGTTGGTGCAATTTTTGGCACGCGAAGTAGTTACTCTTGCGTTATCTAGGTATATCTATATCTGTGGGCGGGACCCATTTGAATTCGAAAATACAATCAAAATGGTATGGGTACCGCCTGCTTCCAACTTTTATTTAATTTAAAATGGGCTTGTTTTTAGCTTTTCAGTTTCGCAGTCGCGTTTTTTATTTTTTAAATTACTTTTTTTATTTAGGACGCGGTTTTATGGCTTGTGTCAGGTGTGATGTTTAGAACTTGCCAAATTAGGCGTGTCTTGATTTGCCTAACCTAGCGTGAATATACAGGCGATAGGCGAAGATAACGACTATAACGAGTCAGACAAATATTTGTCTCTGTTTGTTTACGGTTGTATTACGTGCATGTTTCAGGTTTTCCCGATTAATATAACCTACTTGGCTCTGTTGACTTTTAAATTTGCACAACATAGAAACTAAATCCATACCGTACTAATATTATTGTTACGAGCTTCGGGTTCGTGACAATAAAAACTGCCGATTTAATAACCAAAAAAAATAACACTTTAATCAACAACACTAATAATAATTCAAACAAACTAATTATACCACACAATTGACTACTGATCGCTTTAAGTCGCGCTTGAAGATCGCTTCGGATGTTTTCGCTCGTATCGCTGTATCCAAACTGTGTCGCTCGCGGCTCACGCCGGCCTTAGTGCCGCAGAGAGTTCTAGAACCTTCCATTGAAGAAACATTTAGAATGTTCGAGTACATACAAGCCCCGATCGACCAGATGTCGATAGTTCGGGAAAGTCCTAGAAAGTTCTCGCATCGAAATTTCTAGAAGGGTCTTCACTACCAGTTCCGCTACTCGATACTAGATGGCGCTAGTGGTAACTACTGTCACCATGTACCAGGCATTAATTGTGGCGCGCAACATTATGAATGCGAAAGTGTGTCTGTCTGTTACCTCTTCACGCTTAAACCGCTGAACCGATTTAGATGAAATTTGGTATCTAACTACCCAAACTATCTCTTAGTTTGGGTCCCGGGAAAGGACATAGGACTGTCTGTCACCAAGCTGTATCTCATGAACCGTGATAGCTAGACAGTTGAAATTTCACAGATGATGTATTTCTGTTGCCGTTATAACAACAATTAAAATAAAATAAAGTTAAAATTTAAAGGGGTTTATACGAAACATTTTTTTTCGGCATTTTATGCCTTGCGGTACGGAAGCCTTCGTGGGCGAGTCCAGTTCGCACTTGGCCAGTTTTTTGAGTTTGTGTTATTTCTCTGCGTCATGTTTACCGCAAATAATTATTATATGTATTTTCATTCTTTCTGTTACTTACATATTGTTGCGCGCCACAATTAATGCCTGGTGACATTCGTTACCACTAGCACCATCTAGTATCGAGTAGCAGAACTAGTAGAGTGAAGATCTTTCTAGAAATTTCGATGCTAGAACTTTCTAGAACTATCGACATCTGGTGAGTCGGAGCCGGTATGTACTCGAACATTCTAGATGTTTCTACAGTAGAAGGTTCTAGAACTATCTGAGGCACTATATAAGGCCGGTTTGAGCCACGACCCGAGTCAGTGTTGGATAAGCGATACAAGCGAATACACCGAAAGCGATCTTTAGGTGCGACTTAGGCCTCATTTACGGAGACGCGGGGCGTCGCGCGTTGCGTTGAGCCGCGCGGCCCGCACTGCATTCAAATATATGGCGTTGTATGAGTGCGTTTACGGAGAAGCGATTTTAGACGCGTTTGTTTGAATTAGGGCGTTTTTTGCGGCCGAGCCCGCGGATGGCACCGACGCGTCCCACGCGGCGTTTATCGCGGCGGCGCACGCAGCGGCAATTCTCGATGAAGCTATGTCCTATGCTATGTGCCGCCGCGATGCCCGCCGCGTGCTTCGCTACACGCTAGAGGATTCGCCGCGGGCGCCGCGGCGGGCACCGCCACGCTTCCCGTCTCGCTTCTCTATGAACATGGTCGTATATTGCTATAAGTTTGTGTTTACGCGTGCGATGATGCGTGCCGCTTCACGCGCCGCCCCACCGTAAACAGAAAAAACGTCCGACGCGCCGCGAGACGCCACGCCACACGCGACGCGAGACGCCCCGCGTCCACAGATTACTAAATAGTTACTTCGTAACAGATACATCACTCCCATACAAAAGCGAAAATACCTACGCTATAATAGCCTACAAAATCTTACTAATAATACCAGCTGTTTGCAGCGAGAAGAAATGTACCTTAAGCTCGCACACAGAGAGTTGAGATTGTTTTGCCCGCCGCGTAACCCACGTGCGAGCGCGTCATCGAGCGAATGTGCTAGGGTCGTACCTATGATGATATTGGTAATAAAACCTATGATGATATTGGTAATAAAACGAATGTTGTAGAAAAAGTCTATTTTAATAAAATGATAGATGCATTTTTTTCCTTCCCTGAATTCCCGATTATTAAATTTTATTGTCGAAAATATCCGAAACCGCGTAAATAATTTTAATAAATAATCAAAAGGGAAACAGGAGCAAAGCGGAGGAAAATGAATTGTTTTAAAATTTCCAAGACGGTACTGCCAGGCCGATCCATTATGACGTTGTCCAAATTATTTAAAAAAGCTTTTTTTAATTCTTCAATATAATTATTGAAAGTTTCTGGTGGGACTTAAGCCCGCCATAAAAAGACGAATCCTTATTATAGGCTTTGAAATGAGTAAACAGTGCTGTTTCGTCAAAATTAGGTTTCTCCTGTAACAAAGCATTGAAGCTAGTGCAGTTATGTTTTTTGCTACACTTATATAATTTATTATATAAGTGTAGCAAAAAACATAACTGCAGGATATTTATATCCTGATACATAAGTCAACGCTCTTTACTTTGACACTCATCCACTGCACAATAATTACGTGGTTTTGGCATTTTGATACTCAGCGCGGTAACCGTGATGTGCGAGCTAGCGCTCAGGCGGCGTGCGGCAACCCGCTGTCGGTTGTACCGCCGGCGGTACGCGAAGCGGTAGGCATATAACGCGTGGCCTTGAGCGAGTGACGGACGCCTGCCGCGTCTCCGTAAATGAGGCCTTAGAGCGATCAGTAGTGCAATTGTGTTTTATAATTAGTGTGTTTGAGATGTTGATTAAAGTGTCATTCTTTGGTTAATAAATCGGCAGTTTTTATTGTCACGAACCCGAAGCTCGTAACAATATTTTGTTGAGTGTGATCTAAGCCAGGATTACGAAGGCAGTCGCAACGGGCTAAGTATTTCATAGTGTAAATATATCCACAGACGAAAGATATCGTGCCAAATTACATTACAAAGTGTTATCTTTAGAACTATGATTATCTGAGGGGCAATTCCCTTATTTTTATGAACGTTCGCATTCTAAATTCTAATCTCAGTCAATCAATCTTTCAAAAATCCAATCAATTTACATACATTTTTGACATTGAATGTCGCTGAAATGAGACTGCAACTTGAATTTCTAATTTCTTACATCAAACTTTGCACTTTTTAGGGTTCCGTAGCCCCGTACTTAGAACTGAAACTCAATTTTTTTTTTTCATCAAACCCATACGTGTGGGGGGGGTATCTGTGGATAGGTCTTCAAACATGATATTGAGGTTTCTAATATCATTTTTTCTAAACTGAATAGTTTGCGCGAGAGACACTTCCAAAGTGGTAAAAGTGTCGTCCCCCAGTAATTTCTAAAATAAGAGAATGATAAAACTAAAAAATATATATGATGTACATTACCATGTAAACTTCCGCCGAAAATTGGTTTGAACGAGATCTAGTAAGTAGTTTTTTTTTTTGTTAATACGTCATAAATCGTAAACCGCAATTTACTATTTATTCAATCAACTCAAATATAAAATAAAAAAAAAAAACATTTAATTTCATAAACATAAACCTTATGCATAAACCCGGATGTTACGGAACCCTCGGTGCGCGAGTCCGACTCGCTCTTGCCCGGTTTTTTATTATTTTTGTCTTTATCTGATGTACGAGTTACGACTATTACCTGACTATCTGGTGTATTGTGTGTCTTTTAGTCTGCGCTAAATAAATGTATTTTCTTTATTTCTTTCAATTTGACAAAAAAAATCTCATAATTTAAAACGTTCAAAATCTAGTCGCAGTTTCATCTCAACGACAAACAAATGTTAAAAATGTAGGGAAAATAGAGCTGTTTTGCATTAAAACAAAACAGTTATTATGTTATGAAAAACACATAGCATTGGGTGAAGAAGCAATCTAAAATTTAGTATATAAATGCCTTAATAACCATAAAAAACGTACCTCGTAGATCTGTGTTTGTTACCTGTGGTTCTTTACCAAGGCAGAAGTCGGGGGCCATCCTTGGCCTCAGCTGTCATTTTCAAATGTCATTCATAGAAGTCTTCAAAACTCAACAGCAAGCACATTGCTCCAATGCTATGTGTTTTTCATAACATAATAACTGTTTTGTTTTAATGCAAAACAGCTCTATTATGTTTCCTTCAAAACACATAGCATTGGGTGAAGACCTGTTTGATATCTGCTGGTGAAAGAACACCCGAAGGATGTAGACGCTATTTGAATTATTATATTAAATGAAATTAATGAATATTCTGTACGTATTCATTAAATTTTGAAACCGAAAATTAAAGGTTTTCAATTTATTGATTCTAAAAAATTCAAAAATTAACAAATCTTCCATAAAATGTTATATATTGTTAACAATTAGCCTTAGGGAGAACATAAAATATAAAGCTATAATGGTAATTTAAAATCAATGAGATCTAAATTGAATTAAAATAATAATCTCATTATTAAAGGATAATTGTATCACTCATAAGATCCTATCCTTAATTAATCAAAAGTACAAATATTTTTGAATCTCAAACTTTATAAAGATGTGGGAAAACAAACTCAATGTCTAACACAACAAAGTCAAAATCCCATTGAAACTGAAATTTATTTAGGACCTTTTATATCACTATGGTTAATAGATTAATCCTCGCATGTAAATGAAGTATAATTCTATTCATTTACCAATTAAACTGACTTAAAATATGAAAATATCATTTAAACAAACATATTTAAATATTTTCATTGGGAATTGAAAATTCTCATATGATACAGTCCATATCTTCGTCCCCTTCACCGAGAGGAGACCTTTGTCTCATCAGTTGGAACATTATAGGCTGATCATTCTAAGTACTCTTGAGGGATAGCCCTCTCCTTAACTACTTTACAGAAGTAATCATTCTGTAAGCTTAGTGGTTCTTCCAGTTAGATTTTATCTGATGAACTAATCACCAGTCAGCCTCCCGAAGGCTACCACAGACCTCTTCTGACTTCATGGAGGCTCCTCTAACATAGTTTGTTTAGAATTCTTTTGCGCAAGTTTAGACACACCTGTTATTGTAAACCAAAATCAACAATGATTATGGTAGCTTTTAAGTAAATTCTTTGTCAGTGTCTTTAAGCCAAATCTTGGGCGCACTTTGCTTACTTACCCTATTTTTAACATCTCTTGCATACTGACAATTTGTATTGTAAGTATTGTACTCATGTTTGAGCAAACAACTGATTGTCTTATCTTATTTAACATTTAAAAGTTGTGGGATGTCTTACAATATTAGAGTACGTAAATCTCTGCTAATCAAGGGGTAATTTTCTATTACATATGGGTGACTTTCTAAATGGACAAGAAACTGTCTAGATGTCATGCAATCTACACTTTGAGTCTATGACATTCACCTCTGAATACGAGCTTTATAAATAATTATTGTGGATCTTCAACTACATTTGAGCAAGTCCCTTGCTCATCTACCAAATACTGCCCCTTCCAACCTGACTGCCCTCCCCCCCCCCAAATTTTCCAAGCTAGGAGTTGCAGCTTGTCAGGTCTAAGAGGTTCTTACTTAGTTCTTGTATGGGTAGGTACTGGCTCTCTGAGACCTCTTGTCTCCAAGTAAGGGAGCCAGGCACACCGGATCCAGTATGGAGGGATTTATACATAGTACGTCCCTGCCCCTTTTCCGAGTTCAAATGACTGAGCACTCGGTCTTAAATTGGGTGAAGAGAAACACCCAGCTAGTCAAAACTGTTACTTCTTAACTGAATGCATCGCAGAAGCTTGCCAAGCCATCATTTGAGTCCCCTGTGATGTAATGTCGCACAGAGGCCGACTTATCTGACGCGAAAAGGTCTACATCGGAGACGCCCCACTTTGAAACATGGCCTCCGAGGCCTGGGGCCTGGAGCAACAGGCGCCAATCCGGCTGGTCTGTTCCTAGATAAGCGGTCGGCTAAGCCGTTATTATACCTTTAACCTCCCCGGGAGATAAACCGCTGACAGAGTAATTCTAGTGTTCAGCTAATCTGCTAACTTCGTCATTTTGTAAGTTAGGTTCAGGATCACTAGGGATGTATGTACCCTTGTTCGTTTATCCTAAGTTTGCGACAAATGGTCTGTTGACAGATTGAGCTAGAATATGTGCACTCTGAAGACTGGCTTTGGCTGATTATTACTGCGTATAAGGCAAACATTTCTCAAGTTAGAGTGCCACTTTTTTCTGGTTTGGTCAAGTTCCTGGCAAGAGTAGGATATTAGAATATTCTTTATTATGTACACCATACAAACTACAGATATAAGTGTAGAATGTTTTACATAGGGTGACTCAATGGGTGGTCTTATCACTAAAAGCGATATTTTAAAGACCTCTTTTGGATGGATATAGTAGCCCTTTTCATGTGGGCTCCTTACCCTTCCTCCACGGCATGTGTGGACAGGAAGTGGGTTATCCATATATAAAGGAACTGAGCTGTGGTCTCTCAACAGCCACTGGCCACCACATTAACTCTTGACAAACCAGTGGAGCAACCTTTTTTCATTTGTCTTGGTCTGCTCTTCTCAAATATTTTTTGATGACAAGCATTCCAATAAAAGGATAGCAAAATTTAGCTTTTTGAACTTAGTCTCAGAGAACAAAATCTCTTTATTAGGAGCATTGATAATATTATCTTCCTTTTTACCTTGCCTGCAGGCTGCAGGCAGGCTGTGATTGCTATGTGCTCCAAAAAAAAAAAGGCCTAGATAATTCTAACTCCTGATTGAGATTTAGAATTGACTTTGGAAATTCATTTGTCACCCAAGCTTTGTTAAGACCCACAGTCTCCGAGACAGCTTTTGCTAGTGGGCCAGCAAAAAATTATCTCAACTAAATAAAATAGATATTGCAGATTAAATTGTTACATGCAAACACCACAGGGTTGCAAATTCTCTGCCACTTAGTTGGCTAATGCTACAATTGTCCCGGGAACTGAAGAAAAGTCCAAAAGGGGTGTGTTGTCAATTCCCATATTTCTCTTGGTTCTAAAAGACTCTCCGGAGTCGTTGGTGTGAACTATGGCATGAACAGCTTCCCTTCATTAATACATAATTACTTCCATTTAACTTTTTAGTAATAGCGGAGTGTAAACAATAGGCTATTTGATTATAATATCATAATCTTAGATATCCGCATAGATTAATATGATTGGTTTAATAGAGATTTGCATTAATTATTTTAACTAAAGATACTTACTTGTATCTCAAAATAGAAATGTTTTGAATATAAATGTCTTCCAGATTTGACTTCCTGTTATGATTTTCAGTATGAAACAGAAACAAGTTTGCCGTCTTTCATTCCCAAGCTTTTACATGGTTCTTTAGACAGCCTAAGTCTCTAGTGTGTATCTTGGCCTAGTTATTTTAGATATGATCCTCATTTATCATATTTTTTTTTTTTTTTTTTTTTTAAATAACTATTTTCTTATATTAACCAACTTTAAATTGTGATTTATTGCCAATTTTAAATTGTGAAGTGGAGTATTTGCTCCACTGCAAATATAATAAATATCTATATGATAGAGGACACTTTGATGAATGCCAAGAAGATCCTGATGGTCCTGTTCCTGACCATAACTATAAGATTTCCTTAAATATTACAAAATACAGCAAAAAATATACAGTATAGCATAATAAGTTATAAGTAGTTATAACCTTGTTTAAATATTTAACATTTCTTATTAGTTATAAAACTTATGTAATTTTTAATTATTCATCTTAATGTTCTAATTGCACATTAGAGTTAGAGGTCCTGAACCTCTTCAATGTAAGTAACAACTGCATACTGCATGAGAGCAATGAACTAAGTAATTACACTCCTGTATAGGAGTGTACTGACTAGGGAATGCAGAACCGGTTCTGTTTTAAAGAACCGGGATTTTCGGGACCGTCTGGCTAAAGAACCGGGATTCCCGGTACTTTCGATACTTTAAGTAAGCCTTTAAAAGATGAAGAGTTGAAATGGAGAAAGTAAAAGAAAGACGAAATGACAGGGCAAAATAAAAACATTTAAATCAAATCAACTAAAACGTTTTATTTCTTGTTTTATTGGTAACTACGCATATTCTACCAGCAACATCTTTATTAACATTAAAACATTTTTGTACCTAATCCTAGATAATATTTATCAGAAAAATTTATTAAACATCTTCTCCAAACAAATGATTTAAATCAACATGACTCCTATTGCAATTCTGCATAACCGAATTCTAATTTAAAACTTTCGTAATATCTATAAAAAAAAAGAAAAGGAACAGTGGAGTTTTAGCGTAGCATTAATCAGTCTCAATATTATTGATTAGATAATCTTAACCGACATTTTTCAAATTATTATTTATTAACATAATTCATCATCATCATTTCAGCAGAAAGCTGTCCATTGCTGGACATAGGCCTCCCCCAAGCACCTCCATTTCGACCGGTTCTGTGCTTCTCGCATCCATCGGGTTCCCGCGGCCTTCACAAGGTCGTCGGAACACCTTGTGGGAGGCCTTCCAACGCTACGTCTTCCGGTACGCGGTCGCCACTCCAGAACATTTCGGCCCATCGACCATCTGTTCTGCGAGCAATGTGCCCTGCCCACTGCCACTTAAGTTTGGAAATTCTTCGGGCTATGTCAGTTACCTTGGTGCTCCTGCGGATCTCCTCATTCCTGATTCGATCACGCAGGGAAACTCCAAGCATAGTCCTCTCCATTGCCCTTTGGGTGACTTTCAGCCTTCTTATAAGGCCCATTGTGAGTGACCACGTTTCAGTGCCATAAGTCATCACTGGCAACACGCACTTGTCAAAGACTTTCGTCTTGAGACACTGAGGTATGTGGGACCAGAAGATATTGCGTAGCTTCCCGAACGCTGCCCAGCCGAGTCGGATTCGACGATCGACCTCTTTTTTCGAAGTTAGACCTACCTCACTGGACAGTTTGTCCTAGGTAAACATACTCGTCCACGACTTCAAGTGTAGTGTCTCCGATCTTTATGAGAGTGGGTGTTACATGGGCATTTGACATGACCTTCGTTTTGTTCATTTTCATTTTAAGACCCACTCTTTCGGAGGCTCTACTGAGGTCATCGAGCATTGTACTGAAGTCCTCCATAGTCTCAGCACTGTCTCACACCTCGCTGCAAAAGGATAGGTTTCGACGTCTGATCCTGAGAGTCGGACTGACATAGTGGCGTTTTCGTACCGACACTTCAGCACCTCGATGTACCGATAGTCGATCTGGCACCGTCGAAGAGACTGCAGCACAGCCTATGTCTCAATCGAATCAAAGGCTTTCTCGTAGTCCACAAACGCTAAGCAGAGAGGCAGGTTATATTCTTCGGTCTTCTGTATAACCTGTCGCAGCGTATGTATGTGGTCTACGGTGCTAAAGCCTTTACGGAATCCGGCTTGTTCGGGAGGCGTCAAACCTACGCGCGACACGGTTCGTGATGACTCTCGAAAACAGCTTGTAGACATGGCTCAGAAGTGAGATGGGCCTATAATTCTTAAGAAGGGCATTGTCGCCCTTCTTAAAGAAAAGTATCACCACACCTCTGTTCCATGCCTGTGGTGTTTTGCCCTCGAGTATGATGACGGAATCAAACAGCTTCCGAAGGGCCTTAAGAACGGGTTTTCCGCCGGCCTTCAGAAGCTCGGCCGTAATTCCGTCATCACCCGGCGCCTTGTTATTTTTGAGCTGCTTCAGAGCCATCCTAATCTCGTACAGGCTGACGTCCGGGATGTTTTCGGTATAGTGTCGGTTCAATCTAGCTCTTGGGTCGTTTGCCAGATCCATAACGGGGTTACTTGTTGACGTCTATAACTGTCCATAGAACCTCTTGATCTCCGTCAACAGCTCAGGTTTGGCGGATATGATCCTGCCATCATCGGTCTTTAGTTTTGTAAGCTGGCTCTGCCCAAAAGAAGCAGTCTTGTTTGAGTCTTTTTTGCGAAGCACTGTCCACCAAAATCACAAACACAACGCAAAGCACAACATTCCGAAGGCGCGGTGGCCGCCACCAGCCCCTCCCGCACCCTCGTACAGCATGCTCTTGTAGCATGCATGCTTCTTGTGCATGCTAGGTAGCAAGTGTATTCCACGCTTTAAGCGGTCGGGCTTTATGCTATAAAATCAGTAATATTCGAAACGCGAAGTATCTTTTCCCGAAAGTACCGAAAGAACCGGGATTTGGTTTTAAAAATCCCGGTTCCAAAAACTACGCAAATTTCCGGGATTTTCCGGTACTTTCGGTTCCGGGATTTCCCGGGACTATTCACTAGTACTGACTACCTCCAAAAGGGGTAGGATACAATCCTAGTGGGTAGGTTGCTGCTCAATTAACAAATTTCTGTAGAACTACGTAAGCAGCTAGCTTCTTTTCTCTAGACCCACATATTAGAGATCCCAGCCACACCTCCCTCCGCGGGGGCTAAAAATAGTTTTTATTTTTGTTTCGTGGCCTATGTACTCACTCTCAGTGTGTCGAACACATAGGGTAGGTGAGCATACATGTAAGGTTTACTTATAATGGATTGCTTTTCATGGTGGAATGTCAAAGAAAAGCCACTGCTTGAGTAATTTTAGCTCCTCAAGACATTCAGTATTTTCTTTAGGAATTACTACCTAATCATCATATTTTTACACTGAAATCCCTTTCCATAACTTGTAATATTCTTTAAACACAAAAGGGTTGTATACAAAACAACACTGCACTTCTGTCTGAAGTACCTACCTAGATACTAGCAAGAAACAGATTAGAAATTTGTTGATAGTATTTTTGATTAAGGTTAGTGATATAATGTGTCTTAATAACAGATATTCAGCACTTACTTGGCTTACTGGCTACTAATTCAATTATAAAAATGCGTAGGTCGGACTTACAGGAAATCGTTTCGATCTCTTTGCCTTGTCGTTCGGCGGTGGGAAAAGGGGTGCCTCAATCCTCCGAGGATGACGAGAGTTTTTCCCCACTATTGCGCTTAGGAGAATCACTCAGGGTCGCTACACACGGTTCCTCGAAGTAACCGGTGACCACATAACTATAATTTGAACCTTCAATCTCCGTTTCGTCATTTCGCTGACTAAGAATCAGCGCAACACTATATATCACTTACCACAATCACTATTATTCACTTTCTTTAAAGTTATACCTGAATATTTTCTAATTTTCTATGAAAATTAACGAGAGAAAATTTTTTTCCGTACGTTGGCGGCAAAAATTTTAGACGCTATGAATGACATTTGAAAATGACAGCTGAGGCCAAGGATGGCCCCCGACTTCTGCCTTGGTAAAGAACCACAGGTAACAAACACAGATCTACGAGGTACGTTTTTTATGGTTATTAAGGCATTTATATACTAAATTTTAGATTGCTTCTTCACCCAATGCTATGTGTTTTGAAGGAAACATAATAGAGGTATTTTTGACAGAAAAATTACGAAAATTGCCTGCGGGGTAGTTGCGTAATACACTATCAGTAGCAATGGCTTTCATTTAAATGTAGCAGGTACTTTGTCTGTGCCTAACGTTTTTGCACTTGCAAACGTCTGCTCGAATTTGATTATTTGGTTTAGAGCAGTCATGTCAAAGATACGGCCCGCGGGCCGAATCCGGCCCTCGGGCCATTTCGGTACGGCCCGCGATCACAATATATATCACAGATAAATGAATCTTTTTTTTAGAGAGTTTACTCAATGCCTCTACGCAGATTTAAAAATACGCGCACTTTACTTAAAAGTAATTTCAAGAGTAGCGGCTGACAAGACGAGTGAGAGAGTGTTAGTTATGCTTTTCTCTCTCTCTCGTGCGCGCGCGAAGTCGTCTTCTGTTTCGTCCGTGCAGCTAACGCATACTGCACCCCTCCCTCACCCTCTTTCTTACTTTTGGTATGATTTGTAACAACTATATATAACTAAATGAATAAAGATGTTAAAATAATTTAGTATGTTTTAGTAAGTATTTTAATTTGAACCTGGCCCGCCTACACATTCTAAATCTAATATTATGGCCCTCTGCAAAATTGAGTTTGATACCCCTGGTTTAGAGCCTATATACTACCTCAAATGGCTTAGCATGATCCTTCGTTATGACGAAAATACCACAGCATTTATTTTGAAATAAATATATGCTTAAGTTGAGGATTAATGTTAAGTACTATGTTAGACGAAAACACGATTCCATAAAATTTTCTCTATAGAAAAAAAATCCAAAGTTACCTCCAAACCGAACAATAAACCGCTGGTATTCAAAAAATACTTCAAATTAGATCATGAAACTTTGCATACTAACTGAACTAACTATAAAGCAGGACTTATGTTACTTAGTTTTTTTGAATTGCCTTTATTTTCACCGTAAAAAGCAAATACCTAAACTATTGGCGAGGCCTTCCGCCCAGCACCGCACTCTGTCTCGCTCTCACACAGTCCGCGAGCAGTATCGTGCAAGCGACATAAAGAGTGAATTTTAGCTGAGGTAGTATAGGCCCATAATTAACAATTTTCGACTCGGAGATCGGACTAAATAATATGATTCAATTATTATAATTTAGTAATTATTTTATCATAATTGCCGCGTCATGAATTTTGATCATAATAATCGATAGGTACTTAATATTGTAAAGAGGTACAATTTCTGAGTTTGTATATAAGGGATACCTAATCTTCGGAACTACTGATTCCGAAAACTCTTTCACTAATGAAAAGTCAAGTGGAAAGTCAAAGTCATCTGCCTAGCCTTTTCCCAACTATGTTGCGGTCGGCTTCCAGTCTAACCGGATGCAGCTGAATACCAGTGTGTTACATGGAGCGACTGCCTATCTGACCTCCACAACCCAATTATTGGGTAATACGATAACCCCTTGGTAAGGCTGGTCGTCAAACTTTCGGGCTTTTAACGACCCGTGACGACTGTCAAAGATCCATGAATGACAGCCGGGACCAAAGGCTTGACGTGCTTTCCGAGGGACGGGCTTGGTATGTTAAGATGGTGTCCCATCCACGGACCAACCGCGGCAAGCGTAGCTTAACCTGGTCGATCGAACCGTGCGGCTGTTATTTCTTAGCCGCAAGCCCCTCATGCATCATCTCTTAATAAACACAATAATTATGATTCTTAGAATTCCCCGAATAGAGTTTTCCTCGATATTAATAGGCTGCTGACATTTGTTTATGTAGGGGAAATTACCTGAACGCGTTTCAGAACTTTTAGAGTGTTCGCAGACGGCATCGTCTTACACAATCGGTGGCAGATTTTTCGTAGGAGGTAAACGAAACAGTACAGACAGATCAAATGTATGGACGCACACCATGTTTATTTTTTTCGTCATAGGTGTCGTTTACATAGTTAAAGAGGTTGCCCAAAACCGTTAGTGAGGTCCAAATGTAAATCCAAAATGGCGGCTGTAAATTTTTTTAATTTATTTACCATGGGTGTCGTTTTCATAGTTTTCGAGGGTGCTAAAGCCGATAGTGGGGTCAAAATCTAAATCCAAGATAGGGGGTGCGAAATTGATATTCACGATGAAAAATTTGAATTTTTTCGCAGCCGCCATCTTGGATTTACGTTTTAACCAGGAGGGAAAGATAACCAGCCAACTCCTAACCGCAAACCGCGTTAAAAAACTTCGTTACAATAAAACACATCAATTTTACAGACATTTAGAGTGACAACCCAAAGCTTAAGCGAATCGTCCCGCCGCGACGATTCGCTTAAGCTAGACGCTTAACTTTTCGCTACTCGAAAATAATTGTTTTTAAATAGAAATACTTTGATAAAAGTGGTAATAACTACAACAAACTTTAACTGTGAGTGAGTGAAGTGCTACAAACCTTGAAGCAATAATAAAAACAGTGTATTAAAACAAATCGAGACGGAATAAAACTTTGATAAAATATTAATATACCGGCCATCATAAAAAGTGAATCCCTGGCCTACATCAACGTTGTTATCGACGCAGCGAGGAAGGCGGCATTAGTTTGGAATCTCGCATTTATTGCAAAAAACTAGTTTCTACGCAGTAGGCGGTCTAAGTTTGGAATCACTGTTAAGAAATCAAAGCTGTGTTTACCGCGGCAATTGGTGGGAATAACATAGTGGATCTATCGTAGTACACGCGCTGACTTGAAAACTAATACGCAATCAGTTAATTTGCAAAATGATGCGATCCCCGACTAATGGTGGCAGCGGAAATGAAGCTAAGGGAAGTTCCCAACCGGACCTGTCAAAGCTGAATGAGGACGAGTTCCAAAATATTACTAGCCGTGGCTACAAACGGAAACAACCGCATGACGATTTATCAGTGCAATTCCAATTGTTTCAAAACCATATTTCAACATTGCTGACTAATTTCACTACTGAACAAAAGGAAATGAATTTAAAAATACGTGATGATATTGCATCCATAAATGAACAGTTAAAAGACATTAAGTCCACCACTAATAAACTAGCTCAGGAGCAAGAAATCCTAAAATCCGAAATAACAAACCTTAAAATTTCCAACGGTACCACCGCTCAGAAGATAAATACACTTCAGACTGACGTTGATCAGCTGAAAATTATCTCGAACTCCTCGAAGACTGCGATTGCTAACATTACTCCAAGTCTGACTTATTATGAGGACGTATTGTCGGAAATACAAGAACGCTGTCAAAGAAACAAGAACTTAGTTATTGTTGGCATATCTGAACTTCATTCTGGCAATGCGGCTATAAGGCATGACCATGACAAGGAAGAAGTTAATAAAGCAATAAGCAACATTACCTTAGATTGTCCTCAACCAGTTAAAATTCATCGCCTTGGTAAATATAACACTCAAAAAAGTCGTCCTATTAAGCTATATTATGCGTCACAAGACACACCAAAGTATATATTGCGCAATAAATCGAAACTGTCTGACCAGCCAATCAAAATATATCCCGACCAAACACCTCAACAACAAAGCTACTTAGAAAACCTCCGGAAAGAACTACAGCAACGCACAGAAAATGGTGAGACAAACTTAAGTATTAAATACCTGAAAGGCGTTCCAAAAATTACCCGGAATGAATCAAAAAACTTACAATAATGACATCACAAAATAGCTCACAACTTGAAACGCAAAATACCATTACTTACCAGATAACGGACAACTATACTAATATTATCACTACTACTAAATCTCTGAAATTCCTATATATGAATGCTCGAAGCATTGTCAAGCCAGGCAAACATGACGAACTAAAATGTATTGTAGAATCCATCCACGATGCTATACATGTCATAGTTCTAACCGAGACGTGGATCAAATCAGACGAAGAGGCTCAACGACTGCGAATACCGAACTATACCCATTACTACAACTTCCGAACAAATACCAGAGGAGGAGGAGTTTCTATTTACGTACACAATTCTTTGAAGCAAACCTTCATCGAAGAAAAAACGGAAGAAGATAACCATTTCCTCTGGGTCCATCTGGAAAAATTTTCGCTTGACGTTGGAGTCGTGTACAAACCGGAACGAACAAATATAACAAGTTTCCTAGACACCTATTCATACTACTTACAAAAGATGAAAAGAGCTATCATATTTGGGGACTACAACCTCAACCTCCTTAAACCTGATGGAAACACGAAAGATTATAAATATTAACTGAAGGAAGATGGCTACACAATATTAAATAGAATTGCAAAAAAATACTGTACACGAGAAACTCCAACGACCAACACTATATTGGATCATGTTAGTACTAACCTGCAAATCACCGACTACAACTTTCATTTGGCAGTTATTGAGTCGTCTTTTTCAGACCACAAACAAATTTACTTTGAAATAAAAAGATTATATCCAGAACTACTGCAAAAGAAAAAATACAAAAAAGTTGATTATGAAAATCTATACAAAACTATAAATGAAAACAAGGCTGAGAATGAAAATGATGACTACTTGGCACTTGAAGAATACTTAAAATCTGTGATCAACCAAAATAAAACTGAAAAGACGAAGATTCTTAACCCACCTAAGACCGATTGGATAAGCAGGGGGATAATTGAAGCTATCAATACTAGAAATGAACTGAGTAAGAAATTAAAAGAGAACCCTGAAGACGCAGAAATAAAGAGCAATTTTATAGCTGAACGAAATAATGTGACCGCTGTTATTCAGAATGCTAAGAGTTCTTATTATACAAAATCTTTCAAAAATTGTGTCGGAAAGCCTTTTAAGATGTGGAAGTTGATTAATAATTTAACTTGCAATAAAATAAAAAATAACTCAGCCCCTACTATACTGGAAGGACCTATTACCGACACAAAACTTATATGTGAGAGTTTCAATAATTACTTTTCAACAATCGGTACAGTGCTGGCAAATGAAATTCCTAAATGTCATCAAAACAACGCAACTGACACGCTTTCTAGACTGAGTACAGGTAAACTTGCAGACTTGTCACCAACCACCACTAAAGAGGTTTCAAAAATTATTGACGAATTGAAAACTAACACCAGCGCAGGCATAGACGGCATTAGTACTAAAATAATTAAATGTATTAAAGATTTACTTCTGGAAGACTTAACAAAATGCATTAACAAAAGCCTTCAAGAAGGAATATTTCCAGATACACTAAAAGTCGCCAAAGTCACACCGATACATAAAGCCGGGAACAAAGCAGATGTGAGTAATTATCGTCCAATATCGGTCTTACCGATAATCTCTAAAATTTATGAAAAACTCATTCATAGTAGGTTACAAGCTTACTTAAATTCTATAAATTTTATTTCCAAAAACCAATATGGCTTCCGACAGAAATCAAACACTCTATCCGCGACTATTGATCTTATTACTAACTTAAAAACTAACATTGATAAGAAGCAAATAGCTCTTGGGATCTTCATTGATTTAAAAAAGGCATTTGACACCGTAAGTCACAAAATTCTTCTTGAAAAACTGGAAAGTATTGGTATTACTGGCTTTGCATTAAAAATATTAAACTCTTATCTTACAAATAGGTACCAAGTTGTCGGTATTGGTGAACATCGAAGTGAACCCCAACCCATCACCTGTGGAGTACCACAAGGTTCTATACTAGGCCCTCTATTATTCCTTATCTACATCAACAATATTAATGAAATCGGTCTTAGGGGAGTTATTTCATTGTATGCCGATGATACCAGTCTTTTTTACTTTGGCAGCAATATAGAGGAAATTGTTAGGGAAGCACAAAGTGATCTTAATAGACTAGCTATGTGGTTCCAAAACAATCTGCTTACTATAAATGCTAGTAAAACCAAATACATGATATTTAGAGCTAAAAATAAAAAACTTCATTCTCAGGGTCAATTAAACATTAATGGGCAATCCTTATTAAAAACAAATACTGAAAAATATTTAGGTCTTACTCTTGATGATAAACTTACAATGAAACCACACATTGAGAAAGTAAGAAAAAAGATATCATCCCTGACTGGTGCGCTAAGAGGAATTGTCCGATGTCTCCCACCACAGGTCAGATATACTATTTATAATTCGATGGTTAAACCGCATCTCGATTACCTAATCGAAATATGGGGAAGTGCCGCCAAAACTCACCTTAAAAAACTACAAACATCTCAGCATAAAATTATTAAAGTCTTGTTTAATTATGATTATTTCACGTCATCTCAAAAGGTCTTAAAAGAAACAAAATTAATGAATATTGAACAAACTTATAAATATAACACTTGTATACTTGTACGTAAAATAATTAATAGAGACATACACACACAAATAACATTTACAAAGAGAATGCAAATTCAAAAGCGCATGACGAGGCAGGCTAATCAAATAATTTTAAGAGCACCGAGGACAAACTACGGTAGAAAGACTGTTGTATATGAGGGGGCACAACTCTATAACTCTTTACCTAAAGAAATTAGGGACTCGAAATCACTTCCAAGTTTTAAAAGGCTATTAAGGCACCATGTTCTGAATGTTGTTAAATTGTAGGTTTTTTACTGTATTTTAATTTTAGTTTTTAACCAAGCGAAATCGTCGCTTATCTTAATTTGTATGTTTTTCCTCATAGAAGTGAATAATTGTATTCTTTTTGAGTGAAATAAATTGTCTTAAACCGCAACCCTAACGCTCCAATGGAGCGTAGGTAATTATTTCAACATATATGTAGGTCTAGTTTACATACTGTTCATATTTATACTGTGACGTAGGTCTCAATAACGTTAAAGCCTCCTCTACACGTCGTCAGATTCATCAGCAGATGGCCATCGGCGAATGCCTCCGCCGACGTGTAGACGGGGTAATTTGCTAGTCTGTGGTAGGTATTTAGCCTCTGCCGACGTCAAATACCTACCACAGACTAGCAAATTACCCTATTACACGTCGGCGGAGGCATTCGCAGATGGCCATCTGCTGATGAATCTGTCTACGTGTAGAGGAGGCTTAAGAGAAATAATCTGACCGATTTTAGGATCTACCTACAAAAAATATGCCATGTGCGACCGCGCTTAATTAGGAGCTTTTAAACATAACTGGCGAATTTCAGGCGTAATATTATGTTGTGTCTAAAAGTGTTTTAAATGTGTAACTAAATTAGTTAAAGATCTTATTTAAAATTTACGTAAAATAAACAGCTGATTCCCCAGACATAGCAGAGACAAAAATAAAATTCTATCTGTGGCACGTTTTTTATTTCAAAGTTGGCAATGCTTTGACGGAGAATTGGCGGGAATTTGGCAATCTTTGTTGTTGTTGACTGTCATGTCATGACTGTCGCCGATTTTTTATTATATTACTATGATGTCAGTGCCAAATTGAATTATAAAAAAACATTATGGCTATGTTTTCCTTGTAAAAATAGCAACTCGACATCCTCTTCCTACCCTAATTGTTACAAGAACAACATACCTACCTACTCTATCTATTAACTATTTACAAGCCATCATTACATGGCGGAAACCGGAATGTGTCTTTGCACAGAAATTGTATGTACCTACCTACCACATTTTATGCAAATAAACGGATTTGATATATGTAGGTACCTAATAATAATAATAAAAGCCATTTATTCAGACCTTTTGCAACTTATGCTAGTACAATAAAATTATTAATAAGTTGTAATTAAGTACCTATAGCTAAAAAGTAAAGACAAAAAAATAATACTATTATTGACACCGGCTGTCTTCATATGTGTGCCCATCGGCAAAGGCCTCCTCCATTTCTTTATTATTATTACTATTAAGGTACCTATCCCATGTTACTTGAGGTCGGCGCAACAAGTTTTTTTATTCAACTCTGTCAACCGTCATGCTATCATTCACTCCCTTCCCTTTCATATCCAAAGACATTAAATATCTTAAATCTCTTTGTTCATATCATTCCTCACACAATCCATCCAAATTTTTTTTTTTTTGCCTTCCTCTCCTATGACGTAATATTAACGTAATAAATTTAAATATATAATTATTCCTCTCCTTATAAAAATAGCAATTGCGATGTTAGTAAACAATTTAATTAGCATGTCTAGCATAGTTCAAGTGTCAGCACAGACCGAACTGCAAAAAAAATTCGAACATGCTAGAACACATGCCACAGGGAATCATCTATTGCGAGTATTACACCAGCAGGAAAACGCCCATGCACGCTTATGCATGCTATTTGGATCTCTCTAAAGCGTTTGATCTTGTTAATTATGAAAAGCTCTGGGATAAACTTAAGGAAACTAAATTGCCGGGAGAGATACTAAGTATTTTAAAGTTTTGGTATCAGACTCAAGTAAACTATGTAAAATGGGCTGGTACTTTATCAGATCCATATGTACTACAGTGTGGTGTAAGACAGGGTGGATTGTCGTCACCAGTTTTGTTCAATTTATATGTAAATGCACTGATCGTTGAGCTTAGCAGCATGCATGTCGGTTGTCACATAGATAACATCTGTGTCAATAATTTAAGTTATGCAGATGACATGGTGCTGCTGAGTCCAACGATCGGTGGACTTAGGGCGTTGGTAAATGTGTGTGAGAAGTATGCGACTAGCCATGGTCTGAAATATAATGCCACAAAAAGTGAACTCATGATATTTAAGGCAGGTACTAAATCACCAGATCAGGTCCCGCCAGTTTTCTTGAACGGAACCCCTATGAAATTGGTCACTTGCTTTAAATATCTTGGGCACATAGTCACTGAAAACCCACGTGATGATGAGGACATGGACAGGGAACGTAGGGCGCTGTCGGTCAGAGCGAATATGATTGCCCACAGGTTTAAGCGATGTAATGCTCAAGTCAAATTAACACTTTTTAGAGCGGACTGTACTTCACTATACACATGCTGCCTGTGGGCTCATTATACGCAAAGATCCTTCAGCGCTCTACGAGTCCAATATAACACCGCGTTCAGGGCGCTGTTGGGGCTGCCGCGCTGGTGCAGTGCGTCAGGCATATTCGCGGATGCACACGTTGACGGCTTCCATGCCGTGCCTCGCAAGCGATGCGCCGCGGCGCTCTGCAGGCTGCGCGCCAGCACTAACAGCATCCTAGCGGTTATAGCGGATAGGCTGGACTCACGCTATGTCCAGCATTGGGTTAGTACCCATATTAAAAAATAAATCTGTTTTCTTATTATTAACACTAACATTTAAGTTCTATTGTACTAACACTACAATTTAAGTTCTTTTTCTACTAACACTACCATTTAAGTTCTTTTGTAGTACTAACACTATGGATTTTAAAAAAGTCTGAAATAAAAGGTTTTTATTTTATTTTTTATTTTCATTGCATGCTTTTTAAACTCTATAATAGCAATCATTGAGTTGAGAGGGGCCCGTGGCTAAATAATAACAGCCGCACAGGTCGATCGATCAGGTTAAGCTACGCTTGCCGCGGTTGGTCTGTGGATGGGTGACCATCTTTACATACCGTGACCCCTCCGTGCCTCGAAAAGCACGTTAAGCCGTTGGTCCCGGCTGTCATTCGTGACAGTCGTTACGGGTAGTCAGAAGCCCGAAAGTCTGACAACCAGTCTTATCAAGGGGTTATCGTATTACCCAGTAATTGGGTTGTGGAGTTCAGATAGGCAGTCGCTCCATGTAAAATACTGGTATTCATGTGCATCCGGTTAGACTGGAAGCCGACCCCAACATGGTTGGGAAAAGGTTATGGCGCATCCACACATGCCGAGCGGAAATGCCGGCGGCAAACCCGGCGGCCAAGCCGGCGGCCTGGCCGCCTCGTCATAAAGGCAGCCTGAAAGCCGGCGGCAAACCCGGCGGCATAAGCCGGCGGCATGTGTGGATGTGCCATTAGGCAGATGATGAATAGCAGTGATTGAGTTCATCTATATCAGAGGTGGCCAACAGGTCGACCGCGATCGACTGGTCGATCGCGACTATTAGTCCAGTCGATCGTGGCAAGGCAAAAAATATTTCCAACTACAAACCTGATTTTGCTAATCTAGCGAAAGATGCTCAAACGCAAATCCATACTAATATTACAAATTCGAAAGTAACTCTGTCTGTCTGTATGTTACCTTTTCACGGCTAAACCACTGAACGGATTTCGATAAAATTTGGCAGAGAGATAGATTGCATTCCAGAGAAGGACATAGGATAGTCTTTATCGACATACCTCGCGGGCGAAGCCGCGGGAGAAGCCGCGGGCTGAGGCTAGTAATATTATAAATTCGAAAGTATCTGTCTGTCTGTATGTTACCTTTTCACGCCTAAACCATTGAACGGATTTCGATAAAATTTGCCAGAGAGATAGATTGCATTCCGGGGAAGGACATAGGATAGTTTTTATCGACATACCTCGCGGGCGAAGCCGCGGGCGGAAGCTAGTAATATTATTAATTGGAAAGTATCTGCCTGTCTGTCTGTGTGTTACCTTTTCACGCCTAAACCACTCGGATTTCGATAAAATTTGGCAGGGAGATAGATTGCATTCCGGGGAAGGACATAGGATAGTTTTATCGACATACCTCGCGGGCGAAGCCGCGGGCGGAAGCTAGTAATATTATAAATTGGAAAGTATCTGCCTGTCTGTCTGTGTGTTACCTTTTCACGCCTAAACCACTGAACGGATTTCGATAAAATTTGGCAGAGAGATAGATTGCATTCCGGGGAAGTACATGGGATAGTTTTTATCGACATACCTTACGGGCGAAGCCACGGGCGAAAGCTAGTTATATTATCACATATATGATAACATACATAATCAACCTCTAATGTTCCCATAGCTAGGACAGGGGCCTCCTCTCGGTTACTAAGTACTATTAGTTATACAGTCTCGGTGAGAGGGAGTGGGCCGTAATCCACCACGCGGGCCCAGTGCGGGTTGGTATCTGCGCTAACTATGTACGTAATATGAACGCAAGTGAAAGGAATGCAGTGACTCACTAAATTGACCTACGCACGTAAACGTCATAATTACGAGTTCATTAATTTCTTAATTAAACATACAAGACGCTATTTTAATAACAAATTTTCAAAGTGTTGTTGGATTTTTCCATCCATCCATACTAATATTATAAATTCGAAAGTAACTCTGTCTGTCTGTCTGTATGTTACCTTTTCACGCCTAAACCTCTGAACGGATTTCGATAAAATTTGGCAGAGAGATAGATTGCATCCCGGGGAAGGACATAGGATAGTTTTTATCGACATACCTCGCAGGCGAAGCCGCGGGCCGAAGCTAGTAATATTATAAATTCGAAAGTAACCTTTTCACGCCAAAACCACTGAACGGATTTATGGCAGAGAGATAGATTGCATCCTGGGGTAGGTCATAGGATAGCTTTTATCCCGATATTCCCACGGGATCGACAATTATGCGGGTGAAACCACGGGGCGCTGCTAGTACGGAATAATTGGTCAGCAGCAGCAGCCCGAAGTCTGGGGGCCTAAAAAAGGCCACTTTGGCAGAATCATAAAAGGATAACATGATGAATCATAATGCGAAGACAGTCCGTGTTTTTCCTTTTTTCGCTGCAGTACGTAGGTATAATCAAAGAGATTGGGATTGGATTTGGATTGGATTGATTGGTTTGGTATTTTAGCACAGACAAAAAAATATAACTGAATAATCCTTCACCAATGGGACTTGATACGATTAACTTAACAGTTAACTGTCCATTATGATTCATAATGTTATCATTTTATGATTCTGTTTCTTTTTTTATTCTTTTTAGGCCCCCTGGATTTGTGCTCGGTTGATTGCAATAAGCTTGCCCATATTACATGGGACTTAAGAGGAAATGCGGTCGGACAAACTTCTCAAAAATCCTAAGTAAAATTTAAGATTTGGCTCTCGCCTATTTCCTCCCCCAATATGAGACCAATTTAAAAGATATTTCATAATCTGAATAAGAAGGATATAATTATTCATATTCATTTATTTATTTGCATTCCATAATGTTGTAGATGTGTTACAATGGCTTAAGAGCGTTTACGCCGTTTGGTTTTTCATACAAATTTTCAAGCTCTTATTTTTCGAAATGAATGAACCGATTTTAATGAAACTTCATATACATAAGCAGGATGCAAAGGTCTTAAAAGTTAGTAGAGAACATTTTCGAAAAACAGTGTTACCGCCAAATTAGACCGATTTTAAATTTTCCATAGAAACAGAGATTTCCAGTTATATTTTTTTAAATAAGACATTTCGAAAATATTCTCTACTAACTTTTTAGACCTTTGCATCCTGCTTATATGTATGAAGTTTAATTAAAATTGGTTCATTCATTTCGAAAAATAAGGGCTTGGAAGTTTGTATGAAATGCCGTACGGCGTAAACGCTCTTAAGGCTAAGGTACAATTATGGACCCTGTAGGGTACTGTTTCCCTATGTTTTTCTTTTTTTTAGGGTTCCGTACCCAAAGGGTAAAAACGGGACCCTATTACTAAGGCTCCACTCACGTCTGTCTGTCTGTCATCAGGCTGTATCTCATGAACCGAACAGCTAGACAGTTGAAATTTTCACAGATGATGTATTTCTGTTGCCGCTATAACAACAAAATAATACTAAAAACAGAATAAAATAAATATGTAAGGGGGGCTCCCATACAACAAACGTGTTTTTTTCCTCGTTTTTGCTTTGTGGTAAGGAACCCTTCGCATGCGAGTCTGACTCGCACTTGGCCAGTTTCATTAATAGTTGTCAAATTTGCACACTAGGCCTCTGTTGACAGCGGTTTGAATCGGCATTTCTTGAGGGTTCTAGTGCTTATAAAAATAACGTATCATCAAAAAGGAAAACATAGGGACATACAAGTACTTAGTTAATATTTATGATTCTGTAAAAAATCATTGCTTTATGGTCATTAACCAGAAAGAAAACAGGCGAGAACGTTTCTATGTAGAAACGACCATCCGCATTTCCTCTTAAACATCATCATCATCTGCCTAGCCTTTTCCCAACTATGTTGGGGTCGGCTTCCAGTCTAACCGGATGCAGCTGAATATCAGTATTTTACGTGGAGCGACTGCCTATCTGACCTCCACAACCCAGTTACTGGGTAATACGATACCCCTGGTAAGACTGGTTGTCGGACTTTCGGGCTTCCTCTTAAACATAACAGACGAAATCTAGGTGTACTATTAATGGCTTGTGTGGCGTAATTACAGACACAATTAAAAAGCCATTGTGTCTCGCGTAGATCTACGTTCCGGCAGACTAAGGGTTAATAGGTACAACTCTGTCCGACCCTTTGAGGGATACAGGCGTGTTGTTATATATATTGTTTATTTTCCTCAATATATCTACAGTACTTAGTTCTTATCAGATTCATATAAATGCCTGCTTTATCTGATATTGTTAAATGTGTAAATTGTATACAAATATAATATAGCTTTTAGTTTACTGTGACTAATATCTATAGCTGTAATCTAGGCTTGTCGCACTAAAGAATAATGGTTCATTTTTCGATGTTGCTATGCAAAGATCTTCGATCAACAATGGCACTAGATTAAAGATCAGGAACAAAAACACATCGCTCATTTATATTATCTTAATTATAAACCTTAACCATCAAACATAAAGTTTGTTATCGTTTACTACTTTGATTGAAAAGTAAACGTATTGCTAAAATAAGAACAAAAATATTTATGAACAAATAAAACATATTAATTACCATAGACATACAAGTCTGTGATTACAACATTATTTGTGATCGTATTTATTTCTGTAAGTAGGTTTGTACAAACAATATGTAAATGATATAAAATGAGGAAATAATTTCCATTGTTTTCCGATTAATGTATTTTATTAATAAATATTTTTTGTACTAGTTATAAATAAGTACTTAGGGAATATTTTTAACAAAGTTGTAAAACCACAATTTTACAGTATCACACTAATATTATAAAGGCGAAAGTTTGTGAGGTGTGTGTGTGTGTGTTGTTACTTCTTCACGCTCAAATGGCTGGGCCAATTTTGATAAAATTTTGTATGGAGGTAGCTGACACCCTGGATTAACATATAGGCTTTTTATCCCGATATTCCCACAGGATCGACATTTACGAGGGTGTAATAAAGCTTGTCTGTGTGGTGCCGGACTTGAAGAATAGCACCACCCCATACTTCCCGTGGGTGTCGTAAAAGGCGACTAAGGGAGACCGGAGAATGGGCAGCAGCGTTCTCTATGCATTACACCATCATACCATACTGCGATCGCCAACCCGCCTGCCAAGCCCCCCCAAAAATTGGCCTATGTCCAGCAGTGGATGTCTTTCGGCTGAAATGATGATGATGATGAATAAAGCTGAGGAGTTTGTTTATTGATTTGTTTGATCGCAGTAATCTCCGGTCTACCAGAACCTCATGGCAAAAAAAAAACACTATGACTTTCATACATTGGCAATGTCAATCCATATGAAAATCACTATTTTTTCTTTCTATACCAGTCGGATTTGATAAATTCTTTTTGCATTTGATAGACCAATTCTTGAGGGAGGCTATTGGTTATTTATCATATCGCTACAACTCTTAGGAGCTGCGCAAAAAGAAAGAAAGAAAGTCAGCAAGAACGCTTAGCGAAAACTAAGTAAGAGCGTGGGCGGGCGATGCAATGCGACAGGGTGGGTCGGATGAATAGGAAATTTCACGCGGATGAAGTCGCGGGCAGAAGCCAGTAGGTAATACTATTATCAAAGTTGTAAAAACACAATATAATGGTGCCTTTCCATGCTTGCCAAGCCTTGGCAAACGTCTTCAAGCCCCAAGCGTCCACAAACCCCGCTTGGCATTTGGAAGTCGTTTCCATGCTTGTGAACGCGTCAGTGTGCTACGTACACTCAAGCATGGCGGACACCAAACTTGTGTCGGCTATTGCGTTTGGTTTAAGATACTTTCATTTGAAATTCAAGCAAAGTAAAACAAAAACAAGGAAAGCCAGACTACCAAGAAGATGGTGGATGATAAAGATTCATAAAAATCGTTCGTTGAACGTCTTTGGGGTTCCAGATAGACGATTCGCTCTGGTAATATTCCAGAAACGATAAACTCTCATCGTTCGACCAGCCACTCATTTTTAACTAACACAGAACAAACAAACAAAACTCTAGGAACTAGAACAAAACAATACAATATACATGCGCTCGCCGCGAGATCACATTGGCTACTACACACGCACCAACGTGTAAATACGTCGCAAGCGCTTGCCGCAAGCTTCCTTTGATCTGTGTTCAAAAACCGACACTAGTCCGGATCGGCGCAAGCTATTGCAAACCAAGCCAAGTCATACACCCCTGTTCACACGCTTGTGCTTGTGGAAGTTTGTCGAAGCTTGGCAAGCGTGGAAAGCCACCATTACAATATACCCACACATCATTATGTATAGGAATGACTCACTACTATAAAAATAAATTGTGCAATAGTTGCTCAATATTTTTTATATCAGTACAAGTTTTTTTTATATTTAAGAAACAAGTTATGTACAGACGCCAGCACATCAAGCTACCAAAACTGTCAAATTTTCCCAATCAACTTTGAACCTTATGCTTTAGCGATAAATTTGAAAATCTATTAAAAAAACTATTGATTTGCTGGCTTCTGTAGATGTGCGCCAGTATGACCAGAGGGACAATTCTCGTAATTTTAAGAACGTTCACAGTCTGATGTCAGTCTCAATCTGTCAAAAATACTAGAGGTATTTTTCTACATTTGTTCGTGTGTACTTCCCTACATTTGTTTGTCGTTGAGATGAGCCTTTTTTTTGACGTTTGGAAATCATCAAAGAGGCTGCAACAAGACTTTGATCATTTTAAATTACGAGAATTGGCCTTCAGATGTATGAACATAAACAAAGCAAAAGGGGTATGTGAGGATCATGGCAGGTGCAGTTCTGTAGTTTCTTCCTACCCTCATGTGAGATAAGGGAGTGAGTTTATGTTTGTTAGTTATGTCCACTTTCATAGAGTATTTTCTAGTTCTTACTTAACGTTGCTCGCATGACTAAAAGTCCTATCTCATTTTTTGGCTGATTTGGTTTGGGACAGCTACATTTTTCTATTCATGATTCTTTACACTTTTCACTAACCGTCGTACCTCTGTGTTATTTTGATCTAAAAAAATAACCATTTTGAAAAGCAACGAGAAATGGAAGAGTGTAGTTGTCCTGACTCAAATTGGCTAAAAAATGAGATAGGACTTTTAGTCATGTGAGCGACGATATGTAGTTGTATGTCTGTATTTACCACAGATATAGATATACCTAGATAACGCAAGAGTAACTACTTCGCGTGCCAAAAATTGCACCAACTTATGATTACAAATCGTAAGCCGCCCCTTTCACGCTCAGTCCTTTGTACTGCTGGCTGGGTAAGTGTGAGCGAGAGCGCGAGCTTGTGACGTCATAGTAGGTAGTCAAAAATATGGCACGCTTGGTTTTCATACAGTTCGTGATACTTGCATTATCTAGGTATATCTATATCTGTGGTATTTACCTACTTACATAGCAATAATAACACTTTGACATTTTTTGTGGTCAAATTAAAGTAGGTAGGGATTTTTTTGTGTAACTTAATAAAATTAATGTTACACAAAAAAAAACCGGCTTATAAGACAGCAAATTTTCAATTTAGAATCCATAACTTATGAAAACTACCTACCTACTTAAATTGAGCGGGAAAAACAATGATATTTTAGAACTTCCCCTAAGACGACCCACTGACCCTTGCTTTGTTTCACTTTTTGTATAAAATGCAGCTATTTAATTTCTATAGCCTTTACACTCGCTTCTAGCTGTTAAAAGTAGACCAATTGCCTTTCTTTAAGGCAACAATTACATCCTTATTCTCTTTCATATCATATTCTCAAGGTCTTTTGAAAGATAACTAGAATAGCCCGCGAAATATATTAAACACAAAAATATAAACAGTAGTCCGTCATGAAAAAGCGAAAGAACGAGCACATTAAACGTGAATTGATTTCTTAAATAATTTTTGTAATCTACCTTTTTAATAATAAAATAAAATGGTGCAAAGGTACTCACGCAAACAGCTGTTATGATACCCAAGGTCACTGCTTCACTAGCTTGTTGCCAACGCAAGTTCTTAGACTATTGTGAGTCAACAAACACAAACAGAGGAACACAGCCAAATTATTTACAGTGACGTAAAATTACGAATTGTTACAACTGAATAAATATTATTGTACAACACATTGGTAGTCATACGCGACGACGGTCTCGACGCGATTAAACATAACGTCACACGATAAGGAACTTATGTTATTAGAGTGAAATGTATAATGCTTTTGTTTTAATTCCGTGATAATTTCGTTATGGTTGCGAAATTTTCGTCATGAATTGCAATTCACTGGACATTTTGACATTGACACTTCAACCATAACATCATTTGTTTTTGAGATGGCAAGAATTCTTTGAATCAGAGAGACGTTCAGAAACATTAGGATTGTACTTTTGTCATAAAAAAGTATGGACTGGAAATACCTACGAAAAAAGGGTGCATACCTACAACTCGTTTTGTCGCATAAAATGGCTGCCATTGCTAGGGTTGTGTCAATCAAAGAACATAGGTGTTACTATTATCGAGTATCGATACCAGGGGGAGTCAACTCTGTTAGGATTGGATGGCTCAGTAGGTGGGTTTGATATAGGGATTCCAGTACCAAAAAACAAATGTTAAAAATTCGATGTTAAATGGCAACATCAACGTTTTCAGCAAGGAGTACGTCGGTTCCGAATTGCGTCAAAAGCGATTATATCGCGAATCCGACCAACGTGCAACGTCACAAATAGTACCCAATAGTCCTTATATTTTGTGACTATTAAATTTGGTCGGATTCGCGATTTAATCGCTTTTGACGCAATTCGGAACGCGGGGATGTGTTCTGTGGTTTTAGTCAAACGTCAAAGTTAAAAAAATTCAAAATGGTTTTTCAAACTGTTCACAACAAATAATCGTTAATTAATTGCGTGTGTGATTGGTTTTTGTTGTCGTTTTTCCTGTATTTCGTGTGATTTTCCATTCAAATTGTGTCGAGTTGAGTATTCTGCTCGAGTCTCCGAATACGGGATACCATACCGCAGCATTTTGTTGTTTTAGAAGCCTAGTGACTTTTTAGCTTAGTGACTCCTATTTTGTGTTTATTTGTATTCTTTGGTCAGTGAATCGGTGAAAAAATTATGAGGGACAATAACCGAAAATGTGCAAAATACAATGCATCCACAACTTAAGATTCGGAACTGATCTTACATCGTTTTCCGAAACCAGGACCTTCCAACTTACAGCGGTATGTATATTAAATAATCCAAAGTATAGTACCAATTTCAATCAGTAATAAAATTCTGTTGTTGATAAAAAAATTCAACCCTAAAATCATGTTTTCAGGTCGGTAGCATGGGCAAAGTTTTGTTACCCAGAGGAGAACTGGAATTCTGTGAAATTTCAGAAACGCCTCTTTGTAAGCCATAAAATGCTTTGTTCTAAACATCCGCCCCTAAGACGACCCACTGACCCTCTACCACATCACAGCTCTCAAGTTGAGATGTCCATTGCTGACATTGGATCCAATCAACAGCCTGGAACTGGCTTCGCCCGTATGGTATGATGATAAAATTCCTGTCCTATGCCCTTCTCTAAGGTTTAATCTATTTCTGTACTATTTATTTGTCAGAAAATTGTTACAATTGTTATAAACCACCAACCAAAACCCTGAAAATGTATTTTTACGCCGGAAACGGCAGAATAGTATGAACTTTTAAAAGTATGTAAGGAAACGGCAGAATAGTATGAACTTTTAAAAGTATGTAAGTTACATACTTTTAAAAGTTCATACTATTCTGCCGTTTCCGGCGTAAAAATACATTTTCAGGGTTTTGGTTATCTTGTTAGATATAACATTGAATTAAATAAATTAGAATAACATTCAAATTGCAAATTAGTCAAATATTAGGAATGGCAATGTCAAAAAGATTAAAATTAAGTCAAAGAGATAATAAGAATAGAATATAATTATTCTAATATTTAAGTCAAATTTCATTTCATTCATAAAATCATTAGTTGAGTAATAGCATTTACATGAGATAATTGAATAATTTAGATTTAAATGTCCTAAAGTTAAGAGTTTTAAAACAGTCTGGTAGTTTATTATAAACTTTGGTCGCCATACAAAATACATTATTAGAAAATATTAGAAGTATTTCGTCTACGTTCACGAAGCATGTGGACTTTGCGGCTAGGTCTAGATACAAGATCATTATGCAGATTAAATTCATGCTTTTTTGGGCACACAAAAATACAAATTTCAAAAAAATATAGTGCTGGGAGTGGTAAAATTTTTAATTTTTTAAATAATTGTATTTTGTATCTGTTTTAGTTTTCACATTTGGAACAGTCTGGAACTTCAAAAGCAACAATTTCAACTACTGATATTATACAGACTCCAAACTCATCTGGTGTAAGTAAAATGTTTTTTATTCATGGTTTTTTTAAATGTTCCATACTAAAATCGCCAACCTTCACTTTATACCACTCACACTTACTTTATACTACTACTTTTTTTTTTGGATGGAAAACATCAAATGACTCCTCCCGCTCTGAGTGGAGCGGAAGGGAGTGTCAGACTCTTACTGACTAAAACCCACCCGTGCTCCTACCTTAGCCCTTTATGTTCTGGGCCAGCGGTAACCCTTTCGAACAATCCCGCTGGACTACTACTACTTTACGTGTACTTTATCACTCTTGCATCTGTCTGTAGTCACAGTTGGTTTTTTTGGGTTCCGTACCCAAAGGGTAAAAACGGAACCCTATTACTAAGACTTCGCTGTCTGTCCATCTGTCCATCCCTCTGTCTGTCACCAGGCTGTATCTCAAGAACCGCGATAGCTAGACAGTTGAAATTTTCACAAATTATGTATTTCTGTTGCCGCTATAACATCAAATACTAAAAATAAAATAAATATTTAATGGGAGCACCCATACAACAAACGCGATTTTTTTGCCCTTTTTGCTCGATATCAAAAATGGCAACAGGTAGGCACTTGAAATATTCAGAAAATACTCAGTTGTATTTTAACTTTAATAATAAATAATAAAACAAAATAAAATAAATATTTAAGGGGGGCTCCCATACAACAAACATGTTTTATACATAGGTATACCAAATGAAAGTAGACCAATGAAATTGTGAAATGAGTGGCAGGTTCTACTGTTCCTAAAATTGTGAATAATAAATTTATGTTCACACTTAATTTACATTCCTCTATTTTTGGTTTTAGGCTAAATCCACTGAAAAAACTGATAAAGGAAAGCGACTAATTAAGGGGCTTACTTGACCTGCGGTCACTGTCGAACTTCATAGAAAAGAAAGAGAAGCGCGATGACACAATGCTGGTAATTTGAATAAAAAAATTGAATTTCAATTCAAAATCTGATCAGATAGACGGATTTCAAGACCATGGAGGAGAGTATGGACGAGATCCACAAATAGCAAGTTATGCTCTAGTGTTCATGATTTTATGTATAAGGAAAAGAATTAAACAGCCTGTGGCATATTATTTGTCAGGAGATCATGTCACTGCAGACAGATTAATGATTTTGATCAAAAAGGTACATTGTTGTATTGGAATTATTTACACTTATTTACTGTTTAGTTAACTGAAAATCATTTTCTATTTGTGACCCTATAGTATGTTATTTTTATTTTATTTTCTTACTAAACATTATTAATTAATTTTCTAATTACAGGTTCTCCATGCTTGTTTTGAGGCATGTATCATAATTGCTGCAACTATTTGCGATATGGATGGGGTAAATAGAAGAACACTTTCACAACTAGGGGCATCTGTTGAACAACCACATTTTAGATTTCAGGAACATGAAATTGTTGCTCTACACGATACATCCCATCTTCTCAAATGTTTTAGAAATTTATTTCTAAAATACAACTTAAAATGCAACACTAATGTTGAGTGCAATGAAAAACAAATTGCAGGTAATAATATCTTTCAATTTCATACTTTTACGGGGAGTAGTACCAGCAGTAATTTCTCATATATTTCATATCATATCTCATATATTTTCTAAAATAAAAGTAGCCTAAGTTACTCCTTATTACATCAGCTATCTGCCAGTGAAAGTCCCGTCAAAATCGGTCCAGCCGTTTCAGAGATTAGCTGTAGCATTTATACATTGAGTAAAAAGCGGTTATTTTAATATTACAAACAGACACTCCAATTTTATTTATTTGTGTAAATTAGTGTTTAGTGTATAAATCAAGGAAAAACTAAAATATTTTGCAATTTCGGTCCACTTTTCTAGATACACCAACTGCATAAATGACTTTGTAATCCCATATAAATATATAGGATTACAAAGTTACATTTGCAGTGAATGAATCAGTGTACCTGTATATGTATAATATAATGGAATAATAGGTGTAGATAGGTACCTAGATATAATTATTTATTGACTTGACAATCGCACTAAAAAACCTAATTTATATAATATGTATTACTTGTGAGATACATTGTGTTTTCATGCGATGGCCAAGCAATCTATTTATTTAAAACATAAAATATTTTTAATCTTGATATGGTCACTATAAGATGTTGTTAGGATAGCTAATTACGTAATAACTTAAGACAGATGGACCCTTAAGTAGGGACTGAATAAATTAAACGACTTGGTATTACATGGGTCTCACAACTTTTTACGGTAGAAGAATTGAGTTGCGAGACTTGTTTTTTTTACAAGTTATGGTTTTAATGGCATTATTTTGACTTGTAACAATGTAAAAGAAAAATTGTAAATCGATTTTGACCCACTGCTAATTATCGTATCTGCTGTATTATGATGATCAATATATACGTCTTTTTCAGATATCGCGACGTGGAATCACATTGCAGATTTTTTTGAATTGGATAACAACAACCCATTTTTCGTGTTTGCCTGCCCCTAACGAAGAGCCACTTAAATCCGAATAATAGACAAGAAATGAAAGTACAATATTAGCCGCGCAAGTTTTGAGCCATTCCAGTGTCTGCTGGAATGTATGCAAAAATTATCGAAGGTGTGTTGATATCATAATAATGATGTTAAAAAAACATCCATGAACTTAAGAATCAGCGTGATTTTGCGAGTATGTGTCTAATTACTCATTGAAAGAAGGTCGTAAGTCAAACTAAACGTCAAGCCTATGACCTTTCGGTCGGTACTGTACTACCATCTGGACCCATTTTCTTTTTTCAAAAGTCAATCTTTTATTGCAATTAAAATGTTCATTGTTCTTAAAAACTGTTTTACGTTATTTTTAAATAACTAAAATAGTATTTATTTTTACAGGAGAGCTGCCAACAGAAGCACTTGCTACAGTCAACCTGCTAAACAAAATCGACCGATTGTTTGATAGCCTAAATGCGGACTCTCCAATTTAAAAAAAGACAAAAATGATTTGAGAAATATTTCAGACTGGAGCTCTCATTTTTCAAAGAAATGAAATTATTTTTAAAAAACTGCCAATTTATTGGTGCAAAGTCGAGGGCACCTTCGCTGGATGGATGGATCCAAAACATGACGGGAGTGGAAAGATTATGGCGGAATTAGAAACAAAAATATCCCGAAATTGGGAGATTGTCCACCAGGAGACTGCAACAAGATGCATTGGAGAATTGTTTTGGGTGTGTCAGGAGTAATTGTGGGTCTAATTGCAACCCAAAAGTCTCACAATTTGTTGCAGCTTTAAAAACAGGATTTATTTCAAATTGGTTGGCACCAAGCTCAGCAGCAAATTGTGAGACCGATGATGATGTCATTCTTGACAATTAAAATTTATTTTTGACCCACAATCCCAAACCTGATGTAGACCGTCCATCAGCAGTAAGCATTGTTTCAGTTTGTCCATGGATCAAATGGATGAAAATACTGGGGAAATGCAAGCATGTGCCTATGTTTGTGGTTACATAGTTAGGAGAATGGAATCAAATTGTGAATCGTGTCCAATCTTTAACATCCTCTACGGATACTGTGTGCCATTTGTTTACTATATTTAAAGAATATGATTGAATGTGTAAACAAAAGTGCATCAATCATGTGTGATTATTTAAATAAAAATGCACACATGAGGGATGTTAAAGATTGCATTAAAGAATAGTTGCAAAAAAATATTAATTTTGATTTTCTAGATACATGTAGTGAACTTATAGGGCAAAATGTAACAATTAAAATAGATTCTATATTTTACATAAGCATTAACAGATTCTGTAATTTATTTTCTTTTGTAGGCAAGCCTACAAAAGAAAATAAATATATTAAAACACAAATAATATTTTTTTGACATATCGATACCAGTGGCTTTAGTGTGAGTTTTTTCGACTCACGTTCGATTGCGAGCGCGTTAGAATTTTGTATGGGAAATTAGGTTTCTCCTAGTGACCACCAGGCGGCGCTATAACTTTTTCCATATAAAATTCTAACGCGCTCGCAATCGAACGTGAGTGAAAAAAACTCACACTAAGGCCACAGAAGTATCAATTAATGTAAGGGACACGTTCACATTTTGACATTAATCATTCAAAGGAAATCTATACGTTAGTTTCAGGTTTTACAGCTTAGCTATCACAGATTTAAATGTAATTTAAAAATACAAAAATAAAACAATTGTTAATATTATTTTTATATTTTCGACTTTTATGTCTGCGTAATTATGATAAATTCAACACATTAACAGTCTATAAAACTTAAGTTTAAAACTTCTAAATAGTCTTACAAACTCTGTACTTAGTAATTGAATGAATGTACTAGAAACGAAAGATCGATTGTGAAAGATGATTAGTACGATGGCAATGAAAGTTGAAATGACGAATAGAAGGGACGGACGGATGTAAGGGAAGAAGATCGAATAAGAGGTGCATGAATTTTGTGAAAGATGATTAGAAGATGGCAGTGAAAGTTAAAATGACGAATAGAAGGGACGGACGGATGTCAGGGAAGAAGATCGAATAAGAGGTGCATGAATTGTGTGAAAGATGACTAGCATGATGGCAGTGAAAGTTGAAATGGGATGGTTCGTTTCCAGTACATTCATTCAATTACTAAGTATAGATTTTGTAAGACTGTTTATTAGAATACTATTACTTTTCAGAAGTTTTAAACTCAAGTTTTATAGACTGTTTAGTAATATTAACAATTGCTTTATTTTTGTATTCCTAAATTTCATTTAAATCTGTGATGGCTAAGCTGTAAAACCTGAAACTAACGTATATATTTGCTTTGAATGATTAATATTGGTTCATACCAACATTAGTCATGATAAGAACTTTTTGCCATGGTGTTAAAATGCCATAAATTTTAGTAGATAATCTATAGTTACATAATTACAACACTAAAAGTCCTTTACAATAGAATTACGTATAACTTTCTATTTCTCTTGCTGCTTACACTACGCTCGACGGTTTACACATAAAATATTAGTAACGTAAACCACAACTAAACATGTTTTTTTAATGTAAGGGACATGCTATATTTTAACCCACTCAAATATAATCGTTTTTTGGTTCTCCTGAAAAACCGTGGTTTGTCCCTTATATTAATTGATACTTCTGGTATCAAATGAGAATCAAATTAATGTAAATATTCAGTATTTTAGCAACGAACTTTTTAAAAAACAAAATAAAACAAAGCAAATACGAATTTGATTTCTACTTGTTACGTTTTATGCATATTACAGTAAGGAGCGTAAATAAAGATAGTTTTGTGAGATGTTAATGTAAGAGAATAATTCTTAAAAAACTTATCATAAATTAAAGTAAGGAACATGTTATTTAATTAATTGTCTGATTTGAGGTTTAAGGTAATGGACTAAATAATTTAATACGATGACTTACTTTATTTTTCTGGGAAGATAAATGTTAAATAATTATTTTTTTTGTCATAAATCGTTTGTCGCAGTCCAAAAATTTGTACTCTAAGGGACATTTTTTTTTAACTATAGAACATTTTAATAATACCATTCGATACAGCGGAGAATTCTGAATTCCAATGTTATAATATAACTCAAAATTATACAAAATGTTCTCTTATGTTAATTGGTACTTCATCTATAAACTATGTTAGCCTAACTATTTCTGTCTAAAAAAACAATTATAATTCTTGAACCTTAAAATTAAGTTATTCCTACGATGAAATATTTATTATGAATACTTAATTTATAATAAATGTTTATTCTCATTCATACATATTTTACTAGAAAATAATCAATCGGCCAGAAAAGTTCTCTATAGTTCTAAATAATAATCTTAATTTAATTTTAAGAGACCAAAAACAGGAAGAATCACAGGATGTAGAGATCGTTTAATTTACACTTAGGTACTGCACATACACTGATAAACATTTCCAGTATAAACTGACACCTCATTGTACGAAAATTCTATACAATTCGAGATCACCTTATACTGGAAATTATAGCTTCATAATTATGTAGCCTTGTGTACCATTTACAAACAATTGGCGTGTAATGTATGATTGTGTCTTATTGATTATGGTTTCCTTCATAAATAAAGTTGTATACGTTAAACTGTGCTTTTATTTAATTCTGTTTTAGAACTTCAACATGATGAGCACGTTCTAAATAAATTACTGATTCCTATTATTATCAAAAACTCGTTAATAATATGAATTAGTAATTTGTTTTAGAGCGAGCTCTTCCTGATAAACTACAAATTCAAATCACCAAAGAACACACACAAACAACAACCATACACACGCATGCATACACACACATGCACACTTTCAAATTTCGCGCCATGTCTATGTTGCCAAAGGGGCCCACAAGCGACGCTAGTTGTCTTACTTTTAGACCAACATTTTTGTATGAACATGACGTTCTTCTCCGCTAGGAGTATAGTGTTCTGTGATCGATACTAAATGTGAGTCCGACTAGTTATCACGTTTGGATCATAATAACTTACTTAATTAAAGTCCGTTGTAATTAGGGTTGCCAACTATACTTAATAATAACGTATCTTACTTTATTTTCGATAAATATACTTTATAGTTTTGCATAAAACAATAGTGTGCGAAAATACTTTATTTCTAATCTTTTGTGATGGGTAAAACGTAAGACTCATGGTTAATTACTGAACTATTTATCGATAGGTACATACAAGTCAAAAAAGAAAATCTTTTATTAAAGTTAGAATTATCAGAGAAAAATATTATAGTTATGCTTAAGACAAACCAGTTGTGAAGACAAATGGCAATATAATAAGATACTTACCTACTTATAAATGCATCTTATAGCGTAAGTACCTAATGTAAAAACAAAATATTTCTTATTTACTCTCTGTTACCGTCACTTCAGCTTTCGCTGAGTGTTTTCGGTAATGAATCTGCAGTGGCGAGAAGAGAGAAACAGATAGTCCATAAATTTAATAAAAAACGGGTTACGTATGTATTAAAATCAGTACCAGGTACTTAACAAATTAGAAAACATTGTAAAAGCCAATTATTTTTAAAAGAAACAACCAATTGAAACCGTGCACCTAGCTTCTGACTTTTCCAAAGTAGCCATGTAGGTTTATGTGAAATAAAATATTTTAATTTCGGTGCTGTGAACCAAAGGCCGGACCTGGCAAGGTCACTCGGACCGAATAAGACACAGGATTATTTATGTTCACATCGCAGAATATACCGCAGCGGAGGAACTAGTTTACGGAAACTATTACGGCAACGGTACAACCCTATTCCATTTGACATATTATTGTAAACAAACGAATGAATTAACAAAATATACTAAAAAGGTCTATTATACGGAAATGAACCCAAATATTAATATTTTAGCCATAAATTCATGATCGCGTTACAACTGTATCATCGAATGTGTATTATTAAATGTATTATTGCATGAAAACCGCCTACTAACCTGTGCAAAGACATTAGAGGTTGATTTTCATTCTTTCTTGCACCACACTTCACAATACAACACACAGACATGTTGAATTGTTGTTTTCCAACATTTGCATGCAGTTTTAAAAGGTAAAATCCTTGTAATTTTCTCGCAAATCTCAATAATACAAAAAGTAAACAACCATTTGACAGCAAAACTACCACGAAACTTGTCGCAAAAGATGGCTGCTACGGCACCTTACCTATAACTGTACTACGTCACGTCAAAATGTTGCCAAAATGAGCAACAACTTAAAATATTGTTGTCTCTTTTATCAAATACGATTATCTTATTAGAAAGAACGAGACAAAACGATATTTCGTATTCTGAATCATATTTCACTCATATTTGTATAAGCAAATGTATGTATAGAATAACGCGGCCTCTCCATGTTTTTCCTATCTCAATGAACCAACCGGAGACGCCACGAGTACTAATATCCATGCAAATAAGTCTGTCACTTTCATCGCGGGGGACGAGGGAACGCAACAATACACTAATGCAATTCGATCGCGTTGTTACGCACGCACACAAAACAAAAAACAAACACAAGCATAAACTATACGCACACATGTATATAACCGGTATGACCGGCGGTCTCATACCTTTGGCAGCGGGGCTCGCCTGACAATGGCGCCTCCAGTTGGTTTAATACTCAAAGGGATTGTAATATGAATGCGATTAATTCATTCTACAGTTCTTATTGCAATCAAAATGACAAAAAAATGACGTCAAGTTATAATAACAGGCATATTTAGATAAGCAATACTAAAACAAATGCAAAATTCATTACTTTTTGAGCAACTAAAATGATAATCTCGTTAGATTATTTGATTTCAGGACGACACACTATACTAAAGTTGCCATTTTAAAAGTAAATCTTTTATAAAGCTTTTGCTTTTGTAAATACAATAAATAGAAAATAAACATGCAGAACAATACTACAACAAACAGCAAAAGAATAATCATATCAGACACACACGTATAATTTGCAGCCCCTAAAAGAAAGTACAGCTCTACAACAAACATGGCTTTAAATACTTTTCTTTGTCTAAGCTTTAAATATATGTAAACCTGTGGAAATTTACTGTCAAGCAAGTGTCAATGTCAAATTCAAATCCTTTTGGCGGAAAAACGCAGTTTCGCAGTCAGAAACAGAAACTGTGATCAGAAAAACACAAATTATAGGTTAAAAAATGTCTATTCAAGTAGAAAATAACTTAAAAAAAGATGAAAACACAGAAATATTTGAACAAAAAGCCCATTACATGGCTTGCTCAATTGCATGCGACGGCCCTGCGAACTCAAACAAATATTTTGAGCCCTACATCTACGATGCTGACGTAAATGGAGGTAAACAAAACAATCACAACTTTTATTTAATAACTTAACACGCTTGTATTCCTAAAAGCGGAAAGCAGAGATATGTTAAATTGCCCTCGTAATAGCAATTTTAACTAAACCTGTATATTTTACTACAGTAATGGCATTACCGATAACAGCCTGGAGATTCGACATGACAATGACTAGTGGTCATCTAGTGGTTTAAGAACTCTTTGCAAAGAGACGTCCAAAGAACCATATAGTTAATCGAAACTCAATTAAGTCTGATGGACGCTAGTGATGGCGCCAAACACGTAGCCGAATTCTGGGTCGAGTCCATTTAGATTGCCATCAACACGATAAGAGGAAGAAGAAATCTCATTTTGCTTTCCTAAAGATATTGAACAGAATGCACGTCTTTTTGTGAACCTCAAATTATTCTTATTTTGGGGCTTAAAACTCTTAGATCAAATAAAAAACCAAGACAGAGGGCTGTCAACAATAAAGTGAAGCCGGTTTCGTAAACATGTGCACATAGTGAGGTGTAGTTTGATTGTAAATGTGTGCATGTGAGTGTGTATGCACAGAGCAGAAGTGTAGTTTGTGCATGCTTCACGGTATTGTTCGCAGTGCTGTCTTTACTTTTTTCTGGTCTGAGATAAAACAACTAAAAATATTTTTTTTGCCATTTAATTTGCTGTCAATTAGTGATGTTCCTTTGCTTCTCACAAACACTGAAATACACAAGGAGTTCTCTATGAATTCTGTTGTGGATGAGATCAAGAACATCACAAAAAGGTACCAGGAAAGACTGGCTATGCATCATGGCATCCCAATGATCTGGCTGTGGCACTGAAAACAAGAAGTTGGAGGAAAAGATTTAAAAGGGAAGACATTCTATCCACACCATCCACACCTAAGCACGAATATGAAGTAGATGGCTGGCTGGAGTCATGCTCTTCCTGCCAATGTTTACCTCCAACTCATCTGCTGAAAGTATAAAACTAATCACGGATAACCATATAGAAAAAAAAGTTACTGCCAAGCCAATGCTCATTTCGTTGCTTGCATGACTAGAAGTCCTATCTCATATTTTTAGCTGACTTGAGTTACGACAACTACATTTTTCTATCTGGGATTCATTTTTCACTAACCGCTGTATATTATGTTATTTAGATCTCAAAATAGAACCATTTTGAAAGGCAACAATATCTAAAGAATCACAAATAGAATACTGTAGTTGTCCTAACACAAATCAGCTAAAAATTTAGATAAGACTTTTACTCATGCAAGTGACAATTTGTGTGTTCATGTTAAGGAACTATACTAGGTACCTCAAATAGCTTAGCATGATCCGCCATTATGTCGAAAGTATTGCAGCATTTATTTTGAAATTAATTATTTTAAATAATTTATTTTGAGTTGAGGATTAATGTTAAGATTACGATTACGATTCCTTAAAAATTTCTCAATAGAAAAAAATTACAAAGTTACCAAATCGAACAATAAACCACTAGTATTTTAAAAACCGGGCAAGAGCGAGTCGGACTGGCGCACCGAGGGTTCCGTAACATCGGGTTTATGCATAAGGTTTATGTTTATGAAATTAAATGTTTTTTTTTAAATTATATATTTGAGTTGATTGAATAAATGGTAAATAATTGCGGTTTACGATTTATGACGTATTAAAAAAAACTACTTACTAGATCTCGTTCAAACCAATTTTCGGTGGAAGTTTACATGGTAATGTACATCATATATTTTTTTTTTTTTATCACTCTCTTATTTTAGAAGTTACAGGGGGGGGGACACACACATTTTAACACTTTGGAAGTGTCTCTCGCGCAAACTATTCAGTTTAGAAAAAAATGATATTAGAAACCTCAATATCATATTTGAAGAACACAAATGGGTTTGATGAAAAAAAATATTTTTTGAGTTTCAGTTCTAAGTATGGGGACCCCCAAAATTTATTATATTTTTTCTATTTTTGTGTGAAAATCTTAATGCGGTTCACAGAGTACATCTACTTACCAAGTTTCAACAGTAGGTACTTATAGTTCTTATAGTTTCGGAAAAAAGTGGCTGTGACATACGGACGGACAGACAGACAGACATGACGAATCTATAAGGGTTCTGTTTTTTGCCATTTGGCAACGGACCCCTAAAAAGTACTCCAAATTAGATTATGAAACTAAATATGTATAAAGCAGATACTGTGGCTAAATAATAACAGCCGCACAGGTCGATCGATCAGGTTAAGCTACGCTTGCCACGGTTGATCTGTGGATTGGTGACCATCTTTACATACCGAGACCCCTTCGTGCCTCGGAAAGCGCGTTAAGCCGTTGGACCCGTCTGTCATTTGTGGATCTTTGACAGTCGTTACAGGTAGTCAGAAGCCGCAAAGTCTGACAACCAGTCTTACCAAGGGGTATCGTATTACCCAGTAACTGGGTTGTGGAGGTCAGATAGGCAGTCGCTCCATGTAAAACTGGTATTCAGCTGCATCTGGTTAGACTAGAAGCCGATCCCAACATATTTGGGAAAAGGTTAGGCAGATGATGACTTCTCTATAAGTCGTCATCTCGTAGTCCCTTCTAGCCATATCATCTTTGACACAGTCCATCCATCCAGATTATTATCATTTTTAACAATTTTTTTTACAGAATATTCAGGATCATTTCGTGGATACCCATTGAATGGTCAAAAAACGGGTCTACCTGAAGGATATACAGCTATTGTAGTCACAGAAGCAAAGAGGCCGTTTGCTGAAGATGCAGAGAGGAAGTTTCAGGTGATTTTTAACACGCTTTTATTATTAGCTTCACTTGCACGTAACAATGTAAAAAATCATAGAAGTCAATTTTAACCTACTTCTAATGGTCGTATTAAAATGAATCTTTGAATGTATATGTAGTTTGGATGACAAAATTATAATTTGGTATCTTGGAGGTGATGTGATGATGGAGCCAGGAGGTGGACAGTGGTACTGGTAAACTGCTCGAGTTTAGGGTCATATGACTCGTTTTGATGAGTCCAATATGTTATGTATATCAGAATGTTTGGCCAATCGAGGTAGGGAGCTGGCCGCGCTCCAGTTTTTTTGTGATGCATAAAGATGCCATCCAAATAATTTGTGACAGAACAGTTCAAAAGATAGAAGCATTTATTTATGGCCGAACGGCCTGATACACACACTTGGTGTGCGAGGATCTCATGATGGAGCCAGGAGGTGGATAGTGGGGTGCATGTTGAAAGCCTCCTCGCGGCGCACCCTGGGCAACGTCAGCACCAATTGCCCACTGGTTCTGGTGGACTCTTGGGGCTGGCGGCTAATTTTCAACACACGGGGAAAGGTCATGGTTCCAATCACCGATCATCCTGGATGGTCGGTGAAGGGAACCGGGCTATAGGCGGTCATGCGTCTACTCCCCCTCTGCTTACAGAGGGAGGTGAGTGGGCGCAGACCGTCACGGGGCGGTACCCACGAGAGTGGGGCGTTGGAGGGTGTCCCATGCCCGCGCTGCGTCTGTCCGGCATCCGGCGGCAGCGTGGGGACGCCGGGGCGGCGGTTGGTTCTGCCCAACCGTCGGCCACCCCGTAACCTTGAACTCAGGACCGGGGGTCCGGGCCACTGAGGTCCGGGCCGCGAGGAAGACAACCTCTATAAAAAATTACCCCAATCCCAAGGTCGAGCGTGCCAAGGGGATGAATGGCCGGAGGGGATCCGGTCATTAGCGCGACAAGGGACCTCACCCTTAAAAAGGAACATAAAAAATGGAAATGACAGACGCGAACAAACTACCCCAGGGCGGTACCGGCTGCTCAGCAGCCGGAGAATCCGTCACGTTCCCTCTGGGAACGTCAAGCCCCCAATCGTATTCTGGGGGGGGCAACGTATGTCACCCACCTGCCAATGGCAACAAGAGCCGAGGAGGCTCCTGTCCCTCAGGGGACCAAAGAGAGGTGAGGAGTGATGCGGGCTCGGAGTCCGATGCCGCATCTGGAGGCACGAGCACGGGAGGCTCAGGGAGCCCCTGCCGTGCCAAGGAGGTGGCCGCTGCGAAGAAGAGCAAGCGGCCAAGGTCAGAGGACAGCCAGGGGTCGTCCTCCGACGGGGAGCTGGCCTCGGCTCGGAAGATCCCCACCAGTAGGCGGGGTGGGGTCCGAGAGCGAGGCAAGGGCAGGGGACTCACTGCCCGTGAGGCGGCGGAGAGAGCGGAGGAGTCCGCAAAGGAGGAGGGGACCGGTCGCGCGGTCGCTTCGGGGCCCTCTAGCGACGAGGCGGGGGAGGCTAGCGGCCCTGAACCCGAGGCGGACTGCAAGCGCAGGTTTGCGGCGGTCGTGGAGGCCGCGATCCGAGACGTGGCCTTGAAGAAGCTCCAAGCTTCAAAGAACAAGGCCGTAGTCTCGGCGACGGCCTCCATCATGGCGGCAGCGGAGGCCGCCAACTACACCGGCCCCTCGGCCGGCGAGGTGGCTGAACTGCGGGCGGAGGTCGCCCGCCTGACGGCTGCCATGGAGCATCTCCAAAAGGAGAATGGGATGCTCCGGGCAGACCTGGCCGGCCTGCGGGTCGCCGGGGGCGCGCGGGCGAAGACACCGAGCCAGCCCGTACCGGTGGAGAATCAGGTCCTGAACCTGGTCCGGCAGGAGCTGGCGGCCTTCCAGGCGCGGTTCTCTGTCCTGGAGGGCATAGTCCTGCGCCCTCCCGTGGCGGGCGGGACGGCCCCGAGGTCGAAGGCGGCCTCGTACGCGGCCGCTGCGGCAGCTGCCGCCCCTAAACCCGGGCCGTCTGGCCGGGCCCAGGCGCCGGCCAATCCGGCGGCGGCCAAACCGGCGTCGGCCAAACCTGCGTCGGCCAAATCGGCGTCGGCCAAACCGGCGTCGACCAAACACGCGTCGGCCAAACCGGCGTCGGCTGGAGGAGCCCCGGCGCCAGCGCCGGCTGGCGGGGCCCCGGCGCCTACTGGCAACACCCCGGCGCAGGCCCGGAAGAGGGGCAGACCGGCACGGGAGGCGAAGGCCCCAGAGTCAACGCCCCGCCCCCAAAACCCTCCCACTTCTCCCACGACCGACGCCGAATGGCAGGTGGTCGGGGAGAAGAAGAAGGCGGCCAAGGCGGCCAGAAAGAAGGCGCAAAGGCGGCGCCGCAAGGAGCGAGCCGTCGCGGCTAGGCTTCGCGCCCCGAAGACCGCGGCTGTAGTGATAACGCTGCAGCCGGACGCGGTCAAGAGGGGCGTGACGTACCGCGACGTGCTCGCAAAAGCGAGAGAGACGGTGGACCTCCAGGAGCTGGGGATCACCGGGGGCCTCCGGCATAGGGTGACCGCCACTGGCGCCCGTATGTTGGAGATCCCCGGTGCGACGAGTGGCCCCACCGCTGACGCCCTAGCTGAGAAGCTAAGGGCGTCCCTCAATGCGGATGAGGCTCGAGTCTCCAGGCCCGTCAAGTGCGCAGACATGCGTATCTTGGGCCTGGATGACTCCGTAACGGAGGGAGAGGTGGTTGCCGCCGTTGTCAGGACGGGCGGGTGTCTGGCCGACCAGGTGAAGGCGGGCACCATACGTCCTGACTTCACGGGCATGCGAACCATAACGGTAAGCTGCCCCGTGACGGCGGCCAGAAAAATCGTGGAGGGCCGAAGGCTCCTGGTGGGCTGGGTTTCAGCGCAGGTCAAACTGCTGGAACCCAAGCCTCTGAGGTGCTTCCGATGCCTCGTGGGACACCATGTTGGCGTCCAATGCACCTCGGAGGTAGACCGCAGCACACTATGCTTCCGCTGCGGTCAGCCCGGACACAAGGCCGGCTCCTGTAACGCCGAGCCGCACTGTATCGCATGTGCGGCTGCTGGCAAGCCGGCCGATCACCGGGCGGGGAGCAAGTCCTGCGCTCCACCCGCCGGAACCAGGAGGAAAGGCAGGCCCTCCGCCACCGTCGCCACCACCACCGTCGCCGCCGCCGCTGCCGCCGCCACCAACGCCGCTGCTGCCGCCGCCACCACCGCCGCCGCCGCCGCCACCACCACCGCCGCCGCCGCCGCTGCCGCCGTCGCCATAGTGGAGGGGCCCTCACAAGGGGCCCGGGAGGGGGCTGAAATGGAGGAGTAATGGCTCCCCTACGCCTCCTCCAGGCGAACATCAACCACTGCGCCTGCGCTCAGGACCTGTTGCTCCAGAGCGTGGCGCAGTGGTCGATTAACATCGCCGTGGTCGCTGAGCCGTACTTTGTCCCGCCCAGGGATGACTGGGTGGAGGACCTGAGCGGCTCAGTGGCCATACTTTCGTCGGCCGCCGCCGGCACCCCGTCCCTCGAATGCGTCACGAAGGGACAGGGGTGCGTAGCAGCACGGTTCGGAGAGATAGTAGTAGTGGGGGTGTACTTCTCTCCGAACCGAACTCTCGCCGAGTTCCACAACTCTTTAACAGAGTTGAGTGTCGTCGTCGCCAGAAACCATCCCTTCCCCGTGCTAGTGCTCGGGGACTTCAATGCCAAGAATTTGGCCTGGGGTTCCCGTTACACGGATGTGCGGGGCAGGATGGTGGAGGACTGGGCTCTGGAAACAGGCCTGGTCGTCCTAAATCGGGGTTCTGTTCCCACGTGTGTGCGGATGCGGGGCGAGTCTGTGGTGGACATCTCGTTCGGCAGCCCCGCTCTGTCACAACGCGTCATTGACTGGCGCGTCATGGAGGGGGTGGAGACCTACTCCGATCACCGGTATATCCGGTTCGACGTCTCCGCCCAGACCTCTAGCGCGCTGGTCCAACAGGCCCCGAGTGGTCCGCGGTGGGCGCTGAAGCAGCTGGACCGGGAGCTCCTCCTGGAAGCCTCGATCGTGCAGGCCTGGGTGTCATCACCGGACAGGCCTGCCAACATCGACGATGAGGCGGAGTGGTTCCGGGAGGCCATGTCCGAGATCTGTGACGTGGCAATGCCCCGAGTCCGGCCAGGACGCGCCCGACGTCAGGTGTACTGGTGGTCGCAGGAGGTGGAGACACTACGCAAGGCGTGCGTCTATGCGCGACACCTTTACACCAGGCACCGCAGGCTCCGCATTCGCCCTCCGGATGCGGAAGCCACGGAGGCGGAGCTGTACGAGGGGTACAGAGCGGCGAAGACCGCCCTCCAAGAGGCTGTCCAGCGGGCCAAGGATGTGGCCCGCGAGGAGATGGTGGAGACTCTGAACAGAGATCCGTGGGGGCGCCCTTATAAAATGGTGCGGAATAAACTCCGCACCTGGGCCCCCCCGCTGACGCAGAGTCTCCGCCCCCAGCTGGTGGAGGAGGTGGTGAGCGCTCTGTTCCCTTCACGGGGGGAGCACACTCCCCCGCCCATGGCTCCGCCGATTGCGGTGCCCGAAGCGGACCACGCGGACGACGACGACATCCCTGCTGTGACCGGGGTAGAACTGAGAGCGGCGGTAGGAAGGCTGAAGGCCAAAAATACCGCCCCAGGACCCGACGGCTTGCCAGGTAAAGCCTGGGTCCTGGCCTCGGGGGCTCTCGGGCCTCGACTGGAGGCGTTCTTAAGCGCATGTTTGGAGAGAGGCCAGTTTCCACGCCGTTGGAAGACGGGGAAGCTGGTCCTCATTCGGAAGCCAGGGCGCCCTGCGGACTCTCCGTCCGCATTCCGGCCCATCGTGCTGCTCGACGAGGTCGGCAAGCTCTTTGAGAGAGTGATTGCGGGCCGCCTCGTCGGGCACCTGGGGAGGACGGGGCCGGATCTTGCGGACAGCCAGTTCGGTTTCCGCAAGGGGCGCTCGACGGTGGACGCCATCATGCGCGTGAGAGCCCTCACGACGGGGGACGCGGTGTCCCGGGGTGGGGTCGTCGTGGCGGTGTCACTCGACATCGCCAACGCGTTTAACACCCTGCCCTGGAGCACCATTGTGGAGGCACTCCGGTATCACCGGGTGCCGCCCTACCTCCGTCGAATAGTCGAGGCGTATCTGACGGAAAGAGCCGTCAGCTACCCCGGTCGCGATGGGGAGTGGAACCGGCGAGAGATGTCGTGCGGTGTCCCACAGGGATCGGTCCTGGGGCCGCCTCTGTGGAACATCGGGTACGACTGGGTGCTGCGCGCCGACCTCCCTGATGGCGTCAGCGTGGTTTGCTACGCTGACGACACGCTGGTCCTGGCGCAGGGGAGGTCGCATCAGGCGGCGGCCGACGCGATGACACGCGGGGTTGCGATAGTCGTGGAGAGGATCCGGCAGTTGGGTCTCGAGGTGGCATTGCACAAGTCCGAGGCCATGTCGTTTCATGGGCCCCGGAACGCGCCGCCATCGGGATCCCAACTAACGGTAGGAGGGGTTCACATCGGCGTCGGGATGACGATGAAATACCTGGGTCTCGTCCTCGACAGCCGGTGGAACTTCGTGGAGCATTTCCGACGTTTGGCCCCCAAACTGGAACGGGCCGGGGCCGCCTTCAAGCGGCTCTTGCCCAACCTGGGGGGGCCAAACGCCTCCTGCCGGAGGCTTTACGCGGGGGTCGTGCGGTCCATGGCCATATACGGGGCCCCGGTGTGGGCGCGTTCACTGCGGCGGCGAGCCGCCCACTACCTGAACGCGCCCCAGAAGGTGGTAGCCATAAGGGCTATCCGGGGCTACCGCACGATCTCTGGCGAGGCGGCAAGCCTCCTTGCCGGACTGCCGCCATGGGATCTGGAGGCGATGGTCCTCGCGCGCCTGTATGAGTGGCGCGCGGAGGCACTACGCCGGGGGGAGGATCCGCTTCCGCAGCAAATCGCTGCGGAGCGGACGGATCTCCGGCGCGATCTCATGGCGGCATGGAAAGAGCGACTGTCGCAACCCAGCGCAGGGCACGCCGCGATAGCGGCGATAAGACCCCTCTTTGAGGAGTGGCTAGAGAGGCGCCACGGCGCCCTCACCTTTCGCCTGACGCAGGTCCTCACCGGACACGGAAGTTTCGGGAGGTTCCTGCACATCATCAGGCGGGAGGAAACGCCCGGGTGTCACCATTGCCAGGATCGCCCAGAGGACACGGTGGAGCACACGGTGGAGGTCTGCCCCGCTTGGGCGGAGCACCGCCTTGTCCTCGTAGAGGCGATTGGCAGCGACGGCGACCTCTCGCGTCCGGCCCTGGTGCAAGCCATGGTCCGGGGCGAGAGGGAGTGGGAGGCAGTCACCTCCTTCTGCGAAGCAGTCATGCTAGCGAAGGAGGTGGCGGAACGGCTCAGGGAGAGAGCCTCCCGTCCCAGCCGCCGCGGGAGACGCTCCGGGCGTCGGGAGCCGCGTGACGACTCCCGGCCACCGTAGGCGCGGGCCTGCGGGCGGAGAGTAATGGGTAGCTCACCGCCCGATCAGGACCAGGCCCGTGCCGGACGGCGCGTACGTGTTCCACGCGCGCCTCAAAGAGATGTCAGCATCGAGGAGGGGCCCCTTAGGGCCGAAGCCTGCCGGGTCAGCGGGATTGTCCGAAAGGGTTACCGCTGGCCCGGAACATAAAGGGCTAAGGAAGGAACACGGGTGGGTTTTAGTCAGTAAAAGTCTGACACTCCCTTCCGCTCCACCCAGAGCGGGAGGAGTCATTTGATGATTTCCCATCCTCAAAAAAAAAAAAAAAAAAAAAAAAAGGAGGTGGATAGTGGAAATATTTAGGGCCTACTTGTAAACCTCTCCAGTTTGCTAGTAGCCCCTAATCGTCATAACTTCGTTGACTTATTAACTAGAATGAAGACGCAGAAAAAAATAAAAAAAATATGTAGTTTAAAAGACACGCTCTCAAGCGTTTAATTATTTTGTAAAAAAAAAAGTAATTGTGCGTGATAAAAGCATGTTTTTTCGTTTATTTTAAGCTACATATTTTTATTTACTTAGTTATAACATCCTAAACCAAACAGTCCAAACTCAAGGTTTGCCAAAGAGCGATGGAGCATCTTAAAGATTAAACTCACCGACCAAATTCGCAACCCCACAATACGCTCCAAGACAGGTATCGCCGATGTTGGCGGCAAGTCTGCGAGGCTGAAGTGGGACTGGGCGGGTCACACTTATAGGATGCATCCAGATAGATGGGCCAAAGTCGTCTCACAGTGGGTGCCTGAAGCCTGGCGTCGCCACCGAGGCAGGCCAAAGAAACTCTGGCGTGACGATTTAGACTCGTTCCTAACCGACTGGACGGAGAAGGCACAGTAGAAGGAAATGTGGAAGAATATGGGGGAGGCCTTTGCCCAGCAGCGGGACAGTACAGGCAAGCAAAAAAAAAACTAATAATAATAATAATAATAATTTATTAACTATAACTTGGTGACAAATCAATTGCATAGAAATTTGGTACAGAGTAGTGAGAACTAATTTATCTCCTGGCTCCCAAACTAGGTTTATAGCCTGTGACTTGGGAGTCAGTGATTCCAAAACTTATGCTAAGATAATAGACTTCTTATGATGTTTACTTATTTACTAATTTACAAAAGCAATAATAAAAGCAGTATAAGAGAAGAGAAATATTTGTGTGTGTGTGTATGGGAGGGTGCGTGCGGGCGTGTGTGTGTGTGTGTATATAAGGGTGTGTCTGTGAGTATGTATACGTGTGTGTGTGAGCATATGTGGCTTATATATGTGCCTCAAGTTGGTTAGGATTGGGTGAGAAGCAATTTTTCTGTTTCATCGTAAGATTGTTTCATCAGCCACACCTTTACCGTATCTTTACATTGATGATAATTCAATTTGTGCACCTGGAGTATTTTATTAATTTGGTTATACAAACTATAACTGAGGTAGGTAAATTGACGTTTTGCGAAGGCGGTCTTATGTCTTACTGGTGGGATAACAATATCTGCACGACGTTTGGTACTTATTTGAAATGGCAGTCGATGTCTTCTTAGTACACACTGTAACACATATAGTCCTCTCACTGACAATACTTTGCTATCCCTATAAAGTTCCATTGTTGGGTATCTGAAGGACTTGCAAAGCATAACTTTGAGAACAGCCCTCTGGGCCATTTCCAATTTTAGAAAGTGTGATTTGCAAGCACCACCCCATGCTGGCAAACAGTATAATAGGAGAGATTGGCAAAGTGAAAAATAAACCAACTTTAGTGTATCTGTGTCTGCTGAACATCGAAGTTTTTTGAAAATACTTATGAGTTTTCGCGTACGGGCTATCAGGTTATCAATGTGGCTATACCAATTGAGATGATTGTCAATCAGTACTCCTAGGTATTTTATGTTTGGTGTGATTGTTAAAGGAGGACACATACAAGATGAATGCATTTGGGGCCCATGACTGGTGTGGGCTTGAATCATAAGTGATGTCCTGGGTTGAGATTGGTTTCTTAAAGAGAACGAGACTAATTTAGTTTTCTCTGCATTTAGGGTCAACAGGTTTTCAGTTAGCCAAACCATAACAGCGTCTAGTGCTATCTGAGCATATTTCTCTGTTTCACTCCAATCTTTACCGTGAATAAGCAGAGCTGTATCATCAGCGTAGGTAAACACCGAGCAGTTAGTTAATGAAAGCGAACACAGGTCGTTTATATAGATGAGGAATAGAGTTGGGCCTAGAATGCTTCCTTGTGGAACGCCATATTCAATTCTAGCCTTGTCACTCATTAACTCACCTATTTTAACATGCTGGTGTCGATTTTCAAGATAACTTGAGAAGATATCCAGTGCAATACCACGTATCCCCATGCGTTCTAGTTTTGATAAGAGTATGGGCGCAGAGACAGTGTCGAACGCCTTCGATATATCTAGAAATATACCAACACATCTCCGTTTGCTATCCATAAGTTTGGTCACCTTTTCAGTGAACGCAACAACCGCATCTTCTGTAGCGATGCCAGCTCTGAAGCCGTATTGGTTTACGGATAGAAGGTTATTTGCTTGGAGGTAAGAAAGCAGACGGTTGTTCAAAATTTTCTCTAAAATTTTTGAGATAGTAGGTAGTATAGAAATGGGTCTATAATTACCGACACTGCCTCTGTCCCCACCCTTGTGAATAGGGTGAACTAAAGCCGTTTTGAAAGCATCTGGGAAAACGCCTGTGGATATTGCGAGATTGCAGACGTGTGTGATGTAGGGGACCAAGACTTGGCGTGTTAATTTCAAAATGTTTCCTGAAATGCCGTCAACTCCTGCAGTAGAACCTGATTTAAGATTGCTGATGATTCTCTCAACTTCGGAATTATCGGTCTCCAATAAACAAATAGAGTTACATGCTCTGTCCAGACTAGAGTGTATTGATACATTTGGATTTTGCTGTTGTATTTTTGTGGCCAAGTTTTTTCCCAGGCTCACAAAGTAGCTGTTGACCCTATTTGCTGATTTGATTTCATCAGTATCAATGTGTAGGAGTTCATTTGGAGGTGATTGTACAGATTTGGTATATGTTATAGTTTTTATCAGATCCCAGGTTGCTTTAGAATTGTTTTTTCTTTTCTTAAATTCTGTCTTCTCATAAAGTATCTTCAATTTTCGCAACAATGAATTGCAGAAATTACGATATCGAGAATACGTTACTTTTAATATGGCATTTTCTGGTTGTGCTCTTAAAGATAAATGCATTTTATCCCTGTTTCGTATGCAGCGGAGTAAGCCGGGTGTGATCCATGGCTTGATGTTTCTATTCTTCCTTTGGATTTTGGAAACCCGAGTGTGTTTTCCAATTATATGGCTCAGTAAGGACGTCAAGGTATCGGCTGCAATATTTGCATCATTAGCCAGAAGGATTTGAGAGAAATCAGTGTTTTCAATATCTTTTTGAATGCTTGAAATGTCGACAATTTTAGTGGTGTGTGAAGGTTTCAGCTTAGGCTCATTTAAGTTGATGCTCAAAAATACAGGGAGGTGGTCGGTTATAGGTGAGTCTATCACTATGGTAGTGCCGGGTTGCTTAGTTTTTAGGAGGACGTGGTCTAAGCAGTTATTGACTCTTGTAGGATACAGGTGTGCTGGTAATAGTCCATGAGAGGCCGCAAATGTGAGGTATTCGTGTGAGTGCCTGTCTTTATTGTTAAGTTTAATGTCGATGTTGATATCACCAACCAACGCAACATGATGGAATTTAGCTAAGGGTAATAACAACGTATCCAAACTGTTTAGGAAGTTATCAATATAATTATATGAGGGGGATCTATACAAGGCGACAATAGCAACACTATTGTCAACTTTGCAAAGCAGGCAGTTTGAGTCTACTATCTCAGGTTCCAGAACAGTGCAATGCAAAGAAGACTTTGTATACATAACAATCCCATCATTTTGATTTTTTGTGTTTTTTGTCGAGTGAACATTATAGCCATTTAGACTAGGAATTACGGCAGTTCTTAGCCAGCACTCTGTTAATACAACTATATCACAGTCGATTTTAAAGAGATGTAAAAATGCTAAAAAGTTGTCAAAGTTTTTGTTTAGACTGCGTATGTTGAGATGTAATATTGTTAGGTGTCTTTGTGTAGACTGAGCTTGTATTTTACTAGAGCATTCAACCACCGGAATTTTGTACGATTTGGATACTTGATATGCATCCAATTCAAGTTCAAGTGTATTCATGACGTGGTTAGCCATTAAAAATAAATATAGTGAAGTTGCAAAGTAGTGGGACGCACGTATAGATCTTGTTGGGTATGTTGAAGCAGCTGATTTAAATAACTTCTTAATAAAAAGACGTGTGATGTGGAAGTAATTGGCAAATGATTAATTAGTGTTGTGAGGTTGCGAATATCGATGTTTGGTGTAGTGTCTAGCGATAGGGATGCACTTGTGTGTTTGATTGGAAGTTCGTTATAAAAAGAGTGCTTGTGATGTAATTTATGTGTGTACGGGTAGTAATTACAGGAAAAAACAACAAAACAAGTAACGGTAAAATTAAACATGCTAATTAAATAATTAATACAAAAAGGGAAGCTTAATACTAAAAAATATAAATAAAGTGACGAGCTTAGTGATGTGGTCTAACTATAACATAAACTGCCGCCTTCTGGAAAGAAGGAAGACCATGGGAATGGGGGAAGACAGAATCTTAAGAACGCCACCTGTTATAATCCTTACATACTCCTTTCACCTTGTTTACATTTAACATGTCATCTGGTCATACACGCAAGCCGGTTTCGAGTACTATGCCCTTTCTGAAGAACGTCACCAAATAAGGTCACTATGTGTCCTCCTAGGGCCCAGCGCACACTGCTGGAGGCGCGGCGAAGTAAATGCGCGGGCGGATTCCGTGGGCCCCGAGCGGCGCCAAGAGCCCTTGAGAGCCCTCGAGCGGAGAGACGCGCGGTGGCGCGTAGCTACTCCGAGCGCGTGCATGTCATTTAGTGCTGGTCGATACTTTACACAGACAACTAGTTGAAACTCTCCAGGCATCTGACCGCCAGCCAGCCGGGCGCAGGGTAGTGCGCCGGACCGCAGAGCAGCACGGCGGCGACTGGAGCAGTCGCGCGCATGCTCTTGTAGTAGCTTGAGGGCGCCCCGAGCACCGCGTGCGAATTTATTCTTATATTGACCGTATGTCAAGGTAGTTAAGGTCGCCGCGTCTCCAGCGATGTGCGCTGGGCCTTTGCCCGGGCCTTAGCCTTAGCAGTAAATACCTTTCACTCATCCTCTCGTTGTTGCAACTACACCGCCACATGCAAACTACGCATCATACTGACGTCACGCAGAATCCTGCATCGCGCAATCAGAGTTTACCGCGCAACTAGCATATATAATATATACAACGTCCAGACATCAATCGTCGGGCAACTGCCCACCAGTCAGGACACCCGTCTGGTCGGAAGGTCCTCCCTTTTCTATGGAGGATGGGTTAACTTTACACCCTGTTCCTCACGCATGCCTGTATACTCTCAACAAGACAATCAAAACATATGTCATTATTGTATCTTTTAAGGTGACTGGTGGTTTCAAAGAATTCACAAATTGGAACTGGGACAAGAAACCGTCTGAAAATGATAAAATCATTGGAGCATTAGATTGGATACAGATTGCTGACGCTGTAAGTACCTACTTGCTTCATTTGAATACGTGTCACTGACTCTGGCAGAGCCACCACCACTGATTTTAATAATAATAATTTTATTTTGATAACAAAAACTTTGTCGAAATTTGTCGCCAAATATCAGAATTTGTCATCAATATCAGAATCTCTGACTTGGCGACTGAATCCGACTAATTTTTCGACAAAATATGCGAGAAAACTGATCTTCGCTAGGTGCCCTAGTTTTTGAGATATAAATGTGGCCCTGCTGGGGAGACTTTGTCCAGATCGGCCACCTAAAAACCATTACATCTTTTGAACCATTGACCGACTAATTCTGATATTTGGCGACAAATTTCGACTAATTAGCGAAAATTTTTTTGTGTTATCAAAATTAAAATCCCGGATGGTGGCCCTGCCAGAGTTAGCGACACCAGACGCATTCATCCATGGTGTCTGTTGTAAACTGCTCAATCAATCTACCCAGCCTTTTCCCAATTATGGTTGGCTTCCAGTCTACATGGAGCGACAGCCAATCTAACCTCTACAACCCAGTTTCTGGGTAATAGGCGAGTGTAACTCTTTACGGAACCGACTCACTGATCTGGTTCATTGGAGTGATTCAAAAGATTGATTCAGTAACAACGTTTCAAATGCATCATTTGGATCTGAAACATTGCTCTGTGTCCGCGCGACGCGTCACTCGCGAGGCGACTGAGCAGTGTGCGAGCGAGAGAGGGAGACTGAGACACTCTAAGTTACTTAACTATAGGCTCGCGAGTCGCGAGTGAACGGGCGACATAATTACAATCTATACAAGTCAGAAAGAGATACCAAATGAGATGTGTATCACTCATACTCTCACAGATTTTGATTCTGTATTTTATATCCTTTGAACCGATGATCCAAATGAGCCAAATAAAACATATCAGTGTTTCGGATCATTTCAGTGATCGAGATACAAATGTTCCAATCGCAAAAATGATACACTTTGCCCACCTCTACTGAGTAGCTAACACAATAGCCATTGGTAAGACCGGTTGTAATACTTTTGGGTACAATTTATAGTTTCTTTTAAAGCCATCCACATTCATACACAAAACTTTCCTCACAACTACGATCGCCTTATATTGAAACTAACAGCGCCCCGCGGTTTCACCCGCATAAGTGTCGATCCCGTGGGAGTATCGGGATAAAAACTATCCTATGTCCTTCCCCGGGATGCAGTCTATCTCTGTGCCAAATTTTATTGACATCCGTTCAGTGGTTTAGGCGTGAAAAGGCAACATAGACAGACAATAATTATTTCGCATTTATAATATTAGTAGGTATAGATTATTTCTTTTCTTTGCAGTTACATGGAGATGACGACAGCAAATAGAGTAGGAATTCATCATCATTTCGGCCGAAAGACACCCACTGCTGGCCATAGGCCTCCCGCAAGCACCGCCATTTCGACCGGTTCTGTTTCTCGCATCTAGCCGATTCCTTGCGGTGTTCACCAGGTCAACGGTCCACCTTGTGGGAGGCCTTCCAACGCTACGTCTTCCGGTACGCGGGCGCCACTCAAGAACTTTTCGGCCCCGCCATCTGCATAGCGATTCACAACCATTAGACAGGTTGTCGAATCGAAAATGACACATTTCCCATTATTATTTTGCCTTGCCCCCAACGGGAGAGGGGCAATTCTCGTAATGCTAAGGATACACATGTCAGTAGCTGGTACAAAAGTATGCAAGTCATCGTGCCATTCACCAATCAGCTTGCATGCCGTATGCCATAACAACTTCTGATTGGTGAATACCATACCAGCTACTTGCATACATTTGTGCAAGCTACAGGCATGTGTGCGGGAGCCCTAATTTTGAGAACGTTAGCAGTCTGATCACAATCTGTTAAAAATACATCTAATTTCCCTACATTTTGACAAGTTTTTGACGTTTGTTTGTCGCCGAGATGAGACAGCGAATAGATTTTGAACGTTTTAATTTACGAGAATTGGCCTTCTCATAACTGTCTTAAGAATGGCGGTTGTCTATCTGATTGAAACTGACAAAAATTTCGGGGGATTTATGAACAGCGATTACAGGACTCTTGATAACATTGAGGCTAGGCGTATGCTGGGACGCAGGTGACGCAGCGCAGCACAGGACAGATTTTGCAGCTCAGGGCAGGCGAGACAGACAAACTCCTCGAGCGTATGCTGTGACGCAATTATCATACGCACGCATTGGCGTTCTAGCTGGTACAAAGAATAGACGTCTCGACTCGCACGCGTCGTCGCGCAGGAATCTGGGCCGGCACTACTGTACTATCTCTGTTCTGGCCGAAGGGTGTTGTGTACCGCTGGTGTCGTGGCCGGCTATGTGACACCAGTCAGCGAAACACGACGCAGAGTCGCAGACACTTCGTGTGCTTTAGTTTGTTAGTGTAATTATAATGTGTGTATGTATTTATAGTATTTTAAGTTATATTGTATTGTATGTTTTTTATATGGGCCTTGATGCCTGAAATAAATCGATAATAATAATACTACGAGGCGCAGACCAGGGCAGACACATGTCTGCGTCGCACGTGCCTGCGCCGCAACGTACGCAGCACTCTGTATTTTCTTGCATAACAAAATCTGCTCTGCCCTGCGCTGCGCGGACCTGCGTCGCCTGCATCCCAGCATACGCCTAGCCTGATTGATGTTTTATTCGGCACGGAAGCGTATGGAATGGTTGTGATTTGAAAATAGCTACACTGTTCTGCCTCTTAAGGTCATAGCAGACGTATCAAATCGGAAAGGGAACGGCACCGTATCGCCTTTCGCCTCGCCGACTCGGCTACGGCTAGGCGACGCCGCGCGCTTACGGCTCGCCGACCGCTGGTTGATGGTGCAGCAGGCAGGCCGGAGGGGTGAGGGGCAAGGATGGACGAAGAGACGTAAGCTCGGGTACGGAGAGAAGTAAGCGCGGGGACGACGAGCCACGCACCGCACCGCGGTTCGTGAGCTTGTCCCGAGGCGAGGCGATTACGATAAGATTCCGATTAGTGTGCGTTGCAGTAGGGAGTTTCTTAGAAAGAATACTGAACGGCTCGAGTTGATACGGTTACGAACCCTTTCCGGTTTGATACGTGTGCTATGACCTCTCAGCGGAGCCCTTATAAGATCACTACGTTGTCCGCCTGAAGTGTTTTGCAATTCTTCGGGCTGTCAGTTACCTTGGTTCTCCGTACTAATGATTTAAAACCATGAATTAATAATATTTGTAATATAGGGTATAAGAATAAAAACAAGATATTCAACAAATGTTATTTATTAAAAAAGAAACAAATTAAACCTATTTATATTCCATACTAATCCCGTTTGTAAGCCCAGGCTCGCACAGGTATTTATTTTCGCGCACTGGATTTTCAACGCACACAGCGTTGAAAATCCAGTGCGCGAGGTTAACGCCGAGAGTAAAAAATTCAACACTGTTTTTTTTTTTTAACGCAATGGGATGCACTATTGGATTCTCAATGCTCGGCTCAGCGCAGAGTTGAAAATCCAGAGGGCCTAAAAAGGCCACTTTGGCAGAATCATACAAGGATAACATTATGAATCATAATGGACGGTTAATTGTTAAGTTAATCGTATCAAATCCCATTGGTGAAGGATTTTTCAGTTATTTTTTTTTGTTTGTGCTAAAATACCAATTAATCTCTTTGATTATACCTACGTAGTGCAGCGAAAAAAAAGAAAACACGGACTGTCTTCGCCATATTACGATTCATAATGTTATCCTTTTATGATTTTTTACGCCTGTGAAAACGGGGGCATTACAGGTTATTGCAGATCTTAGATAAATATGGAAATGTGAACACTTGTGGGAACATAAAATATAAATAAAACAGCCGACTTCGGCATTGCACAAAATAAAGAAAATTCTCAGCACACAATATCATCAAAACACTTCCGTTTTTTGTTATAAAATTTATTAGTTTTTTTTTTTGCGTTAAACTCACTGCCGTCCTTTAACTAGAAGGCCGTTAAGCCTAAAAAGTTGTTTCGGAGAAAATGGCAAAAAACGCGGGAATCGTTGTTTCTTAAAAACTATGATACTTAGGGTAATGATTGTTGGACACATCGATTGATATTTCTTTCTGTTTATCCTAAATAACACTTTCTGTCCAATAACTATTATTAATTACTTTTAAAATACATTTTTCCTATTTTGTTAAGCATGTAACCTAGTTTTCGCATCTTATTACTGTACTATAAGGCCGTTAACCATACCTTAGCGGCTTTTTAGTAAAGTAATTTATTTAAAATGTTAACCTTCATGATGTTTGTTATATTTTATTTAGAAATACTTAACTAAAAAGTTGTTAAGTGACATAACTGCTTTATAGTCATGACATTCGCTTCGATTTCAATTTCAATAACTTTCCTAATGAGCGGTTACGGGGCTTTAGATGCTTTTTAGCTAATTGTTGCCAATGTTTTAGGGAACTTTTGTAAACTCTTAACTACTTTACTTAACTAAAAGGTGACTAAAAATATTTCGCTTGTGGTTAACTTCTTTATAGTTTAGCATTCATATGGAAATATGTGAGTAATTAATTAATAAATACCATGTTCTTTTAAAAATCAAAAGAATAATTCAACATTTAAAAGGTAAAATACCTTTTAAATGTTGAAGTACTTATAATTTTAATAGGCAATCATCAACTAATAACTAATTAAGATCTAAAAGATCATGAGTTCATTATTTGGCATGGACAATATACTTAATCCATGTTCTTTATTCCATTGATTCAACCATTGATTTAATGGAAAACTTCTAACCCAATTATTTTAATAAATTAAGGCATCTATGACATTATAACAGCCATGAGGCAACTTCAGTCTTAATTTATTTAAATATATCACAAATAAAAGTAATAAAATATGTAGTAAAATTGCACACTGAATAAAACATAAACAGCACTTTCAAGTCTACAAATGAAATCTATCATATCTTAATCCTACTAATATTATAAACTAGCTTTTGCTTGTGGCTTCGCCCGCGTTGAGGCTGGAAATTATCCTACGGGAAAGTACTACCGGGGTCAAAAGCATCATACATCCTAACCCTGATCATGATCTACATGTGTGCCAAATTTCATCTAAATCAGCCCTTAAGGCGTGAAAGATCGAAGTTTGAAAGTGGCACCGGTAACTGAAAAGTTGCGTGGGAATCGGTTGTCACGGTATGGGCATGTGTTACGTAGAAATGAGGAAAATGTCGTGAGGAGAGTTTTGAGTATGGATGTCGATGTCTATAAGAGTAGGGGAAGACCAAAGAAACGATGGATGGAATGTGTGAATGATGATATGGTTAGAAAGGGGGTGACTACCGAGACGACTACCTAATAGAGAAGTATGGAAGAAAAAGACATGTTGCGCCGACCCCAAATGAATTGGGATAAGGGCAGGAGAATGATGAAGGCGTGAAAGATAACATACTCAATTTCGCATTATAGATATTTCTAGACATTTCTTTGATACATATTATACTAAATATGGATTTGAAAGTCTGTAAGTTTGATGTTTGTTCGCCTCAAAGACTGATCGGATTTAATTGAAATTTTGCACACTGGTAGACCATGACCTGGAATAAGACATAGAATACTTTTTATCCCGTTAGTGCATTCCCGTGGATTAATTATTCGAAATGATATCGTTTATAAACCTCCACGCGGATGGATCCGTAAAGCAAAAGCTTGTAGTTTTAAGTATTTAGGAACATAACAGTATCTAAATTAAACAATCAACTCAATCATCGCAGTCCACTGCTGGACAAAGGCCTCTCCCAGGCTACGCCACAATACCCTGGCCTCCACCTTCCGCAACCAGTCTGTCCCAACCAGTCGCAACCAGTCCGTCCATCTAGTTGGGGAGCGGCCCACACGACATTTGCCGGTACGCGGTCTCCACTCCAGGACTCGTCTGCTCCACCGGCTTCGACAAACAGGGCCAGCCCACTGCCACTTCAGTTTGCCTTCTCTGCAAGCTATGTCTGTAGCTCCGGTTCTTTTCCGGATAATTTTGTTCCTGATTTTATCCTTCAAAGAGACTCTGAGCGTAGCTAGCTCCATAGAGCGCTGAGCGGCCTTGAATTTGTAGACCAGTCCGATCGTCAGTGTCCTCGTTCCGGCACCGTATGTCATGACGGGCAGGACGTACTGGTTGAGGACCTTAGTGTTCAAAAACCTCCGCCTTCGCCGGGATAGGCGACGAGAAGACTTGACGAAGTTTTCCAAATGCTGCCCGACCCAACTGGATCTTTCTGTCGGCTTCTTTCTCAAAGTTGTGCCTACTGAGCTGGATGACTTGTTATAGACTTCGAGAAGTGGCCCTTCGATGTGGATTGGATTCGTAAAGATGTGTGAATTGTATAGAATTTTGTCTTGTCCAAAATGCTGAAGCCAACCCGCCGAGAGGCTCCATTGCGGCTGGAGAGCCTCAGCCAATACGACGACGTTATCGGCAAATCGAACAAGACGAACAGACGGTGAAACAGTTAGACCAGATGTTGCATGCCTAAATGGAGCCTCCATTTAGGCTGCCACTATGACGATGTCATCGCCAAATTGAAGATGTGAAATGTACTCGCCGTTCACGTTGATACCCTGTCCAGTCCAGTCCAGCGGGGCAGCGTCTTGATGACGTCCTCTAACGCATGGGTGAACAATTTTGGGGATATTTCATTCCCCCGGTCTCACCCCTCTGAGCAGTTGGATAGGGGGTTTTCTGATCCTGGATCTGAACATTACAGTCATCGTGGCAGCGTCTTACAAATATCTCAATGCCCTCACGCACGCGCGCGCTCTCTCTATCTTTCTCTCTTTCTCGTCTCTCTTCGATGTAGCGCCAGTTAATTCGACATCGTTGCAGAAAGGCCAGAACTGCCCATATTTTGATGGAGTCGAAGACTTTCTCGTAGTCCGCACATGCACACTGGCTGGTTGTACTCTGCGGTATTCTGTACAATTTCCGAACCTTTCGAACTGAAGCCTTTTCGAAAACCGCCTCGATCTGGTGGCTGGGCTGAACTGAGATGGGTCTATTATTATAGTTCTTCAGCGAGGATTTGTCACCTTTTAGATGACGGAATTAAAGAGACTCGCTAGATCTTTGATTTTATTGTACCAATTTTTTTTTTGGATCGCTTTCTTGAAGTTTTGGGTTTTTCTGTTTCAATATGTTCATCTGTATCGTCACTTCTTCGATATTAGTTAGATCTCGTAGTTCTTATCTTTGACAGAGTCAGTGTTAGTGGTAGACGGCAGGAAAGATTAAGTCCGACGCAACGGTGAATGGCTTGAGCGGGGCACCCGTACCTCGCTCACCCCCGGAGTGAACGCAGCGCGAGAGTCGGCTAACTGCCTTTTAGCTAAGTAATGAGGCTTAGGTGCTTTGTAGCTAAGCAAAATTGTATTTTTTTTTTACCGTTTTCATCAAACAGGCAAGCATTATTTTCAAGAAAAGTATTGTGGGAATTAAATACTTAACTAAAATAGCGTTAAGGGCGGGTAACTGCAAATAAGTTAAGTTTTTCACTTAAACTGTTCTTTATAATGCTTAACTATAAAGTAGTTATAATCCTATAGCGTCTTTATAGCCAAGAAAAATTAGATAACGTACTTGTAGTTAAGTAGAAGGCTAGAAAATAATCATCACATCGGGCAGTTAAGGGATTTTAAAGTACATTAAGCGAAGAAATGTGGGTTAGACGCTTTCAAGTGATGGAACCATCAAAAATGATGTTACTTAACGGCCCAAAAGATCTTCATATCTTTGGAACTATATATGATAGAATAATGTTTCTTAGACAGAAAGATAGAGAATTTTGAACTCTGTCACATTCTATTAAAAAGTGAAAATTGACCATTTGAGGGTTAACGGCTTTCTAGTTAAAGGACGGCAGCTCAGAGCATAGACAAATAACGCAAAAAATGGGTGTGTGCTTAGCTTATGACCGCACGATAGAAGTGAAAATTTACGACTGGAGCCCAGTATACCCGACTTAGCGTCACCGACCGACTGGAGCCCAGTATACCCGACTTAGCGTCACCGACCGACTGGAGCCGAGTATACCCGATTCAGCGTCACCGACCGACTGGAGCAGAGTATACCCGATTCAGCGTCACCGACCGACTGGAGCAGAGTATACCCGATTCAGCGTCACCGACCGACTGGAGCAGAGTATACCCGATTCAGCGTCACCGACCGACTGGAGCAGAGTATACCCGATTTAGCGTCACCGACCGACTGGAGCCGAGTATACCCGATTCAGCGTCACCGACCGACTGGAGCAGAGTATACCCGATTTAGCGTCACCGACCGACTGGAGCCGAGTATACCCGATTCAGCGTCACCGACCGACTGGAGCAGAGTATACCCGATTTAGCGTCACCGACCGACTGGAGCCGAGTATACCCGATTCAGCGTCACCGACCGACTGGAGCCGAGTATACCCGATTCAGCGTCACCGACCGACTGGAGCCGAGTATACCCGATTTAGCGTCACTGACCGACTGGAGCCGAGTATACCCGATTCAGCGTCACCGACCGACTGGAGCCGAGTATACCCGATTTAGCGTCACTGTCTGGCTGGAGCTGAGTATACCCGATTCAGCGTCACCGACCGACCGGAGCCGAGTATACACGGTTCAGAGTCACCCACCGACTGGAGCCGAGTATACCCGATTCAGCGTCACCGACTGACTGGAGCCGAGTATACCCGATTAAGCGTCACCGACCCGAGCGTGACGGTTCAGTTTTGTTCACTGTTCAGAAAGAGCGCAGTGTTCAAATAACCTCCATTTTTAAAGTGGGATAAAAATAAATACGACTTCGAATAAAACGAAAATAGCTGTTCTATGTACAGACGCTAGCACATCAAGCTACCCGAAACGGTCAAATTTTCCCAATCAACTTTGAACCTTATGCTTTGGCAATAAAGTTGAAAATCGATTAAAGAAATTTGACAGCTTGTAATAGCTTTGTCTGTACACTATTGCACAGTAAAATAACAAATCTCGAGAAATATTACAATTTTTCAATGAATTTCTTTTTTAGCAGCTTATTACTAATTTCTATTTTATTTTTAGTCTTCCACTATAAAGCTACAGTTTCCTAGAAAAGCGGTGGGCACCACATTACGGCCGCATAAGTGACGGCCGACATGAACTAGGGGTGTGTAACTCTTTACGGAACCGACTCAATGATCCGGATCATTGAAGTGATTCAAAAGATTGGTTCAGTAACAACGTTTCAAATGCATCATTTGGGTCTGAAACATTACTATGCTCTATGCTCATTCCGCGCGACGCGTCGCTCTCAAGGCGACTGAGCAGTGTGCGAGCGAGAGAGAGAGAGACTGAGATACACTGAGTTACTTAACTATAGAGTCGCGAGTATATAGACGCGATGCGCACGCGAGTCAGACGCAGCCTGTAGACCTTTTGTAGGATAAAAGCGCGCTGTCGATGCACGTTTCCAAAACGCGCGTCAACGGCGCGTTTAAAAAACGGGGTATGCACAGGCCCTTAGGAAACTGTAGTTTTAGGCCTATCGTCTACGAGTCCATGACGCAACTAGGTATTTCAACTGTCTAGCTATCACCGTTTATGAGATACAGCCTGGTGACAGACGGACAGTGGAGTCTTAATAATAGGGTCCCGTTTTTGCCCTTTGTGTACGGAACCCTAAAAAAAGCTGATTAAACGAGCTATGGCATTTAGTCGCAAATATACGACCCTGACGAAATGGACACGAAAATATTTCTCGGATTAATCCGGCGTAAGCGGTTAACCCTTTCGCGACCATTAGCTGAATAATTGCCAAACCACTTTTTAAAAGTTGCGCCAAAATGTATATTGTGAAAACAAGGCATTGGGTATTATATTATCTGTGGCATTGGCAACGAAAAATTGACAAATTCAAACTGGTCATTGGCAATTACTTTGCCAAATAAAAAGTCACAAACGGGCATCGGCAAAGATATTGCCGTAGCCCAAAAAAAGGGGAGGGGGGGGTAAGCAAAGGGGGGAAATCTATTAGTATTGTTTTACAAATGTTATTTCACAATGTTTAGAATAAATAGAACCAAAATCGGAGGTGCAAATAGTATTGCTCGCGGAAGGGTTAAAGGTTTACTTGAAATAGGGGGGGGGGGGGTGCAGCGCTGCGCACTTTAACTATAGGTCGGAAATTCGTTCTGGAGGACTTTATTTTTTTTTTTAAGTGAAAACTGCTTTCGGCGCGTTGGGCATTTTTTGAGATGGGAAAAAACCATTGAACTCGCGCCACTGTTACCGTAAGCGACACCGCGCGTGTTTTGTTTATAAGACGATTAAAAAAATACCCGCTTCGGATGTGTTCGGCTGTCCTCGGGATGCACTCGGTTTTAATGTACATCCGATATCCGTCACTCGGTGTTTGTGTTCACTTCTGTCGGCACTCCCGGAGTGCCACTGTTTTTTTTTTTTTTTTTTTTTTTTTAATGTTGGTCTGCGTTATTAACTAGTTGCGTCATGGACGACGGACCCTAAACAAAAAAAAACTCTTTTAAATGATTTAAGACAAATCAGAACTAAAACTTAGTACAATTCTTCTACAAAATTTTCTTCTAACCTTATCTATTACGCAGATTAAGAATATATTTATTATCAAAATTCGTATCTACATAACATTCTGTAATACCAATGTATTTTAATAAGAGATCATCCGTTAATCTCGTGAGGTTCGGAGACGGGGAGGGGGTCAAAAACAAATACGGTTAATGGGGGGAGGGGGGGGGGGGGATAATGTGACAATCACATGTACAGACGCCAGCACATCAAGCTACTACAATATGTCAAATTTCTTTAATAGATTTTCAACTATATCACTAAAACATAAGGTTCAAAGTTGATTGGGAAAATTTGACAGTTTCGGGTAACTTGAGGTAAACTGGCGTCTGTGCTTTTTCGTACAACGAGAAATGTAATTTAATGAGTGACGAGTAAAATATTTTTACCAATAATGAATTGAATTGTGAGACCACATAAAAACAAGAGTTTACGATAAAAAATACAAGTGTTATTGGGAGGGTAGCATAAAACCTCACGATATATCACCAAGGGGGTGGAAAAAAAGGGGGGTACAAAGGCGGCCTAAAAACCTCATGTGATTAAATGAAGACCCCTAAGTAATATTTACATACTTTAATACTGATATTGTTTCGAAATCGTTAATAAGAATGTGAAACAACTCTTATCCCCGTGTCGTAATAATACAAGCGATCGTCGCGCGTCGGTGTTGTGCGAGTACGCGATCGTGAAGTTCATTTTATCAGAATACGTGCTCGCGTCGACAGAGGGCGCCGTCCAGTTTCCGCTTAGAGTAAGAAAGCTATAGAGCATCGGGTAGCGTGGCCACACATGAGACAAAAAACTAACTTAACTAACATAGGCTACATAAGTAGCTGCCTTGAAAAAACTGGCACGCAGTGAGAGACGGAAATAGTATAGCTTTATCCTTTTCTGTTACTTATAATAACTCAATACTTTATCCCTTTCTTGTGGAAATGAAATGGAGCTACCCGCCGTCTATACTTTTCTTTGTCTAAGAGTTTCCGGAACAAATGAGTTACATATTGGAAGCGCTAAGGTAGCCCGCGAAATTCAAATTTTCTTACGTTTTTTGCTTTTTGCTGGTCAATATTTAGTTGCACGGTGATTAAAATATGATTCGCGACCGTAACAAATATGTATTTACAGAATTATAATCATTAAAGTCATCAACACAACTCTCTAAGACCAGGTAATCCCACTGAACGACTATTTCATGCAATCTTGACATTTTACAATTATACTAACTTAACAAGTTGTATTACTGGTCCTAATGATTATAATTCGGTAAATACATATTTGTTAGGGTCGCGAATCATATTTTAATCAACGTACAACTTAATACTGACTAGCAAATTGCAAAAAACGTAAAAAAAAAAATAATTTCGCGGGCTACCCTGGCGTTATCGCCCAAACGCAACGGTCGCGTATTCGTGCAAACAATATTTTTAGTTAGAACGCGGGGTCAAGCCGGATTCTAGTAGCGCGATTGTCAAATGTCACATCTGTAAATTGTTTTTTTTTTACAAGTTTATAATAATCTAGGTGGTAACATGAATATTATATGAAATTGAGATTTAAATGTTACTCCGCAGCGCAAAGGCCGCTTTTTTCATAATTTATGTATGAGAAGGCTAGCATTGATCAACACGGTTGAGCACTGCGTGTTTACCAATTCTTTAGAGGTATGTATATTTAGCTAAATTATTGAATAAATTACTAAGTGATCCTCTAAAAACGTATTAACCTTCTAGTGATGAACGCTTTTTTTTAATGAATGAACCTCTCAAAACTTTTTGTGCTTCAAATGATGCACACCTTTTTGAATAAACGAGCCTCTTTTTAAGTTTCTATCCTTTTCTTCTAGTTGTAGTAACAAAGCTGGGGCACCCCGACCACATGGGCTAGCTTATGTTACAACTATGACCAAGCAAGCACTTCCGCGACCCGTGACTAGCGAACGCTTCATCCAAATTTATCGCTTGACTATTTAGTATTTTTAGGAATTATTTTGACGTTTACAAAAAGAGGCACATTCATTAGAGTACACCTGACATCTGTCAATGTCAGTGCGACAATGTAACAAATAAACATCAAATTCGCACATCATGTATTCGTTTGTGTGAAACTGACATTAGTCAAAAACGTATGCTCTCAATGGCCGGAATGTGGAGTGTTCATTATTATTTTTAGGAAAAAATGTGAATTATTTGAGATTCGATTAAATACATACATGCCAATTACTAATACGTAACTATCTATCTAGAAACATTGCCTATACTTGCATTCAGAATCTTAGATAATTATAAGTTTTCGAACTACAAACTATTTACAGAAATATAATCATTAGAATCAGTAAGTAATACAAATTGTTAAGTTAGTATATTCCTAAAATGTCAAGATTTCATGAAATAGTAATTCAGTGGGATCACTTGGTCTTAGAGAGTTGTGTTGATGACTTTAATGATTATAATTCTGTAAATACATATTTGTTACGGTCGCGAATCATATTTTAATCAACGTACAACTTAATATTGACCAGCAAATTGCAAAAAACGTAAGAAAATTTGAATTTCGCGGTCTACCTTAGCGCTTTTCTTTAAATAAGGGAATTGACCTGCTGTTCTCAAAAGACTATCGCCAGCTGCTGCAGCCTTTGGCGTCCTGGGATTGTGCAGTTGCTATACGAACCCGGATAAAAATAATCCTATATGGCATTGTAAATTATTCAAGATTCTGAATCTAAAAACCCACAGTAGAGATAAATATTACTAATATTACATAGAATTTAAGTTTCCGCCCGCTCTAACCTCTGTCTCATTTGGTTTTTAATCTCAAGCCTTCTTAAATACTCTTTCTTACCAATCATAATTACTCTAGTAAACCCTTTCTTCTTTACTTTTCTTCTTTTAGGTAATACCTGGGTATCCTCTATGATATCTACTTCTTTAGTCGACTCTGTAGTGTTTTCGTTGGTAATTTCATCGTGGTTGACGATATTATGCATACCAAAGTCAAATCGATTTTCCAAATCTTTAAAATCGTTGACATTTTCCCGACTCATTTTGTTAAAAATCTTCAAAAATTGCCAGAATTCTATGTCGCCTCCTTTGATGTTCTTGTGGTAGAATTCTATGAGTTCTCTATCACATTTGTGATTATTTTTCACAGGGTTCGGGTCGGCGAAACGGTTTGCCACTTCTTCGGATTTACTTTCTTGTTTATCGACTTTTTCTAATTTACGGTATTTTTTCTCGGCGTTGCTTTTACCGCCATTTTGATTAGTAACATCACTATTATTGTTGCCGCCATATTTTTTTCTGTTGTTTTTTTTGTTGACATGACTGTATCTACCGTTTAAGCCAATTAAGATCTTATTCTTCCACACTTTAGGTTTGTATCTCTTTGGATTAGCTTCGTGTTTTCTGCTATGTAGTTTTAACGCGCTCATTGTCAGACAGATCTTGTCACATCCATCACAGGGGTAAAGTATTTTTAAGCCTTTTTTCTTAGCAATAATACTCAAGCTTCTAATTTGTTCTAAGTAGTTGTCTCCTATAGATTTCAAAGCTTGATAATCTTCCTCACAAAACTCCGGTAATAGATACTCATTGTTAACATCAACTTTTTGCTTTTCCACCATCCAATCTCCCCCCCTTTTGACCAACTTCGTCGTTCCCAGGAATATGTTTTTCGATTTTCGATTTTTTTCGTCGATTTTCATCGAAGCGATTTTGTTTAGGTTGCTTAAACTTGGTATGACTTCTAAGTCGCAGTCTTTGTCGATCTCGAAGACGTATTTCGACCCGTTCTGCGTGTCTCTTTCTTTAATCCGTGCATAAGGTATGTCCAGAGATATGTTGTGAACGAGTTTAATATGCCTTTTTATCGTTAGATTGGTGACATAGCCGCAGAAGGGGCATTTTTTGAGCATTTTTTCGTTGCATATATCAAAATGTTCTTTGCAATGGATTTTTAAGTCCGTTTTCGTTTTGAAGAGCTGAAAAATACATGTTTGATTAGAATGGTATCAAGTCAAAACTAGTTGGAACAATAACCTCCAGTTCTCACTATCGGCTTCACCACCCTCGAAAATCATGAAAGCGACACCCATGAGGAAATATTTGAAAATTTTTGCAGCCGCCATCTTGGATTTTCATTTTGACCTCACTATCGGCTTTAGCACCCTCGGAAAACATGAAAAATATCTCTCTCTCTCTCCCTCTGACTCTACTATAAGTAATAAAAAGTCGCATGGAGGAGGCCATAACGCTTTTTCGTTACGTGACGATTTCGCCCAGTTTACTCCTACTTCCAAATATCGTTCCAAAACAAAACAGTGGCACTCCGGGAGTGCCGACAGAAGTGAAAACAAAACACAAACAGAATACTTTGCCATCACTCACTGACATATCGGATATACATTAAAACCGAACACATCCCGAGGATAGCCGAACACATCCGAAGCGGGTTTAATCGTCTTATAAACAAAACACGCGCGTTGTCGCTTACCGTAACAGTGGCGCGAGTTCAATGGTTTTTTCCCCATCTGAAAAAATACCCAACGCGCCTAAAGAAGTCATCATTTCACCCGAAAGACGTCCACTGCTGGACATTAGGCCTCCCCCAAAAGGGGGGGTTTACGATAATCGCCACGCTTGGCAGGCGGGTTGGCGATTGCAGTATGGTATGATAGTGGAATGCATAGAGAACGCTGCCGCCCATTCTCCGGTACGCCCCTTAGTCGCCTTTTACGACACCCACGGGAAGTATGGGGTGGTGCTATTCTTTAAGTACGGCACCACACAGACACCTAAAGAAGTATTCAAACAATATGGCGCGACAGTAGGTATACTAGGGCCCATATAAAAATCTTAAATCCCCTTTAAGTCACAGCTCATTAGAGCCACCCGGGACCCACTCCGCACCACCTCGCCTCCTGCGGCTAGTATTCTTTATATGGACTTGTATGGGCATGCGCTCAATACATCAACTCCGTAGCGGCACCGGATCGCGTCGGTCGGTCGCCCTCCACGCGCGGACGGCGGGTGGACCACTCGGTGACAACTCGCTGCTCGCATGCTTGCCTTGCGTTGACTGCGCATTGCTAACGCGATAATGTTATACGCGACGCGAGGTCCTCTGGTTGACCGCGCGACGTTTATTGGTGATTACGCGGCGTCCACCCGTGGACCACCTGTCGACGAGTGGACGCCGTGCGACGAGGCGGTGCGGGGTGGGTGCCGGGTGGCTTTGATGAGCTGTGACCAATCCATGGTAACAGATTGAGAGGCGATGGCCTTACAACCTCATATAGTAACTCCTTTGAAAAAACCTTACCTTAAAACAAATATAACACTGATGCGTATTAAACTTCAGTTTTCCATTTGGATTGGTTTCTTCATCACTATTACCTTCAAAATCACTGTCTTTATAATCGGGATCTTTTTCATCATCATTCATTTCATCTTCATCATCATCATTTAGTATATTATCAGCATTGTTGTCAGCAGTTTCTTCATAATTCATTGTGTCATCAGGATTTTTGACAGCAATTTTTTCATCGTTATTTATTCCATCACCATTTCCGTCAGCAATTTCATCATCAATCATTCTATCTTCACCGATTTCATCATTAAGAATAATCTTTTCACCGTTTTCTTTTTCTGAATCATTCTTTTGTTTGTCCACATCATCAGTTTCTTCACTATTTATTTTATCATCATCAATACGGGTGTCTTCATCAACATTGGCTTCTCTTTCTGATTTAGTAGATTCGTTATTATTTTCTGGTTTTTTGAAGTATCTAATGGATTTTTTATCTGAAATATGTAAAATGTTTTGTTTATTATGTTAATTGCTTTATTTATTTTACAATATAGCATCACGCCTACATTCCCAGAACGGCTAGGCAGACATGTATACAGGGTTATTGGAAAAACACCAAAAACCTCTTAAGAGGTCATTGTACTCATCAGTATGAACAACTTTTACTATGGGGACCAAATTTGAAATCGCGAAAAAAAAATCAGCTGTTCCCTACGTTTTGGCGAGTTATACGAACATAAATGTAGGGAACAGCTGATTTTTTTTTTTCGCGATTTCAGATTTGGACCCCATAGTAAAAGTTGTTCATAATGATGAGTACAATGACCTCTTAAGAGGTTTTTGGTGTTTTTCAAATAACCCTGTATATAGAACACCCATATTTTCCCAGTCATGTTTAAGGGGCTTACATGACCTAAAGCGCGCTCACTGTCGGACTGCATAGAAAAGAAAGAGAAGCGCGATGACACAAGCGCAACGCTGGTAATTTATTGCAAAATATGAAGCAATTATTTAATTACAAAAAATCTATTGTTTGGACTAAAAAATTAAAACACTACTGTTCTAGTATTTTGCTTGTAGAATAATCTAACAAAAAATCAGAATGATTGTATATATATTAGTATGATTTTTATTGTGAGAAAGTTTCTAGAGGTATCTTCATGATTTTTTTCTATCGTATCAAATTAGTTGTATTATGTTTTCAACACACTATCTACTTAGCATAATAATTATATCCTGAAGAATATCATATATTTTTCTGATTTTGTTTACTGTAGTCGATCATATACTTTTGTTTAAAAAAATTGCGTTTTTTGCGTTTAGATCCTATAAGCCCCTTATGTCCCATGTGTATCCGTCGAGGTAGACCACGGCGGAGGTGGTGTGATCTAACGAGGTTTGCCAGGCCAACATGGCTCAAAATCGCTCAAGACAGGGAGGTTTGGAAGGCAAAAGGGGAGTTTTTTGCCCAGCAGTTGGACACAATATACAGTAACGAAAAAAAATAGTGGGCAAGCCTATTGTCATCAATCGTTTATTCCCGATCGTCCCCGCCCCGTCGTTCCCAATGGGCACAAGTGGGAAAAAAAGTTTCGTTCCTCCCTAGTGGTGAAGATTGGAACTTTTTATTTAAATTCTATTTTACTGTAATTTTTGACGTTCAAAAGTGACTTTAATGTGGCGCGGGCTTGCGGACGGCGAGTAATGGGCAGCTCGCCGTCCGGATCGTAGCAAGTGGCGTTCTGTTGTTTCTACCTAGCCGCATGGGAAGATGGTGTGTATTTATGTATGTACAGACGCCAGCACATCAAGCTACCCGAAACTGTCAAATTTTCCCAATCAACTTAGAACCTTATGTTTTAGAAATAAAGTTGAAAATCTATCAAAGAAATTTGACAGATTGTAGTAGCTTGATGTGCTGGCGTCTGTACATAAGGTATATTCAAATTCATGTGTCCAATTGATATTATTTCAAGTTAAACAAATATCAACTTTAGTACAGTGAAAATTAAGTTGATTTCAGAGTGACTACGTACCACCAAACGTGGTGAATAGGGATGCAGGGGTCAATTGTAACAAAACTTTAAAATGGATTTTAGCGTTGAAATAATACAGTTTGTTGCCGAAAAGGACACTTAATCGTTAATTATAATACAATAAACACATTAGACTCCTTTTTGTCAACAAACTATATTACGTATTTCAAGATTCGTCCCGATTCACCCCTGCATCCCTATTCACCCCGTTTGACGGTACTATTGTAAAAGTTATAAAAATGTTTGACGTTGTAGCGTAACCTGAACGTTATTGTGTAAGTATTAAAGTTATTTTTCCAATAACTCATATTTGTTTACACGTCTGGCAAATAAATCGCACACGTAGATTAGTTTACGTACCTTTTTTAACCCCCCCGCTGTTCGCCGTCTTGATACGTCGGTTGTATTGTCTGCGTAGTTTCTCCAAAACCACCCACTGATTGCGTACTCTCGCCTGGACTAGGAGTTTCTCCAAACGTTTTTCAACGCGTTTCTTCTTCTCCTCATCTACTATTTGTTTTGGCAGTTCTGAGGAAGAAAAAGTTATTATTTACGCCCCGACTCGTAGCTAAATATTAACACTCGATCAGGTTAAACTATGCTTGCCGCGGTTGGTCTGTGGATGGGTGACCATCTTTACATACCATGCCTCGGAAAGCACGCTAAGCCGTTGGTCCCGACTATCATTCGGGGATCTTTGACAGTCGTGAAAAGTCTGACAACCAGTCTTACCAAGGGGTATCGTATTACCTAGTAACTGTGTTGTGGAGGTCAGATAGGCAGTTGCTACATGTAAAATACTGGTATTCTACTGCATCCGGTTAGACTGGAAGCCGACCCCAACATAGATGGGAAAGGGCTAGGCAGATGATGATTTACGCCCCGATTTTTAAAGGACAGAAAGAAAACAATTTTCTTTAAAAAAAAAAAGTTGCTAGCTTCTGCCCGCGATTTCGTCCGCATGAAATTTCGCCTATCTGACTCCACAACCCATTTACTGGGTAACACGACATCCCTTACCCCCATTTTTATTATAACTACAAAATAGCTTACCAAGCTTTTTCTCAGGCTTCTTCAGCACATGTCCAATGAAGAAGTCGTCGAACACGTCCGTCATACTATCACGTTCTATCAGACTTCGTGATATGTCCTCTGATAGCACCTTTTTTGAGTAAGTGATTGTGTCGGAGTCTATGGTGAAGTTCTCGGGACTGGTCGGCTGTAGCGTGTCTATGGTAATGTGTTCGGGGCAGGCCGGCTGTGGGGTAAATAGTGGTACTTCTAGTTGGGTATCTGTAAAGGATGATCACAAAGTTAGAGCACCTATAATTTACATGAGTAGAGTTTATGAAATTAAGGGCTGAATTTTCAATCGACAGATAATTTGTATTCGTCGGAGAGGGGCCCGTGGCTAAATAATAACAGCCGCACAGGTCGATCGATCAGGTTAAGCTACGCTTGGCGAGGTTGGTCTGTGGATGGGTGACCATCTTTAGATACCGAGATCCCTCCGTGCCTCGGAAAGCACGTTAAGCCGTTGGTCCCGGCTGTCATTCGTGAATCTTTGACAGTCGTTACGGGTAGTCAGAAGCCCGAAAGTCTGACAACCAGTCTTACCAAGGGGTATCGTATTACCCATAACTGGGTTGTGGAGGTCAGATAGGCAGTCGCACCATGTAAAATACTGGTATTCAGCTGCATCCGGTTAGACTGGAAGCCGACCCCAACATAGTTGGGAAAAAGCTAGGCAGATGATGAGATAATTTTTATTCGTGGAATCAAATTGACGTCTAACAGTTTTTGTATGGAAGAACAGTCAAAAATTCAAAACTAAGTATTCTTCCGATAAAATTATTTGGCGTTGGAAAAATCAGCCCAAAATGAAATTGTTTATTCCACGGAACAGAAATTTATTCTTTACGCTGGTGCGCTGTTTCGTATAGGGTCTTAGCATTATGCTGAGCGATGGCCGTTTTGCGTAGATGTGACGCATATTTTCTCTCAAATTGTTATTTTGTTTGTTTTTTTTATGCGTTATGTTTGCCGCAAATATACGTATTTCTTCATTCTTTTCTGTAAATATAGTCGTCATTCTTTCTTTTCTGTAAATAGGGACTCCGGAATCACTTACGCGTCATTTTATAATAAAAACTTTTTTACAAAAAAAAAAAATCTACCGCCTTCCAAAAATAACACTATAAAGTGAAAAACTACTTTAATTTCGGAAGTCGGTGTCGTTGGTTTCGCATTTTCGTTTTTTGACACCGACATCCGAAATCAAAGTTTTTTTTTCACTTTTTATGTACCTCATCATCTGCGTAGCCTTTTCCCAACTATGTTAGGGTCGGCTTCCAGTCTAACCGACTGGAAGCCGACCCTAACATATGATGCAGTAGATGCAGCTCAATACCAGTAATTTACATGGAGCGACTGCCTGCCTGACCTCCACAACCCAGTTACTGGGTAATACGATACCCCTTGATTAGACTGGTTGTCAGCATTTCGGGCTTCTGACGATCCGTAACGACTGTCAAAGATCCACGAATGACAGCCGGTACCAACGGCTTAACGTGCTTTCCGAGGCACGGAGGGGTCTTGGTATGTAAAGATGGTACCCATCCACGGACCAACCGCGGCAAGCGTAGCTTCACCTGATCAATCGACACGTGCGGCTGTTATTACTTAGCCAGTTTTTAGTTGTACCTACCCTACACAAATTCATATAATGCTACTTGCTATGTAAATATCAGTGACAGGAAGTTATCGAAAAATTTTCAATATAAACTAAGTGGAAAATATTCGTATTATTAAAGAAATCGGCTTAAAAGTAACGGAGGTCTGAGGTAAAAAACAAAAAAAAATAACCGTATTGAGGACCTCCTCATACTGGTACTCAACTGCATCCGGTAAGACAGGAAGCCGACCCCAACATAGTTGGGAAAAGGCTAGGCAGATGATGATAGAGAACCTCCTCCTTTTTTTTAAGTCGTTTAAAAAAAAAACTGGATGGTTTCGATATTTCCTATCTGACTACCCCTGACAAGAAATGGCGAAAGAAACTCAGTGGTCAAAGTCTGTTTTAAAATCCAAATGGACCGTGGAGAGGCGAAAATGCCCATACGAGACGCGTAGGTGAAGCTCGCCAGGCGATTATCGCACTTATGTGTAAACTAGCTGCGCCCCGCGGTTTCCCCCGCATAAATGAAGTCCAGTGAGAATATCATCCAGAGTGTCAGCTAACTCCATACAAAATTTTATCAAAATTGGTCCAACCGTTTCAGCGGGAAGAAGTAACAAACGTATAAACACACACGCACACTCACAAACTTTCGCCTTTATAATACTGGTGTAAAATATTTCTGTAAACTTACCATCAATATCTTGTTTTTGTATATCCACCTCATACATAAAATCTGGAGGGTCACCCATCTCTTCGAGTTCTTCCGAAGGTTCTTCTTTAATGGCAACTTTAGCTGGTTTCCTAAAATAAAGAAGTATTTTATGTTACTGTGTGGTCTACTGGGAGTCATCATCCTATGTCCTTTCTCGGGACTCAAACTATCTCTATACCAAATTTCATCTAAATCGGTTCAGCGGTTTAAGCGTGAAGAGGTAACAAACAGACAGACACTCTTTCGCATTTATAATATTAGTATGGATTAATGTCATCATTATTCTATTGCAAAAAAGAGATGGTGCTATCAGCCTTCTATAGCTTCGTCTCTCTCTCACACTGGAAAAATGGTGCCATTATTACAAAATCAAAATATTTTAGTTCACACCTAAATGGGCACTTATGAAACGTCAGAAGCTAGGTGCACGGTTCCAATTGGTCGTTTCCTATGGAGAAGAGCCGGCAAGAAACTCCACAATTACCCTTTTTAAAAATAATTGGCTTTTACAATGTTTTCAAATTACAGTAGGTATGGGAGGTCAGTGCAGGCCTGTCAACAAGTACCAGGTACTTGATAAAATAAAAAATGGTCTACAGATCTAAATTCTACAATGTCCTGACATTTACAAAATGAGAATCTATCAAAAGGATAAATAAAATATAAAATCTACTAAAACCAAGTGATATGATTGCCATTACACCACTAATAAAGAGGTGTAATGTCAAATAATAAAAAGATTATGTCAAAGAAGTATGTAAAAAATGAATTTAAAAAAACATCGTAACGTCATAATAATATATAGGTATCTTGTACCCCTGTATAGGTATCTTCACTTACTTTTTATCCATTAAAGTGTATTTGAGATTGTGATGACTCAAATAATGTTCCTTTAACGTTTGATATTTAAAATAATCCTTTTTGCATATTTGACATTTCGTGTCCTGAAAAAAAAACACGTTCAGTTTAAAAATAAATAAATATTTGAACTGACTTCAAAATAGAAGAAGTTATGCATATGACGTTTTTTTTTAATGTATGATTTGTGGACAGAATTGTTTAAAAAAAATCACATTCTTTCTAAAATCGTGTTTACAAAATTTCAACACAACTAAATTTGAATACAGTCTCAGATAATCATGTTTTGGAACCACAAACTCAATGTCAAACGTAACAAAGTTCAAATTTCATTGTTACCAAAATCTATTTAGGAAAAAATCTTTTGTGCACGGTTCGTGCGCGTGCGCTACACGTGCGCAAGTGTAGATTCGCCTCAATACTCAACTTACTTTTTCAGTGCCATGTCCATATTTTAGATGCTGTATGATACCTCTTCTGCTGTAGGTGACCATGTCACAGATGTCACACAGATACTCCCTTGACTTGGGATAGGGACCATGTGCATTCTTTATGTGCTGAGCTAGGTAGATCTTGGCTGAAAACCTGTAAAATAATAATACAATTTAAGTGATGAGGATAATGATGGGACTCCCTTTTCCGCATTTAGACTCTCATTTGGTCCGTTGTGCGCGGGGATTCTGGCTAACAGAGCCAGCCTAGCTCCGCCCAAAAGCACAGAAGCTTCCTGGGAGCTTCACAGGCTTCGGGGAGCGACCTCATTGTTCCGAGGATTTCTGCACGTCGAGAAGCCACGGCCTCGTATTCCAGGATGACGTGGGCGGCTAATTCCTCGGCGTCAGCAGCCCCTGCAGAGGGGGCTGTCTGTGGCGCTTATCTTAAAAAGATGTTTGTTAAGGGGGTTATGGCCCGTAATTGTCCCAATTTAACTGATAAATGATTTTATTTTTGTTAGTAGGTTTGTACAAACACTTTTACACGTCAATCATGTTTTTTTTTAAACTAGATGAGGTCGGCGTTTCCTATCTGACTACTCTGAGAAGAAAGGCCGAAACAAACTCAGAGGTCACAGTCTCTTTAAAGTCCAGACATAATTTTGGTCAGGTTATATGAAGACCATGTAGATCGATGCCAGAGATGGTATTTTAAGGAAAGAACCACACAGATTGAGAGGACCTGTCCAGTCAGTGCACCCATTTGTCAAAAATCGTGCAGCTCTACTCAAGACTTAAGGAGCTCAACGATTCGACGAACAATACCCAAGAAAGGGCATTTGGGTAGGCCACATAAATTACTCAAACTACCAGACCATGACAAAAAACTAACAGAACAGAAAGAATAATAAAAAAAAAATATAAAAAGAAATAAAATTACCCACATCGTCTTCACACTCACAATAAATAAAATAATATAATATACTAACACAAATAGTAGTAATTGTGGCTAAATAATAACAGCCGCACGGGTCGATCTTTAAGATTAAGCAACGCTGGCCGAGGTCGGTCCGTGGATGGGTGTCCACTTCTTCGTGTTGCTTGTACGACTGTATTTTAGATATCTTGTTGACCCAAAATTTCGCCACTTCCATGGCATCGTCAGTGGCAGCGCAGAGGTCACTGTCCATGGATGATCCATCACGTACCCAGGCTCTTCACCCTTACCCCGCGATGCACGACCCCACAGATATACAGGGTTACTTTTCAAAGACCATCCAAATTTTTACATGGTGTTCTACCCATGAATATAAACAACTTTCACTATGCGACCAACTCTGAAATCACGAAAAAAAATCAGCTGTTTTATACATTTTGGTCAAGTAGGTATTGAAGTTTTGTATGAAACAGCAATTTTTTTTTCGTGATTTCATAGTTGGTCCCATAGTGAAAGTTGTTTATATTCATGGGTAGAACACCATGTAAAAATTTGGATGGTCTTTGAAAAGTAACCCTGTAGATACACCTTTTTTTTTGCCGTCGTCGGGGGAACCTTCAAAAGGCACCCGACCTCCCGGTCAGGGAGTGTGGGATTTTTACCTCACTAAAACCACCCCGGTGATCACCATCAGCACATAGGGGTTGTCCCGGTTCCTCTCTTGCTGCACGCGGCGGCGTCTTTGAATCTATTTGATTTTCCCATCACTAAATAGTGCTTGTGACGTCATAGTAGGTAGTCAAAAACATGGCACGCTTGGTTTTCATACAGATCGTGATACTTGCGTTATCTACGTAGACAGAATAATCTATAGACTCAAGGTATCCGTGTCACCGAAAGGGACAAAAAGCTTATTACACTGCAACTTACTATTTTCACAGTTGCTTCATAAACGTCAAACTTGTTGTGCACATTAATGTGCTTAGCCGACACGCAAAGAGACAGAAATATTCTTACTCTGTCTCTTTTCTTTGCTAGTGACGTTAATATATTTCTCTTTTTCTTGTGCGAATGAAAAATAAGATATGCAGCAGTCTAGTTTACTCTGTCTACGGTTATCTAGGTCTATCTATATCTGTGCACGACTAGAACATGGTAAACAGTTTGGAAAATGCTAGGCAGATTATGTAAAGTGTACTTACAGCTGTCCACAGTAGTGACACTGCACTCGACATCCCTTCCGTAAATGTCTGGCCAGTCTGAACTTGCGAGGGAAGCGTCTGTTGCAGCTAGTACACACGTGCTGGTTCTCTGGGTAGTGGATTATTTGGTGGCGATTGAGATCGCCCTGTAAGAATAAGAGATTTTCATTAATACAGAGTCGGGTAAAGGGTTCTGAAGGCCCGTGGCATAGCTGCCTGGCTGCCATTTTGTTTTTTTTTTTCAAAATGGCGGCCACGCATAAAGTCTATATAAATCAATAGCCGACAGTGGGCTCCATTAAAATATATTCAATCCCTTTTGTTGTGGTATAATTATGATAAGTGTAATCTATAAAAAGCAAAGTTTGACTTCGATGCAGCATGGTACGTGGTTCCATACATCCATGAGCATTGTTCTTTTGTTATTTCTTACCTTATCCTTAAACCTCTTCCCACAAGGTTTATAACTGCACTTGTAAGGTTTAACCTCTATATGTCGTCTCATATGCGCCTGTAAGTTGTTCTTAGTAGAGAGACGGCCGCAGATCTCACATTTGATACGATTTGTTTTCTTGTGGACTGTGTTCTGAAAAGAAAAGTTAAAGTTCAGACGCCAGCACATCAAGCTACCCGAAACTGTCAAAATTTCCCAATCAACTTTGAACCTTATACCTTAGCGATAAAGTTGAAAATCTATTAACCCGTAGTCTGCCGGAACGTAGATCTACGCGAGACACATTCCGTCTTATTACAAAACGAGATCTAATTTTAGACCGAGCCTAAACCTTCGAGCCAGTTACTCTATTTTGAACTTTATTCCGACAAACGCAAAGTTCTTAATGCAAAATTGATAACTTAGACTCAGGTTTAACGTCAGTTTTTGTAATAAGAACTTTAGCTTCGTCGGATTATGGTTCGAAATTTAAAAATGGCTGGATGGTTTAAACTTGGGTTTAAGAGCGTTTACGCCGTACGGCATTTCATACAAACTTTCAAGCCCTTGTTTTTCGAAATTAATGAACGGATTTTAATGAAACTTCCTAAGCATAAGCAGAATACAAAGGTCTAAAAAGTTAGTAGAGAACATTTTCGAAATGTCTTATATAAAAAAAGATAACTAGAAATATCTGTTTCTATGGAAAGTTTAAAATCGGTCTAATTTGGCTGTAACACTATTTTTCGAAAATGTTCTCTACAACTTTTTAGACCTTTGTATTTTGCTTATGCGTACGAAGTTTCATTAAAATCGGTTCATTCACTTCGAAAAAAAAGGACTTGAAAGTTTGTATGAAATGCCGTTCGGCGTAAACGCTCTTAAAGATAAATCTTGTTTTTTAATAATGCTGAATGGCTTTTTAATTGTCTGTAATGAGGGATTTTCTTTTTTTAACTCTTCCCTAGTCGCTGGATAGATGGCGCTGAACTTGGTAAGTTACTACAAGGAACGGAACGTCACATCATTCTTTGATTATTTCACTTGGATGTAATTTTGAGATCGTAAAACGAAAGCAAACGAAAGTGTCAGTCAACGAGCATTATGTGACGTGACGCAATGTTTTTTTTTCCAAGCATTTTGGCTTTGGTACCTAGTAACGTAGTCAGTTCAACGCCATCTACAGAGTTCTTGGAAACTATGCTTTTTTTTTAACATTCAATTCAATTCAATTTTTATTCACTAACAATTCACATTGCGTTCGAATATAATCCAGCATGAAGCATTAAAATTAACAACATTATTAGATATAGGTACAAATAAGAATAAATGCAATTCAAATTAGAAAATATGCTTTTAAATATAAAAAAAAAACAAAGATACAAAAACACAAAAAATTGAATAATAGGTACTATGCAAACAAAAATTAAAAACCATACGTCAATAAATTAATAGCAATTTAAACAAAACAATAAAAAAATAAAAGTCATAAGAACATGGATCACAATATAACACGATAAACAAAAAAAAAATTACATGTCAGTTTTAAGAGCAATAAGTCTATTACAAGTCACCTAATGAGTAGAGACATCTTTCCAACAGGAATGCTTTGAGTCTTGCTTTAAATGAGCCTGTGTACAGTATGCTTTTCAACTCAAGCGGTAACTTATTAAATATCTTAATATAATACTAATCTCTTAAATATCTTAATATAATATTCAAAAAGAAAACCTCTCATTACGGCACACAAGCGGTTAAAGAAATTTGACAGATTGTAGTAGCTTGATGTGCTGGCGTCTGTACATTCACAGTAAAAAAAAAAAAACAGTGGCACTCAGTGAGTGCCGGCTGAAGTGAAAACTTAAACAATTACGTGTGTATTTTTTTAATCACACTATTTTTCTATCGCGCGGGGCGCAGCTAGTGACTATTTATTGACTAGCTGCTCCTCGCGTTTTCACCCGCATAAGTGTCGATCCCGTGGGAATATCGGGTTAAAAAAGTAGCCTATACGTTAATCGAGGGCATCAGCTATCTCCATACAAAATTTTATAAAAATTGGTCCAGCCGTTTGAGCGTGAAGAAGTAACAAACAAACATACAAAAACGTGGGCGGTCGGGGTATCCCTGTCAGGAACGAAATTCCTAACGCGATCATTTTTATCCCGGTATACCCACGCACACACACGCGTCTTTAATAGAAAGAGATAATTTGAAAATTTTCGCAGTCGCCATCTTTGATTTAATTAAAACCCAATAACACTTTGTCCGACCCGGGGATCGAACCCAGGACCCCACGCTCAGCAGTCGCGCTTGCAACCACGAGATTAACGGGGCAGTCAAACTGTTATTTATTTATTTATTTTTATTTGTTTATTGTTAATTAAAACGGTAACACCAATTACATTAATTAACATAAAAAGAAAGAAAAAAAATTTTTTTTTCAACTTCTAACATATAATAGAGGACAGCCTAGCATACTTCTTCTCACAGAACATCAAAAATACCCGCATAATTCTACTCCATTCATCAGCAAACAGATCACATTCAGGATTGGTGGCCAGGAGGGCATTAAGCATCCTCAGAGTACGATTCACAGGGGACTCAGCTCTGGCGACAGTTTTAGATGACGGCGGTGCAAACAGATTGTGTCGAAGGCTTAGGCGATGTCCGATGTATTTGTCGGGAACAAATAGCCGACAGAAAAGATCGTGGAGTTCAGGACTGTCGATGCGTCCTCTGAGAGTTTTGCAGGCTACCGTGAGCTGTTGAAAGCCACGTCTAACCTCCAACGAGTTGAAGCCCAATAGTCCTAGGAGGTAATTAGTAGGGTACATGAAAGGGAAGAAGTGAAACGCCTTTTTATGTAGAAATCTCAAGAAAGTTTTTTGTACCTGTTTATACCTCGATCGTTGTTTTCGACCATACGTCATGACGTAATACTTAGTGGAATTAAAAAAGAGTTTATTCACCATGCTCCACTCATATAAGGCATCAATGTCCCTTTGTAGGAGTATGCAATCAGCGACCGTATCTATTCGAACCAATAGTTTTAAGTCATCAGCGTAGAGCAAGCATTTTGCAAACTTAACCTTATTTATAAGATCATTGATCATGATAAGGAAAAGCAATGGACCAAGCACGGATCCCTGACTCACACCAGAGCGGGTATTATAAGGTTCGGACTCAAAGCAACCATGCCTAACCAATTGCCTGCGGCCTCGCAGATAGTCCGCGTAGAAGTTCAGGAACTCTGACGAGAAACCTGATGCCTCCAATTCCATCAAGAGCACGTCATTGTCAACCCTGTCGAACGCTTTACGGAAATCAAAATAGAGGACATCCACTTGCCCCCCCTGTCCAAAACCTCAGAAATGTAATCGACATTTGTCATCAGATTCGAATTGACAGAGCGGCCCTGGCGAAAACCGTGCTGGGCATCAGATAGAAATGCGTTCATACGTCTGTAGATGTACGTGTGGAGTATGTGCTCGAAAACCTTTGCTAGGGTTGGCAGGACCGCAATGGGCCTGTGGTCCTCTACAGATGATTTGTCACTGGTTTTTGGGATGGGAATGACGCGCGAGACTTTCCATTGCTCAGGGTATACACCGGACTAAAGGGCTAGGTTAAAGATATGGCAGAGAGGAGTTGCCAGAATATCATGTCATCCCTTGAGGATAAAAACAGGGATGAAGTCAGGGCCGATTCTAAACTACACAACAACTATACTGTTAAACTATTATACTTACAACATGCATAGTGAGCGTCCCTTTAGTCTTGAACACCTTATCACACTGTGCGCAGGGATGCTTCCTTGTATCCAGCTCGAAGTGCACCTCATCCACGTGAATTTGTAACGTCTCCTTCTTTTTGAAGCTGGCAACACAAAAAAAAAAAAAGAATTTAAGAATCGTAGCACGTAGTAAGGTTAAGCAACGCTTGCCGAGGCCGGTCCGTGGATGGGTGACCATACATTACATATCGACACTCCTCCGTGCCTCGGAAAACACTTTAAGCCGGTGGTCCCGGCTGTCATTCGTGGATCTTTGACAGTCGTTAGAGTCAGAAGCCCGAAAGTCTGACAACCAGTCTTACCAAGGGGTATCGTATTACCCAGTAACTGAGTTGTGGAGGTCAGATAGGCAGTCGCTCCACGTAAAATACTGGTATTCAGCTGCATCCGGTTAGACTGGAAGCCGACCCCAACATAGTTGGGAAAAGGCCAGGCAGATGATGGTGAACTTACTTCTTTTTACATATAGAACACGGATAGTCCTTGGATATCCCTAGATGTCTCTCTATGTGCCGTCTTATCGTCGAGTTATCTCGACAAGCGTAGTCACAGTACTGGCATTGATATGGCTTCTCTCCTGTAACAACAATATTTTAATAGTCAAAATAGTTCATTCTTAATCCATACTAATATTATAAAATGGAAAGTAACTGTCTGTCTGTATGTTACCTTTTCACGCCTAAACCACTGGACGGATTTCTATAAAATTTGGCAGAGAGATAGATTGCATCCCGGGGAAGGACATAGGATAGTTTTTATCGACATACCTCGCGGGCGAAGCCGCGGGCGGAGGCTAGTAATGCCTATAATGTTCCCACTGCTGGGTCGGGGCCTCAAACTCAAACCATTTATTTCTATTAAACCATTTACAGGCACTTTTGAATATTTAAAGAGTTAGTCAGAATGTTGAAGCTAGTTGCCCATTCCAAAACGTAGATCTCTATGGAGAAGAACGGGCAAGAAACTCCATGGACACTCTTTTAAATCAAGATATTACAAAATCCTGAGTACATTATTCTTGTTGCTTCTATATGTGAGAACGATGTAAAAAACCGGCCAAGTGTGAGTCGAACTCGCACACGAAGGGTTCCGTACCACAAGGCATAAGACGCCGAAAAAAACGTTACTTTTATACTCCTTTAAATTTAAACTTTATTTTTATTATTTTGTTGTTATAGCGGCAACAGAAATACATCATCTGTGAAAATTTCAACTGTCTAGCTATCACGGTTCATGAGATACAGCCTGGTGACAGACAGACAGACAGACGGACAGTGGAGTCTTAGTAATAGGGTCCTGTTTTTACCCTTTGGGTACGGAACCCTAAAAATAAAACAAAGAAGTTATTCAAAATAGCTCCTCTCTGTGGGAGGGTGGCACGGTTGGTGCATGTCACATATCGAGAAGTTGGAGTCGCGTCACAACACGAACTTCAAGTCGTTCGTGGTGCGTGTTCCGACGCAGCATCTCGAGAAGTTCCTCAAGGAAGAGTTCTGGCCGAAGGGTGTTGTGTACCACCAGTTTCATGGCCGGTTACATGACACCAGTCAGCGAAACACGACGCAGACACTTCGTGTGTGTTAGTTTTTAGTGTAATTATAATTTATGTATTTATAGCATTTTTAAGTCATATTAATATTCTATTGTATGTGTTTATAAGGGCCTTGATGCCTGAAATAAATGGATACATGAATAATAAATATCTTCGAATCTTTGTTTCTTAGACAAGCCGGTCTCAACAGGATGTGCCAATAATATTCGTGATGAAAATAATTAGGTACTCGTCAGAAAGTGTTTTAGCCCCTATTTCTGAAATCCAATTGAAAACCTCATGTCAACTGGGGGCCTAAAAAGGCCACTTTGGCAGAATCATAAAAGGATAACTTTATCACACTAATATTATAAAGGCGAAAGTTTGTGAGTGTGTGAGTGTGTGTGTGGGGGGGTGTGTGTGTGTGTTTATATGTTTGTTACTTGTTCACGCTCAAACAGCTAGACCAATTTTGATAACATTTTGTATGGAGGTAGCTGACACCCTGGATTAACATATAGGCTACTTTTTATCCCGGTATTCTTACGGGATCGACACTTATGCGGGTGAAACCGCGGGGCGCAGCTAGTGAATTATATAGTATAGAATACAGGTAGATGATTAATATTATAAAATAAGGCGATTTTATTATCGAAGGGGGCCCCCTTAGGGCCGAAGCCTGCCGGGACAACGGGATTGTCCGAAAGGGTTACCGCTGGCCCGGAACATAAAGGGCTAAAGAAGGAACACGGGTAGGTTTTAGTCAGTAAGTTTCTCCCTTCCGCTCCACCCAGAGCGGGAGGAGTCATTTGATGATTTCACATCCGCAAACAAAAAAAGCCGCTTTTATTTCCATACCCAAAATTATTCAATCTTTACATAATCTTACTTAGTACCAGGCACTTGAAACGTTACTCAAAATAACGTTACACGTAGAACCGATACCGATAATTTGTACCGTCCCACCAGGATCGTAACAAAATTAATTCCTTGGCTATAACGATACTGACAAACGGAACGAAATCTTAAACTATTCACTAACAATATTATCAATATATCGTTATTATTATGACGATATAATAACGTTATTCATTTCGATACTCAACTTTGCCAGCTTCATGACATAAAAAATGACGAAAAAGTATGAAGAATAACGTTACAAATGAATCTGTAACGTTTCACCTGTAACGTTATTACAAGCGGATAAGCTTAATGTTACTGATACCTATAACGTTACTTACAATATTGTTCTACGAAAATGATATTCTATAACGTTTTTCTTTGTAACGTTATTTACATTTTTAGGTTGTAGTATAGTTACAACGTCTGTGTGGTGCCGGACTTAAAGAATACCACCACCCCTTACTTCCCGTGGGTGTCGTAAAAGGCGACTAAGGGTCGTACCGGAGAATGGGCAGCAGCGTTCTCTATGTATTCCACCATCATACCATACTGCGATCGCCAACCCGCCTGCCAAGCGTGGCGAATATGGCAAACCCTCCCAAAGTTGGGTGAGGCCTATGTCCAGCAGTGGACGTCTATCGGCTGAAACGACGACAAATTTTGGAACGATAAACGATAACATTAGTGGTACCTAACGGTAACTTCGTTTTCAAGTCCCTGCTTAGTACTAATTACCCTTTCAGTACTTAATAGTCAAATTAACATTTTATAGCCTCATTACTGTTGCGATGGCCCGCATTTTAGCTTTAAATGTGAGTGAACGTCCAGAAAATGTTAGTTCTCATTTTGATGTTCAAAATTTTATTTACAGGTAAGTGTTTTTTTTTAAGTGAATGCTTCTTTAGGCGCGTCGGCCGGTTTTTGAGATGGGAAAAAACCATTGAACTCGCGCCACTCGTGCATTGTAAGCGACACCGCGCGTGTTTTGTTTATAAGACGATTAAAAAAATACCCGGTTCGGGTGAGTTCGGCTGTCCTCGGGATGTGGTCGGTTTTAATGTATAATCCGATATGTCAGTGAGTGATGGCAAAGTATTCTGTTTGTGTTTTGTTTTCACTTCTGTCGGCACTCTCGGAGTGCCACTGTTTTTTTTTTTTCATAAAATCAAGGTCGTTGTAAACACGTCTCTGTCATTTTCTTTTTTTTTTTGTTTAGTAAACTTGGGGTAGGTTCTCAGGTCATAGTTCCGGTGCCGAGTTCCGTTTTAAAAAAAGCCTGTGTACGGTCGAACAAGCTACTTGGTATACAGGCAGCCAACATGCAACTACTTTTAAACAATGATGTGGGTGTGCTGAGTAGTTAATTCTTTTACACCACTCTATTCATCATCATCATCATCATTTCAGCCGAAAGACGTCCACTGCTGAACATAGGCCTCCCCCAAGCACCTCCACTTCGACCGATTCTGTGCTTCTCGCGTCCAACGGGTTCCTGCGGCCTTCACAAGGTCGTCGGACCACCTTGTGGGGGGCCTTCCAACGCTACCTCTTCCGGTACGCGGTCGGCACTCAAGAACCTTTCGGCTCCATCGGCCATCTGTTCTGCGAGCAATGTGCCCTGCCCACTGCCACTTAAGTTTGGCAATTCTTCGGGCTATGTCGGTTACCTTGGTTCTCGGAAAAGTGCAAAACCTACCTGTTTTTAAATAACCGACGAAAAATATCTATCTATAGGTACATACAAAATTTAAAGTCCTGACTAAAAGATATATCAACGCACAGCCGAAACCGCTGGCCCTAGAGGCATGAAATTTGGAGGGTGTGTTCTTTGTGAAGAGTAGGTATTCACTAAGAAAGAGCCTTTCAAAATTCCACCCCTAAGAGCGTGAATGGGGGGAGGGTGAAATTTCACGCGGACCAAGTCGCAGGCAGAAGCTAGTTATAGGTATACAGGGTTATTGGTAAAACATTAACAACCTCTTAAGAGATCATTGTACTCATCACTATGAACAACTTTTACTATGGGACCAAAACTGAAATCTCGGAAAAAATCAGCTGTTCCCTACATTTTGACGAGTTATACGAACATAAATGTAGGGAACAGCTGATTTTTTTTCGAGATTTCAGGTTTGGTCCCATAGTAAAAGTTGTTCATAATGATGAGTACAATGATCGCTTAAGAGGTTGTCAATGTTTTACCAATAACCCTGAAAGAGACACAGAGAGAGAGAAATAGTTTTCATAGTTTTCGAGGGTGCTGAAAAGCCAATAGCGAGTTACAAAATAAAACAAAGATTTTTTTATTTGGTTCACAGAAGCCCGAGTCTTCTGCGAAGACAAGAACGCATTACTGTGGAAGCCCTTAGGACCGTCATGTCCTATCACATGCAGTACTATTAGATCGGCTGTGAATAAGTGAGTACTCGGCTGTTAAGATCAGGGTTCTTCTTCTTAGCGTGTCGATAGCAATCTAACTGTACTCGGTCCAGAATTCGGCTACTTGTTTGGCGCCTTCATCACCGTCCATCAGTTCCTGTAACGTGCAGCTGACAGGACACGCAGGACACGATATTAAGTGTCCCATCGTTTGTGGGACAGCACCACATTTACACTCCAAGGCGGAGTCGTCTATGAATCTCCACCTGAACAGGTTTTCCTTGCTTCGGCCTAACTGGGTCCGGAGTCTGTTTAAAGCCTTCCAGATTACCCAAGGTAACTCATGTCCAGTTGGGAGGTCTTTAGCGGGTGGGACGAACGGTTTGGGTAAGGTAGCACTGTCTCGCCACAGCTTCAGTCTCTCTTGTGATGGTCCGCCAGAGAGTGGAACGACACACTTTTAAAAACTGTTTCGGCTTTTCAGCCTTTGAAGATCAGGGTTGTTGCGAACATCAGTATCAGCAACAGCGGAACTTCAGCATCATTTTCAACATCAGCATCCGCATTGATCGATGCTGATTATTAAGGTGAATGGGTAGTGGCTACCGCGAAATTCAAATTTTCTTACGTTTTTACCAATTTGCAGGTCCGTGTCAGCTCAAAATATGATTCGCGACAATAACAGGTACATATTTAGAGAATTATAATCATTAGAATCACACTGATATTATAAAGGCGAAAGTTTGCGAGTGTGTGTGTGTGTTTATATATGTTTGTTACTCCTTCACGCTCAAACGGCTGAACCATTTTTGATAACATTTTGTATGGAGGTAGCTGACACCCTGGATTAACATATAGGCTACTTTTTATCCTGATATTACCACGGGATCGACATTTACGCGGGTAAAACCGCGGGGCGCAGCTAGTCATTAATACATCTTTCTAAATTAGAGTCTACCATAAGCACTTTTCCATAAGAGATTGGTGATAGAAATCTAACTTAAAAAGATATATTAATGGTTCTAATGATTATAAATCTCTAAATATGTACCTGTTATTGTCGCGAATCACATTTTGATCAAGATACAATCTGACACTGATTTGCAAATTGCAAAAAACGAAAGAAAATTTTAATTTCGCGGTCTAACCACTATCCATTTTTTTTTTTTATGGGAAATCATCAAATGACTCCTCCCGCTCTGGGTGGAGTCTCAGAGACAGATGGAGTGTCAGACTCTTACTGACTAAAACCCACCCGCGTGTTCCTTCCTTAGCCCTTTATGTTCCGGGCCGGGCCAGCGGTAACCCTTTCGGACAATCCCGCTGGCCCGGCAGGCACTATCCATTCACCTTAATGCTGAAGTTTGAGTCGTGTCATGACCGCAGAGGGGGCGGGGGTTTTGACCAATCCAGAGGTCGACTGCGGTTATTGCGAATATTGCGATTGTAAACAAACGCTAATTATTACTAAACTAGGTACTCAGTTTGCTGTGAAAATTTCAACTGTCTAGCTATCACGGTTCATGAGATCAGCCTGGTGACAGACAGACAGACAGACGGACAGTGGAGTCTTAGTAATAGAGTCCCGTTTTTACCCAAAGGGTACGGAACCCTAAAAATAACGTACAAAGGTGATGTTTAATTCTAAAGAAATCTCTGTTTATATTTGTTTTGCATTTTTTTATATACCGTCAACCGCACGCTCATTCTACTTCAAATCGACAGCGCCTTTATGTCGTACCAATAAGGGTGATTTAACAGTTTATAATAGATTACCTTCGACTAACTTTACTGTACCTATCATCATCATCATCATTTCAGCCGAAAGACGTCCACTGCTGGACATAGGCCTCCCCCAAAAAGGGGGGGGGGGGGGGGTTGCCATAATCGCCACGCTTGGCAGGCGGGTTGGCGATCGCAGTATGGTATGGTGGTGGAATGCACAGAGAACGCTGCTGCCCATTCTCCGGTACGCCCCTTAGTCGCCTTTTACGACACCCACGGGAAGTATGGGGTGGTGCTATTCTTTAAGTCCGGCACCACACAGACAATGTATCTAATAGTACATCGAATTTTAATTTTCAGATTAAGATTCAGAGATTACCGATACCTAATCAACAATAAAAACCAAAAACAAGTAAACATGTCGACAGCGGACCTCTATATCTTAGGCAAAGAGCTCCATGATAATATCTATGGCAGGAGATCAAATTTCTTACACCCCGACACGAGAAAACATATCAAACTCTACCAGACATACCATAGACTACTATCCAACGAGAATTTCGAACACGCTTTGAAAATAGAAGCGGGAAAAATGACAGCTGAATTGAACAAGACATGTTTCAATATGGCGGCAAAAGATTTGTTTAAAAAGATTGTTAATGTAAAATGTACCCGAAAACTGAACAAGAGGTCGGATGCTTTAGAAAAATTTACTAAATTTTTGAATGTGTTTGCTGATCCCAAGTATCCGTTTGATGAAGAAATGGCTGGGGTGAGTAAAGTAGTCGTTGTACGGAGTACGTACAGACGCCAGCACATCAAGCTACACGAAACTGTCAAATTTTCCCAATCAACTTTGAACCTTATGCTTAAGCGATAAAGTTGAAAATCTATTAAAGAAATTTGACAGATTGTAGTAGCTTGATGTGCTAGCGTCTGTACATAGCGTTAAATCTTGTACAATGGTACGGAACCCTTCGTGTGTGAGTCCGACTCGAATTTAGCCGGTTTTTACCCGACTGCGTCAGAAGGAAGGTTATGTTTTTCGAGTGTATGTATTTAAGTATATTTCTTTGGCACGCTCTGTAGCCTAAACGGCTTGATCGATTTCAGCTTGTAGTAGCTTGATGTGCTGGTGTCTGTACTTACATGGTTTTAAAATATGTATTTTTTATGCAATAAGTTAGTTAGTAGGCCCGCGTATTTTCACTTTGATCGCGACCTACATTTGGGAGTGCATTGACAAATGCACTCCCAAATGTAAAATGTAGAAATGTCAAATGGCAAAAAACGGAACCCTTATGGATTCGTCATGTCTGTCTGTCCGTCCGTATGTCACAGCCACTTTTTTCCGAAACTATAAGAACTATACTGTCGAAACTTGGTAAGTAGATGTATTCTGTGAACCACATTAAGATTTTCACACAAAAATAGAAAAATAAACAATAAATTTTGGGGGTCCCCATACTTAGAAGTGAAACTCAAAAATTGTTTTTCATCAAACCCATACCTGTGGGGTATATATGGATAGGTCTTCAAAAATGATATTGAGGTTTCTAATATCATTTTTTTCTAAACTGAATAGTTTGCGCGAGAGACACTTCCAAAGTGGTAAAATGTGTGTGGGGGGGCCCCTGTAACTTCTAAAATAAGAGAATGATAAAACTAAAAAAAATATATGATGTATATTACCATGTAAACTTCCACCGAAAATTGGTTTAGTTTTTTTTAATACGTCATAAACCGTAAACCGCAATTTACCTTTCATTCAATCAACTCAAACTACAAGAACTTTTATATTATGTTACTTGCTGCGATGCTGCGATGCATGGGCGAGTCCGACTCGCACTTGGCCGCTTTTTGTACATAATTTAATTAGTGTTCGAATAGACGTGGTTTGAGTCGGACAACTTGCATTTTTTTTTTAGATTCATGCCCGTTGAGCATTTATTGACATTCCTTGCATTTTCTTGACATTTTTCTGCATACTTACATTTTGCATTTACATTAACAGACTTTAATGGTTGGTTAACACACCCAACAGTCGTCATCGTGATTTTGCTGCCCTTCTATAATCAGCTAATCAGCCTTTGATGTTCCCACTGCTGGAACACAGGCCTCCTCTCTGTGAGAGGGTGTGGGCCGTAATCCACCACGCGGGCCCAGTGCGGGTTTGTAGATGTCACATGTCTTCGAATTTTTTGGTTCTAGGACATGCCGGTTTCCTTACGACGTTTTCCTTCGCCGTTTTGAGAGCAGTGGTGATGAAATAATTGGTGTTTGGTGGCATAGTGGTAACAGCCGCGACTTACGAGTTGTAGGTCGAAGGTTTAAACCCAGACAGGCGCTTTACTTTCTGCTGCCCTTGCATCTTCTTTTTCCATATGTCTCTTTCAGCCGTCATCTCAGTAGTCACCCCCTTTCTAGCCATTCACACCAACTATCGACCTTTGATTATATAATGTCTAGATAGAGCGTCGCCCTACAATCAAAACAAAGAAAACGAGCCAACAATTTCAAGCATGTGTGCGTGCAGGCGGTGTTTTACACTGTGCGTCTATGTCTCTGTGTAGGTGAATAATGATACCGGCTACTACAATTCTCCAATAAATCAATTAATAAAAAAATAGACTAATTAAATAAGATAAGTTTTTTGAATGCGATCTATCCATCGATTCCTGATAATAGGATTATTTTTTGACACGTTTGCGCGCATTTGATGCTCTATCTAGACATTATATAATCAAAGCTATCCACCTTTTATTAAGTCTACTCAACTCTTCTCGTCCTCTACTCTTATAGCCATGTATTTATACTCAAAACTTTTCTCATGACCATGTTCCTCCGCATTCAATTCTTATAAAGCACTTCCCCGCAACTTCTCGGTCACTGTCGCTACTTTAAGTGTCTAAACACACTATGCCGAAGTTACGCGACCGAAGTTCGGCATGATTACGCCTGCAATGCTATTTCAATTACTGACGACACATTATGCCGAAATTACGTTGCGTTAAATAGCATTGAAATAGCATTGCGGGCGTAATCTTGCCGAACTTCGGTCGCGTAACTTCGGCATAGTGTGTTTAGACACTTAGACTTCTTATGAGGAAATACGGGTGGTCTTTTCTCCGTAGAAACGCTCTCGCCTGTTTTCTTTCTGGTTAATGACCATAGAGGAATGATTTTTTATAGAATAATAAATATTAACTACTTGTATGTCCCTATGTTTTCCTTTTTGATGATATATTATTTTTATAAACACTAGAACCCTCAAAAAAATGCCGATTTAATCCACTGTCAACAGCTGCCTAGTGTACAAATATGGCAACTAATCTAATCTAACTAGCCTGTACTGTCCCACTGCAGGGCAAAGTGGCCTCCCTTTCCCTTTTCCACACAATTCTGTCTTTTGCGAGTGCCGGCCAGTCCTTACGGCAAGAGTCAAGCTCGTCACGCCATCTTCGTCTTGGCCTCCCGCGATGGCGTCGTGCGTTTAGTGGGACCCTGGGGGGTGGGGTTTAGTGGTTCTCTTAACCCAATATTAATGAAAAAAGAAAATCATAGGGACACAGTATATATCCTTCTTAGTCAGTTTATGAAATATCTTTTTAATTGGACCAATATTGGAGGAAAAAATAGGCGAGAGCCAAACCTCGAATTACGACTTTGTACTTAGGATTTTTCAAAAGTCTCCCCGACTGCATTTCCTCTTAAATAAATACTATTTTTGCTGAAGCTACGTTTTTATATAAGTCACATATCGTCTGCATTTAATTTTATTTAAATTGGCGACTATAAATACGTCAATTTACGTCAGGCGCTGACTAATTTGACAGGACTAAACTATTATTTATCTTCTGTCCTCTTCTTAATGAAATAGAAAAAAAAAGATGCACTGAAATTAAAATTAGTTTAGTTTGTGAACAAGGGAATCGGCACAAATATGTATTTCCAATTGAGCTTCACTTGTAACTAACTAACAAACAAACAATGGAATAAAATCTTAGAAGTCAATTTCAACATACTTCTAATTATCGTATCGAAATAAAACTTTGTATGTATATGTAGTTCAGATGACAAAACTATAATTTGGTATCTTGGAACTGATCTGATGATGGAGCCAGGAGTTGGATAGAAACACTCTTCAGTGGCTACTAGTAAACTTCTCGAGTTTGGGCTCATATGATTGTTTTGACGAGTCGTATAGATTGGGCTTGGTAACGAGGGTCAGGTGATGGAGCCAGAAGGAGGATAGTGGAACTCTTCAATGGCTACTAGTAAACCCCTCGAGTTTGGGCTCATATCATTTGTTTTGACGAGTCCAATAAAGATAAAATCATGTTTTTTTTTAACTACAATTTTTTTCCACCCCTTCGAAGAATAGGTGATGGAGCCAGAAGGTGGATAGTGGAACTCTTCAATGGCTACTAGTAAACCCCTCGAGTTTGGGCTCATATCATTTGTTTTGACGAGTCCAATAAAGATAAAATCGTGTTTTTTTTAAACTACAATTTTTTTCCACCCCTTCGAAGGATACAGGCATCATGCTATATTCTTTCCAGATTATTCTACAAAAACTAGAAGGGAATCTTAACCTTCGGTACGGCGTGGTTGACTACAAGGTACTTCTAGCATATTTAAGAACAGCATTGAAGCACCACAAGACCCAATGTCCGGGTGATTGGATAATTAAACTACAGTCCAAAAACTGTTTGAATATTTACCAGCCAGGATGTTTTTGTAAAAATGGGTATGTTTAATCCATACTATCCTAACTAATAAGCTTCCGCCCGCGGCTTCGCCAGCGAGGTATGTCGATAAAAACTATCCTATGGCCTTCCCCGGGATGCAATCTATCTCTCTGCCATATTTTATCGACATTCGTTCAGTGGTTTAGGCGTGAAAAAGTAACATATAGACAGACAGACAGAGTTACTTTCGAATTTATAATATTAGTATGGATGCGAAAGTAAGTTTGTTTGTTTGTGTAACATACTAAAACACTAGTGTTTTAATTTTTTAGCCCAAACAATAGATTTTTTGTAATTAAATAATTGCTTCATATTTTGCAACAAATTACCAGCGTTGTGTCATCGCGCTTCTCTTTCTTTTCTATGCAGTCCGACAGTGACCGCGCTTTAGGTCATGTAAGCCCCTTAAGCAACATTTATAAATACAGGGTTATTGGTAAAACATTAACAACCTCTTAAGACGTCGTTGTACTCATCATTAAGAATAACTTTTACTATGGGACCAAACCTAAAATCATCATCTGCCTAGCCTTTTCCCAATTAAGTTAGGGTCGGCTTCCAGTCTAACCGGATGCAGCTGAATACCAGTATTTTTCATGGAGCGACTGCCTATCTGACCTCTACAACCCAGTTACTGGGTAATACGATACCCCTTGGTAAGACTGGTTGTCAGATTTTCGGGCTTCTGACTACCCATAACGACTGTCAAAGATCCACGAATGACAGCCGGGACCAACGGCTTAACGTGCTTTCCGAGGCACGGAAGGGTCACGGTATGTAAAGATGGTCACCCATCCACAGACCAACCGCTGCAAACGTAGCTTAACCTGATTGATCGACCTGTGCGGCTGTCATTATTTAGCCCCAGGGACCAAACCTGAAATTGCGAAAAAAAAAAATCAGCTGTTCCCTACATTTTGACGAGTTAAACATACTTACATAAATGTAAGGAACATCTGATTTTTTTTTCGCGTTTTCAGGTTTTGTCTCATAGTAAAAGTTGTTCATAATGATGAGTACAATGACCTCTTAAGACGTTGTTAATGTTTTACCAATAACTCTGTATAAATATAGGAGTATGTAGCTAAGTTATTACGATATGATCATAATGATGTGAGTCTAACAAGGCAGGGTCCTGTTCAAACAGCAAAACAGTACCTTTATAATTATATATTTTCTTTCAGATTTGTCGAAAACCAAGGCCAGTGCGTGAAACCGGAAGACTGTCTGGCCAGTTCCATGCAGATAGAATATTTAGAAAGAATTATTATATTTTACTAGAAAAATACTGTTACATGTAATAATAATAATGTAGTAATAATAAAATGTCACGGTGGCCAATCTCAATGGAGATTAGCCAGGTACACAGGAGATATTATAGTGCACAAGTGTGTGCGCAAACACAGGTGCACTCTCTGTTCCTTTACTCTCATAGTCCGACGCGCGAAGGCAATCCGACACGACCTGGGAGAGTTCAGGCGCAGGACCAACGGCTTTACGTGCTTTCCGAGGCACGGGGGTATTAAACCGTCAACTTCCAAACTCCGGACTGTTACTAAGAAATTCCTAATGGAAAACCCAATAACACTTTGTCCGACCCGGGAATCGAACCCAGGACCCCACTCTCAGCAGTTCGAGCTTGCGACCACGAGACCAACGGGGCAGTCCGAAGTCTGTTACATGTATTCTATGATCATCATCCTCCTTGTCAGTATCTCAATTTTATGCGTCGGCGTGTCGTGAAGTTCTGGCCTAATTAATACAGGGTCAAATTAAATTTAATAGCGAAACTCCGCAGACGTAGTAGATGTCGTTATTTAATGATATCACACTAATATTATAAAGGCGAAAGTGAGTGTGTGGGGGTGTGTGTGTGTTTGTATTTATATGTTTGTTACTTCTTCACGCTCAAACCGCGGGACCAATTTTGATAAAATTTTGTATAGAGGTAGCTGACACCCTGGACTTTTTATCGGCAACTTTTTATCCCGATATTCCCACAGGATCGACATTTACACGGGTGAAACCGCGAGGCACTGCTAGTTTGAACCATAAGATTGAATAAACTTTAGTGTCAAGTGTAGCTATAGATAGCCACGGGCCGACTCCCTGCCACCGTTTCGCGGGCCTGCGGACGGAGAGTAAGGCCCGGCGCTCATTATCGGCATCGGCAAGAAAAGGGATCCTTCGGCATTCCTACATGCAAGCGCACACTGTCGGAAACTATGTCTTGGCATGCTGCAACGTTCTTAGGGATGACGAGGCGTCCTTAACACATTGAAGGACACTGAACGAGACACAATAGAAGTTTTATTGTTATTACGTCTATAGGCGTTAAGTGTCCCGCAAAGAGTTAAGCATGCCGCACCGTCCTCAAGTGTTGCCTCGGCGCCGGCGGCGCGACGGGCGACGGCGTACCGAAGGATCCCGAAGTATCCCGAAGTAGCCTCAAAGCTGCCGATGCAGTAGCCTCAAGCATACCGAAGCGGTATTTTTGTTACTACGATCATATATCATGGAAATTTCTACTTTATTGCCATGAAGTTAATGTATAATGCTTTTAATCACCTAAAATCCTCAGCCGTGCCGATGCTGATAGTGAGCGCCGGGCCTAATAGGTAGCTCACTGTCCGATCACCCAGAACAAGACCCGTACCGGACGGCACGTACGTGTACCACGCGCGCCTCAAAGAGATGTCAGCATTAAGGAAGGGGCCGCTTAAGGCCGAAGCCTGCAGGGGCAGCGGGATTGTCCGAAAGGGTTACCGCTGGCCCGGAACATAAAGGACTAAGGAAGGAACATGGGTGGGTTTTAGTCAGTAAGAGTCTGACACTCCCTTCCGCTCCACCCAGAGCGGGAGGGGTTATTTGATGATGAAAAATTAATGACAAAAAAAACTGGCCAAGTGCGAGTCGGACTCGCACACGAAGGGTTCCGTACCACAAGGCAAAAACGCCGAAAAAAACATGTTTGTTATTTGGGAGCCCCCTTAAATATTTATTTTAATTTTATTATTTATTGTTAAAGTTAAAATACAACTGAGTATTTTGTGAATATTTCAAGTGCCTACCTGTTGCCATTTTTGATATCGAGCAAAAAAGGGCAAAAAAATCGCGTTTGTTGTATGGGAGCCCCCCTTAAATATTTATTTTATTTTGTTTTTAATATTTGTTGTTATAGCGGCAACAGAAATACATACTTTGTGAAAATTTCAACTGTCTAGCTATCGCGGTTCTTGAGATACAGCCTGGTGACAGACAGACGGACAGACAGCGAAGTCTTAGTAATAGGGTTCCGTTTTTACCCTTTGGGTACGAAACCCTAAAAAAAAAAGGTAAGTAGCTATAGATTTATGAAAACTTACCAGTATGTATCATCTTGTGTCCGCTCAGAGAGTAGCGAGAATTGAACGCCTTGTCGCACACATTGCACTTAAACGGCTTTTCGCCTGAAAATAACAACATAGAATAGTAGAATAACATAATAGAAACATGACGAATGATTTTCAAATCCTCTTCCGTAATGTACGTACACATTTACTATTTACAAAAACACCTATATTTCGGTAATAAACTAAAGTTTAACGAAGTTTGAAGCCATTTTTTTCTAATATTTTTTCAATAGGGCGCGAAAACAGCTCACAGTGTCAGCGTCGGATCTGACGTCACGCCTAGGTAAACATCAAAATGTTGTCAGTATACTATCTATAGTGTACTCTGTGAACCACAGTGATGTTTACATAGGCGTGACGTCATGCGCTGTGATTGGTGTTTCAGTCAAAATGGCCGACTGCAGTATTTTAATCTTTTATTTTAGTGAAAATCCGATTAATTTCAAGTTTTTAAATTAAACTAAATCACTGATTTAAATCCTTTTAATATGTATTTCCCCCTAACATCATTAAATTTTTGATTATTTGATACTGTCGTCACGCCTATTATAATCAACCTATAATGTTACAGCTGGCACACAGGCCTCCTCTCTGTGAGAGGGAGTGGGCCGTAATCCACCACGCGGGCCCAGTGCGGGTTGGTAGATGTCACATGTCTTAGAATTTTTGGTTCTAGGACATGCCGGTTTCCTCACGATGTTTTCCTTCACCGTTTTATCAACATAGAATAAGAAAGAAAAATTGGTTTATTTGTCACTGAAACACAAAAAGATAATTTTGGGCTGATTTTTCCATCGCCAGATAACTTTTATTCGGGGAATAAAATTGACGTATGACAGTTTTTGTATGAAATAACGGTCAAAATTTCAAAATTATTCCTCGAATAAAGTCATCAGATGATTGGAAAATGAGCCCTAACTCAAGTTAATTTCAACTCTCGACGTTGAACCGGCGTCGGTTGAGACTGGTCCTCTCTTAACTGCCAGGGCTTATTTTTAACCGACTTCTAAAACGGAGGAGTCTTTTTAAAAAAAAGAATGTTCGGGCTTATCTCCATCATATAGAGACGGATTTGCTAATTTTTTTTTGTTCGAACGAGGTTTATTCCGAAACGGTCCCATTTAAATTTAGTAAAGATCTGATGATGAGTTTCGGAGACAGATAAAGGAACTCTTCAATAAATGCCAGCAAATCAACCGCGATTGCTGCTATAGCATATGCATGCACTGTTTACGCAATCACACAACATAACATCACGCCTTTTCCCTTTAAAGGGGTAGGCAGATGTGTTCAATAGCTTTTTGTCACTAATATTCACATAGCAAGTATGTAGTGTTATATGATTTTTTTTGGGGTAGGTAAGGCACGCACACAACTAAAAAGTGAAAAATATATTTTTTTTTCAAAAAAAAAACAACCGCCTTCCAAAAAAGACATTAATTACAACGTGAAAAATAACTTTAATTTCGAAAGTCGGCTGTTTTTTTTTTGTAAAAAGTTTTTATTACTTAATCTTATATTTTGAATTGTTTCTTCATTCATGTTTTTTTGACATTGTTCTCACATATAGAAGCAACAAGAATAATGTACCCAGGCTTTTGTAATATCTTGATCTAAAAGAGTGTCCATGGAGTTTCTTGCCCGTTCTTCTCCATAGAGATCTACGTTTTGGAATGGGCAACTAGCTTCAACTTTCTGACTAACTGACCGACTATTTCATTTTGTCAATTCAAAAGTGCCTGTACATGGTTTAATTGAAATAAATGCTTTGAGTTTGAGCCGAGTGTATTTTTAGCACATTGCAAATCCAGTGCGCAAAAAGAGAAATAAAACAATACACTTAGTTCTAGGTACACGTTTAATCTTGTGGAGCACAACGTAACGAGTTTTTTTCTGGTTTTTCATTCTAAAATAAAAGAAATAACCAAACAAACGATGAGGGCGCCACTGCGCGGTCGGTGTCGTCTTAGGGTCTAAACAGGACGAACTGCAATTTCAGCTGCGACATCGCAGTTTGGACGCAGTTGACTTAAGGGGATTACAGGACTTTAACGCAAAAAACGCAAGTTTAAGAAACAATAAAAGTATACGATCGACTCCAGTAAATAAAATCAGAAAAATATATGATATTCTTCAGGATATATGCTAGGTAGATAGTGTGTTGAAAACATAATACAACTAATTTGATACGATAGAAAAAATCATGAAGATACCTCTAAAAACTTTCTTTTTACAACAGAATCATTCTGAATTTTTGTCAGATTATTCTACAAGCAACATACTAAAACACTGTTATAATATTTTAGTCGAAACAATAGATTTTTTGTAATTAAATAATTGCTTCATATTTTGCAATAAATTACCAGGGTTGTGTCATCGCGCTTCTCTTTCTTTTCTATGCAGTCCGACAAGTGACCGCGCTTTAGGTCATGTAAGTCCCTTAACTGCTTCGAAACCTAGTTATGTCAACTGCATCCAAACTACGATGTTGCAGCATGGCATGCAGTTCAAATGCAGTCCGTCTGTTTAGACCCTTAGGGTCAGGACCCATTAATCGACGGCCTTTCGCACTTTGCCGATTGAAAAAGACCACACTAGTACGCATTATGCCGATACACCGCTTACGCCGTCTATGGAACCGAGAAGAGTATTCAAGATATCATCGATATGTTGAAGAAGACTGACCCGGACGACGTGCCAGATTTCGTGGCGAAGGAGCTAAGTAAACTACCTTCCGTCACATTCGATCATGTCGACGTTACGCGGCTGTTAAAGGACATCACTTCCTTGAAAGCGGAGTTGACCAAGATGCAGTCCAAAATGGAGGTATCAGAAAAAACAATGCTGAACTACGTGCAGAAATAGCATCATTGCGCAACATTGGTTCGGTAATTGGGTCACCTGAGGCCTCAAAGGTGAACACACGACGAGGGGCGCAAAATGCAACCGCCGGCAGTTTTGAATCGGCGTACACAAGTGCGTCACCAGCTACCGATAACGCTGAGCAAGCGCCGCCCACCGCCGCCCTCGCCCGCGCCACAACACCGGCTGCGAAAACATCACGCGTAGGTACGTCGACCCCTAAACGTGCCTACGCTGCTATTGTCACCAGCGGCAAATTAGGTGCGTCGCAGCCTAAGCGCAAACCAGAAAAGGGGAAAAACTGGTAAAGGGTGCTCAACCTGCCCTGACTGCGATCCGTTGCTCTTTGCCAAGAGCCAGCCGAGTTGATGAGGAGGGTTTCACGAAAGTAGAAAGGAAGAAGAAGCCCTGTTCTCGTAACCTAGTGTAACATCACTTCCTTGAAAGCGGAGATGACCAAGATGCAGTCCAGAATAGAGGTATCAGAAAAAACAATACTGAACTACGTGCAGAAATAGCATCATTGCGCAACATTGGTTCGGTAATTGGGTCACCTGAGGCCTCAAAGGTGAACACACGACGAGGGGCGCAAAATGCAACCGCCGGCAGTTTTGAATCGGCGAACACAAGTGCGTCACCAGCTGCCGATAACGCTGAGCAAGCGCCGCCCGCCGCCGCCGTCGCCCGCGCCACAACACCGGCTGCGTAAACGTCACGCGTAGGTTCGTTGAACCCTAAACATGTCTACGCTGCTATTGTCACCAGCGGCAAATTAGATGCGTCGCAGCCTAAGCGACAAACCAGAAAAGGGGAATAACTGGTAAAGGGTGCTCAACCTGCCCTGACTGCGATCCGTTGTTCTTTGCCAAGAGCCAGCCGAGTCGATGAGGAGGGTTTCACGAAAGTAGAAAGGAAGAAAAAGCCCTGTTCTCGTAACCTGTGTGGAACCACACCGAGTGGACCCAACATGCTGCTGCGCCCTGCTGTGCCTACGACGCAGCTGTACCTTTTGCGTCTGCATGACTCCACGACAACTGAGGAAGTCGTGCAGTATTTGAAGACCAACTGGACTCTGAGGGTGGAAAGGCTGGTATCGCGCCACAACGTCAACTTTAAGTCATTCGTGGTACGAGTTCCAACCCAACATCTACAGACCTGTCTGAAAGAGGACTTTTGGCCGAAAGGTGTCGTATATCGAAGTTTCCGCGCACCACGCAGCGAAACACGACGCCAACAGCGTTACGTGTATGGTCATAGTTTTAAGGTTTTTAATATGTATTAGTTTATTATTGTATAAGACTATTTTGTGTATTTTATCTATGGGCCTTAGTGGCCTGATAATAAAATGATTATTATTATGTATTTTACATATCTAGGGACCCTGGGGACCCGGACCTTTCAAACTCAAACCCAAAGCATTTATTTCAATTAAACCTTGTACAGGCACTTTTGAATTGTCAAAATTAAATAGTCTGTCAGTTAGTCAGAAAGTTGAAGCTAGTTGCCCATTCCAAAACGTAGAATAGAGAGGGGAACATTACATACCAGTGTGGACTCTCATGTGGTTGCGCAGGTTACAATCAAAATGGAAGCACTTCCCGCAGACAGGACACGGATGGCCGGTCGGCTTGGTGTGTGTCTTCTTCATGTGACGCGTGAGGTACTTCTGGACCTTGCATTTGTAGTCACACAGGTCGCACTGGTACGGCTCCTCGGTTGAATGGAGCTTGACGTGGCTGAGCCAGTTCGAGGAGTTGTCGAAGTTCTAGAAGAGGAGAGTTGTTGTTAGCAGAATAAATCCATACTTCACTACACAGTATAACACAAAGTCGCTTCCCGCTGTCTGTCCCTATGTATACTTAGATCTTTAAAACTGCGCAACGGATTTTGATGCGGTTTCTTTTACTAGGTAGAGTGATTCAAGAGGAAGGTTTATATACAGTGTGTCCGGTCATGGACTAGCGATATTCTAGGTACTTATATAACAACTATTCTAGTACACAAATACACTATACACTAGGGTCCAATCCACTAAAATATTAATGTTAATTTAATGTTGTATTGTAACTTAGCTCAAAATCTGTCGATCTAGGAAAAAAATAAAAAGGGTCATAGGGGTTGTTTTCGCAGTAACTTACAATAATTTGTTGATTGGCATAATTTTTTGAAATTTTTTTTTTGAGTTTTTTTTTTTTTTTTTAAAGTTACCAGAATGTGAACCCATTGGATCGTAATGGAAACGATAGACAGTATTGTTACCCTCCGAATAAGCCTACTTTTATCTCAGTAGGACCAAAACTTTGAGAGATATGTTTTCTTTGTACACACGTAGAGAATATCTCAACAAAATGACTGCCAAATAGCGGGGAAGCAGATTGGACCCTAGTGTGTAGTGAATTTGTGTACTAGAATAGTTGCTTTATAAGTACCTAGAATATCGCTAGTCCATGACCGGACACATTGTATATAATACATGCATATTATAGTAGAGAAAAGCCGAGAAATTCAAAGATTTGTAATGTGATGTAGCAAACATATTTTTGTGCGCTTACATTGCAAACGCTGGCTAAACCTTACGAGATAGATCAAATTAATGTACTACAGAATTGTATATCTTAAAAATATCGATAAAAAAGTCCGCGATGGTATTATGTTTATCTCCTAAGGATAACCCACAGTAACCATTTAAATCTTTTACATATTAAAAAAAATATGGGTTATTTACTAAGCTATTTTAAACAATACAGTATTATTCCTTATCCAATGAAATACGTTAAATACGTTGTGCATTTCATGGAGATCAAAATTGCCCTTTACAACATATAATTAAAATGAATATCTTAGAAGATATCAGAGATTTAAAACGCGGGGGCAGAGCGGCTGGCGGGGCGGTACGAAGTTCGTCGGGTCACAGCTAGTAATATTATAAATGCGAAAGTGTGTCTGTCTGTTACCTCTTCATGCTTAAACCGCTGAACCGATTTAGATGAAATTTGGTATTGAGATAGTTTGAGTCCCGGGACAGGACATATGACAGTTTTTATCCCGATATTCCTACGGGATCGATACTAATGCGGGTGAAACCACGGGGCGCTGCTAGTAGATTATAATGACGTCGCGTAAGACCGCCAATGTTTATCTATAAGCCTTTTTTACTTCATGCTATATAATTATTTTGTCTTTTACTAGTTATTTTAGTTCATCATCATCATCATTTCAGCCGAAAGACGTCCACTGCTGGACATAGGCCTCCCCCAAAGGGGGGGGGGGGGGGGGTGCCATAATCGCCACGCTTGGCAGGCGGCATAGAGAACTGCCTATGGGAAGCATGGGGTGGTGCTATTCTTTAAGTCCGGCACCACACAGACAATTATTTTTGTTAGTTTTTTACAATTCATATTTTAAGTAAACATGCAATCCTAACATTTTGTTGACACAGCAAATTGTTCTGTGTATGACATGCGACCTTATTAAAAATGTAACATTGCAAAAATCATAATAGAATATGGTTGCAAAAATGTCTTTCTTACGTTACGACGATGCAAAAAAGTAGCATACTATTTTGCTTAATTTGAATATAAACATAATTAAAGTAGATTTAATTACTTATTTATTTTTTGTAGTAATTTTAGATACCTAATACCTACTTATGTATACGCACTACCTGAGATACAGGTTTATTCCTAGTTCAGATAGAATCCAATTATTTCTTACCTACAGGCTCTAGTTTAATGCCCTATTTTGTAAATATTTATGTAAGGGCTGATTTTTCCATCGCCAGATAACTTTAATTCGAGGAATAAAATTGACGTTTGACAGTTTTGGTATGAAAGAACTGTCAAAATTTCAAAATTATTTCAGGAATAAAGTTATCAGATGATTGAAAAATCAGCCCTAAATCAATTATTTCAATAAACAATTTCAATTATTTCAATAAACAATTTCAATTATTTCAATAAACAATTTCAATTATTTCAATAAACAATTTCAATTATTTCAATAAACAATCAATTATTTCAATAAACAATTTCAATAAACAATTTCAATTATTTCAATAAACAATTTCAATTATTTTAAAAAACACTTTCAATTTTCAGTTTCAATTTCTTCATTGTCAATTATTCCATTTATATGATTGACTAGCTTCCGTCCGCGTATACCACGACATAAAATCTTATAGTCTATAAAGTTCCTACTGCTGTGACACAGGCCTCCTCTCTTGAGACGGAGTGGGCCGTAATCTACCATGCGGGCCCAGTGCCGAACCCACGACCTACGTAAGTCAGGGCCGTTATCACATGACAGCCACTGCTCTTAAAGAAATGGGCATTTTTGTAAGGAGCATGGCCTGATGACCAATAGAGTTCTAATGAGATCCACGAATGACAGCCGGGACCAACCGCTTAACGTGCTTACCGAGCCAAGGAGGGGTCTTGGTATGTAAAAATGGTCACCCATCTAGGAACCATCCAGGATCGATCGACCCGTGCGGCTGTTATTACTTAGCCATAAGTAAGCCCCCTCAATGCTATGAGTCAACAACTAATATTATTGAGAACTGCAGTGAACATTAGTGTCATAAACACTAATATGTTTACATGGTACTTGCAGGTCTGATATCTCTTTAACCCGGTATTTCGCAGCCTTCTGCTTATAATGAAAATTCATGCTTATGATATAAACTTTCATGTGATGTATAATTATGTGGTTTTTATTGGACATTCCGGCCAAAATGCCCAACATTCTTGTTAATAAATAAAAGCAATCAAAATGTAATCAGAATTCTTACCTTACGACAATGTGGACATGAATAAACAAATAGTTTTTGTTTACGTTTAGACGTAGCACCCTTCTTTTTAGCTTTCTCCTTCATCGTCAAATCTTTATACGAAGACTTGGTCAGAGGTTTGCTTGCCTTATTGTGATGTGAGGACTTGTATTATGCTTTCACAGATTATCTGTAACAAAAATACATAAAAATAAAAATATGAATAGCAGCCATAGTATGAATGATGAATGAATACCTCTTCACCCTTAAACCGCTGAACCGATTTAGATGAAACTTGGTATAGTTTGAGTCCTGGGAAACAACATAGGGTAGTTTTTATCCCGATATTCCCACAGGATCGAAACTTATGCGGGTGAAACGGCGGGGCATTACTAGTGAATAGTATTTATTTCTGTAAATTGGTTTAAAAAACAGTTTGAATACTCTGAGAAGAAAGACCGAAGCAAACTCGGTAAATTATTGGAAAGGCATTATTACAAGTCACATCAATAATAATAATAATAATAATTTATTTAATAAAAACGTTTACAAAAGGTGTACATTTAGCCAAGATTAGAAAGTTTTCCGTACAATTATAGTGCCTAAAACTAAAGTAAAACTAAAATATTTTTTTTTTTTTTTTTTTTTTTTTTATCAATACATTCAGATAAAATAATTGACTTAGACAAAGAAGATTTTGATTTGTATTTCCAATAAACGTAATGTCAATTACGTAAGTAAAATCATACAAAAATAAATAAACAAAAGACAGTGTGAACATGGTCAAAATAATAATTACAAGTATGATGATGATGCAATCCGACCGATTTCGGCCAAGGCAATCGCTTCAACTCCGCAGTAGCTGCCGTTCGTAAGCTTATGAGTTTTTTAGATATTATGAGAGATTATGAGAGAGATTGATATTATGAGTATTGAACACTAACTTTAAAGACAAAAATGTTGTTACAACCTCCCTATTTTCCTGCTGCGCTGTCGATTGTGTAGGGTAATAACCAACAGGGAAACTGGGAGCTAATGTTTTGATATTTAAATAAAGTCGGCGGCGATAATGCTAGACGTGCAAAGGTACATTCAAAAAACGACTGGAAGTGAGTTACAGCAGGAAGCGATTTCCGGCGTAAGTGTACCTAAATCGCATACAAATCCAAACTCTGCTACTAAGAAATATCTGACAAAATGAACGAAACTAAAGTAATTTAGTGCTGGATTTAAGCTTTCCACAAGGTGCGGCGTTATTGTCGTCCCTCCGACCTTCGTAATAACAAAGATGCTTAACATTTATTATGTTGGTTCTTGATAGTTTCCATGTACCTACATGGAAAGTAGAAAATCTGGACACCAATTCCGGTAATATTCTTACCCCTTACTAATAAACATTGTCTATCGTCTGAGTGTACAGTTACACAACGCTTTGTCTTCTTCTTTCGAAAGTCAAATTACTGACGACTGAAAGAGAGAAATCAGTGTGTAACTATTCATCTGATTTAATACGTTTAGTAAGGGGCTAATAAATAACACACCCTCCTAATTGAATTAAGAATTTACCTCAGTTTGTAAAGTTTTATGACTATAAAAACGCAGGCGTAAGTTAGTATTGCACTATCGGAGCAGTTTAAGTTAGATAACAAATGATTTTAACTGATAAAATAAGAATAATTGTGTTTTTTCCAATTTTCTCAGTCCGAATCACTCTCCGAAATCCGAAATCCCGAACCCGAAATTGTTTTTTTTTTTCTTTGACAAGGATTGTGACGTGAGTTGCTCCGTTCGGAAAGTATTTTTCGTAAATCTGACAACGTAGATTTAATGCCAAAACTTGAAAAAGCATTACTTTGACAGAAAAGGAGTAAACAGTCTCGACCACCCTAGGCGGTTTAGTAGGGGCGGCTACTCTACTACTGCAGCGGGCTAGGGCGGCTGAGACTGCTAATCCGTCTTTGAGTCTCTGTCATGTGCTGTTGTGCACATTTGTATGTCATGCCAGCTGATTAAATGAATAATTATGATTTAAGGCATGCTTAACTGTTGTAAAGGGGTCAATTTCAATTCGTCCGTGTTGTGCACTTGCTGCCGATCTGCGCCTCCACGCCGCACCGGCCGGCGGCCGTAGCTTTTACGATCGAGTTTAGGTTTTTGTGCACAAGTTGCCGACGAGAGGTCATCGCACACGTTTGTGCATTTGTGGTGATTTGTAGTTTACAGCAAGGGTCAAGAGACTAGAGCCGGCTTTATGAAAATCTAACCATTTCTAAACGAATTGATGAAAAAAAAAAATCATTGTCAATATTGTCATTCTATTTCTATTCTATTTTTTTAAGGTTCTGGCTCCATCGGTAACGTTCGATGATTTTGCCAATGTCAAGGTATGAGAAAATACTTAATGAACGTAAACTGTTACACATCTATTGATCAGTGTTTGTAGCGGTGGCAACCATGGATCCCCATGCTAAAAAAGGACAAAACATTTTTGATTAGTATATGTAAAACGTCACAAAATAACTGTTAGAACATTCAGTAAATAAATAAGTACTTAAATAGATATGTATATCAACTATAATTGGATTTTATTAATGCTAATGAATTTATAAAGGATTTTAACGGCAGGGGAATGGGCCAAAGATAATAAGAAAGGAATGTTAATTGGGCGGGGAACATCAGAAGGGAGTATGTCGTAGAGAGGAGTGGTTAAACGAGGACAGGAGAAAAACAAGTGCTCCAATGTACCCTCCTCCAGACCGCATTCACACAAAGAAGAGTCCCTCACGCGGATTTTGGCCAAAAAAACTGGTGTGCAAACAAACCCAAGTCGGAGCCTAATTATGACAGAGGTGGCTATTTTGCTAGAAAATTTTAGTTTGCTGAACCAACATTTGGGTGGGATGGATGGTTGTATAGAGCCATAAAATCTACCCTTCAATAATCGCGTTTTTTGCCAATGCTCATTCCAATCCCTCATCATCTCGGGTTTAACAAGACAGCGCAGATCTCGGGGATAGCAAGACGGGTGAGATTCGATCCCATTCCGAGTAGCCAGTTTGGCAATCGAATCCACAAACTCATTATCAGCAATTCCAGAGTGGCTGGGGATCCAAGCCAGTACAATCTCTATGCCTAAGCAGTGGCATCTATACAGGAGTTATTTTATCTTCAGGGTAAGGGGGGAATTGTCACGAGAGCGAAAAGGCGATTTTATTAAATCCTGTAGACAGCTAAGAGAATCCGAGAGAATAAGGCTTTTGTTGAGACCATGTGATTCAATGTAGGAGACTGCCTCCAAAAGAGCTATTGCTTCCCCTGTGTATATCGAGCCAAAAGCAGAACTACGAAAATTAAGAATAATTTTGTATTTTGGTATCCACACAGCTGATCCGACATTACTGTTATCGGACAACTTAGAAGCATCTGTAAATAATGACAGCCAATCGTGCCAGTCCTCTGCCAATATCCTATTGAATTTGGCATTTCAGTCTATCAAAAAGTACTCTGTGATTTGGCATTACCAGCAGGGTCATGTTTGGATATACCAAAGTTAAAAATAATTTTTGGTTGGAAGAGCATATTGTCATTGTTGTGGTCATTGTCAAGTTGACAGTTGCTTGTCAATGAGAAATGTCATGTGCGGCACATTGATTTTATTTCTTGATTTTTATTTATATAATTAATTACTACTTCAAGTAGTATGAAAACATCTACTAACGTAGTACAAACTATATTTAATACTAATTCTCTGCATCGCACCAAAAATAATTACATGTCCTTGAATCTGACATTAACCTTTGAAAAACATTATGATGATTTGATTTGGTAATAAATCACCTTAAAAAGTGAATTGTTTTGAAAAATTACGACTTATTTGTCGTTTTTCAAAACTACTAGCAAGACAGAGGTGAGTCATGTGTCCATTGTTTAATATTATGATTTAAGGAAGAGGTTATGCTCGGTGGTACATCATAATATTATGAAGAAAAAAAACAGACTTGCTGATATTTTTTGCCTCTCTCAAAGGAGGAAGATTAAATAGGAAATAAAATATTATTACGTAATACCTTTAATTGCTTATGAGTAGGTGGACGATTAATATTATAAACAACCAGTTGGTTGGGCATGGTTTTCCTCATTTGTGTCAAGTTACAACCGGTATATTATGTAGTTTTATATTTTCTAAGATGAAAGATACCTGTATATTTTTCTGTGTACTTTGCTATGTTTCTAAAAATTAATGGATATTCATCATCGTCATCAGCCTACAGCACTGCCGGACATAGGCCTCTCCTATTGCACTCCATTCAACTCGATATTGATTAGTTGCAATATACAAGGTGATTGGAAGATGGGTGCAAAGCTTTAAGGCTAAGATAGTATGGACAATTTAGAACCATTTAAGCCTGAGCCATTTAATGATTAAGCCTCTTTTTGTAAACCTCAAATGATAGAATAGAAAACTCTTTATTATGGACAGCATATAAATGACAGACACAAGAATTGATGAAAATAAAAAGTTATGAATGACGAAATGATGATGATGCTGCACACGTCGATCGAGCAGGTTAAGCTATGCTTGCCGTGGTTGGTCTGTGGCCATGTGACCATCTTTACATACCGAGACCCCTCTGTGCCTCAGAAAGCACGTTAAGCTGTTGGTCCCGGCTGTCATTAGTGGATCTTTCACAGTCGTTACGGGTAGTCAGAAGCCCGGAAGTCTGATAACCAGTCTTACCAAGCGGTATCGTATTACCCAATAACTGGGTTGTGGAGGTCAGATAGGCAGTCGCTCCATGTAAAACACTGGTATTCAGCTGCATCTGGTTAGACTGGAAGCCGACCCCAACATAGTTGGGAAAAGGCTAGGCAAATGTATGAAATGATAATGATGATTGAATGATTCCTATTTTGGGGTCCTAAAAATATTAAATAGCAAAGTATCTCCAAGCAACATGGATGTAGGGCAGGCGGCTTCTGCCGCGACACCTTTCGCTTCGCTTGCTCGTCTCGGCCGCGGTTGGCTACGGTTTTATATTATATTTTTTTTTTTGGTTGGGGAACCCTAGATTAATTACTGAACGTTAAAAAGACCATTATTAACCTTTTGACCGCCTCAGTCATGCATAGATGACAAACCAAAATGTGCCCAGCACGCCACGGATCGACTACATGACAGACTTTGATGCCGAGGGCATGTTTTGATTTTTTGATGTGTGGCGATCTAAATTTTTAGGGGTTCATTAATTTAAAAGAGTGTGCATGATTAGATGATCAATAAGAATTTAGAGGATCAGTAAAATATTTCTGTTAATCATAATTTTTAATACTTTCAGAACCCAGCGCTGTGAAATCCCACCAAAAATATGTTAAACAATAGTTTTAAAATGTACAAACTTACACAAATAACTAACCTCCTACAAAAAACAATCTCACTCAACGCAAAACGAAAAATATACGACTACCCACCAAAGGCATACTCTTGTCTTTGTGGACAGATTTATTTAAAAAAACAAAACCATAGATATGAAATCTCTAGGATATACTCAACACAGAGTGATCAGCATAGACAAAAAGTTGTTATCGAAACGACAACACCGAAGATTGTCTATGATAAGTTGGGTAAAGTGTTGCCAGATAGAGATGAGATTGAAGCTAAAGCTGGGTTTTGGAAGGAGAAAGTTGATCCTTATATTAAGTTGGCGAGATGGGATAGACCTATTGGTAAGTATTCTTTGATTTTAAGGCAACGCCGACCGCCTAGTGGCGGCCTCATCGTTTGTTTGGTTATTACTTTTATTTTAGAATGAAAATGCAGGAAATAAGCATGTTAAGTTGTGCTCCACAAGATTATAGGTTAATATTATTAATATAAACGGTAGTTTTACATTGTTTAGTTTTATTATAATCCCTAAATCGGATAACAGTGGCCACTATTTTCCGTTTTAGTGATTATAATAAAAGAAATAACCAAATAAACGATGAGGGCGCCACTGCGCGGTTGGCTTTTGGTCGGCGCCCTCTTAAGGTTTAGCAAAAACATTGGCTCATTTTAGATATAGCCATTTTCGTCCCCTAAAGCTCTGGCCTGGAGAGCAGTGGTGGTCGTAGGTTCGAACCCAGACATGCGTTTTACTTTGTGTAAATTATTCATCACCACTGCTCTCAAAACGGTGAAGGAAAACATCGTGGGGAAACCGGCTTGTCCTAGAACCAAAAATTCAATGACATGTGACATCTACCAACACGCATGGTGGATTATGGCCCAGTCACTCTCGACAGAGAGGAGACCAGTATCCCAGCAGTGGGAATATTAAGATTATGAGTAAGCTCTGGCCAAACTAAAGCGAATCCCGCGCGGATTGCGGCACGTATTTCGCTTCGGAAGTACTTAAACTGTCGCGAATAGTGACTCTGACAGGGGCAACTGCAAGCGTCGACGCGTGCCGGTGAGATGCCGCGGCTCGTGTATTTGAGTACCGTAATCACGAGCGACACGTTGTCGCCGGATGTGCAGTTGGCTCTGCCGTCGACGCGTATCGCTCCGCTCGTGTATATGCAAACATAGTGTTTGACCAGACTGGCAGCGCGGGCGCGGGGCGGGCGCGAAGCAGCGTACTCAAACATATGAACTTCCTTTGAGTGTCCATAGTGGGCACGCGGGTGCGGTGAGCGGCGCGGAGAGCGCGCGGGCAACTCGTGCCATAGCTCGTTCATACAAGTGGCCGCAGTGGGTGCGCAGTGGGTGTGGGCGCGGGCCGGACCGAGGTTCTCAAACTAGTTCGAGCTTTTTTCTAGTAAAAATAAGTCTTCTTCATCCATATTAAATTTTGACAAACACTGGACACGACAACACACAGAACGCAGCCGCGCTCCAGTGTGGACAGGCAGCCCGCACGCGTTCCCGCACCCGCGCCCGCGCCCCAGTCTGGCCAAACACTTAGCGCCAGAAGCTGCAGTAGCACTTTGTTTAGATAGATATGATTTATGCGAATATGAACTTTAATTACTGTGTTAGACGTGTATATTTCCTTTGCCACATTGTAAAATGCGCTCCACCATGCCCCAACACGTGCCGGTTATTGTGAATCGTACCTTCGAAGTCCACCTTCCCCTACTTATCATGAAAATGATATTTAATTTCATTAAGGGCTGATTTTTCAATCGACAGATAATTTTTATTCGTGGAATAAAATTGACGTTTGACAGTTATTGTATGGAAAAATTGTCAAAAATTCAAAATTGTTCCTCCAATAAAATTATCTGGCGTTGGGAAAATCAGCCTTAAGTCTTCGGACATCTTTTAGTTCCAAGTTTTTCTTATATAGCAATTTTTTCCCCAGGAGTTTACCTACTCTACTGGCCCTGCGCATGGTCAATAGCCATCGCCTCAGTGGCAGGCACAGTCCCCCTCCACTCCTCACTACAGACAGCCGGCTTGTTCCTAATCGGAGCCGGCCTGATGCGCGGCGCCGGCTGTACTATCAACGATCTGTGGGACCGTGACGTCGACGCTAAGGTAACGTAGAGAAGGTTCTAGTGTGACATAGATAGGGAGTTAGGGACGCCGGCTTGATCCAAGTAGGAGCCGGCCTGATGCGCGGCGCTGGCTGTACTATCAACGATATGTGGGACCGTGACGTCGACGCTAAGGTAACGTAGAGAAGGTTCTAGTGTGACATAGATAGGGAGTTAGGGACGCCGGCTTGTTCCTAGTCGGAGCCGGCCTGATGCGCGGCGCTGGTTGTACTATCAACGATGTGTGGGACCGTGACGTCGACGCTAAGGTAACGTAGAGAAGGTTCTAGTGTGACATAGATAGGGAGTTAGGGACGCCGGCTTGTTCCTAGTCGGAGCCGGCCTGATGCGCGGCGCTGGTTGTACTATCAACGATGTGTGGGACCGTGACGTCGACGCTAAGGTAACGTAGAGAAGGTTCTAGTGTGACACAGCTAGGGGCGACGCGCCGCCGGCTTGTTTCAAATAGGAGCCAGCCTGATGCGCGGCGCCGGCTGTACTATCAACGATCTGTGGGACCGCGACACTAAGGTAATGTAGAGATGGTTCTAGTGTGACATAGCTAGGAGCGCCGGCTTGTTCCTATTGGGAGCCGGCCTGATGCGCGGCGCTGGCTGTACTATCAACGACGTGTGGGGATCGTGACGTCAACGCTAAGGTAACGTAGAGATGGTTCTAGTGTGACATAGCTAGAAGCTCCGGCTTGTTCCTAGTCGGAGCCGGTCTGATGCGCGGCGCCCGCTGCACTATCAACGATCTGGGACGCTAAGGTATGGTGAACTGTGACGAGCGTAATTTGAGTGTTTAATTTCGGAAGTCGGTGGCAAACAACGAAAATGTGAACCCAACGACACCGACTTCCGGATTTAAAGTTATTTTTCACTTTGTAGTGTCTTTTTTTGGAAGTCGGTTTTTTTTTGTAAAAATTTTATAATAAATAATGTATTTTAGCATCAGAGTTAATGAATATTTTGTAAAACGTATCAATCCCTTAAAAGTACACTGTCTTTCAAGATACAGGGTTTTCCTAGTTTGAAGAGCAGGGGTCTTCTCATCTGCAATAGCCATACCCATCCCTGACCTAGTTTTCTAGGCTGTCTTTTAGGGCTGATTTTAAAATCGACAGATAATTTTTATTCGTGCAATAAAATTGACGTCCTAGTGCTTGGCCAGACAGCAAACGCGGACGCGGGGCGGGCGGGGCGCGGCGTACTTAAACATCAGATCTTCATTTGAGCGTCCATATTATAGTGGGCACACGGGCGCGGGGAGCGCGCGGGCATTTCACACCACCGCTCGTTCATACAAGTGGACGCAGTGAGTGCGCGGGCGGCCCGCGCGGAGACCGTGGTTCTCAAACTAGTTCAAGATTTTTCTAGTAAAAATAAGTCTTCTTCATCCATATTATATTTTGACAAACATGGACACGACAACTCTCAGAACGAATCCACGCTCGTCTGCGGTCAGATAGATCGCGCGCGTACCCGCACCCGCGCCGCTCCACACCCCGCGCTGCTCCCCGCCCCGCGCTGCCAGTCTGGCCAAGAACTGACAGTTTTTGTATTAAATAAATTATTACTTAAAGATGTGTCAACCATTTTCTAACTCCCACACGTTATTTTTTCCAGGTAGAACGCACTAAAACCCGTCCACTAGTAACGGGTGCAATATCGGAGACACAAGCGGTGGTGTTCCTGGCGGCACAGTTGAGCTTAGCTCTGGCGGTGCTCTTACAGCTCAACTGCTATAGCATAGTGTTAGGAGCTAGTAGTATGCGTGAGTATTATACATATGGCTTTATGAGCGTTTACGACGAACGGCATTTCATACGAACTTTCAAGCCCTTGTTTTTCGAAGCGAATGAACCGATTTTAAGGGGGAAGCGCTAACTACGTTTTTTGCAATTTGCTGGTCAGTATTAAGTTGTACGTTGATTAAAATATGATTCGCGGTCGTAACAAATATGTATTTATAGAATTATAATCATTACAATCAGTAATACAACTTGTTAAGTTAGTATAATCCCCAAATGTCAAGATTTCATGAAATAGTAATTCTTGGGGATTACTTGGTCTTAGAGAGTTGTGTTGATGACTTTAATGATTATAATTCTGTAAATACATATTTGTTACGGCCGCGAATCATATTTTAATCAACGTACAACTTAATACTGACCAACAAATTGGGAAAAACGTAAAAAAAATTGAATTTCGCGGGCTACCCTGGCGCTTTCGCCTTAATGAAGCTTCTTATGCATAAGCAGGATACAAAGGTCTAAAAAGTTAGTAGAGAACATTTTCGAAAAATAGTGTTAAGTACAGCCAAATTAGACCGATTTTAAACTTTCCACAGAAACAGAGATTTCCAGTTATCTTTTTTTAAATAAGACATTTCGAAAATGTTCTCTACTAACTTTTTAGTCCTTTGTATCCTGCTTATGCGTATGAAGTTTCATTAAAATCGGTTTAATAATTTCGAAAAACAAGGGCTTGAAAGTTTGTATGAAATGCCATACGGCGTAAACGCTCTTAAATAGAAACAAAAATAACTTTTAAGGGTTCCGTATCCTAAGGGTAAAAACGGGACCCTATTACTAAGGCTCCACTGTCCGTCTGTCACCAGGCTGTATCTCATGAACCATGATAGCTTGGCAATTGTAATTTCACAGATGTTGTATTTGAAAGAAAGAAAGAAAATACATTTATTTAGCACCGACTAAAAGACACACAATACACAAAATAGATAATAGTATCAGATAAAAATAAAAAAGATAAAAATCAAAAGTGCAAAGTCCGATATAAGAAATTAGCAGGAATGTGTGCCTCACGGCTGCGCCAAAAAGGCCCAGTTCAGCAAAAAATTCCAGACAAAGTTTCTCACGCTGGTTTTCAACTGGGCCTGATGTGCCGATGATATTTCTATTGCCGCTATAACAAGAAATACTAAAAACAGAATAAAATAAATATTTAAGGGTGGGCTCCCATACAACAAACGTGTCTTTTTCGTTGTTTTTGCCTTGTGGCACGGAACACATCGTGTGCGAGTCCGACTCGCGCTTGGCCAGTTTTTTTACTTTTGAAGTCTTTATGTCTGACACCATTCTTGCCAAGTGGTGTCGGGTTAACCAGTAATAGCTGGGTTATGGGGAGACTGGCAGTCGCCTCCCAACTTATTTCGTCAAAATGTTATTCACATCACTTAGATGCCTCGGCTTATTTTTAATTATTTTACTTTTGGATTGTTGTTTTGTTACTATTTAAATGATAAATGATTTTATTTTGTAAGTAGGTTTGTACAAACACTTTTACACGTCAATCATGTTTTTTTTAAAACTAGATGAAGTCGGCGTTTCCTATCTGACTCTATATTTGTTGTACTCTGGACGCTTTTAACGCGTACGTATTTTTTACATCGTTCTCACATTATATAATTATAAATTCAAAAGTAATGAAGTAACTAATATTAGTATGAAGCTAGTTGCCCATTCCAAAGCGTAGGTACCTATGGAGAAGAACGGGCAAGAAACTCCATGGACACTCTTTTAAAATTATATTTTACAAATATATCTTTGTAAAATATAACGGGCAAGAAACTCCATGGACACTCTTTTTAAATTATATGGAGTTTCTTGCCCATTCTTCTCCATAGGTACCTACGCTTTGGAATGGGCAACTAGCTTCATATTCTCTGACTGACCGACTTCTTGACAATTCAAAAGTGCCTGTAAATGGTTTAATTGAAATAAATGCTTTGACTTTGAGTTTGATTCAAATGAATATTTATTATCATTACTAGCTGTGCCCTGCAGTTTCACCCGCATACGTTTTGATCCCGTTTGAATATCGAGATAAAAATTAGCCTATATGTTAATCCAGAGTGTCAGCTACCTCCGTACCTTATTTTATCAAAATTGGTCCAGCCGTTTGAGCGTGAAGAAGTAACAAACATATAAACACACACACACACACACCCGCACTCACAAACTTTCGCCTTTATAATATTAGTGTGAATTTTTTTTTCGTTTCTGTTACAGTCCTCGTAGTGACCTACCCGCTAGCGAAGCGGTTTACAAACTACCCTCAAATATTTCTGGGCGCTACGTTCAACTGGGGCGCACTGTTGGGCTTCAGTGCTATACAGGGGACCATAGACTTGGCGATCTGCGCGCCGCTCTACATCGGGGCGTTGGCCTGGACTGTTGTCTATGACACTATCTATGCTCATCAGGTGGGTTGAGATTTTATTAGCACTAGCTTTCGCCCGCGTTGGGTTCGGAAATTATGCCACGGGAACGTACTTACGGCCGGGATGAAAAGTGATCCTATGTGTTAATCCAGGTTATAAACTATATGTGTGCCAAACTTTCATCCAAATCTGTTCAGTAGTTTGTGCGTGAAAGAGTAACTAACATCCATCCATCCGCACAAACTTTCGCGTTTATAATATTAGTAGGATTAGTAGGATATGAATAGGATAGTAGGATATTAGTAGGATTATTATAAGTTGCTATGTAGTAGTGTTACGAGCTTCGGGTTCGTGACAATAAACCCTGCCGATTTAATAACCAAAAGATGACACTTTAATTAACAACACTAATTACAACTCAAACACACTAATTACAAAACACAATTGCACTACTGATCGCTTTAAGTCGCACTTGAATATCGCTTCGATGTTTTCACTTCGATCGCTTTATCCAAACTGTCTCGTCTCGGCCTTATATAGCGCCAAAGATAGTTCTAGAACCTTCCATTGTAGAAACATCTAGAATGTTCGAGTACATACAGGCCCCGATCGACCAGATGTCGATAGTTCGGGAAAATTCTAGAAAGTTCTCGCATCGAAATTTCTAGAAGGGTCTTCACTACTGGTTCCGCTACTCGATACTAGATGGCGCTAGTGGTAACTACTGTCACCATGTACCAGGCATTAATTGTGGCGCGCAACAGTAGTATGAGGAACAGACGGTAAAGTTCACTCATCCTCCATAGAAAAAGGGAGGATCCTCCGACCAGACGGGTGTTGTGTCTGGCGAGCAACTGCCCGATGATTCATGTCGGGCCGTTGTATTTATGCTAGTTGCGCGGTAAACTCTGCTTGCGAGATGCAGGATTTTGCGTGACGTCAGTATGTGGCGTTGTAGATAACGCTACAGCTATTTCAATATATAGTAAAAACAAGAAATACTTATAAGTTTTGAAAAGGGGCTCATGGGTAAGTAATAACAGCCGTACGGGTCCATCGATCAAGTCGAGTCGAGTCACCATCTTTACATATCAAGACCTCTCCGTGCCTCGGAAATCTCGTTAAGCCGTTGGTCCCGGCTGTCATTCGTAGATCTTTGACAGTCGTTACGGGTCGTCAGAAGCCCGAAAGTCTGACTACCAGTCTTACCAAAGAGTATTATGTTACCCAGTAAACTGGGTTGTGGAGGTCAGATAGGCAGTCGCTCCATGTTAAATACTGATATTCAGCTGCATCCGGACTGTAAGCCAACTCCAATATTATTAGGAAAAGGCTAGGTATAGTAAAAGTGTGCAGTGTTGCACATCACTACCCTATTTCAAGTTAAATAAATATCAACTTTATTTTTAACCGACTTCAAAAAAGGAGCAGGTTTCCCAATTCGACCGTATATAATTTTTTTATTTGTGTTCGCGGATAACTTCGTCGTTTATGAACCGATTTTGATTATTCTTTTTTTGTTGGAAAGGAGATATACAAAGGGTGGTCCCATGATAAGGAAACCAGTATCTGATGATGGCATCCCAGTGAAATCGAGGGGAACATTCGAAAATCGTAGGAGCGACTAGTGCGTTTGTTAATTTTTTCATTAAGTATTTTAAAGCACTATAATTTAATGAAGGCCTGGAGTGGATCTGATGATGGAGGCGAAAGACAGTCGAGGGGACTCCTCAACGATTTACAGCAGTTACCTTGTGTTTGGGCTTGATTAATGTTAATGTTAATTAAGTTGATTTCAGAGTGACTAGCACTATTGAAAAAGTTATAAAAAAATGTTAGAAGTTGTAGCGTAAACTGAACTTTATTTTATAGGTATTAAAGTTATTTTTCCATTAATTCATATTTGCTTACATTTTTGGATAATAAATCGCGAACGGAGGATAGATGGATTGATTTTTGTTCACGAAACATCATCTGCCTAGCCTTTTCCCAACTATGTCAGGGTCGGCTTCCAGTCTAACCGGATGCAGCTGAGTACCAGTATTTTACATGGAGCGACTGCCTATCTGACCTCCACAACCCAGTTACTGGCAGGGGCGGGCATTCCATAGAGTGATAAAGACAGTGTCTACCTCGGAGAACTGATCTAATATTACATAAGTAAGTCAATAAACAAAACTTAACAAAATATAAAAATTCTTAAATCATAAATCAGCTCCACCTACCGAGCGTCGGTAGTATCACTAAGATTAGTTAAGATTTGACAAATTTCGAAATCTTGATTCGCGCTGCAGTGGCGCCACATCACAATCTCAACGGCGAAGACACAAACTATTCGTCACTAAATGTTTCGATGTGTGCTCTCGCGGTCAGTCGTGCTCATACGATTTTATGAGTGTGTGCGCGCCTATAACTACGTGGCACACAATGAAAAAAATAACGCACACAACTGCGATAATAGACAGTGTCTTTATTACTGTAGTTTCTCATAGAAATAAATTTATTTTTGTTTGTTTACGCAATTACTCCGCCAATTGTGGACCGATTTTCAAAATTCTTTTTTTGTTTGAAAGGGTATACTCTCGAGGTGGTCCCATTATCATCAAGTTGGAATCTGATGAGAGGATCCCATGGAAATCGAGGGAAACCTTCAAATTTTATAGGCAAAGCTATATCTAACGATTTGGGTATTTTTTAAAATAACTTGAGCATTTGCTCTCGGAAATCATCATTTGGTAAAGTGGAGCTGATGAAGAAGACCACAGATGGCCATTGGAACTACTCAATGACAAATATTTCACGGGTTGCGATTCGATTACTTTATTAAGGTTGCTAAGCAATTTATGCTCGTCACCAAGCGTATGGTGAGTGGTTGTTGAGGAGTTCTCCTGGTTCTTACCAGGAGAACTCCTCAACAATTAACGTCCCAACATCGGGAAAAGCAATATTTTGTAACAAGTGATGAGCAGTTGACATTAGGCTATTGTAACTTAGATAAATTACAAACGGACCCACTAAAAAGTGAAAAATAAAAACTTTAATTTCGGAAGTCGGTGTCTTTGGTTCCGCATTTTCGTTTATTGACACCGACTTCCGAAATTAAAGTTATTTTTCAGTTTGTAGTGTTTTTTTTGGAAGTCGGTTGTTTTTTTTTCGTAAAAAGTTTTTATTTGTCGTATAATATCCTTTTTGTTCGCGTCAATTCGGAACTACGAGCGACAGAGACCTATGGATAGGTATTTAAGCTGGCATTTGGAAATTACCTACATCATCGATCGACAAGACGACGAACCGAAACCAAAGCGCAGTATTTTTGGTGAGATTTTTGTTTTGCCTACCTTCTTTGAAAAATCTGTGCACGCCCCTGGTTACTGGGTAATACGATACCCCTTGATAAGACTGGTTGTCAGATTTTCGGGCTTCTGACTACCCGTAACGACTGTCAAAGAATCACGAATGACAGCCGTCACCATCGGCTTAACGTGCTTTCCGAGGCACGGAGGGGTCTAGGTATGTAAAGATGGTCACCCATCCACAGACCAACCGCGGCAAGCGTAGCTTAACCTGATCGATTGACATGTGCGGCTGTTATTATTTAGCCACGAGCCCCTCTTTACCCCCCCTTTTTACCTCTTTTCACACCCACAGGACAAAGAAGACGACATGAAAGTTGGTGTTAAATCCACTGCCCTCACATTCGGTGAGCACACTCGGCCCGCGCTCACCGGGTGCCTGGCGGTGAGCGCGGGGTCGCTCGCGCTCGCGGGTCACGCCGCTGGGCTGGCGCTGCCTTACCAGCTGGCTATACTCGCTTACACTGCGCATGCGGCTCAGCAGGTAATTATAAAAGATTACTATAATCGGACTTTTAATTAGCTGTACTAAAATGACAGCTTATGTGTTACTTAAATGACTGAAATTGGCGTCTTTTGTTTTTTCGCGACGATCAACCAAATCTTGTTTTTCTGGTACAGAATAGTGTAAACAAACGGAACTTATTTGAGTTGCATATCTCTAAACTCAGTCCGAAATGAGTTATTATGAAGTGTCATTTTACTGCAGCTAATTAAAAATATTTATAAATAGATATTTATTGGTGACATTTTTAAGTGACATATTTTCTAAGACACATTGCTAGGTGAGTACAGGTGACCTCTCTCTAGGTGACATTTAGAGGTGGCATTTATAGGTGCTAGATAGTTTTATGAGTAAGATATTACATTCGGTGAGCGCGGTATCGCTCGCGCTCGGGGGTCACGCCGCTGGGCTGGCGCTGCCTTACCAGCTGGCTATACTCGCTTACACTGCGCATGCGGCTCAAAAGGTAATTATAAAAGACTAGCTTCCGCTCGCGGCTTCGCTCGTGAGGTATGTCGATAAAAACTATCCTATGTCCTTCCCCGGGGTGCAATCTATCTCTCTGCCAAATTTTATCGAAATCCGTTCAGTGGTTTAGGCGTGAAAAGGTAACATACAGACAGACAGACTCTTTCCCCTCTCCCCCCTCCGGCCTGCCTGCTGCACCATCAGCCAGCGGCCGGCGAGCCGTAAGCGCGGCGTCGCCTAGCCGTAGCCGAGTCGACGTATCGGAGCTTCGGATCCGCTTTGGTTACGTGCTTACATTAGGTTGACGGCGAGGCGAAAGGTGATACGGTGCCGGTCCCTTTCCGATTTGATACGTGTGCTATGACCTTTAACAATCTTATCTTTTTAACTAAGTATCCTTTTATTTCCTGTTACAGATATACACATTAGACACAGAAAATCCAGAAGACTGCGCATCAAAATTCAAATCGAATTCGCAAGTTGGCGCCATCATCCTTATGGGGATACTGGCCGGTGGATACAAACAGTACTTGGATAACGTAGCGAATAACGTCAACCATGAGGACACGACAAAAGGCTGTTTATTCAGCTAAGTGGCTTGAGTGGTACTTTTAGTACCAAGTGAGTTTTAGCGCAAAATTATGTAGAGAATCGTGAGGATGGTTTAGAGAGATGTTTGCATAGTTAATTTGAGATGTGGCTTCAGGTGGTACTTTTAGTACCAAGTGAGTTTTTAGCTCAAAGTTGTGTAGAGAATCGTGAGGATGGTCTAAAGACATGCTTGCATTGTTAATTTTAGATGTGGCTTGAAATTGTACTTTAAGTACCAAATGTGGTCTAGTACAAAACAATCTAGAGTCAGAAGAATTTGTAGGTAACAATGATATTTTTGTAGCTCAAACTGGTACTTTTACCAACAAGAGTGAATAAAACAATCTCAGTAAGAGTGCTTGTTTAAAGTCATCTAGCCATCGTTTTACATACTTTTTAAAGTCAGGTCCTGCGCCTGATCTCTCTCCGGTCGGGTCGGATTGCCGTCCTATCAGACAATAAGAGTCAGGGAAGAGAGAGTGCACCTGTGTCTGCGCACACACTTGTGCACTATAATATCTCCCGCGCCGATGGCTAGTGGCCGCCACGACCGGAATTTGGTCTTTAAGACCATAAAGGATCGGCCTCCAAGTGGTACTTTTAAGTACCAACCGCCATAATAATACAAACAATGCCTCATGATATTTTTGTTAATACTGTTACCAGTTTCTAGCCACTATAATAGCATTTATTAGTAACAGCTACTAAATTACGAAAATGTATGCGTGGAGTGCGAGGACGTTAATATGTCAATTCATGTTTAAAAAAAAGTTCGGCCTTGTAGAGCGTCGGCTCTTTCACTCATATAGTATTTTTATCTCACGAAGAGACGTGTGTTTTACTTGTGGTTACCAAGTGTTTTCAGGGTTATTGGTAAAACATTAACAACCTCTTAAGAGGTCATTGTGCTCGTCATTACGAACAACTTTTACTATGGGAGCAAACCTGAAACCGCGAAAAAAAAAAAAAACAGCTGTTCTCTACATTTATGTTCGTATAACTCGTCAAAATGTAGGGAACAGCTGATTTTTTTTTCGCGATTTCAGGTTTGGTCCCATAGTAAAAGTTATTCATAATGATGAGTACAATGACCTCTTAAGAGGTTGTTAATGTTTTACCAATAACCCTGTAAGCACGCTGTGAATGTGTGTAAGCGGTAAGTTTGTAAGTGGTACCGTCCGAGATAATCGCGAAGAATAGAATACTCTTTATTATGTACACCATATAAATTACAGACATAAGGTATAGAAACTGTACAAAGGGTGACACAATGGGCGGTCTTATCGCTAAAAGCGATCTTTTAAAGACAACCTTTGGATGGATTAAAAAGGGGAAGGACAGACAAATACTGTAGGTAGTCTGTGGTGTACCATTTACATAATACAATAAATACATACGTAAAGTATATTATACTAATCTAAATTAATATATACATATAACAATAAACATGAAACAGGAGCAAAGAAAAATATAATGATTATGATGCGAAATTGGAAGTGTGGGTGTGTTATGTGCTGAGGGTACTCTCCTACGCACACATTCACAGTATGTTTGTACACTTAGTTACCACAAGCAAAACGCGTGTCGCTTTGTGAGATTGTAGTACTGTACCTGTGTAACAGTATCTCTGTCTCTAAAACTCGAAGTGTACTTGTAATAAATGATAATTTATCTATTTAAACATGTTGTTTACGGTTTATGCGCAGTGCTAGACCGCGAAATTAAAGTTTTCTAGCGTTTTTAGGGTTCCGTACCCAAAGGGTAAAAACGGGAGCCTATTACTAAGACTTCGCTGTCTGTCCGTCCGTCTGTCTGTCACCAGGCTGTATCTCAAGAACCGCGATAGCTAGACAGTTGAAATTTTCACAAATTATGTATTTCTGTTGCCGCTATAACAACAAATACTAAGAACAAAATAAAATTAATATTTAAGGGGGGCTCCCATACAACAAAAGCGTTTTTTCGGCGTTTTTGCCTTGTGGTACGGAACCCTTCGTGTGCGAGTCCGACCCGCACTTGGCCAGTTTTTTTTTGCAATTTGCAGGTCACTGGCAGGTTGTATCTTAACCAAAATATGATTCGCGACCATAATCGATGTGTATTTACAGAATTATAGTCATTAGAATCATTATCCATAAGTACTTTTCCATAAGAGATTTGTTCTTATGGAACAGCTTACATCAACTTAGAAAGATGTATTAATGATTATAATTCTGTAAATACATATCTATTATAGACGCGGATCATATTTTGATCAAGATACACACTGACCTGAAAATTGCAAAAAACGTAAGAAAAATTTAATTTCGCGGGCTACAACTGCGCGTTCATTTTAACAGAAGGGCGTCCTTTTTATTGTTTCTAGCCGAAATTGGCTAGAAAGACGTTTTCACGTCAAAAGGGACACTTATTTATTTTTAATTTAATGTTGTGTGCTGTGATTAGTCCTAGAAAGGGGAGTTTAAAAGTTTTTTTCTCGTACACCGACTAAACTATGAAAATTCCTATTTTTTAACCGACTTCAAAAAAGAAGGTTTTCAATTCGGCTTCTTTAGGTGCCTCAGGTCGCCGGCGTTTCTTTTTTCTCATCTCAGTGCACCTAACTTCTGACGTTTCATAAGTGCCCATGTAGCTTTATGTGAAATAAAAAAAATCGATTTTTCTCAACCGAATTAGATGTTTTTTTTTAAGAATGTGTCGGTCTTGGAGCTGTCAAAATCGTTGACAGCGTTTTGACATATTTTTGAAATGTCATGTAGGTACTGACTTGCCATAAAGATAGATTAGTTGGTGTATAACAGAATCGTAGCCTATGTAATTAATAATAAAATTGTAAATAAATCAATTAGTTAATGTTGAATTACCTCGCTTCCTTACTACCGCAACAGAAAAATCGTATCAGGGTTATTGGTAAAACATTAACAACCTCTTCTCAAAACAGAAAACGCGAAAAAAATCTGCTGTTCCCTACATTTATGTTCGTATAACTCGTCAAAATGTAGGGAACAGCTGATTTTTTTTTCCCGTTTTCAGGTTCGGTCCCATCAATATTAAACCAACCGGAGTACTAATATCTATGCAAATAAGTCTGTCACTTTCATCGCGGGGGACGAGGGAACGCAACAATACACTAATGCAATTCGATCGCGTTGTTACGCACGCACACAAAACAAAAAACAAACACAAGCATAAACTATACGCACACATGTATATAACCGGCATGACCGGCGGTCTCATACCTTTGGCAGCGGGGCTCGCCTGACAATGGCGCCTCCAGTTTGTTTAATACTCAAAGGGTCCCATAGTAAAAGTTGTTCATAATGATGAGTACAATGACCTCTTAAGAGGTTGTTAATGTTTTACCAATAACCCTGTATACAGGTAGAATTATACTTAAAGAGTCTCCGCACACTATGTGACTGGTGTTTACTAAACTCGAACTAAACTACCGTCTTCTACCTTCATTTTTGATTCCACCATAAGCGATCACTGCTCAACTCTTCTTTGTATAAATTCAAATCCACGCCATAACATCCATATGACCACAATTACAAAGATCGACTATGCTGCCTTGGATCTGGCTATGGAAAAAACAGACTTTTCACATATATTATCCATGACTGATCCCAATGCAGCAGTGAATTCCCTAGTGCAAACTCTTTCCCAAAAAATCACCATAAACACAAAAACCAGTATTGTTCCAAAGCGTAATAGGATCCTAAAGCCCTGGATTACTCCAGGGCTTTTGAGGTGCATTAGAAACAGGGATGCCCTGCATAAAAAACAAAAACATTCTCCTGATAATGAACTGATTAAAATTACCTATGTAAGATACAGAAACTTCTGCAATAAAATCCTCAAAAAAGCTAAGAGACAGTTCGACTCTGAAGAATTGATCAAAGCTGGACGGAACACTAAACTTTTATGGCATACAATTAAGCGTATCACGAACACCAACACCACTACTCACATTCCCACAGAATTATTTTCTTCCTCCACATCCCCTCACCAATCCGTTAACGATGTTAATGCTTACTTTGCTAATATTGGTAAGGATCTTGCTGATTGTATTTCAAAAACCCAAGCCTCATCCTGCCTTCTGGGTCCCCATAAGTGCTCTACGTACACTAGTAGCTCTAACTCTTTCGCTATGTTGGGAACAAGCCCCGATGAGATAATTTCCGCTATAAAGTCTCTCAAACCTAATGCTGCAATAGGACATGATGGCATTTCCACGACATTTTTGATTAGGTACTGCATGATTCTGTCACCTATCTTATCCCACATTTTTAACCTCTGTTTTGACTCCGGTACTTTTCCATCCTCCTTCAAATTGGCTATCATTCACCCTATATTCAAGGGGGGTGACCGTGGTGCTACAAATAACTATCGCCCTATCGCGGTACTATCTGCCTTATCTAAGCTCATGGAAAGACTTATAAATAAAAGACTCATCGATTACCTTGAGACTAATAACCTGCTTTCAACCAACCAGTTCGGATTTAGGAAAAATAAATCGACTTCTGATGCGGCCTTAAAATTGATAACCGGTATTGTTGACAAACACAATAACCGCAAAAAATGTCTCACTGTATTTATCGATCTTGCTAAGGCTTTCGATACCGTTCCTCTCCCTTGCTTATTATCCAAACTCGAAAGTTTAGGCGTCAGAGGTCTACAACTTCAACTCTTTCAATCTTATCTCTCAGGCCGCTCACAGAGGGTCAAAATCGACAAATATTTAAGTGACGTGCTGCCTATTGCCTACGGTGTACCGCAAGGCAGTGTCTTAGGTCCCACGTTGTTTTTGGTGTTCATCAATGATCTCTGTAATATGAAATTAAATTCCGGAAACATAGTTTCTTTTGCCGATGACACCGCCATCACCTTTTTCGACAACTCGTGGTCTAGTCTCCTAACTACCGCTCAGAAAGGATTTGATGTCGTACGTAGCTGGCTTATGTCTCACTCACTTACCTTAAATACCTCTAAAACTAAACTCATTACTTTTTCTATCAACATTACATCACAACCTTCGACTCCCGTAACTTTGCAAGCTCACACCTGTCAATTAAACACACCAAACTGCAACTGTCCATTAATTACATCTACTGATACAATTAAATACCTTGGTATTACTCTAGACAAGCACCTCAACTTTAAAGCACATATTACTCTCCTGACTGGCCGTGTCCGCAAACTGATTTACTTTTTTAAAACTCTAAGACACGTTGCCAACGTACATGTTATACGGTCCGTATATTTTGCAATGTGCCAGTCTGTTATTTCTTACTGTATTACAAGTTGGGGTGGTGCTGCTAAATCAATTCTTAAGCCTCTCGAGGTAGCTCAGCGAGGAGTCCTGAAGGTGGCCACTTTTCGACCAATACTTTATCCTACCTTTGTCCTCTACCAGAAATGCAAGGTCCTTACCGTCCGGCAAATGTTTATACTCAGCACGCTTTTACAACAGCACACTGACACTCCAATTGCACGTCAGCCGACAATATCCAGAAGAAGAAATAGGATATGTACTGTACCTCATCCATACTTTACTTTTACAAAAAGATTCTTTTTTTATCAAGGACCATTTCTATATAATAGAATAAATGCAATAATTCCACTGCAAACTTGTTGTAAGCTAACATGCAAACAGCGGATTACTGAATTTCTTTCTACCAAAAATTATGATGATACCGAATCCTTTCTTACAACAATGAAGTAACTCATAATACAGGAACACACACACTCACTCTCACATACACACACATGCAAACAAACACACACACTCGCGCGCTCGCACTCACAAATTCTTGTACTGGACTATTATTTTATTTGTTCAAAATGTTGTTAATAATAATTAATAACAGTCTAAGAAATACTCTTGTCCTATTTTCGGGAAATGAGGGCTGTTTGTCCTTGATACAGGCTACTAAGTAACCTAGCTAGGACATCAGATCGTAAAATTGTATTGTTACCTACTCATCTCAGATTTAAACTATTCCTAAGTTGTCATCTACTTTGTAACAGACTGTACCACTTTTTTATGAAATAAATTATTATTATATTATTATTATTATTACTCGGCAACTGGTGTCAGACACTAAAGTGTCTGGTTGCCGTCAACACAAGCGGACGACTACAGAAACAATGAGAAGTTTTTCTTTTCAGTATTAAAAAAAAACATAGTTTCCAAGAATCCTGAAGATGGCGTTGAACTGACTACGTTACTAGATGCCAAAGTCAAAACGCTTGGGAAAAAGAACATTGCGTCACGTCATATACGCTCGTTGAGTGACAGTTTCGTTTGCTTTCGTTTTACGATCTCAAAATTACATCCAAGTGAATTAATAAAAAAAATATGTGACGTTCCGTTCCTTGCAGTAACTTACCAAGTTCAGCGCCATCTATCCAGCGACTAGGGAAGCGTTAAAAAAAAAAGAAAAAGAAAATCCCTCATTCAGAAAGAAAAATACGTTTATTTTGCTGCATGATGCAAGAAAACTATAGTCCGACTTATAGCTGCAATAAAATGACATTTCTTATAACTCATTTCGGACTGAGTTTAGAGATATCCATGTCAAATAAGTTTCGTTTGTTTACACTATTCTGTACTAGAAAAACAAGATTTGGTTGATGGCCGCGCAAAAAACAAAAAGACGCCAATTTCAGGCATTTAAGTAACACATCAGCTGTCATTTTACTGCGGCTAATTAAAATTCCGGATATAGTGCCTTACTTGAGCAACTTGATCAACTTTTCCTCATTAACTCCGGCAATACATAATCTGCATTCGCGATTTATTAGAATTGTAAACAAATATGAGTTTATGGAAAAATAACTTTAAATCCTACACAATAAAGTTCAGTTTACGCTACAACTACAAACATTTTTATAACTTTTTCAATAGTGCTATCATCATCTGCCTGCCTTTTCCCAACTATGTTAGGATCGGCTTCCAGTCTAACCGGATGCAGCTGAATACCAGTATTTTACATGGAGCGACTGCCTATCTGACTTCCACAACCCAATTACTGGGTAATACGATACCCCTTGATAAGACTGGTTGTCAGACCTTCGGGCTTCTGGCTACCCGTAACGACTCAAAGATTCACGAATGACAGCCGGGACCAACGGCTTAACATGCTTTCCGAGGCACGGAGGGGTCACGGCATGTAAGATGGTCACCCATCCACAGACCAACCGCGGCAAGCGTAGCTTAACCTGATCGATCGACCTGTGCGGCTCGTCACGGGTCGTCAGAAGTCCGAAAGTCTGACAACCAGTCTTACCAAGAAGTATCGTATTACCCATTAACTGGGTTGTGGAGGTCAGATAGGCAGTAGCTCCATGTAAAATACTGGTATTCAGCTGCATTCGGTTAGACTGGAAGCCGACCCCAACATAGTTGGGAAAAGGCAGGCAGATGATGAGTTACTGAAAATATTGCCCGTGGAAGCACAGCTTTAGAAGTATATTTTGCGATGGCGCTTAGGGTGAACCCATTAATAATATGAAATAAAATGGTGCATTCTGTTATCAGATATTATAATTTTATTAGAACGTTGCAATCGTATAAACCAAAACTTATTTTTATTTGTTGTCTTTGTAAAATAGCATTTTTATTGTTTTTCTAGATGTATCAGTATTGAAGATCCTTCTAATGTAAACAATTATTGAATGTCAGATGTAATAAGTTACATCAACCAGATAGGTACAGTTGACCTCGTAATTGTGTTACCATCCTAAGGCTGAATGTCACTCAATCAACACAGCCTATGGCAGTCCACTGCTGGACATAGGCCTCTCCCAGGTGCCACAACACCCTGTCCTCCGTCTTCCGCATCCAGTCTACCCCAGCCACCTTCTTAAGATCGTCGGTCCATCTAGCTGGGGGGCGTCCCACACTACGCTTGCCGATACGCGGTCTCCACTCCAGGACTCGTCTGCTCCGCCGGCTTTCGGTCCTTTGACAAACACGGCCAGCCCACTGCCACTTCAGTTTGCTTACTCTGCAAGCTATGTCGGTTACTCCCTTTCTTTTCCGGATAAATTCATTTGTGATTTTATTCTTTGAATTACACTTGCACGACATAAAACTTCAAGGTCTATCTCTCTATGAGATAGTTAGATTGTTTCGACCTTAGTGAAGGTATACGGAGGGTGTCCACGAGTAACTTTTGTCTCCGCAACTAATTTGTCTCTCACATCAAGTCTACGGGTTTGTATGAGAATGCGCACATGTAGCAACGCGACAGCTGGGAGACATTTTTGTCCGTTGGTTTTGACGCAACTGCCGCCCGTCTATTGGTTGCAATGCAAGTGCGCGCACGGCGACAAAAAAGTTGCCGGCTATCCAGTCGCCGCGAAAGCGAGAATTTAACAAAAAAATAGCGTTGCTGTCGCTCCCGTGTGCGCATCGTCCAAATCTCGGCGAGGAGACAGCGACAGAGACAAGAAAATTTCTGGGCAATTACTGCTCGTAGACGCCACCCTTAAGTAACTGGGAGTTTTTGTCAAAAGTGGTAAATTAATTACGAGGTCGGCTATACAGCATGTAGCAGAAAGGTGTGGTCATATTTAAGTGTGTGGTACAGACCATGAAACTAAACACCTTTCTCCGTTGGACTAACATCGTAATCGCGAAAAAATAATAAGCAGTGCCATACATTTTGGTCGAGTAGGTATTAGGGTGAACGCGCAGTTGTAGACCGCGAAATTCAAATTTTCTTACGTTTTTTGTAATTTGCAGGTCAGTGTCTGATTGTATGTTGATCAAAATAGGATTCGCAACTGTAATAGATAGTATTTACAGAATTATAGTCATTAGAATCATTAATAGATCTCTTTAATTGAGTTAGATTTGTTCCATAAGCACTTTTCCATAAGAGATTTGTTCTTAGGGAACAAATCTTACTTAGAAAGAGGTATAAATGATTCTAATTCTGTTAATACGTACCTGTTATAGTCGCAAATCATATTTTGATCAAGATACAACCTGACACTGACCTGAAAATTCCAAAAAACGTAAGAATATTTGAATTTCGTAATTTTATCGCGATTACGATGTTGGTCCCATGGAGAAAGTTGTTTAGCATGGTAATTGCTCACATTTTGACAGTTCAACAACATTCATTGCGCTTTTAACCTTGTTGAGTCGACATTATTTTGGAACATATGAAGTAATGGATTAGCAACATCTTTCAAAATAGTTCAGCTTGCGATTGATAGTGTGTTACGAAATTAAGGTGCGGTTAGTCTGTACCACATCTTAAATATGACGACACCTTTCTTAAACACGCTGTTTAACCTTTTAACCGCTTGTGTCGCATTTATGCGACACATATTTCCGTGCCCCTGCCGCTCGTGTCGTATTTCTGCGACAGAGAACATGCATGATTTTTTCGTTCTATTCAACGATTGCTCCTCATTTGTTGTAGGTATTATTTTATCGATTTAGGTATTCAGCTGCATCCGGTTTGGTTGGCAAAAGGCTAGGCAGATGATGATGATTATTTTATCGATTTGTAGCCACGCGCTAGGGGCACGGCAATTGATATTTAGCCAAGCGCTTAAAATGTTAAACAAAATGTACTCATAATATTTGAGGGTAGTCGTAAAAAAATCTACTTAACCCTGTCTTGGAACAAGGATTAAAAGCATTTAGAAGTAGGTCGCTAAGCGAACTAAATTATATTGATGTTTTGTTTATGTATATAGTATTCCCCCTACTAATAAATGTATTATATCAGATGAATAGCTACACACTGTTTTCTCTCTTTCAGTCGTCAGTAATTTAACTTTTGAAAGAAGAAGACAAAGCGTTGTGTACATATACAGACGCTATAAAACGTTTATTACCTACTAAGGGGGTATAGATAAAGACATATGTACAGTTTGTTATGTTAATAAAATGATCTTGCCATTTATAACTATTTTATTTTTAGCCCTTATTTTTAGGGTTCCGGACCCAAAGGGTAAAAACGGGACCCTATTACTAAGACTCCGTCCGTCCGTCTGTCTGTCTGTCAACAGGCTGTATGTCATGAACCGTGATAGCTAGACAGTTGAAATTTTCTCAGATGATGTATTCCTGTTGCCGCTATAACAACAAATACTAAAAACAAAATAAAATAAATATTTAAGGGGGGCTCCCATACAATAAACGTGTTTTTTTCGGCGTTTTTGCCTTGTGGTACGGAACCCTTGGTGTGCGAGTCCGACTCGCACTTGGCCAGTTTTTAATATTAAAGTAAGATACAGATAAATAGAGATTGGCCCAGTAAGGGATGGCAAGATGACCTGGATGCGAACCCAGATTGCTGTTTCAAGGTGAGAAAAGAGTTCCTGGAAAGATTTAGCAGTCCCAGCAGTGGGACAGTATAGGCTAACAAAGATAAATAGGCGTAGTATCATATTCGTATGACACTGCAATTACACCTAAAGGTTCAAGTCAACTCGAGCCTTTCGGTATTCTCTTTGTATGAAACTCCCTACTGCAACGCACACTAATCGGAATCGTAACGTAATTGCCTCGCCTCGGCACAAGCTCACGAACCGCGGTGTGGTGCATTACGGCTCGTCTTCCCCGCGCTTACGGCTCGTCCCCGCGCTTACGTCTCTTCGTCCACCCTTGCCCCTCTCACCCCTCCGGCCTGCCTGCTGTACCATCAACCAGCGGTCGGCGAGCCGTATCCGAGTCGACGTATCGGAGCTTCTGATCCGCTTTGGTTACGTGCTTACGTTAGGTTGACGCCTGTTTGACGGCGAGGCGAAAGCGGAAAGGCGATATGGTGCCGATCCTTTTCCGATTTGATACGTGTACTACGACCTTAACCTAACCATCTGAGCACTCGCTGAATTACAGGACAATAAAAACAACAAAATACAGTACTTAACCAACTTATATTTAATTTTAATAACATTACAAAAAAAGTTCCTAAAACAAAATCAATTCTATTTTTTATTTTTATTTTGCTGTGGGTTCCGACCCTGGTTGCTGCCACCTCTGGCGAGTGGCGCTGGTCGTCCGCGGTTACCGAACGCGCCTCGGTTGCCACCGCGGCCTGTTCTCATGTTCTGACCACCACCACGACCCTTGGAGACTTCGCTTCGACTTCTGGATTTGACCTGGAAAGTTTTTTGTTTTTAAAATTGAGCCTTCTAGCCCTAACTACTTCTCCACAATTGCGAGGGGTTTCTATCCCGAGGACTAGCTCCTCTAGAGTCCAGTCCGTAGGAATATCCCTAACAACTCCCATGCGGCTCACATGAAAGCGAGGGATAGATGCTGTGTAGTTGTATTCGGTTAAGGTTGGATTGCTGACAAAGTTGTTGGCATCACTTAAAGAAATAAAGTCAACAGACATCCTGTTACGGCCCACAGACCTGACACTGCCTTGGACAACACCTTTAAAGCCTTTATTAAAAATAAATTGGGCAAACTTAAGAGGGTTCAAAGTTAGGCCTTGCTTAGGGTCTGTTTCCACCCTTGAGACAAATACCGTGAAGGGGGCTCTGTCACTCTCACTATACAGCATTTTAGAGTCATTCTCAAAACCTGGCTTAATGAATACGGACTGAATAGAGTCAGACGGCGGTTTATTTCTTTTCGCGTCACTAACAGAAAGATCAGGACCTCCGGGGCGCTTTCGAACATCTGGTCTCACGGAGGACTCTGTTACTTGGTCCCCATCTTCGACTGTGGTTCTCACTTTCTCTGGCCAAATCCTCCCAGAGAAAGTATTTTGTTACAATGTTTCTCTCCCTGTCTCTACCTATCAACTCCCCACTATCCAATGCCGCAACTGCTTACGATTTGGCCATATAAGCACTCGGTGCAGATCTAACCCACGCTGTTACCGTTGCGCTCAACCTCATCCTGGAGATGGCTGTAATGTTCCCGACTCACAGGTCTCATGTCTTTTGTGTGATGGCGGAAGCCATAAGGCCACTGATAATAAATGCCCTGAACACTCAAGACACAAATCAATTAAAATGGTAATGTCTCAAGAAAATTTAAGTTACCGTGAGGCATCAGCTAGGTTTCCCCGTCCCCGTAAATTGCCATACTCCAATGTTACTGCAGGTCCCTCCCAATCTAAACTCCCTCAAGGTTACCCTTCTGAACCCGTTCTTTTCTCGTCTCCTCTTAACACTCCTTCTTCTTCTCCATATGCATCCCCTGTTAAAACCTCCTATACCAAGACGGTTTATCGTTCCCCAAGACCTAGGCCAGAATTAGGCAAGTCATATGACACTCAAGCCCATAACTCAATAGTTTATACCCCTAATTCTTCTCAGCCTAATGGCTGTGCTCTGAATCCCCCTCTCGTTGATTCCACTCCCCTTCTCACACCTAATGACAATTTGATAGAGCTCCTGACTTGCTCCCTTATAAACATATTGTCTAAATTTAGTGATGCAATACCGAACAATGTCATTATTTTAGTTCAACAACTCCTCGAAACTTGGATTCGCCAAAACGGAAAAAATCCTTCAGTGGAACTGTAGATCAATTCGCATGAAAAAACACGACATAATTTATCTTATAAATAGATATAAACCCGTTGTCTTTGCTGTGTCGGAGACATGGCTCAGGCCTGGTTCTCTCTTTAGGGTTCCTGGTTATTCATGTCTTCGGGACGATAGAGATGACGGATGGGCGGGTTGCGCCCTTTTGGTTAACAGATCTTTCACTTTTTCCCAGATTCCTCTTCCCCATCATGACCCTGGTTTACAAGTTGTGGCCATTAGAGCCATGGATATATCCTATGTATCTGCCTACATTCCCCATCCCAATGCTAATATTTTGTCTGAATTTAACTCTATCCTTTCTTCTATTCCTGGCCCTTTGATTGTGTTAGGTGATTTTAATTGCCGTCACACCCTTTGGGGCTCTCACTGTAATGACCCCTCCTCTAGCTTTTTGCTAGACCTTTTAGATGATCGCAACCTTTGTGTTCTTAATGATGGATCTGCTACCCGCCGGGTTTCCCCTAACCAAAATATTAGTGTCCCTGACCTCACTTTTTCTTCCCCATCCTTAGTATCAACTCTTTCCTGGTCTGTTCTCCCTAACTCATATGGGAGTGATCATTTTCCTATCCTAATCTCTTTTCCAAGTACTCACCCGCGTTCTCTTCCCATACAACCCCTACAAAAATATCGCCTTCCCCAAGCTGACTGGACTAAGTTCTTGTCCAATTTGGACGCAGAACTTCAAAATTTTCCCCAAATAAATTCATCCAATTCTTTAATTCTATACAGTGATTTTGTTGAGTGTCTGTTGAGAGCCGCCAATTCCTCAATCCCATTAAAAAACTCTGCTCGTCACCTAATACCTTCTCCACCTTGGTGGGATGCTGAATGCACTGAGGGCGTCCGTAAACGTAAAGAAGCCGAAAACACCTTTTCCTCTAGTATAAATATGCCCGACTTTTTAAATTTTAAAAAGACTTCTGCAACTACTTGTAGGTTATTGGCAAGAAAGAAAAGATGTGGCTGGCTCAAGTTTTGCGAGTCACTGTCTCCACGCACTCCAGTTTCCCTTGTATGGAAAAAAATTAAAATCTACCGCAGAGCTTGTGACAGCCACTCTCCCGATGTTTCTACAAATGACCACAGTACCTGGTTGGAAGACTTTATATCCAAACTAGCCCCCCCCTTTGTTCCTAGCTCCGAGTGCCTTTCCATTCTAGATCCTCCTCCTTCTACTCCCTCTGATAGATTTGATGACATTTTCTCTTATTCGGAACTCATTTGTGCCTTGGATCATCTCCGGGATTCTGCTCCAGGAGTCGATGGTATTCCCTACTCCTTTATTTCTAAATCTTCTTCCAACTGTAAACTTATCTTTCTGAACCTAATCAATTCCTTTTTCGTTACTGGCCAAGTTCCAGAGTCTTGGAAAACCCAAATAATCATCCCAATTTTGAAACCTGGGAAAGACCCAAAAGATTCTACTTCCTACCGCCCTATCGCCTTATCTTCTGTCTTGGCTAAAATTATGGAGAATCTTATCAAGAACCGACTTGAATGGATCTTAGAGACTAAAGGCTTCTTATCCAGTTCCCAGTTCGGTTTTCGAAGAGGTATGGGAACTTTAGATAGCCTAAGTGTCTTCATGTCTGATGTCCGCATTGCCTTTTCCAATAATGAAAGTGTTCTCGGTGTTTTCCTAGACATAGCTTCAGCCTATGATAATGTCCAACTTCCAATACTCAGGCAAAAGTTGCTACAGCTGAGTATCCCTGTGAGGATGGTCAACATCATTTGTAGTCTCCTTATGTCCCGTTCTATCTCTGTCCGTCATCAAAACTATCTCTCCCCATCCCGTCTAGTGTGGAAGGGTCTTCCCCAGGGGTCGGTCTTAAGCCCCATCCTTTATAATATATACACACATGATTTGGAGTCTTCAGTGAGTTGTTTCTGCAAAATCCTACAATATGCCGACGACATTGCTCTCTACTTTAATTCAGCTTCCTTTTCAGATGCCTCATCTCGCTTAAACTCTGCCCTTTACTACTTAAACCAGTGGCTGATCGATCACGGCTTAAGTTTGTCAGTCTCCAAATGCAGTGCAGTTGTCTTTTCTCGCAAGCGTAATATTCCCCTTATTAATCTGTATGTAGAAAATGAACCCATTTTGATCCGTGACAAAGTAAAATTTCTTGGCCTCATTCTTGACTCAAAATTATCTGGTCTCTATCATCTGGATTACATCTTAAAAAAATGCGAAAGAGGCGTTAATGTCTTACGCGCCCTTTCTGGAGTTCGCTGGGGAGCTCATCCAACTTCTCAGAAAATTTTATATAACGCCATAGTTCGTAGTCACTTTGACTACGGAATCTTTCTGTTGGAACCATGCAACAAAATAGCCCTGGCCAAACTGGAAAGGATTCAATCCAAATGCTTGCGTATTATCACGGGTGCTATGAAATGCTCACCTATTAATGCCCTTCAGGTAGAATGTTTAGAGCCGCCCCTACACTTACGTAGACAATATCTCTGTGACAGATTTTTTTATAAAGTCATCCAGAATAAATGTCATCCTCTACTCCCTCGTCTTCGTACACTCTCTCAGTTAATTCCAGCATCTCGCTATTGGTCTCATAAAAATCCTCCACTTCTCGTTAACAGCTTCAGTAAATTCAATAATTTGCACATTTCTTTAGTCCAGTTAGATAAAAACCCCTTATTTGAAGTAAATTTTGATTCCTTGCTCTTCCAACCAAAAATTATTTTTAACTTTGGTATATCCAAACATGACCCTGCTGGTAATGCCAAATTCAATAGGATATTGGCAGAGGACTGGCACGATTGGCTGACATTATTTACAGATGCTTCTAAGTTGTCCGATAACAGTAATGTCGGATCAGCTGTGTGGATACCAAAATACAAAATTATTCTTAATTTTCGTAGTTCTGCTTTTGGCTCGATATTCACAGGGGAAGCAATAGCTCTTTTGGAGGCAGTCTCCTACATTGAATCACATGGTCTCAACAAAAGCCTTATTCTCTCGGATTCTCTTAGCTGTCTACAGGATTTAATAAAATCGCCTTTTCGCTCTCGTGACAATTCCCCCCTTACCCTGAAGATAAAACAACTCCTGTATAGATGCCACTGCTTAGGCATAGAGATTGTACTGGCTTGGATCCCCAGCCACTCTGGAATTGCTGATAATGAGTTTGTGGATTCGATTGCCAAACTGGCTACTCGGAATGGGATCGAATCTCATCCGTCTTGCTATCCCCGAGATCTGCGCTGTCTTGTTAAACCCGAGATGATGAGGGATTGGAATGAGCATTGGCAAAAAACGCGATTATTGAAGGGTAGATTTTATGGCTCTATACAACCATCCATCCCACCCAAATGTTGGTTCAGCAAACTAAAATTTTCTAGCAAAATAGCCACCTCTGTCATAATTAGGCTCCGACTTGGGTTTGTTTGCACACCAGTTTTTTTGGCCAAAATCCGCGTGAGGGACTCTTCTTTGTGTGAATGCGGTCTGGAGGAGGGTACATTGGAGCACTTGTTTTTCTCCTGTCCTCGTTTAACCACTCCTCTCTACGACATACTCCCTTCTGATGTTCCCCGCCCAATTAACATTCCTTTCTTATTATCTTTGGCCCATTCCCCTGCCGTTAAAATCCTTTATAAATTCATTAGCATTAATAAAATCCAATTATAGTTGATATATATATCTATTTAAGTACTTATTTATTTACTGAATGTTCTAACAGTTATTTTGTGACGTTTTACATATACTAATCAAAAATGTTTTGTCCTTTTTTAGCATGGGGATCCATGGTTGCCACCGCTACAAACACTGATCAATAGATGTGTAACAGTTTACGTTCATTAAGTATTTTCTCATACCTTGACATTGGCAAAATCATCGAACGTTACCGATGGAGCCAGAACCTTAAAAAAATAGAATAGAATAGAATAGACCTGGAAAGTGAGATGTTGTTTGTTAGCTGTGCTTTGAGAAGGTCTAGGTCTAGGTATAGATAGAGGGTTAAAAAACAACAGCTACACGAGTCGATCGATGAGGTTAAGCTACGCTTGCCGCGATTGGTCCGTGGATGGGTGACCATCTTTACATACCAAAAGACCTCTCCGTGGCTCGGAAAGCACGTTAAGCCGTTGGTCCCGGCTGTCATTCGTGGATTTTTGATAGTCGTTACGGGTAGTCAGAAGCCCAAAAGTCTGACAACCAGTCTTACGAAGGTGTATCGTATTTCCCAAACGTAACTGGGTTGTGGAGGTCAGCCTTTTTCCAACTATGTTGGGGTCAGCGTCCAGTCTTAACCGGATGCAGCTGATTACCAGTATTTTACATGGAGCAACTGCCTATCTGACCTCCACAACCCAGTTACTGGATAATACAATACCCCTTGGTAAAACTTTCGGGCTTCTGACTACCCATAACAACTGTCAAAATATCCACAAATGACAGCCGGAACCAACGCCTTAAGATAAGATAATTTTTATTTGTTTAATGTACTTTCCGAGGCACAGAGGGGTCTCGATATGTAAAGATGGTCACCCATCCACAGAGCAACCATGGCAAGCATAGCTTAAGCTGATCGATCAACTCGTGAGGGTTGATCGATCAGCTTAAGCTATGGCTAAATAATAACCCGTGGCTGTTATTATTTAGTCACGGACACCTCTCAGACTAAGAAGTAAATATCTATATTTATACTAATAATATGTCTGTGTGGTGCCAGACTTAAAGAATAGCACCACCCCATACTACCCGTGGGTGTCGTAAAAGGCGACTAAGGGTCGTACCGGAGAATAGGCAGCAGCATTCTCTATGCATTCCACCACCATACTATACTGCGATCGCCAACCCGCCTGCCGAGCGTGGCGATTATGGCAAACCCCCCCCTTTTTGGGGGAGGCCTATGTCCAGCAGTGGACGTCTTTCGGCAGAAATGATGATGATGATGATGATACTAATAATAAAGCTGAAGAGTTTAGTTTGTTTGTTTGAAAGCGCTAATCTCTGGAACTACCAGTTGGATTTGAAAAAGTATTTTTTGCATTTGATAGCTCAATGCCCTTGAGGAAGGCTAAAGGCCACTTATCATCACGCCAAGACACTTAGGAGCCGAGCAAAAAAAAAACAAAAGAAGTCAGAAAGAACACTGTAATAGCTCGGGCAGGCGATGTAATGTGACGGGGTGGGGCGTGGGAAGAAAAAATTTCACGCGGACAAAGTCGAGGGCAGAAGCAAGTACTTCAGTTTAAAGTGATACAAACACCAGTAGCTGCAGTTCTGTTTAAACCAAGAAAATAGAAATAGGTTTTTTTTTTGCATATGGGAAATCATCAAATGACTCCTCCCGCTCTGTGGGAGGAGTGAAAGGGAGTGTCAGACTCTTACTGACTAAAAACCACCCGTGTTCCTTCCTTAGCCCTTTATGTTCCGGGCCAGCGGTAACAATCCCGCTGACCCGGCAGGCTTCGGCCCTAAGGGGCCCCTCCTCGATGCTGACATCTCTTTGAGGCGCGCGTGGAACACGTACGCGCCGTCCGGCACGGGCCTGGTCCTGATCGGACGGTGAGCTACCCATTACTCTCCGCCCGCAGGCCCGCGTCTACGGTGGCCGGGATCGTCACGCGGCTCCCGACGCCCGGAGCGTCTCCCGCGGCGGCTGGGACGGGAGGATCTCTCCCTGAGCCATCCCGCCACCTCCTTCGCTAGCATGACTGCTTCGCAGAAGGAGGTGACTGCTTCCCACTCCCTCTCGCCCCGGACCATGGCTTGCACCAGGGCCGGACGCGAGAGGTCGCCGCCGCTGCCGATTGCCTCTACGAGGACACGGCGGTGCTCCGCCTAAGCGGGACAGACCTCCACCGTGTGCTCCACGTGTCCTCTGGGCGATCCTGGCAATGGTGACACCCGGGCGTTTCCTCCCGCCTGATGATGTGCAGATAGAAATAGGCTGGACGCAAAACATACCTGTGTCTCTTCTTTGACCATGTCGATAACTTCGTCAGGAATACGCAAATACTTGATAGTGCTTCCCCGTATGTAACATTCAGGCATCCTCCAGAACTTGTCACCGTCTCTGGATGTGCAAATAACTTCTCTGAGATTGATATTCATCCAATTATCACAGCTAACTAGATGACCGTTGTATGTTTCGCCATTTTTTAACTCAACCAGCATCGGGTGGTTCTGAGCAGTACGAAGCAGTGATAAAGGCAACATTTTTGTTATTTAACTTTATTTAGATTCTGTTTTTATATAAATAAATAGCTTTCGCTTCTGTTTGTTTGACGCGTTTTTTAGGTTAGGAAATTGGGTTTTTATTGTTGACTTGACGTTGACACATTCAAGATTTTTCGTGTGACAGCCGATATGAATTTTATTCTGTACTACAATAATTTTGCAAGAATTTCTATGAGAATAGTTTTAATCATTAAATGTTAAAAAAAATATTTTGCAGCGTATTATATTCGAATTTGGATTATTTTATAGAAAAAAATATTATGAGCCAAACTAAATGTCCTTGAAAAAACTTTTAGTTTGACATTGACAATTTGACAGTTGACATTTTCTAGAAAAAAAAATGGCACGCTTATTCTGCTCAGTTCTATAAAATTGCGGTGTATTCAAATGTAGAACTGAAAGTATAAAACAAGTTTATTTTTCGACTAATTGAGTATTCATTTGTGACTTACATCATACAAACACATGCAGTACTATGAAAGAATGCCTCCACCCAATATAAGCAAAATATTGGCCCCCTAGGGCCCCTAGTAAAACATTGATAATTTAAACGATGAGTAGAATACGCTCAAATTCATCTGTCATTTGGCACATTCCAACACTTTACATTTATTAAGCATCAGTTTCCTGTTATTTCTTTTTCGCAGCCAAATAAAGGTATGAGAGAGAAGGAGAGAGCATTTTATTTAGCACCAGGTCCCGACCGAAACAATCAATTTTGAATGAATTATTTTCATTATTTTAATGTCTTGTTGAACGGCTGATTGTAGATCACAGAGTACTTTTACTATACATTGTAGATTTCGCTTGAAATTCTGAAATTATTCCGTTTCAATATTACTGAAACTCTTTAAATACCTATTACGTCTGTTCCATCAGGTAAGTTTTTCATGTATATTTCGTGTAATTCCTCTTTAAATCTAGAGAATTTCCAGACCGCGTGTTGCAAATAAATAAATGAAGTCTATATGATTTTGTTTATACGTCGTGTAACTATCGCAATTAACACATTATTCTGTAGGATTTGTCGTAAAAGTTACTCGAAATAATCCAACAAGAATATCTCTAGGGCTTTCAGTGCAAACGTGGTAAATTCACAGTTATTTTTCGGTAAGTTCACGTATTACCGGCAAACGTTTTTTACACGATATTCTTCTGACATTATATTATTTTCATTGAATTACCAAAGACTTGATGTTAAATAAGGGCGACTGACCCTTAATTCGTTAGGATAAACCGGGCGGGTCCTTGGTTTAAACTCCGTTTTTTACATAGACGTCGAGAGGCGTTCCTTTTGTATGAAATCTTTAACAAGCTGACACAGCCTGTTTGTTGATCTATTGATTGAAAATCTATTACCTATGCCTGCAAAACTATTAACACTCTCCCTGCCGACAACATATAAAACTTTTTAAGTTCAGGAGGCCATGGAGGCCGCCGACGGGTTCCAAAGTTTCTGCTTGTGAATGCCGTGAGTCAAAAGTCAAAATTATTACAAGAGGCCGTGGGATACGCCGGCGGGTCAATAAAAAAACTTTCAGGATGCCGTGGGATCCGTCCTGACCTCCCGAATTCAAATACTTTTTACAACTACTGGCATTCTGTTATGGAAAATGTAGAAACAGTATTAAAAAATGTGCTTTGGCCTGCTGAACAAAATTTTTTGGGAGTCGCCGGCGGTTCCCAGGGCAGGGAGTGTTAAATTATCTGAAAAAATGACCCTAAATATATTTATTCCTCATAGAGCAGTAGTATGTTTTGTTCTGTATTACTATCAACAATTTCACAATAACTGTATTGTCTATGACTTACAATCAATCAGCCTAGCCCTTTCCTATGTTGGGGTTAGCTTCCAGTCTAACCAGGTACAGCTGTATATCATTTTACATAGAGTGAATGCTTATCTGACCTCCACAACCCAGTTACTGGGTAATACAATACCACTTACAAACATGCTAATATAATAGGAATAAGTTCACATAATGACATAAATAGTCCAACAGGTGGTATTGGAATGCAACCTTTAAATGCTTTAAAATTAATCTAATAAGGAGAAAAATCCATAATAATAATACTGCATGGAGAATAAAGCCATTCTGAGTGGTCTTGGCACTCACTATTTGATAAATTTATTTAAAGAATAGTTTTTTCTAATCAACGCATTAAATTACAATGTACCTTAAGTTTTCAGTCAACCGGCTTTCTGTGCGCTCTAGTATTGTTTAACTAGCTTCTGCCCGCGACTTTGTCCGCGTGAAATTTCACCCTCCTTTATTCAACCTCTTAGGGGTGGAATTTCGAAAATCCCTTAGTGGATACCTACTCTTCACAAAGTTTAGGCTGTGTGTTGATATATTAGTCAGTCAGGACTTTGAATTTTATATATGTTACCGGAAATGTATGAAAACTCGGAATTTTACACAATTCCTAGGAAATAGGTATATGCAATTCCGAGCCTACTTAGGAAACGTGTAAAATAATCATCATCAATCATACACACATTTCCTGTGAAATGTATGTATTTCCTAGGAATTGTATGCAATTCCAAGATGATACTAGGAAATATATAAAAAGTAATGCTTTCTGTGACTAAAAGAAATAAAACACATTTGTAAATTTCTCTAATCATAATAATGATTAAGCATAACATTCTAAAACATAAATGTTGCATGCTGCATGTTTTATTTCTAACGACGTCGACGTCAGGTCGACGGAGCCCCGCTGTCGCTGCGCGAGGCTCCTATTTCTGTCTGCACCTGCAGGGCTTAAGGTGACTCTAGTCGATATTTTTTCCATACAAATTTCGGGAGTGTATTACTCCACTGTTTGACATTGTGCATCCAAAGTTAAGCATGATATCGTTTTGTCTTATTATTAATGTTGTCTGTACGGAAACAGAATAGTAAAATAAAAAGCCATTAAAAAGTTATGAGCCAACAAAGATTCGTTTTTCTTGCTATTTTTAACGTAACTTTGGGTGTAAATAAGTAATATAAGAACTGTAAAATCTTCAAAACCAAGTCCGTACCGACAAAGCTCAGTTATCGAAGAGTTCAATAAACTTTATTTTTAATTGATTTACGCATTATTTTTTTCATAAAACACTTTTTTCCGAAGCACTTTTAATTTTTTTTTCCGCGCCTATCAGTTCGGAATGGTATTTCTGTGGGTGAGAACTAGACTTTTTTCATGTAGACTAGCGTCTAACTGCTCATCACTGATACTAGCTCAGTCGGGCACGTAGCCAGATAAGACAACGTGATTTTTGGCCATGACCACCAGTGAGTTCGAGCTCGCGACTAGTTTGCTCTTAAAGGAACCTAACTAAACCGAACCTTGAGGTGCCCTTCACTCGCTCTTGCATCCACGTCCTCTAGTAGCACAACATATTGAATTTTAATAATCAATAATCAATCATTTATTTTGTTAACATAGGAATGGTTACAGATAGTTTGTTGTCTACATAATTATGTGCACTATGCTTGCCAATATATATGGCGTACAAAATTAACATAAAAAATTAAAATAAGCAAATTACAATTAAGGTGGCATGTCAATGGATTACAATAAAAATAATTAGATTTAAAATATGTCAGGAAAATAGGTCACTACGATTCATACATAATTAACAAATAAAATCATATGTGCTTATGCTTAATTAGCAGGTCGGAATCGTCATACCTCTGTTTATCAATAGTAAACTCAGTGATGGAGTAGTAGCATCTATCTAAAAGGACAGAGACCTCTAAAAGGATCCCAGACACTCTATTTCTAATAGCTGCTGGTATACTATTATATATTTTTGGGCCATACCCAGCACACTTTTGCCAAATAATGCGGTTTTATGAGAGGCAACATGAATGGTATTTTGATAACGGCGAGAGCGCAGTTTTTCAAATAAATGCAGGTTACAGCGAACAAACACTCCCATTTCATATATGTACATAGACGGTAGAGTGAGCAAACTAAGTTCCTTAAACAATGGTTTACAACTATCAATCGACTGTAATTTGGTAAACGATCGCAAGCATTTCTTCTGAGCTTTAAAAGCAATGTCTCTGTCAGTGGAGTTGCCTCAGAAAATGATTCCGTACCTAATGCTGGAAGCCACATAAGCATTATAAGCTATTCGTACTGTAATGCGGTTAACCTTTTTTGATAGTTTGTACAGAGCATACGCAAATTGACTAAGCTTCTTAGACAAAACATCGATATGATGTTTCCAAATCAGATGACTATCTATGTAAAGGCCCAGAAATTTTGTGATATCACTTTCATGGATTGCTACGTTACCATATTTTATATTCAGTTTCGGTTTATTTGTTCTTTGATTAAATGTCATTATTTTAGTTTTGTCAAGATTTATTTTTAGATTATTATTAACTAACCAATTTATTATATTTTTAAGATCGTCATTTATGTCATTTTCAAGAATATTAATGTCATTACTAGAGAATAAAATAGTGCTGTCGTCAGCAAATAAGACCATCTGGTGCTTACTGACCTTAGGCATATCATTTATGTAAATGTTAAATAATGGAGGGCCAAGAATGCTACCTTGGGGAACACCATAAGTTATTTTCCTGGGACGTGACATGTACGTTCTTTCAACTTTCGAGCTCGCACATAGCCTATCAAGCGCTGTGATTTGAGTGCGATTAGAAAGATAAGATTGTAATAGGTTTAATGCAGTTCCTCTAATCCCATAACGCTCCAATTTGTTTAGCAGTATATTTAAGATTTCCGATTGCTATTTAGGAAATGTATTGATTTCCTAGGAAAAGTGCATATTAAAAAATATATCATAGATTTCCTATCTATTTTAGGAATTGTACACATTTCCTAAGAATTGTATAGAATGACGGATTGCACACTTTTCCGTTAACATATATCAACATTATTTTTAATGCGAAACCGGAAACATGTGTCTAGTATTTATATGTAAAGAATCTATGTACAAAATGTCAAAAGTACAAAAACATGTTCACCCGCGTTGTGCTGTCTTGCACCCATTGATATAGGACCTAGGTACCTAACCGTACGGCGCGGAGATTGGATAACCTACTTAGTGTCGCTCAGTGTCCAACTTTTAACCTTTTTTAAATATTTTTGGGACAAAATATAACATGGGGTAAAAAATTTTGGAATTAATTCAGTTACTTATTCTGAACAAACTGTATTCAGGATTCGCATATAATGCTAATAACTACGTTGTATAGATGACCAATATTATTGCTTAATTAGTCTGTATAGTAGTTGCGCAAAGTGTTATTGAGTTTTTCCATTTGAAAGTTCCCAATAGCAGACCAGAGTCTGGAAAAGAACCGAAATTACTGAAGTGCAGTGTGCCGGCCATGGTGTTCGAAAGACCAATGGCCAGTGGAGCAGACAAGTCCTGGAGTGGAGACCGTGTATCGGCAAGCATAGCATGGGACGCCCCCCAGCTAGATGGACTGACAACCTTAATGAAGTGGTTGGGACAGACTAGATACGGAAAGTGCAGACACAGCCTGCGAGAGGCCTATGTCCAGCAGTTCACTGCGATAGGCAGAGTTAATTGAGATCAGAGTCTGGATTTGTGCCGGGTAAATGGCAACAGGCTCGCTCCCGTCCCATCCGTCCCGTCCCATCCCATCCCATCCGTCCCGTCCCGTCCGTCCCGTCCCGTCCCGTCTTTAGCTTTTATACAATACAGACACGATGTTATATTTATCTATATGTGTTTTGGTTTTCTAGCATTTATTCAAGATGCCGCAAGCTCGGCGCAAGACTCCCTTCAGCGGGAAGGCTAAGAAGCAACAGCTGCAGGGCAAGAAGCAGAACAAGACGCTGTTAATGTCAAGTGAGTATTAATTCATTATCATTATCGTGCTGCTCTTATCACAATCTGCTGCTTCATCAGCTTTAATCTATCCATACACCGTGATCTTCACATTATCAAGATGCTTGATTTGTTTATCTTTCTCGGCTTTCACAAGGTTCTCATCATACAGGATGGTTATGTCAACAATCTTAATTGATTTTAGTATTATGTCTCTTTAGCAGCTTCTGGGGGTACAACAGCATGCGATGTAGTATCAGTGAACTACCAACCTGCCCGCGGCAAAGGCGGTGGCAGGGATACCAACCGATACGCTCTCAAGTTCTACCGGGAGACGGAAGAGGAACTGAGGTTGAAGAAGGAAGACGCTTTGTAAGTACTCTTTGTTCGGGTTAAAGGGGGCACCAAAGGAAAGGCCGTAGATCTTTGACAGTAGTTACGGGTAGTCAGAAGCCCGAAAGTCAGACAAGCAGTCTTACCAAGGCGTATCGTATTACTCAGTACCTGGATTGTGGTGGTCAGATAGGCAGTCGCTCCATGTAAATAAAATACTGGTGTACAGCTGGGTCCGGTTAGACTGAAAGCTGACCACAACATCAGATGAGGATGTATACTCTTGTAATGGTACAACCAGCCCGTGGTAAACGCGGTGGTAGGGATACCAACCGATACGCTATCAAGTTCTACCGGGAGACCGAAGAGGAACTGAGAATGAAGAAGGAAGACGCTTTGTAAGTACTCTTTGTTCAGGTTAAAGGGGCACCACAGGAAAGGCGTTGTAAGAATGTCGTTTATTATCCTTTTATTTATACCGGCTGAATTTTTTTGCCGCTGGACTAAAACAGGGTGTTCAAGGCGAACGGAGTAGAAGCACAGAATTTTTTTTTTCGTAAAAATAATGTATCTTTTTTTTAGGGTTCCGTACCCAAAGGGTAAAAACGGGACCCTATTACTAAGACTTCGCTGTCTGTCCGTCTGTCCGTCTGTCCGTCGGTCCGTCTGTCCGTCTGTCCGTCTGTCTGTCTGTCTGTCACCAGGCTGTATCTAAAGAACCGCGATAGCTAGACAGTTGAAATTTTCACAGATGATGTATTTCTGTTGCCGCTATAACAACAAATACTAAAAACAAAATAAAATAAATATTTAAGGGGGGCTCCCATACAACAACGCGATTTTTTTGCCCTTTTTTGCTCGATATCAAAAATGGCAACAGGTAGGCACTTGAAATATTCACAAAATACTCAGTTGTATTTCAACTTTAATAATAAATAATAAAATTAAAATAAAATAAATATTTAAGGGGGGCTCCCATACAACAAACATGTTTTTTTCGGCGTTTTTGCCTTGTGGTACGGAACCCTTCGTGTGCGAGTCCGACTCGTACTTGGCCAGTTTTTTACTGAATTCCTTTGATTGAATCCGGTCGATGGCTTCAATTAAATTTCGGAAGGATTAAAGGTCGCTACGAAGTCATTGATAATTTTCGCGCGTAGAGAAGGGTGCCTGTAAGTTGAATTTTTATACAATGTGTTGATTTGCATCCTCGTCAAAGTTCAGGAGGTTGTCATAAAATACATAAATAATCAATTGAAGTACGTTATGGGGCAATAACTAGTAAGCGCTGCTTTTTTTTTGTTGTTGAAATTTAACAGTATTTCAGAATTACACCCTTAATTCAATACAAATAAAACAGAATCACCCGACTACGCACACAGCGACAATGCATGCAGCTGTTTTTCCCCGTCGCGCCAATGCGCGTGCAATGACCGGTAGCAATAATTTTACCTAATTTTATTTCGATAATCACCTACATTATTGTCATAAATTTCGCTTGATAATTAACTCATTTTTGAGCATCATTGGAATACGGAAATCTTACTAATGACAGTAATACTAGTGCGCCAAAGAAAAGTTCACTGACCTGTTATCAGATGATTAAATGATTTTGTTTTTATTTGTGGATTAAATTGGTTGATTTGAAACTTTCCTTCCTACATAACGGGCTTAGGGCCGGCAATAATACCTACCTTAGTTAGTGTACCGATCTACTAAGTCTAAAAATGATGTTTTCTACGTTTGATGAAATGGAAAGACGTGCTAGTTAAGTATAAGTACGTGGTGTACTTACTTTCAACTCTTAGGTAAACACTCGTCCATCCACAGGATGTTGGCGTCTTGGTGTTCCAGGAACCAGCGACCAAAATGTAACCCGCACAGCATTATCACCTGGATGAATGTCTTGTGCCCGATCGGGATACATTTCCACGAACATCCGGATGGCTCCACGTAGGCTGTCTCCACTGATGGCGACCATCTCCATCAACTCGGCATTTGAGTAATTGTCCGTCATCACACTTTGTAACTACGTCTCGATGTACGGAAATTCGCAAAGCGCACTCGCGAACATGTCGGCGAGTTCAAACATACTGTCGGCGCCGGCGCCGCGCGCCGCGGCAAGAAAGGGAAAAGGGGCGTGGCTAGGAGCGGCGCGGGAGAGTGATTGGAGGATGGGATTGATTATCTACGAATTTATCGAATGAGAATTGCATGAATGGTATGCATTTGTGTGTGTGTGAAGCGCGGTTATAGGGCTAGTAACAGACGGGCCGCGTTTAAATACGGCTGGTTCACACTTACGGATTTCCTTAAATAAGAAAATAAAATAAAAAAATACCTACTCATTTTATTGTTGATTTGGGTCGAGAATCATTAGCATAATTACGTCCTTGAATTTGACTAGGATGCAAATCAACACATTGTATTATTTGTCGTTTTGTTCATTTATTTAATGATTTGCGTCAAATCTCCGACTAGAATGTAACCATCTGGACCGCTCTGTGACAGCATCGATGTGACGCCTATTTTCCAGCATTACGAAAAATTATTTTGAAGCATTACCAAAAATTATTTCTCACTTTAAAAGCATTGGAAATGACCTCCTTTATCTCCCTACTTCGTTTGATCCACGGCTTTTTGACCAACCTGTATATATAATTTCATTTCTTCAACCATATTAAAACAACCACAATATTATCTTTGTCAACAGAAGAGAACTAAAACCGGTGCCAGAGAAGGACTTGGAAGTGAACCCGGTGGACTATTTCCCTACTGACCTGTCCTTCCCAAAGAGGCCGCCGTGGGACTTCAAAATGACGCCCGCGCAGCTCGACGCGCAGGAGCATAGGTATTTTAAGGTAAGAGTTATTTAAAAAAATATAATAATAATTATATGTATATTTATATATATATATTATTATTTATATATACAGGGTTATTGGTAAAACATTAACAACCTCTTAAAAGGTCACTGTACTCATCATTATGAACAACTTTCGGAGGAGTATGGTAACTAACATTGTGACACGAGTATTTTATACAAGCTGTTGATTTGCATCCTCGTCAAATTTCAGGAGGTTGTCATAAAAGACATAACTCATCATTTGAAGTACGGTAGGGGGCAATAACTAGTAAGCGCTGCTTTTTTTTGTTGTAGAAATTTAACAGTATTTCAGAATTAAACCCTTAATTCAATACAAATAAAACAGAATCACCCGACTATGCACACAGCGACAATGCATGCAGCTGCCATGTAATTCCCCGCGCCGGCCGTCGGGCCGCCGAGCGATGACCGGTAGCAATAATTTTACCTAATTTTATTTCGAAAATCACCTACATTATTGTCATAAATTTCACTTGATAATTAACTCATTTTTGAGCATCATTGGAATACGGAAATCTTACTAATGACAGTAATACTAGTGCGCCAAAGAAAAGTTCACTGACCTGTTATCAGATGATTAATAATATCCTTCAAGCTAAAGTTTTCGTAGTGATTTTGTTTTTATTTGTGGATTAAATTGGTCGATTTGAAACTTTCCTTCCTACTTAACGGGCTTAGGACCGGCAATAATCCTACCTTTGTTGGTGTACCGATCTACTAGGTCTAAAAATGTTTTCTACGTTTGATGGAAATGGAAAGACGTTCTAGTTAAGTGTAAGTACGTGCTATACTTTCGACTCTTAAATCTCTCTTAAAAATTTGAAATAACTTATTTATACTAATGAAATTGATTAAGCTAACAACGTATTTACAAAATGTACAAATAAATAAATTACCTACCTATGTTACCGGAGGTAAAGTTGCCACGTACTTAGGTAGTACGTACTGGTTTTCCTTCAGCTTATGTAACACTAACACATTCGTTTTTAAAGTGTCGAAAACGACAAAATGTAATCCGCACGGCATTATCACCTGGGTGAATGTCTTGTGCCTTGCGGTAGTGGAACGGGTGTTGCAGTTCACGCTTCAGTATGCGCAACACTGGTGTGGTGCATAGCAGCCAGCATGACGCTCTGTGATGGGGGTTCCCGATCGGGAAACATTTCCCGACGGACATCTCCACCGCGGACCATCTCCACCAGCTCGACATTTGAATTGAACACTTTGTACCTACGTCTCAACGATGTACCGAGAAGCGGAATTCGCAAAGCGCACGACCGCTGCGGCGATTTCAATTACACTGTTAGTTCCGGGGCCGCGGGGGCGTGGCTTAGGGTGCGCGGGAGACTAAGTACCCGGATCGCCGCACTGTGATTGGGAGATGGGATTGATTACCTACGAATTTATCGAATGATAAATTCTCATGCGCATTTGAATGTGTGTGTGCATGAAAGCGCGGTTATAGGGCTAGTAACAGACGGGCCGCGTTTAAATTCGGCTGGTTCACACTTACGGATTTCCGTAAATAAGAAAAAAAAATACCTACCCATTTTATTGTTGATTTGGGTCGAGAATCATTAGCATAATTACGTCCTTGAATTTGACTAGGATGCAAATCAACAGCCTGTATATAAGATAGAAGTAAGGTAGGAGTAGGTTAAGAGTAGGGTAGGAGCAGGGTAGGAGTAGGTTAGGAGTATGGTAGAAGTAGGGTAGGAGTAGGTTAGGAATAGGTTAGGAGTAGGGTAGGGTAAGGGGTAGAACACCACGCGAACGAAGTAGCGCCGGGCAGCTAGAAATAATTTATAATGGCAAAAAAACGTTTGCCGGGTCAGCTAGTACATAATATTTCGTTAACCAGTTATTGTCATATCTACAGCAATTGCTTGTGGGAGAAAATAAATAAAGTTATACTTAATAATATATTTCTATCTTTCTCCCTACAGAATTACGTGGACGCGCTCCAGGCATCGGAGCATTGGCAACAAATGTCGTACTTCGAGCTGAACCTCGAGACATGGCGACAGCTGTGGCGCGTATTAGAAATGTGTGACATTCTTCTGCTCATCGTCGATGTGAGATATGCCGTGAGTATATTGTATATTTTCATCAAAATAGAAACGATAAAAGAAACTGTGTTTACTGTGGTGGTTACACCTCTGCCTAACCCCACGGATAGAACAGTCGTGACGTTATGTTTTATGTGTTTTAATCACACTAATTTTATAAAGGCGAAAGTTTGTGAGTGTGTGTGTGTGTTTATAATTTTGTTACTTCTTCACGCTCAAACGGCTGGACTAATTTGGATAAAATTTGGTATGGAGGTAGCTGACAACCTGGATTAACATATAGGCTACTTTTTATCCCGATATTCCCACGGGATCGACATTTACGCGGGTGAAACCGCGGGGCGCAGCTAGTCACAGATATAGATAGGCCTAGATAACGCAAGTATCACGATCTGGGGGCCTAAAGAGGCCACTTTGGAGAATCATAAAAGGATATAAATGATAAATGATAAATGATTTTATTTTTGTAAGTAGGTTTGTACAAACACTTTTACACGTCAATCATGTTTTTTTTTAAACTAGATGAGGTCGGCGTTTCCTATCTGACTACTCTGAGAAGAAAGGCCGAAACAAACTCAGAGGTCACAGTCTCTTTTAAAGTCCAGACATAATCTTGGTCAGGTTATATGAAGACCATGTAGATCGATGTCTGAGATGGTCTTTTGAGGAAAGAACCACACAGATTGAGAGGACCTGTCCAGTCAGTGCACGCATTTGTCAGAAATCGTGCAGCTCAACTCAAGACTTAAGGAGCTCAACGATTCGACGAACAATACCAAAGAAAGGACATTTGGGTAGGCCACATAAATTACTCAAACTGCCAGACCATGAGAGAAAAAAAAAAAAAAAACAAGTAATAGAACAGAGAGAAAAATAAAACATAAAAAATTAATAAAATGACCCACATCGTCTTCACATTCACAAATCACAATGTAAAAAAAAAAATTATATATATAATACTTTACAAAGTAAGTAAATGTCATTGTTTATAAAAAAAAATCATTAATGTCAATGTGTATATAAAAAAAAAAAAAAAGTCATTCAAAATGCAGAAATTTGAAGCAGCTCAATCCCAAGCCTTTTTGTCCTCAATATAATCTTTAACGGTATAAAAGGCTTTCTGGCACAACTTACGTTTAATGAATGATTTGAATTTATTGAGGCTTAGATCTTGAACGTGGCTTGGTAGCTTATTATAAAAGCGTATACATTGGCATCTGAACGAGCCACCTATTTTTTTGAGCCTAGTTGTAGGTACAACAAATTTGTGTTTATTTCTAGTATTTATATTATGGATATCACTGTATTTTTTAAACAATTTTATGTTTTTATGGGCATATAAAAGATTTTCATAAATATACTGAGAAGGCACAGTCATTACATTAATCTCTTTAAATTTGTCTCTGAGAGAGTGTCTCGGGCTTAATTTATAAATTGATCGAACAGCTCGCTTCTGTAAAACAAAGATAGTCTGAATATCGGCGGCATTTCCCCACAATAGAATACCGTACGACATTACACTATGAAAATAGCTAAAGTACACTAAACGGGCAGTCTCTATATCAGTTAAATTACGAATTTTTCTAACAGCATATGCTGCGGAACTTAGCTTTTTTGACAATTTATCTATATGTGGACCCCACTGAAGCTTAGCATCCAAAGTTATGCCCAAGAATACTGTGTTGTCTTCAGGATTCAATTCCTCGCCCTTTATCAACACATTCGTTTTCACCTGCCTAACGTGGGGTAGCGTAAACTTAATGCATTTGGTTTTTTTCTCGTTTAAAAGCAAATTATTAACATTGAACCAGTGGACTACTTTCGAGATCGCGCTATTTACATCGTCAGTAACCAACTGCTGACGTTTAAGTTTAAACAAAAGAGAAGTGTCATCTGCAAACAACACTATATCATGATTATCCTTTATGAGGTACGGCAAGTCATTAATATAAATAAGAAACAAGAAAGGACCAAGAATTGAGCCCTGTGGGACTCCCATTGTTACTATAGATCCGGGTGATCTTTTTCCATTAACGTCAACGCTCTGAATCCTTTTACTCAAGTATGAAGTAAGAAGATCCAGAGCAGTGTTTCGGATCCCGTAGTGGCGGAGTTTCCTGATTAACGTTTCGTGAAGAACGCAATCGAATGCCTTGGACAAATCACAAAAGATGCCCAAGGCATCGCATTTATCTTCCCATGCATTATAAATATGTCCTAAAAGTTCAACACCGGCATCAGTAGTTGAACGACCCCTTGTAAAACCGAACTGTTTGCTATGTAATAATTTATGTTTATTAAAAAATCTTTGCATTTGGTCTAAAATTAATTTCTCAAAAATTTTACTAAAGGTAGGTAGTACAGAAATAGGTCTATAATTTGTGGGGTCTGATGTACTACCTGATTTAAACAAAGGTATTATTTTACTATTCTTCATAAGGTCAGGAAACTCCCCATTGTCAATACAACTATTAAAGATAAGAGCTAGAGTAGGTGCCACAATGTCAATAATAGACTTAGCTACTTCTACAGAATTACCCCACAGATCTGCAGTCTTTTTTACATTTAAAGTGTGAAAGGTTTTAATTATATCTCTACAGGTAATATATTCAAAATTAAATTCCGAATCGCAACCATTAACATTGTCCTTAAGCAAAGACTCAGCAACAGAAGGTGATGAGTTTAGTGATTTAGTAGTTGAAACGGGAATATCTGAAAAGAAATTTTCAAATGCCTCGGCGACTTGTGAGTCTGATTTTATTATGTTGTCATTAATAGACAGGCTGTAGTCAGTATTTCGGTTACTAGATCTTCCCGTTTCACTATTAATAATATTCCAAGTCGTTTTAATTACATTACTGCTGTTTTTAATCTTTGAACCCAAATAGTGTGACTTGGCCATATAACAAACTTTTTTAAATAATTTTGAATAATTTCTAACATTATGAATCGTAATATGGCGAAGACAGTCCGTGTTTTTCTTTTTTTCGCTGCACTACGTAGGTATAATAAAAGAGATTGGGATTGGATTTAATAATAATAATAATACAGTTTATTTCTCTCGAGGGGCCCGTGGCTAAATAATAACAGCCGCACAGGTCGATCGATCAGGTTAAGCTACGCTTGCCGCGGTTGGTCTGTGGATGGGTCACCATCTTTACATACCGTGACCCCTTCGTGCCTCGGAAAGCACGTTAAGCCGTTGGTCCCGGCTGTCATTCGTGGATCTTTGACAGTTGTTACGGGTAGTCAGAAGCCCGAAAGTCTGACAACCAGTCTTACCAAGGGGTATCGTATTACCCAGTAACTGGGTTGTGGAGGTCAGATAGGCAGTCGCTCCATGTAAAATACTGGTATTCAGCTGCATCTGGTTAGACTGGAAGCCGACCCCAACATAGTTGGGAAAAGGCTAGGCAGATGATGAGTTTATTTCTCTCATAAAGGTACATTGTTATAGCAGTGTGTATATACAATTTTTCCTTAGGTATGCTAGGACCTTTGTGAGAGCTGGAGTCTGAACCAGGTTTGGGACCTGTATGACAGATCTCCAGGCTCACCCCCTTTTAAACATTTATCATAACGGCATCTTGATTTGGATTGGATTGGTTGGTATTTTAGCACAGACAAAAAAAATAACTGAAAAATGCTTCACCAATGGGATTTGATACGATTAACTTAACGGTTAACTGTCCATTATGTTATCCTTTTATGATTCTGCCAAAGTGGCCTTTTTAGGCCCCCTGTATGAAAACCAAGCATGCCATTTTTTGACTACCTACTATGACGTCAGAAGCCTTATTTAGTGATGGGAAAATGAAATCGATTCAAAGACGCCGCCGCGTGCAGCACCCCCCTCCCCCCACCCCCGGGGCCTAGCGCCAGCGCTCACGCTCACCCAGCCAGCAGTACACAGGACTGAGCACGAAAGTGGCGGCTTACGATTTTTGAACGTAAGCTGGGCACGCGAAGTTGCTCTTGCGTTATCTAGGTGTATCTATACCTGTGGTTTTAATCATCTTCCTAGCCTTTTCCCAACTATGTTAGGGTTGGCTTCCAGTCAGCTGAATACAAAAAAACTGGCCAAGTGCGAGTCGGACTCGCACACGAAGGGTTCCGTACCACAAGGCTAAAACGCCGAAAAAAACATGTTTGTTGTATGGGAGCCTACCTTAAATATTCATTTTATTTTGTTTTTAGTATTTGTTGTTATAGCGGCAACAGAAATACATGATTTGTGAAAATTTCAACTGTCTAGCTATCGCGGTTCTTGAGATACAGCCTGGTGACAGACAGACGGACAGACGGGCAGACAGCTAAGTCTTAGTAATAGGGTCCCGTTTTTACCCTTTGGGTACGGAACCCTAAAAAACAACCGACTTCCAAAAAAAAAGCACTGCAAAGTGAAAAATAACTTTAATTTCGGAAGTCGGTGTCGTTGGTTCCGCATTTTCGTTGTTTGCCACCGACTTCCGAAATTAATAGTGGATTGTTTGCCGATGGAGGGACCCGTGGCTAAATAATAACAGCCGCACAGGTCGATAGATCAGGGCCTCAAGTCTGCTATTACAATAGTGTCAAAATGGTCTATCATTGATTTCATAATTGTTGATTTTGACAAGTTTGGTAATCTACTAATATAATTTCGTCATTATGACTTTCCAATGGTCAACCACTGACACTCCATTGAAAGAAAAGGCATAGAATGGTAATCTCGTACATAATGAAAAATGAATTACTGACTTACGCGGCAATCTGCTAAAATTTTGACAGTTTCTTTGATCAGTGACCTACCATTAGAACGTCATTGTGCAGTCATTGCTTTTAATTCGTTACGTGTATCGTACAATTTCTGTGCCATTGACCGACCAATGATCAACCATTATGAATTTAGCAGATTACGAACTTTTAGCAAAATGACAAGGGGATGGCGGTGGGATCGTGTTGGAATGACGAATTTATAAAAATAGCAGACTAGGGCCCCTGGTTAAGCTACGCTTGCCGCGGTTGGTTTGTGGATGGGTGATCATCTTTACATACCGTGACCCCTCCGTGCCTCAGAAAGCACATTAAGCCGTTGGTCCCGGCTGTCATTCGTGGATCTTTGACAGTCGTTACGGGTAGTAGAAGCCCGAAAGTCTGACAACCAGTCTTATCAAGGGGTAATGTATTACCCAGTAATTGGTTTGTGGAGGTCAGATAGGCAGTCGCTCCATGTAAAATACTGGTATTCAGCTGCATCCGGTTAGACTGGAAACTGACCCCAACATAATGGGGAAAAGGCTAGGGGAGCAAATAACTAGAGGGTGATAAAAAGTAGAGTGTACACCTCGGGAGCAACACTACTTTAAGGTCTAGTGATGTACTTTGAATCCCTCGCTGCGCTCAGGACTCTTTTTTAGGGTTCCGTTGCCAAATGGCAAAAAACGGAACCCTTATAGATTCGTCATGTCTGTCTGTCTGTCTGTCTGTCTGTCTGTCTGTCTGTCTGTCTGTCTGTCTGTCTGTCCGTCTGTCTGTCTGTCCGTCCGTATGTCACAGGCACTTTTCTCCGACACTACAAGAACTATACTGTTGAAACTTGGTAAGTAGATGTATTCTGTGAACCGCATTAAGATTTTCACACAAAAATAGAAAAAAAACAATAAATTTTGGGGTTCCCCATACTTAGAACTGAAACTAAAAAATTTTTTTTTCGTCAAACCCATACGTGTGGGGTATCTATGGATAGGTCTTCAAAAATGATATTGAGGTTTCTAATATCATTTTTTTCTAAACTGAATAGTTTGCGCGAGAGACCCTTCCAAAGTGGTAAAATGTGTGTCCCCCCCCCCGTAACTTCTAAAATAAGAGAATGATAAAACTAAAAAAAATATATGATGTACAATACCATGTAAACTTCCACCGAAAATTGGTTTGAACGAGATCTAGTAAGTAGTTTTTTTTTTAATACGTCATAAATCGTAAACCGCAATTTACATTTTATTCAATCAACTCAAATATAAAAATAATAAAAAAAAACATTAAATTTCATAAACATAAACCTTATTCATAAACCCGGATGTTACGGAACCCTCGGTGCGCGAGTCCGACTCGCTCTTGCCCGGTTTTTTTTTTAAAGTTACCCCACACCAGGAATTTCTCCTGTATTGTGGGTGCGTTTACAAACATTTAAACTCACATACACAAACAGCCAGACCCGGAACAACTACTTGTAGGTCATACAAATATTTGTTCCGTGCGGGAATCGAACACGCGACACGCAGCGCAGCAGTCAATCGCTTAACCACTGCGCCAACCGTGCCGTCATTCTACTTTAGAACGCTGCGTTCGGGTCTCTACTCTAGAATCCGGGTCTTCTTAAACATCATCATTATATTTTCTTTGCTCATGTTTCATGTTTATTATTATATGTATATATTTATATATATTAGTATAATATACTTTATGTATGTAAATGGTACACCACAGACTACCTACAGTATTTGTCTGTCCTTTTCCTTTTTAATCCATCCAAAGGTTGTCTTTAAAAGATCGCTCTTAGCGATAAGACCGCCCATTGTGTCACCCTTTGTACAGTTTCCAGATATATATGTCTGTAATTTAGATGGTGTACATAATAAAGAGTATTCTATTCTATCCTTCGCTCCGCTCTGGATTCAAAGAAACACTCCCCTTCATAATAGTGTTGCTCCCGAGTTGGACACTACTTTGTATCACTCTCTATAAAAAAAATAAGTAAGTGCAACTTATGAATAAGAATAGTGCGTTTATTTATTTACATACAATTATTAGGAGCAATGCATAGAAATAATTAGAGGCTAATGTTTATATTTGAACAATTATGTAAGTGCATCGTAACATTTTTAGGGTTCCGTACCCAATGGGTAAAAACTGAACCCTATTACTAAGACTTCGCTGTCTGTCTGTCTGTCTGTCACCAGGCTGTATCTCAAGAACCGCGATAGCTGGACTGTTGAAATTTTCACAAAGTATGTATTTCTGTTGCCGCTATAACAACAAATACTAAAAACAAAATAAAATAAATATTTATTTTAACTTTAATAATAAATAATAAAATTAAAATAAATATTTAAGGGGTCTCCCATACAACAAACATGTTTTTTTCGGCGTTTTTGCCTTGTGGTACGGAACCCTTCGTGTGCGAGTCCGACTCGCACTTGGCTAGTTTTTTTTTTTTTATTTGGCTACCGCGCGTTTTACTTTATCATACAGCCTCTTACTTGTTCATACAATGTTCGTGATTGATCTCTTTGGTGATTGGAAATTTTACTAACAATATCCACATTCCAAAATCAAATCACTTTTACTCCCTAGAGATTAAAAGAGCTATTTTAGTCCCTGTTTACGAAGAATACACTAGCTCTTTTTGAATAGATGTGATAAAAAACCGTTCCCCCCCACCAGGGCATGATGTTTCCCCCCTCCCTCTACACCTACATTCAAGAACAGAACAAGGACATGATCCTAGTACTGAACAAGATAGACCTCGTGCCATCCTCGGTGGTAGCCGCGTGGAAGCAGTACCTTACGACGTCATATCCGGCGCTACGAGTGCTGTACTTCACGTCATGTCCGGCGTATAATTTGAGGGGAGCTACTAGTGACAAAGCTGGTAAGTGGTGTTTCAAAATATGGAATGAGAGGTTTTCTTTTGAGTATTAAAAAAAAACATAGTTTCCAAGAACCCTGAAGATGGCGTTGAACTGACTACGTTACTAGGTGCCAAAGTCAAAACGCTTGGGAAAAAAAACATTGCGTCACGTCATATACGCTTGTTGAGTGACAGTTTCGTTTGCTTTCGTTTTACGATCTCTAAATTACATCCAAGTGCATGAATAGAAAAATTATGTGACGTTCCGTTCCTTGCTGTAACTTACCAAGTTCAGCGCCATCTATCCAGCGGCTAGGGAAGCGTTAAAAAAGAGAAAAAGAAAATCCCTCATTGGTTTTCCAAAGGCTCATATGAGTTTTTTTATTAAAAAAAAGTAGCGGCTCTCCCCAGACTCGCACGGGTGCAATTTTTTTTTTTCAATTTCCGAAATTTTCTGTCATGCAAACCTTGTCCTGGCAATACCGAACACAACAATAAAAGAATTATCCAATTTGGTGCAGTCATTCGGAAGTTATGCGCGTCCAAACATTTTGGCGACTTTGATTTGTACAGTCAGCAACAAAAGTTGATTAACACTTCAGTTTTTTTAATCTCAGTTATTGAGCAAAATATTAACACTTCAGTTTTTTTAATCAATTGCCGTGCCCCTAGCGCGCGGCTACAAGTCGATAAAATAATCATCATCATCTGCCTAGCCTTTTCCCAACCATGTTGGAGTCGGCTTCCAGTCAAACCGGATGCAGCTGAATACCTAAATCGGTAAAATAATACCTACAACAAATAAGGAGGAGCAATCGTTGAATAGAACGAAAAAATCATGCATGTTCTCTGTCGCAGAAATACGACACGAGCGGTAGGAGCACGAAATATGTGTCCCATAAATGCGACACAAGCGGTTAAAAGGTTAATCTCAAATAATGAGCAAAATATTTGTTCAAAATTGCAGCAGTGCAATGCAATTTTGAACAAATATTTTGCTCAATAATTGAGATTAAAGAACTGAAGTGTTAATCGACTTTTGATCGGTCAGTACTATGTAAGGATATGGATAATTTTACTATGCGGGAATCAGATAATTTTTTCAAGTAAGAAAAATTACAACATATTCAATGAGCCTTGAGCATTGTTTGAGCATTCGCACTTGCGCTCACTCACTTTCTCTCTCTCACTCAATAGCATTCTGGATCCTGGATTTGTGCCCACTTAATAGCCACTTAATAACCGTTGTGATCGAATCAGGAATGAGGAGATCCGCAGGAGAACCAAGGTAACCGACATAGCTCGAAGAATTGCCAAACTTTGGTGCACATGGCCAACAGAACGGAAGGTCCTGGAGTGGCGACCGCGTACCGGAAGTACCGGACCACCTTGTGAAGGCCGCAGGAACTCAGTGGATGCGAGAAGCACAGAACCAGTCGAAGTGTAGGTGCTTGGGGGAGGCCTTTGTCCAGCAGTGGACGTCTTTCGGCTGAAATAATGATGATGATGACCTAACCGTTCGGCTCGGAGATTGGATAACCTACTTGGTGTCGCTCGGTGTCCAACTTTTAAGCTTTATTAAATATTTTTGGGACAAAATAACATGGGGTAAAAGTTATTGGAATCGATTCAGTTAGGTACTTATTGTGATCAAACTATATTCAAGTTTCACATAAAAGTACTAAAAATAACGTTGTATATAATGAAATATCATTATATACAACGTTATTTTTAGTACTTTAAGTCTTTAAGGCCTCCAAGTCCGTCGTCGCAAGGGTAAGCAAAAGATGTGCGCAGAAGGAGCCACGAAGATTCTAGAAGCTTGCAAAGAGATCGTGAAAGGAGAAGTAGATCTCTCTTCTTGGGAGGAGAAGATTAAAAAAGAGACTGATGTCGAGTTTGATTACGATGAGGGCGCGGAAGTTGGTAAGTGTTTTTATTTATTTATATATAATGCTTTAAAATAAATGTTAAAAAATCGTAACGAAAAGAGTATTCAGTTATTTTACTTTTTCACTCAGACAAAATCGTCTTTACTTGTGTGTAAATAAAGTTGATTTCAGAAAGACTTGAAAAGACTAAACTACTTTTCTAAAAGCGTGCAAATTGGATAGTACCTAAATCACAGATTACTAAATAGTTACTACGTAACAGATACTTCACTCAGTAGAAAATTTCCAATACCTACTGCTATAATAGCCAACTCTGTCGCGTCAGCAACCGCTGCATGCTAAAATGTGCCTAAATGCTGAAGCGTACAGTTGTGATTGCTTCGCACCGCGCGATCCCACAGCAATCGCAGGGCTGCCTCTTCGATAAAATTAGATTAACATAACTATTTTGTGTCTATTTTATTGAGAACTGTGAATATTTTCTGACTATAGGTGGTAGTTTAAAATTGTATCGTATAAAATATATTTTTACATCTAAAACATAATTATAGAGGTCGGTGTGTAGGTAAAATAAAAAAATGTTAGGTGTTTATCCCTTCTTTTACTTGATTTGCACCCATCTACTGCACATACGGCACCAGACGGCATCGTAGGTACGCGTACAAACGAATGGAACGATTAAAATTGAACAACGTGCGTGCGCTTCGCTTGCGAAAACCGCACTGAATTTGGTCCGCAAACGGCCCGACACCGCTCGGCCGGGCGGTAGTAATTATAGCGCGCAAAGTACATGTAGTGACGGAGGCCTGCCTAAATTGTGAACGTAATCTGCATTCGTGATTTGTTTGCCAAAAATGTAAACAAATACTAGTTTATGGAAAAATAACTTTAAACCCTCACACTATAAAGTTCAGTTTACGCTACAACTTCAAACATTTTCAATGGTCACTCTGAAATCAACTTAATCACCCTTTTAATGAAGTTGATATTTGTTTAACTTGAAATAATATTAATTTGGTCGCTTATTTTTCACGCCATTTTTATGTTTTGCTTTGAAAATAATTTATGATAAGAAAACATTAGATAATAATTAATTATATTTTGTTCAAACATAAGTACAATTCATACAACACAAATTGTCAGCAGTCAGTCAACGAATAACGAATGTAACGAATTCTATTTTACAATGGATTATTATTTAGGAATATTTTTTGTCTTGTATCTTTATTGAGGAACAGGATGTAAAGATCACTCATACTCCATTGAAAAGGGAGGATCCTCCGACCAGACGGGTGTTGTGTCTGGCGGGCAACTGACCGATGATTCATTTCGGGCCGTTGTATAATAATATATGCTAGTTGCGCGGTAAACTCTGCTTGCGAGATGCAGGATTTCGCGTGACGTCAGTATGACGCGAAGTTCGCATGTGGCATTGTAGATACTGCTACATTTTATTATTTGCTTTATCTTCTCCTCTTTCCACAGGCGAAACAATCTTAGAAAAGGCAGACACATCGTACTACACGCACGAGCGCTATAAATCCGGCATGCTGACAATAGGCTGCGTGGGACAGCCCAATGTCGGCAAGTCGTCGCTGCTGAACGCGCTCATGGGGCGCTGTGTCGTGTCCGTGTCGCGCACGCCCGGACACACCAAGCACTTCCAGACCATCTACTTGACGCCGCAAGTAAGTGCTGTAATTGGGGCAGCTGCCGGAGTTAGGACACATGCCGTAGTAAGGGCACTTGCCGGAGTTAGGGCACCTGCCGGAGTTAGGGCACCTGCCGGAGTTAGGGCACCTACCGGTGTTAGGACACCTGCCGGAGTGAGGACACCTGCCGGAGTTAGGGTACCTGCCGGAGTTACGGCACCTGCTGGAGTTAGGACACCTGCCGGAGTTAGGGCGCCTGCCGGAATTAGGGCAATGGTCGTTGTTAAAAAGAGAAAAAATAAATAAAAAAGATTAGGTGTTTAATGCTGAAAAGAGGCTCAGTCAGTTTGCTGCCGAAAATAAGGTTAACCACTAAATTACCTGTGTTCATTCTAAAACCTTCCTTCTGTCATAGAGCTTAATATTTTAAGTTATTCTGATAATTTTAAAGTCAGTTCATCCCTATTATTTTCGACACCGACTGTTTACTCAACCGCATGTCCCTGTGTATATGAGAGGGAGTGGGTCATAATCCACCACGCCGGCCCACTGCGGGTTGGTAGATGTCACATGTCTTCGAGTTCTCGGTTCTAGGACAAACAGATAAAAAAAAAAAAAGCTTTTTTTATATGTAGGTACTTTCTTCTTCTCTTATAGGCTGATTATGTAAAGTATTCATTTGTTCCCAGGTTCGTCTGTGCGACTGTCCCGGCCTTGTCTTCCCATCAACAGTTCCACGACCAGTACAAATCCTTATGGGCTCCTATCCCATAGCGCAGCTTAGAGAACAATATACTACTATCAGGTAATGTGAAATTTCACCCTCCCCTCCATTCACCATCTTAGGGGTGGAATTTCGAAAAACCTTTTCTTAGTGGATACCTACTCTTCACAAAGAACACACACTCCAAATTTCATGTCTCTAGGACCAGCGGTTTAGGCTGCGCGTTGATATATCAGTCAGTCAGGACTTTGAATTTTATGTATATAGATAGACTAGCTTCCGACCGCGGTTTTTCCCGCGAGGTATGTCGATAAAAACTAACTTTTGCACGTCAAAAATAACAATAAAAAATAGAATTGATTCTAGTCGCCCCTTCCAAAATACTACATTTTTCGTTCGTATGGAGAAGAATGGGTAAGAAACTCCACCGTTACTCTTTTAAAATGTTTCAGAAGGTCTTGTATACATTAATTATGTTGCGTTTGCAAGTTTGAGATGAGACCTATTTCGTAATAGTATGGTTTCGAAAATACTATCTTCGTAACTTCGTACAAAATCTGTCATTGGAGACAATTGGAATGAAATTGTTTTTTAATCTTATGTAAGTGTTAGGTATTTCTGCTCGTGGCTGTGAGGCCATTCAAGTATTACGTAAACAGATTTTTTCAATTATTAACCCCCCTCCCCTCGTCAGCTAAAGTAAGGAAAGCGCTTACCCCCAATGTTTACGTAAACATTGGTACAGTACAGACGCCAGCACATCAAGCTACCCGAAACTGTCAAATTTTCCCAATCAACTATGAACCTTGTGCTTTAGCGATAAAGATGAAAATCTATTACGGTGAATGGATAGTGGTAGACCGCAAAATTCAAATTTTCTTACGTTTTTTTGCAATTTGCAGGTCAGTGTCACGTTGTATCTTGATTAAAATATGATCTGCGACAATAACAGCTACATATTTAGAGAATTAGAATCATGAATACATCTGAAAATCTTTTTTTTTAACCGAAATGCGTTCCAGAGAATTACCCCCTACATTTACTGCTACTACAGCAGCAGTTATATGCGTTTCGTTTTCAAGCATAGACAAGTTGGGTTAAACCATAATCGACTAAATTTTGTAGAAAATCAGAAAAAGTGAAAAAATAAATACTGCTGACGTAATCACTATCCAGACCCCCATCCCCCATGTCATCAAAAATAAGTAAAGCAAAGACCCCCCCGATCCCCTGTAGTGCTATTTGAATGACCCCAGTGCGTTAACCTATGTAAACTATGTCATACACGCATACATACATTTTTGGTTCTTTTACTATTATTCATCATCAAATTCTTGTAATTGAAGCGGTATCTACAACGCCACATGCGAATAACGCGTCATACTGACGTCACGCAAAATCGTACATCGCGCAAGCAGAGTTTGCCGCGCAACTAGCATAGATACAACGACATGAATCATCGGGCAGTTGCCCGCCAGACACAATACCCGTCTGGTCGGAGGATCCTCCCCTTTCTATAGAGTATGTGTGAACTTTACAACCTGTTCCTCATACCTCTATATAATTATTATGATTTTATGTAATCTCTGCTTTGAATTAGGACCCACGTCACCTGTGAAGTTTCGCCGCCTAATTTAATTCCACCCTATGTTATTTTCAGATATCTAGCAGAACGCATGGACCTGCCCAAACTCCTGAGGATCGAGCATCCTGAAGGAGATAACACTTGGTCCCCGCGAGACATCTGCGATGGATGGGCCAAGAAGAGGAACTATTTGACTGCTAAGGCTGCGAGGTATGTATGAATACAAACGGTCACCGCTCATTAAAGCTACCCGGCACCCACCCCGCACGTTGTCGGCAGGTGGTCCACGGGTGGACGCCGCGTAATCACCAATAAACGTCGCGCGGTCAACCAGCGGACCTCGCGTCGCGTATAACATTATCGCGTTGACAATGCGCAGTCAACGCAAGGCAAGCACCTTACGACCGAGGCGGTCCGGTCACAAAATACAGATAGTACAGAAGTCAATCACATGTATAATCACATTTTTATAAACAATGACATTTGCTTACTTTGTAAAGTATTATATTATTTTATTTATTGTGATTTGTGAATGTGAAGACGATGTGGGTCATTTTATTACTTTTATATATTTTTTTTATTATTCTCTCTGTTCTATTAGTTGCTTTTTTTTCTCTCATGGTCTGGCAGTTTGAGTAATTTATGTGGCCTACCCAAATGTCCTTTCTTTGGTATTGTTCGTCGAATCATTGAGCTCCTTAAGTCTTGAGTTGAGCTGCACGATTTCTGACAAATGCGTGCACTGACTGGACAGGTCCTCTCAATCTGTGTGGTTCTTTCCTCAAAAGACCGTCTCAGACATCGATCTACATGGTCTTCATATAACCTGACCAAGGTTATGTCTGGACTTTAAAAGAGACTGTGACCTCTGAGTTTGTTTCGGCCTTTCTTCTCAGAGTAGTCAGATAGGAAACGCCGACCTCATCTAGTTTTAAAAAACCATGATTGACGTGTAAAAGTGTTTGTACAAACCTACTTACAAAAATAAAATCATTTATCATGTATGTAGTATGTACTTCACTTTTCAAACCTAAGCTCGGCGGACGCGCTAGGGTCGTCAACTTTGACTTATGCACAAAAAACTATCGTGGTAGTGGCACTCGTATCTAGTTGTTTGATTTATTGTTGAGCTTATTCTTTAATATTAAAACAAAACAATAAACATAGTATTACAATTCAAAAAGTGTACAGAACAAAAACATAAAATTTTACATTTGTCAATTTTCACTATCGAAAATCCCTAATAACTTCAAAACGGATTACCCTATTTACACAATTTATTTTGCCCTATCCGTTTTAAACCTAAACCTAACAAATGACATCAAAAACAACACAATATCTACACAAACAAAAAATCATGTTTTCAACTTACGTAATAGTTGGTGGCGTGAGTTTACCTTACAAAATAGTTACTTCGTTTATACTGATTCAAAATAGGAAACTGTTATGTAAATCGAGTTTAGATAGCCATTTTTTTTGTTGCTCCATTTCTGCACTTCACAGACGCGTGTCTCAAGCGGATGCCAGGCACGCTCGCACTGCTCCCAACCCGTCTGGGATAACGTGTCCGTGAGCGGTGTCTATGTGTGCGTTGCTCGAGCGCACTTTGTATGTAGATTGAACTCGCGCCACTGTTACCGTAAGCGACACCGCGCGTGTTTTGTTTATGAGACGATTAAAAAAATACCCGCTTCGGATGTCTTTGGCTGTCCTCGGTTTTAATGTATATCCGATATGTCAGTGAGTGATGGCAAAGTATTCTGTTTGAGTTTTGTTTTCACTTCTGTCGGCACTCCCGGAGTGCCACTGTTTTTTTTTTTTTTCAAAATGGCGGTAGCTGTTTCATTACTTTAAACTTTCAGAGTGATTTTCGAAATGACTTATTTAAAAAAAGATACCTGGAAAACTCTGTTTCTATGGAAAATTTAAAATCGGTCTAATTTGGCTGTAGCACTATTTTTCGAAAATATTCTCAACTAACTTGTTAGACCGTTGTAACCTGCTTATGCGTATGAAGTTTCATTAAAACCGGGTCATTCATTTCGAAAAATGAGGGCTTGAAAGTTCGTATGAAATGACGTACGGCGTAAACGCTCTTAAGTTTGGCAATTCTTCAGGCTACTTGCTTCAGGTTATCATTTTATAAACCTTCTGAAAACACGAAACTATTCGTATTGTTACGTGCTTCGGGTTCGTGACAATAAAAACTGCCGATTGAATAACCAAAAAAAAATGACAGTTTAATCAACAACACTAATAACAACTCAAACAAACACACTAATTATAAAACACAATTGCACTACTGATCGCTCTAAGTCGCACTTGAAGATCGCTTCGATGTATTCGCTTGTATCGCTTATCCAACCTGTCTCGGTCGCGGCCCAGACCGGCCTTATACAGTGCCTCAGATAGTTCTAGAACCTTCTACTGTAGAAACATCTAGAATGTTCGAGTACATACCGGCCACGACTGACTAGATGTCGATAGTTCTAGAAAGTTCTAACATCGAAATTTCTAGAACGATCTTGACTCTACTAGTGCTGCTACTCGATACTAGATGGCGCTAGTGGTAACTAATGTCACCACGTACCAGGCATTAATTGTGGCGCGCAACAGTATAATATAACTCAGACTAATTTATATTAATTTTCTCATTCAGGTTAGACTCATACCGAGCGGCTAATGCTCTGCTAAGGATGGCGCTCGACGGAAGAATCTGTCTGTGGCTACGACCGCCTGGATTCGCTGAGAATAGAGGTTAGTTTCACTTAGATTAATTATACTTTTAAAATCACCATGAGTCACTAAAGCATCGCGCTGGTGTAAGTAAAATGTCACTGTTGTCATCATTTATCAATAAGGAATAGAATATTTTATTAAATATTCTTTATTAAGGGTGCGTTCCGAGTTGGGAATGTAATCGATGTAATCGAATTGAGCGTGCTTAAAGTTTTCTAAGGGTGCGTTCCGAGTTGGGAATGTAATCGATTTGAGCGTGCTTAAAGTTGTCAAAAAATAAAAGGCCCGTTTTGACATTTGTCATCGTGACATAACTAGTGAAGTAACCATACGACTCGGTACTCGATACTCACAATAAATCGATTCAAGTTTGTATCGAGTATTTGATCGATTTGATTATGTATTGTAAAGTGCAATGGATTAAAGTTCTGATTAGAAAATTTAACTTAAACTTCAAACCCATACCGAATTAGCGTGAGCACGATCTCCCGTGAATCGTCATAGATGACGTCATGAAATGCGCCATCTTGCGATAACGCCGACCATGCCTTATGATAATATCACCGTGAGCGCTGTCAAAAATGACAGTGTGTGTGTGAGGATGTGTCAGTGTGTGTTTTGTTTTGAGTTGCATCATATCTTTAAGAGCGTATACGCCGTACGGCATTTCATACAAACTTTCAAGCCCTTGTTTTTCGAAATAAATGAATCCTATTTTAATGAAAGTTCATACGCATAAGCAGGATACAAAGGTCTAAAAAGTTACTTAAGAACATTTTCGAAAAATAGTGTTATAGCCAAATTAGACCGATTTTAAATTTTCCATAGAAACAGAGATCTCCAGTAATCTTTTTTTAAATAAGACATTTCGAAAATGTTCTTAAGTAACTTTTTAGACCTTTGTGTCCTGCGTATGAAGTTTCATTACAATCGGTTCATTCATTTCGAAAAACAAGGGTATGAAAGTTTGTATGAAATGCCGTACGGCATAAACGCTATTAAATTAAACTAACGTGGCATTTTCGAAAATTGTGCTTCTGGCTGACAGTCGCCATCTAACCAAAGAAGAAGAACTGAAGAAGAAATGTGGTGTCTATACAAAGAAATCATCATCATCATCATCATTTCAGCCGAAAGAGGTCCACTGCTGGACATAGGCCTCTCCCAAAAGAGGGAGGGTTTGCCATAATCGCCACGCTTGGCAGGCGGGTTGGCGATCGCAGTATGGTATGGTGGTGGAATATATAGAGAACGCTGCTGCCCATTCTCCGGTTAGACCCGGTTAAAGAAATACTGTAATAATATTGTTTTGACACTGAGTAAGCACTGTGAGCGCGTTCACGAGCGTTCCGAATTGTTGACAGCTCTCAGCTGTCATAACCGTAATATCTAAATCGGAACGCATGTGAGATGATGTGAGTGCTGTTCCCGAGGAAAACAACAATAACGTTATTAAGATAATAGATGGCGCCACGTGTCTTTCGAACGAGACCGACACTTATGCGGCTGAAACCGCGGGTCGCTGCTAGTGAATTAATAAAATCAAATCAAATTAATAACACTCACAATTTCTTTCCACAGAAAAATACGAAACCTGCGAAGAAATAAAATACATCCGCTGGGTGCAGGCGTTGTCTGAGGACAAGTCAGAAGAGGTTCTGACGTCAGAGTCAGACGGTGACAGACAGTCTGACAGCGATGAACAGTCGGACAGTAGCGATGACGAGGCAACTACCGCTATGGCGAATAAGTTTGCCGCTTTAGCTGGAGACGGAGATGATTAATGTCTATTTTCAACCTTATAGGGTCAAATTAAATGAGCTAGGGAAACTCTACAGATGTAATAAATATCGATACTTATATGAAAACGAAAAAAAAAAGTATGTTTATTTATTTATTTTACCATTTATGTGCACACATTTATAAACAGACAAGAAAAAAACAGTACAGAAAAATAGGTACAAAGGTGATGCTTATTTCATAAGAAATCTCTTCCAGCACACCTGCGATAGGACAATAAATAGAGAGACGTAGACAGCGCGCGAAAGAGTAAAGGAGACAAAAAATAATAATAGGTACATAAAATCTAAAAACAATTCAGTTAATAAAAAAAAGAAAGACAATTCACTTAATAAAGTTTGATGATTTTTTTTCAAAGTAAAAGCATTTATTTTAAATATGCACATAAGGCACTTTTGAAGGTCAAAAATTACAGTAAGAATTGATTCTAGTCGCCCCTTCCAAAAGGTAGTTTTCGTATGGAGAAGAATGGGCAAGAAACTCCACTGTTGGGTCATCGACCGCTGGTAGTGTTGTAACTGTTGAAGTATGAGTTGAGAGAATATGTTTTATCGTTTTTAGACAACGATACTAATCATGTCTGTGAAGTTTACGCACAAAAAACTGATTTTTTAAACTGATATTTCAAGTGTAGCGGTATCTACAATGCCACATGCTAACAACGCGTCATACTGACGTCACGCAAAATCCTGCATCTCGCAAGCAGAGTTTACCGCGCAACTAGCATTGATACAACGGCCCGACATGAATCATCGGGCAGTCACCCACCAGACACGACACCCGTCTGGTCGGAGGACCCTGTTCCTCATACCTCCATACAAGTAAAGACACATAGCGATCGATGACCCCATGTTTATTTTTTTTTATCGTATTTAGATATTGATACTAATCTCGGCCTCGGAGCTTCGCTAGCTAATTTAATTTGACTCTGTATTATAAAGTCACACTTTTCTAAGTTCTTCCGGTCGTTGTTGGCTTTGACCGACTATTGCTTTTCTTCATGCAAACTAAATTTGACGATGAATCACATACACACGGCTCCAGTCATAAGTTATGACTTGACTACAACGTTATTTTAAGTATATGCGAAACCTGATTAAAGTTTGTTCAGAATAAGTAACTGAATCGATTCCAATAATTTTTACCCCGTGTTATATTTTGTCCCAAAAATATTTAAAAAAGGTTAAAAGTTGGACACCGAGCGACACTAAGTACGTTATCCAATCTCCGCGCCGAACGGTTAGGTACCTAGGTACTATTATCAATGAGCGCAAGACGGCGCGGCGCGGGTGAGCATGTTTTTGTACGGACAAACAGGTAACTTAACAAACTTATAACTTTGTGATTTTTTCATGATACAGTTTTGAAATTTTGTACAAAGATTCTTTACATAAAAATACTAGACACGTGTTTCGGGTTTCGCATTTACTAAAAATAATGTTGTATAGTGAGGTCATATCGCACCTCCGATAAAATAGGTTTACAACTCGAAAAAGACATTTACAGATTGTTTTTCAGGAAAATTGAAAAACGGCGTAAGCCTTTTAAACATATTTTTTTGTAAGCTTTTCAAGTATATATAATTTTGATCACATAATAATAATAGTGTAAGAATAACTGAATGACTGATTAACAAATCCGTGAGTTTATTTCCGCTTTTCTAAAAATCCAGGCTTTTCGAGTTGTAACCCAATTTTATCGGTGGTGCGATATTCTCTTAAAGTATCCAGTTTATCTCGACATTAGCTAGAACTTAAAGACTAACCTCCTTATTATTATATCATATGAATAGTTACACACCGATTTATCTCTTTCAGTCGTCAGTAATTTGACTTTCGAAAGAAAAAGACAAAGCGTTGTGTAACTAACTATACAGACGCTATACAACGTTTGTTACTAAGGGGGAAATTAATACTAATAAAAGTCATACAGAAGCTAATACTAAATAATATTTTAAATGCGAAAGTAAGTTTGTTTGTTACCTTTTCACGCCTAAACCACTGAACCGATCATCCTGAAATTTTGCATATACGTTGTCAGGTGTACAGAAACGGACATAGGGTACCTTTCATTCCGGAAACTTGTTGTGCTACTAGGCGACATAGGATGCAAGAGCGAGCGAAGGGCACCCCGAGGTTCGGTTTGGTTAGGTTCCTTTAAACCCTGCAGACAGAGTCGACCTGACGTCGTTTGAAATAAAACATGCAGCATGCTAAATTTATGCTTTAGAATGTTATGCTTAATCATTATTATGATTAGAGAAATTATGCTTAAAAAATATGCGGAAATATAATGAGGAGAAACAAAAGCCAAGTTATATTAGGTCTTAAAATTTTATGCAAATGGATAGGGAACCCTCAAAACGGTGAAGGTAAACATCGTGAGGAAACCCGCATATGCTAGAACCAAAAATTCGAAGACATGAGACATCTACAAACCCGCACTGGGCACGCGTGGCCCACTCCCTCTCACAGAGAGGAGGTCGGTGTCCCAGCAGTGGGAACATTATTATTTATTTATTTATAATTATCTTATTACCTTAATATAGGCTGGTTCTGTGTATGGAACCAACCTACTGCATCTATTTTTTGGTTTTACGTCTTACGGTTAATTTTTTGGCAAGCGACTACGCAATGAATACGTATTGTATACCTCTAGCACTACTATTAAATAGTTATTTTTAGTTATAATAAATTATATTGTTTAGACAATAATATAGTTTTATAATGCAGCTTCATAATTCTGCCGTCATAAAGAAAAAGGGCACAACTAACATTGTTTTCAAAATTGAGTTATATACATATTTTTAATTGGAGAAAAAAGGCGCATAATGCCAGTTTTTTTTCTCAATTTTGGAGAAATTGTTAGTTGTGCCCTTTTTCTTTATGCCAGCAGAATTTACCTCTATATCCTTGCAGCTAATATCTTACTTTAAAAAAAAAATTCTTAAAATAAGCATTTTATTTCATTACCTACAAAATGTTTGAATTTCGCGGGCTACTGATACCGGTTAAAGGATGCTTTAGATATCCCGCGAAAATCAAATATCTTTCGATTCAGACTCGAAGCACAGCGTAGCGTCAATCTAAACGATAACATAGCAAATTCACCCTTATCACTACAACGTAATCCACATATTTCTATAGAAATAAAAGGAATGGTTACGCACAATAGGTGCGTGAGCATTCCCGCGAATTGAAGCGCCTACTACGAATATTCCCGATCAGTAACAACTTGTCGTCAACAGTGCTGACGATCGGGAAAAAAGTTTTATTTGATCCCAGTGTGTGGACGAACGGGACTTTTTCCCCGATCGTACAGACAGCCAGCACATCAAGTTACTACAATCTGTCAAATTTCTTTAATAGATTTTCAACTTTATCGCTAAAGTATAAGGTTCAAAGTTGATTGGGAAAATTTGACAGTGACTAAATATGCTCAGTTCAAGAATCAAGTTTAAGCCGATCTGTGACTACTAAAGTGCCACTGATCGGGAATATTCGGCCTAACACTCGAGCGTCAGTCGGGTCCTCACCTGCGTCGAAGAGTTATTAAACTAACTAACTACTTAGTTACTAGTTAGTTCACTCCATCGTCGACTTTGTCTCTGTCACCTCTGACCTAGACTAGAGTCAAGAGCAAACACATTTCAAAAAAAAAAGTGCGATTACACGAGAATTCGCACGCATTCGTGCAACTTCGCTTTTAATTTGCTGCTTCGGCGTTGCACTAGTATGTATCGACCCTTAATTATAATTAAAACTTAGTTATTTCATATTAATATGGAATTTAAAGATACCTTATTGCATTTATTATACTGCTTTTAATATAATTAAGAGCGAATTCAAGGCTTGTTATAATTATAGTTTTAAATGTCAATTTTTATGGATTAATTCGCATTTTAAGCGATCTTAAGCTACTGTTTGCTCGAAGTGCGATGGCCGACACATAATGGTTGTAGACTGTCATGAAAATTTAAACAGCAGGGCTTGACTTTACTCGTAAATGTAAAAAAAAAAACACGGTCCTTAAAATGTCTAGTAATCTGTGAAATTGTATATTAGCTAATAGTTCTCTTAATTTATTATTGTCATACTATTAACGTAGACCTAATATTTTGTACGTCCAATGAAATTTTTCTTACATTAAATAAATATTATGTTACTTTTACAACTGTGTTTGTTTTGAAATAAAACTTCGTGTGAAAGCGAAACTGGGCGTATATCAAACTTTTCACGCTGAAGCATACAGGGTTATTGGTAAAACATTAGCAACCTCTTAAGAGGTCATTGTACTCGTCATTATGAACAACTTTTAGTATGGGACCAAACCTGAAATCGCGAAAAAAAATCAGCTGTTCCCTACATTTTGACGTTATACGAACAAAAATGTAGGGAACAGCAGATTTTTTAGGGTTCCGTACCCAAAGGGTAAAAACGGGACCCTATTACTAAGACTTCGCTGTCTCTCCGTCTGTCTGTCTGTCTGTCTGTCACCAGGCTGTATCTCAAGAACCGCGATAGATAGACAGTTGTTTTCACAGATGATGTAATTCTGTTGCCGCTATAACAACAAATACTAAAAACAAAATAAAATAAATATTTAAGGGGGGCTCCCATACAACAAACGCGATTTTTTTGCCCTTTTATGTACTCGAACATTTTAGATGTATCTACAGTAAAAGGTTCTAGAACTATCTGAGGCACTGTATAAGGCCGGTCTGGGCCGCGACCGAGACAGGTTGGATAAGCGATACAAGCGAATACATCGAAGCGATCTTCAAGTGCGACTTAGAGCCATCAGTAGTGCAATTGTTTTTTATAATTAGTGTGTTTAAGTTGTTATTAGTGTTGTTGATTAAAGTGTCATTTTTTTGGTTATTAAATCGGCAGTTTTTATTGTCACGAACCCGAAGCTCATAAAAATACGAATAGTTTCGTGTTCGCAGGTAGCCTGAAGAATTGCCAAACTTAAGAGCGTTTACGCCGTACGGCATTTCATACAAACTTTCGAGCCCTTATTTTTCGAAATTAATGACCGATTTTAATGAAACTTCATACGCATAAGCAGGATACAAAGGTCTAAAAAGTTAGTTGAGAATATTTTTGAAAAATAGTGCTACAGCCAAATTAGACCGATTTTAAATTTTCCATAGAAACAGAGATTTCCAGTTATCTTTTTTAGGGTTCCGTACCCAAAGGGTAAAAACGGGACCCTATTACTAAGACTTCGCTGTCTGTCTGTCACCAGGCTGTATCTCAAGAACCGCGATAGCTAGACAGTTGAAATTTTCACACATGATGTATTTCTGTTGCCGCTATAACAACAAATACTAAAAACAAAATAAAATAAATATTTAAGGGGGCTCCCATACAACAAACGCGATTTTTTTGCCCTTTTTTGCTCGATATCAAAAATGGCAACAGGTAGGCACTTGAAATATTCACAAAATACTCAGTTGTATTTTAACTTTAATAATAAAATTAAAATAAAATAAATATTTAAGGGGGGCTCCCATACAACAAACATGTTTTTTTCGGCGTTTTTGCCTTGTGGTACGGAACCCTTCGTGTGCGAGTCCGACTCGTACTTGGCCAGTTTTTTTTTCGCTATTTCAGGTTTGGTCCCATAGTAAAAGTTGTTCATAATGATGAGTACAAATGACCTCTTGAGAGGTTTTTAATGTTTTACCAATAACCGTGTATAGCTAAACGCGACTGCTGAGCGTAGGGTCCTGGGTTTGATTCCTGGGTCGGGCAAAGTGTTACTTATTGGGTTTTTCCACTGGGAATTCTTAGTAACAGCCCGGAGTTTGGAAGATTTTTATTATTTAACATTGAATGTATCGACTGGATGAATGAATGAATGAATGAATTGCACCGATCCCAGCGTGGTTAAACCAGACTCGATTAATCGAATGAACCCCAAGATTCGCACTAGCTCCTGTAGCCTCATGTTCATGGTGCTACAGCGACCATTGCATATCAAGGAATAGACCGGGGGGCGCGGTAATGGTAGGGAAGACGTGCCCGTAGGATAGGTAAGGATTTAAGAGCCTACCGGATATGCATCCTAGAGTAAGCATTGGACTAGTGGAGAGAATAGAGATGGGTAATTATTATCTATGGATGGGCATCTTTTATCGACCTTGCCGCCAGGTTGGTTCAGGTCGAGCTTCGTCGGTGCGTTTTTTGGCGGGTTTCTACTGCTTTCTCGGTTCTATTGTATGTAATTGCTTGTTTTGTTTTGTCAGATGTTGCTGTTTTTAATGTCTTCGTCGGAAGTTTCGCTACTATCCGTTTCCGGTTTTTGTAAGTTTCACTAGCAGCGATCTTGATCTTACTTCTATCTTCAGCTGGCATCATCATCATCTGCCTAGCCTTTTCCCAGCTGTATCCGTCCAAAAGTTGATTCCCTTGTCGAAGTACCTCAGGTCCTGTTTTAGATTGTCGTTCCATGTATCAATCCATTCGTCGGTGTAAATAGGTCGGCCTTCTTGGATTGGGCCTTGTACTGCATTGCTGCATGCAGTAGGTGTGGTTGCGGCGCCCGTAGACATTTGCGAGGTAGCACATCCTGTGGTTCTTGATGCGTTTGGTTACTGTTTTTCCGTCTACGATTTCATGCATTTTCTTTTGTCTTGGTTTTTGTCTTGGTAGAGTGGTTAATAAAGTTTCTTATGATAACTCGCTCATATCTTCTGAGTCTTGACCTGTTAGCTTTAGTAAGTGCCGATACTTATAGGCCATGTATCATGCTTGATGGTCCTATTGGTTAGCGATGTGTTTGTTCGTTGTGATTGGATATATCCCTTTAGTGCCTTGAGGTCGACATTGTCCAAGGGCTTTTTTTTTTTCGAAGGCGAGTACATAAATTCTTTTACCTGCACGCCGTTCTTCGTCTAAGACCCTTTTAAGCGTAAATATATGGTCGTCTGTTGATCTATTGTTTAAAAAGGTCGGTTGGTATTTGTCCAATTCCGTTATTGTCTCGTCTATTTTTTTAAGTGCGTAGTATGCGTAAATTCTGACCCGTGTTGCAAACCGATATGTGGCGATATTCATTCGTATCTTTAGGGTTATTGTTTTTTTTTTTTTGGGATTAGTACTTGTACGGTCTCCAGCCACGTGTCGGGTGCTTCGTTCTGTGTCCAAGCTTTGTTCATGTGTTTGGTGACGGCTTCTTGTAATATGTCTGGAATTGTTTTGTAAAGCTCGATTACTACTTGGTCAATTCCGGGAGCTGACCCGTTTCGCATTTTATTAATGATTTCCATCGCGTCATCCGCGATGGGTCCATCACACTGTACTTTAGTTATCGGATTGTTTGTATAAGATGGCCCTCGGATTTTTTAAATATTTTCTCCCATTTGGTCATCGGTATCTAAGTAGATCTTTTTCGACGTTTTGTTTGAAGTTTATTTCTACTGTTAAAAAGTATAGCATCTGCATGCATTTTGCAGGGTGGTTTCCCCCATTCATTGAGGCAGGCCCTACATGATTTTTGCTCTTCCTGATATTTAACCTGGTCTTGACTGGCCCGTTGGTCTAGTGGTTAGTGGCCCTGACTGCTATGCCGGAGGTCGTGGGTTCGATTCCCACCCAGGACAAATGTTTGTGTGATGAGCATGATCATTTGTTCTGTGTCTGGGTGTAATTTATCTATAATATGTATGTATTTAGAAATATATAAGTATGTTTATCAGTTGTCTAGTACCCATAACACAAGCTCTGCTTAGCTTGGGACTAGACGGCGTTGTGTGATAGTTGTCGAATATATATATTATATTATTATAACCTTTTGAAGAGTTGCCTGACATTCTTTTACTAGGTTGTACCTATTTGGATTATCTAGTTGCCTATTCTGTAGAAGTTTAGCTTTTTGTAGTTTAGCAAGAGCTAATCGATGATCTCTGGAGAGAAATGGCTGCAGAATCAGTTTCCTGGGCAGCCGCTTTTAATACTTCCGTTATGGTATTCCAGGGTATTTCGATGTTTTGTCCGTTGAGTTGATTCCTACATATCTTTTAGTTTTTTGATATGCAGTCTTGGTATTTTGTATTCGTGAATTTACTATTAAGGGTGACATAATGGCACTGTTTATAATTGAAATTCTTGTGTCGGTTTGTTTGTTAGCAGACCCCAGATTATTTTATGGTCGGATGTGCCCCTAGCGGCCCATTCGCCTGTAATAAGTTTGAAGAGTTTTTCTGTTGCATGTGGCGATAATTTGATCCAATTGAGATTTCTGAGTGCCCTTTGACCACGTTATCCTGCATGATGATCTCGCTTTTGTCTTTTTTTTTTGCAGTTTTTCTGTGTTGGTTGTAGAGCTCCTGAAGTCCTGAGTTTTTACGTGTTTCTTGTATGCAGGCTGTATGAACGCCCCTAATTGAGAGTTCCGCGTCTTAGTTAATTGGTAAAGGCTTATTATGTTGTGTTGTTTTGACGTTGTTTGATTTTTCATTAGATTAATCGGGTTGCTGTTGTAATGGTCGTCGTAGGCCATGGCCCAGCTATCATAGTGCTGGTCCTTGTAGAGGATGTGCATGTTGCTGGGTACTGGTTCGCCGGTAGGTGAATACACTAGTGTCTCTTGTATCCGTGTGCACGTGCAAATTTACAAGATAGAACTCGGACGCGGCGATTAATATATCCTCTCCACCTCAGAACGTCTTGTTATACTGCGTGATTGTGTATTTGTTAACCTTTGTTCCTGGGAGAGATTGCTGTTAGGGAGAAATGCTTGTATATTATTTAAGAGCGATATTATGAAGAAACCAAACCCATTACATTATTTATTTGATGGGCTATAGCTCGAACTAGACAATTGCCGGCTTTTGTCATACGCAAACTTATGCCCATTTTTAAAGAGAAAGCCTTTTGTTTTTATGGTATCGCAAGACCTTCTCAGCAAACATGTGCGTGGGTTCGTTTTTGAAAAACAATAAAGCTGACAGGGGACGCCTCAAATTTATGAGCCTTGCTATTTTTGTTTCTTAACTTAACCTTTTTTAACTTCGAGTCCAATTTTGCGCACATGTTCGAATCCAGGTACATGGATTGTGATCAGACATAGTGTCAGATATACAGTCATGGGCGCAGAATTGGGATACGGGTAAACGAGAGAAACAGCTCCTTTATGTACAAGACTTGACTTACAGGCTATGAAATAAGTTGCTTGTTCAAGGCAGTTTTGGTAATTTAGTACAATGTTAAATGAAGAAAGTCGTGGAGTGCGAATTCTAGAGCGATACCGTATTTTAGGCTAGAGTAATAGAGTGTCTTAGTATCCCTCGCTCCTCGATATAATACGAAAACATTTCCCTAAAGCCTATTTATAGCTTACAGTGATGTTAAATTCACGCGTGGCTTTAAAAATCCAAATTAAGAAAACAAAGCGCAGCCGGATACAGCTTCTAATGGAGATCCCTGAAATATACGGAAAGATCTCACCAAATTGGCCCGCTAAGGACACTCGACGTCACCAAGCTCCTCTGTTGGGAGGCTTAAGCTTCTGGCTTGTATACCAGGAACACACCCACACAAACAACACGCGATACACCGTTTCGAATTTCAAATTTGAGTTTCAAGCTGAGAGTTACGCCAGTTAGAGCCACGTGGTACGCACGTTGCATCAAGTATAAACAAAGGCTGGACCCGACACGTCCGTCCCCTTCGGCGGTCACTATCCGAATCCTAACATTGAATGTATCGACTGGTGAAATAAAATCATCATCATCATTTCAGCCGAAAGACGTCCACTGCTGGACATAGGCCTCCCCCAATTTTGGGGGGGTTTGCAGGCAGGCGGGTTGGCGATCGCAGTATGGTATGATGGTGTAATGCATAGAGAACGCTGCTGCCCATTCTCCGGTCTCCCTTAGTCGCCTTTTAACGAAACGGAAACGGAACCAAATTCCACGCGCGTGAGTGCGTTTTTATTGAATTTGTATGTAAAAAATCACGCGCGTGCGTGCGTTATCTGCGCCCCGCTGCGTGATGCGGTGCAGTGTGAGAATCGCCTTAAAGAATAGCACCACCCCATACTTCCCGTGGGTGTCGTAAAAGGCGACTAAGGGGCGTACCGGAGAATGGGCAGCAGCGTTCTCTATGCATTCCACCACCATACCATACTGCGATTGCCAACCCGCCTGCCAAGCGTGGCGATTATGGCAAACCCCCCCCCTTTTGGGGGAGGCCTATGTCCAGCAGTGGACTGAAATGATGATGATGATGACCACTAACGATTAGGAAGAGTGTGGGGCGCGTCTTCGTGGGTGACATTATCTGCAGCGGTGCTATTCTGTAAAAATCTCACCGTGAAAATTAGGTGAAGTGAGCGTGGAGTGAGCTGTCAATAGTGTCAATTCCTAGCAAAACCAAACTCACTTCACCTAAGTTTTCACGGTGAGATTTTTACAGAATCGACCGGCTGGTTAGATTAAGTTAGAGTGAAAAAACTTGATAAATATTTTCATAAGTTTTATTAGACATCATTTAATACAAAACATACAAATATAATAATTTCATATAAACATTGATTTCTTTACAGCGTTATACATTGTACATAACTACATACATTGGTATAATATAATTAATATAACGGAGAAGTGTATAAAAATATTGCACCATTTGTAAATACATAAAACAAAGTCGGGTTAGTTACACTACAACATTTATAACTCAGAAACGGCTGGACCGATTTTGATGATCTGAATTGTTGGATTTGTCTCCGCCCCGAATAGCAGAATAACTATTAAAACATTTACGAAAAAAATAATATAAAGATAAGTACTTCATTTTCTCATACATTTTGTATGGAACGGCTTTATTGATGATATCTCGAGAACGGATTGACCGATTTCGATGGCGGTATGAAGTTCGTCGGGTCAGCTAGTAGTATAATTATAACGGAGAAGTGTATAAAAATATTGCACCATTTGTAAAAAAAAAACATGGTACAGACGGCAGCACATCAAGTAACTACAATTTGTCAAATTTCTTTGATAGATTTTCAACTTTATCGCTAAAGCATAAGGTTCAAAATTGATTGGGAAAATTTGACAGTTTCGGGTAGCTTGATGTGCTGGCGTCTGTACAATACGACCTGTCTGAACACAGGCTCTACCTTTCGCGCATGTTCTCTCACTCACACTCGCCTCATGTCACCATTTGGTTCCAAAAAAAATGTTATTGCGCAGCCTTCTGCGCTAAGTTCAGACCAACTGGATAGTTGCGTAATACACTAATAGTAGCATTTTTGACAATTCGAAAACATTCATTGCGTTATTGAGGCTGTTGAGCAGACAAATTTTTTGAACATATGAAGCAATCTATTAGCAATATCCTTGGTGTGTTGCGAGTTAGCGATTGACAGGGCCGTATTGTATTTTATAGAACTGTGTGACCTAAACTCGCACTTCAGTCTAGACATGGGTCGCACTTGTAAAATCGTGTACCAAGGCCTCCAAGTACGTCCACCTTGAGAAACCAGGGCCTAAAACCAGGGCTGGAGATACTTTCAAGTATTTTCTATCTGCATCGAAAATTGATCCATGAATAGCATAGGAAATTGATCCGTGACTTCCTATAAATAAGGAGCAGAATCGCGTTTACAAATAAATACAAACCATTACTTGAAAGTATCTCGCTCCGTCGTGCCTCGACGTTCGAGTGCGTAGGTACTCAAATAGTTCAAGTATTTATTTGTAAACGCGATTGTGCTCCTTATTTATAGGAAGTCACGGATCAATTTCCTATGCAAGTATTTTTTTAAATACTTACAAACATTTAAAGTAAAAATACTTGCATACGAAATCGTTCCGTAGACTGTTACTGATAAGGGGCATAATCGCATTTGCGAAAACTAACGCGGTTGAGTACCTACGTAGTTGAACGAGTAGCCGTATAAAATACTTTGAAGTCTTGCAAGTATTTCGAGTCTGTACCTGGGGTGTGTACTTAGAAGCAAATACCTGCAGGGCTAGCATGGCCGAAGACATTTTATCCACGGGGAGAGGAGAAAATACTATTCCCCTCTGTCAATTTTGTCCACCCTCCGAGCATGGCGACATGGGTGGATAAACTATTCACGGTGGCAGTAAGCACGAGACATTTTTATAGTACAATTAATTATATTTTCTCCAAGAGATATACTTAAACCCACCATCTAAAGACGAGGACAAATTTCTCCCTTTGTTATGTCAAAATATCTGTAATTTTTCTCTTCCACTAGTCGCCATGCTATAGACGGGGGGTGAGTATCCACGTCTAATGTCAAAAAGTGATATAATTCTTTTTCCCCCTGTTGCCGTGCTTTGCAGGTGGATAAAATAATTTTATCCCTTGTCAGTGGAAATAACCGGTGGAGAAAAGTTTTATCCCCAGCCCATGCTAGCCCAGCTGGTGTAAAAACCTGGTCGCGTAAATACGTACTTTCTCTACTTCAGTCACTCTATTCTGTGACTTAAGTAGTTCATTTTGTACACAGTTAAAAAATAGTATACGATATGTGTGACTTAAGTAGTATATTATGCATATTATCTAATAGCTTCATATTTTCTGACTGACCGTTTTCTTGACAATTCAAAAGTGCCTGTTAATTGAAATAAATGCTTTGAGTTTGAGTTTATCAATAATGAACTACGTAAGTCACAAGTATCGTAATGAACTATTGAGTTTTTTTTATTAATTCCAAGGTATTTTTATGCGATAACAGAATAACAACAAGCAGCAGTAGTTCTTTGTATATTTTTTTTACATAAATTGCGTACCCTCCCACTTCGGCGCAGTCGGGTGGAAAGTTTAAAATCGTAGGTATATTTCATTTAATATATTTTGTACATTCTCTTTACATGGCATAAATTAACTATAATGTGTATATGGCATTATTTGTTATAAATATAATGAATAATTAACATTTAAAATCATTGTGCATTATAATTGTTTCCTATGGCGATTCTCTTAAATGACAGTGCGTATATTTGCGAATCCTGCCGGAGCAAACAAAATTCAACCTTGCTTCTAGTTGGAATATAGTTAAAAATAAATTAACTATAAGAGAGCATCAAAGCGGGCAGACGTTATTTTCTACTTTATTTTAAGAACTGCAACGTTGATATTTGTTTGGCAGGAGCACCCGCCTTGTATACAAACGATTCTAACGGATGTCAGAACCCAAATATTTCGGGTTGAAGGGATCGAACATTGTAGAGATGAGTTCTTTCAACGTCTAAATGGCTTCTTCCGAGTATATGTGGGTTCAATTGGGATCTATGTGGGTTCATTCGGGATCTAACTGCGTTGTTTCGGCATCTAAGTGGATTCATTCGGGATCTAAGTTGGTTTATTTGGAATCTAAGGGGGTTTTTAGGGGACCTTGGTTTGGCATGTAGGTTAATGCGGGGTCTAAGTGGGATCGTGGATTCTTTCAGGGGATTCTAGTTGAGTAATAGATCTTACAGATTCTAGTTGGGTTCTTAACAATATTAAGACGTGTAATTTGTATTGTATTTGTGCTTGTTTTAACAAGTCTGGCTTAAACTTTAGGAACTATATTTTCTTTGAGTTCATAATTAATTATTTAGGTAAAAGGAGAGGTATGGGTACATCGAGACTTCGATAAAGTTCATATAATTATGTTTCACACTTACATAAAAATTCCGTGTATAATTGATATAGTTTTTACTTAACATTTCATGGTTTTCGTCAATGATATTATAAGTAAAGATACGTACAGACACTGCGTCAATTTGCAGTGTTATAGCCATTTCAGACAACTGTCAAATAATAACAGTTGATGCGGACAATTTAAGTTGTCAGTTTGCATAACAATATTTTTTTCTAGCTTTACATACATCTGTCTAATCCAATTCTAGTTTTTAATTGACGTTAATTTCGCTTAAACAAATATCAACCTTACATTTGTGTAAATTGAGTAGATTTCAGAATGACGACTACCAAAATGTCATAAAAATATTGAAATTATAGCGAAAAGTAAACATTATGTGTAGACATTAGTTATTAAAAAAAAAAAACTACTTTACTGTTTTATAAATACAGTTGATTCCAGCGTGACAAGTATTTTTGAAAATGTCATAAACATATTGATGTACTTAGCGGAAACTAAACTTTATGTGTAGGCATTAAAGTTACAAAGTTGAATGGCTGCGCCAAATTAAAACATCTAATTCAACGTCTTATAAAGAAAATTTAGAGCATGTCATTAAGGAATGGGATGCAAATACGTGCGCGTAGGCAAGCGGTTTGGCAACATCGTCGCGCGCCCTTTTTTCGTATGGTTCCGTCAAAATTAGGTAAATACCACTATAGTCGAACTTTTAATTAGCTTCAGTAAAATGACAGCATAAATGTTACTTAAATGACTGAAATTGGCGTGTTTTTGTTTTTTCGCGGCCATCAACCAATTCTCGATTTTCTTGTACAGAATAGTGTAACAAATGAAACTTATTTGACATGCGTATGCAAACTCAGTCCGAAATGAGTTATTAAAGTGTCATTTTACTGCAGCTAATTTATATTTATCAGACTATAGTTCAACACGTTGCCAACTTGCTTCATGTTTTGAACTTTGCGATGACTGGATTGCATAACGGTCACACGCTAAAATTGATACTTTTATTTACTTGTTTTCGTAATTTTGAAAAAAAAAAGAAATTACTGGAACGACGATAATTCGTGTCTTCTTGAATGCAAGCATTATTTTCAAGAAATAGATTTGGGAAATGACAATTTATAATGATTATGTAACAGTTACTGTACCTCCTATTTCGAGTTGACGAAAGTTTTCAATTTCATCCTGTTTCCAAAATCACAAAACGTATCTTACTTATAACATCATTTGAATTTCCATATTTATATAAAATATTTATTTACAACTTAGCATGTGGCAGTAATCTATTCGCTTCCCTGAATCCTGTATCCGTAGCTCCATGCACAGTCGAGAAATGCGTGTTATCTGTCGCTTCGCCCGCGAACAGGACTCGTGGGGCTCCGCTGCTGTCTACCAGGGGCTGCGCTAGCGTAGCCCTTGCGTTGGGGAACTGAGGGGTGAGGACATTGTCGTAAGAGTAGCTACCGCGCGTGTAGGGGTTTGAGTACCAGGATGATCTGAAAGAGCAATTGATAATTGAGTAAGTTACATTTTTACATTACAGTACAGCGCGATTCAAACTTTATGGCGGGTCTGGAGTGCGCTACTGCGCAGTACCTCACCCCTCGCCCCCGCTCACATGTAACGATTCAAACTTCATGGCGGCTCTGGAGTGCGCTACTGCGCAGTACCTCACCCCTCGCCCCCGCTCACATGTAACGATTCAAACTTTATGGCGGCTCTGGAGTGCGCTACTGCGCAGTACCTCACCCCTCGCCCCCGCTCACATGTAACGATTCAAACTTTATGGCGGCTCTGGAGTGCGCTACTGCGCAGTACCTCACTCCTCGCCCCCGCTGACATGTAACGATTCAAACTTTACGGCGGCTCTGGAGTGCGCTACTGCGCAGTACCTCACTCCTCGCCCCCGCTGACATGTAACGATTCAAACTTCATGGCGGCTCTGGAGTGCGCTACTGCGCAGTACCTCACTCCTCGCCCCCGCTGACATGTAACGATTCAAACTTTACGGCGGCTCTGGAGTGCGCTACTGCGCAGTACCTCACCCCTCGCCCCCGATGACATGTAACGATTCAAACTTTATGGTGGCTCTGGAGTGCGCTACTACGCAGTACCTCACCCCTCGCCCCCGATGACATGTAACGATTCAAACTTTATGGTGGCTCTGGAGTGCGCTACTGCGCAGTACCTCACTCCTCGCCCCCGATGACATGTAACGATTCAAACTTCATGGCGGCTCTGGAGTGCGCTACTACGCAGTACCTCACTCCTCGCCCCCGCTGACATGTAACGATTCAAACTTTATGGCGGTTCTGGATTGCGCTAGTCCGCAGTACCTCACTCCTCGCCCCCGCTGACATGTAACGATCCAAACTTTACGGCGGCTCTGGAGTGCGCTACTGCGCAGTACCTCACCCCTCGCCCCCGATGATATGTAAATTTGTTACTGCGTAGCGACTCGCCTCATGTTCCGCCATAAAGCCGCCATAAAGTTTGAATCGGGCAGTACCTAGGTACGTCGTGACCGCTTTTATGGTAAGCGTCGTCACTGTCACTTCAAAGTCAAATCATGTATTTCAAGTTCAAACGCCAGCACATCCAAGCTATCCGAAACTGTCAAATTTTCCCGATCAACTTTGAACCTAATGCTCTAGCGATAAAGTTGAAAATATTTTATTCTATTAAAGAAATTTGACAGATTGTAGTAGCTTGATGTGCTGGCGTCTGTACCTACGCCATTAAAAGGCGCTTTCCAATGAGAAAATTTACATGAAAATAGAATTGATTCTATGTGCCCCTTCCAAAAGGTAGTTTCGTATTGAGAAGAAACTCCATTGGTTTTGTTAGCTTATACTGTGTCCCACTGCTGGGCAAAGGCTTATCCTTTTCCCTTCCAAACCTCTCTGTTTTTGTAAGGGTTCCATATTTTTCTTTTGAGGGACGGAACCCTAATAAAAAGCGATTAAACATCAGTAAAGTACTTCAATGCTGTCGATTTTTTTAGGGTGGGCAAAAAGTTTCTAGAGTGGGCATTGCCCATATGCCCATGATCTCTGGTCATGATCGCCCTGCAAATCTTATCAGATCGTCACACCACCTTCGTAGACCACTTCATAATTATTTTTATGAAATATTTTAAACTATATTGCCTCTAATTGGTCACAAATCCGAACCCCGGACTGTTCCCGAGATTTTTAATGAGGAACCCCAGATTCATAAGGACATACTTTTTCCGACCTGGGAATTCAGAAACCAGGACCTCATGCTCCGCAGTCTTGCAACCACTAGACTAAAGAGGCAGACGAGATGAAGATAATAACATTAAAAAATTTGTAATCCGCCATTTTGTGGCGGCGGCCATCTTGGACACACACAAAGACACGTCAAACTTATAACACCCCGTCGTTTTTGCGTCGGGGGTTAAATACAAGAATTTCGCCTTACCTCAACATAGCTATCGGCTCCGGTATCGTTCTGTCTTTGCCCATAAACCTCCTGATGAGTTCCATCACTTTCCTCTTAACCACATCCTCGGGTAAGATTTCAACCTAAAATGTCGGCAAATAATGTAGAACACAACTCTATAGACTCAACGTCACACAGAAGTGACACCTGCCGACACCAAGAGCGACACATTTAGACACTTGCAGCCTTATTACAAAACAAGGTTTATCTTTAGACCCAGGTTTAAACTATCGAGCCATTTTCAAATTTCGAACTTAATTCCGACAAAGTTAAAGTTCTTATTACAAAAAATGGCATTAAACCCGAGTCTATGTTGTCAATTTTGCATTAAGAACTTTCCATTCATCGGAATAAAGTTTAAAATACAGTAACTGTCTCGCAGGTTTAGGCTAGGTCTGAAGTTAGAACTCGTTTTGTAATAAGACGGTTGGTGTCACCAGATTGACGCTTGATGACACCAAAATGTCATTTTGTGACACTAAAGCGAGACAATGACACCAAGAGTGGCACCTGGTGACACTGAGTCGTTTTTTAGTGTGACAATTTTATCAATTTTACTAATGAAATACACTTGAATTTTAAAAGAAGTAGTAACCTTTTAGTTAACAACAGGCTTTCAAATGGCACATTACTTATATTATTTTAGATAACATTTCATATAAATTGCAATAATGTTTGATCTCAGTATTTGTAATTGATAAAATAACCACACTAGGAATTATAATGTTTGTATAACACATACTCCCAAATACTCAAACGACACTTAGCTTTAAGACATTGTCAAACGTGTTTATAGCACTGCGTGACCTAAGCCCGCACTTAAGTCACGCTTTTCTGTGACTTAAGTAGTATATTTTTACACAGAAAAACGTGACGTGTATAAGTACACGATACGTGTGGCTTAAGGTGAATGCTCCAACTACTTACTTACAAATACTTTTTCTGTTTTTTTTTTGTTCTTACACCTTTATGAAGTTGGAGGGTTGTATTGGTGATTTTGATGATTATAATTCTGTAACTACATACGTCTTACAGCCGCGAATAATATTTTAATCAACATACAACCTAGCACTGGCCTGCAAATTGCAAAAAACGCAAGAAATTTTGAATTTCGCGGGCTGGTTGGAGCATTCCCCTTAAGTAGTTTATTAATGCACAGCGTTTAGCACCCTCGCCAACTACCTAAGTCACACGTAACGTAATGTGCATGAAATGACCGTGGAAAGAAGAAGGGAAGAGTAACCGTGGAGTTTCTTGTCGGTTCTTCTCCATAGGAAACGACCACTTGGAACTGTGCACCTAGCTTCTGACGTTTCATAAGTGCCCATGTAGGTTTATTTGAAATAAAATATTTTGATTTTGAATGTGTATGTGTATTTCTGTCACTACAGCACAGTTTTAATGAGAGCGACAGCATAAGACTAAACGGGGACTTAAAATTGAGTTGCGTTTGAGTATTCAGCAGTGTTCATTATTTCTACAAAATGCTAAATGGGAGTGAACAGTGTAAGTATAATGATTAATTAAATTAAATTATGAGAACACCTGTGCTTAGACTAATTAAACATCTCATGCATTATACAAATGATTTAATGTAGCACCAAAGCTGCCATGTTGTTGTTATGTCAGAGCAAAAGTGGCCTTATTAGAAAAGGCCGGAACCCTTAATACGCTTTGAGGTTTCGCTTTTCACTTCCTAAAGCTTAAGTATTATTCAGTATTTGTGCAGTTATTTTATACTTGGATATAATAATACAACTTAATTACACTTAAAAATTAAATAAAAGTAATTTTAAACTTTTTTTTTTAGAAGGCGGATCCGCAGCCACTGAGCTAGTCCATCGAGACAGAAAAAGTATACAGGGTGAATTTTTCAAGTGGGCGTGGATGGCCGAATCCGAAACTGTGAGGAATTGCGAAAAGTACTCGAAAGGAGTCGGGGGGTCGATTTTGATGAAAACTAAAACTGCATCATTGGGTTTTTGAAAAATCAATATTTCTAGCCAGGCATTGAACCCGTTGATTTTGATTTAAAAAAAAATTGTATTATTACACCACTCGTCATGTTCCTAATTAGGAACAAATTCTGGATATTTAGAATTATTGCTTAACAGTTTGAAGGTTGTAAACCTCAAAAGTTGGGCCACTTTTGCACAAACACAAACTACATTGGAGGGTCTACACAGACGACAGAATTTTTATGCATTCAAGTAAGCAGCTTAAATACCCGGATACTGAAAGGCTCATCAAGCTAACAGGCTGTCAAACTCAAGTTATCTGCTACCATTGGCTGTCTTAAATAACACCCAATCATGGAATTAGAAAGTACTTTAAGGGGAAAGCGCTAAGGTAGCCCGCGAAATTCAAATGTTCTTACGTTTTTTGCAATTAGCTGGTCAGTATTAAGTTGTACGATGATTAAAATATGATTCGCGACCGTAACAAATATGTATTAATAGAATTATAATCATTAAAGTCATCAACACAACTCTCTAAGACCAGGTAATCCCACTGAATGACTGATTTCATGAAATCTTGACATTTTACAATTATTGTACTAAATTAACAAGTTGTATTACTGATCCTAATGATTATAATTCTGTAAATACATATTTGTTACGGTCGCGAATCATATTTTTATCAACGTAAAACTTAATACTGACCAGCGAATTGCAAAAAACGTAAGAAAATTTGAATTTCGCGGGCTACCTTAGCGCTTCCCCCTTAAAGAACAAAGCCAATCAAATTACTCGACATAAGTTTGACAGTCTACTAGCATATTTTGTGTTGATTAGCCACTCAGAAACCAGGTGTAAGTGTATCAGAACTGCGGTTTCTCTATCCTCTGCAAAAACCCACAAAAAAAAAATCATGCTATTAAAATGTACCAACCAGTTTAGCACCATCACCACTAGTCCAAAGTGTCAACGAGGTCAACGACCCCATGGGGGTACTAGCCCCAAATATCTGAGTGGTCCAATAGTCCTCTTTAGACACTCTCTTTCTGTCAACCCCATTCCATACGAAACCAAAGAAAGTTACAGTTCTGGGCCACCATGCTTTAGGGAAGTGCAAGACTATTTTATCAACCACTCCTATCGCTAGATTGTCGATGGCAACCACTTTGTCTTTGGGTAGACTTGGCGAAAATATCGATGTATGCCTGGAATTTTAGTTTTTTTTTTTGGTAGTGTCAATATAGCCAGAATCTTTTTTTCTGAGTGAGATTTACACGCAATTTCTGGAAAGCTAATCAACAAAAACCTTTATAGCACTTTTTGACCTAAATCCGCACTTAAGGCACGCTTTTCTGTGACTTAAGTAGTCTATTATTTGCACAGAAAAGCACGACTTGAGTGCAAGTTTAGGTCACACGAGTTATAAAATAGTTTTCAACACACTTGCTCGTAAAGTGGCTCTTATTGAACCGCTTTTAGGCCCATAATGCAGTGTATTAAAAACGCGTGCTTTTTCTTTACTTTAATCCACATGTGCTTTATTTCCACAGATAACTATTTACTAGTCGGAGATGCGCGCTTTTTTAATCTCATCAATTCACTTTTTTTTTAAGTCTGTATTGTCCTTGGTCCCAAAATTAACTAATATTTATTTACCTTAAGGTGAATGCGCAGGGACCTCGGACAATTTAAGGTGAATGCGTAGTAGTCTACCACTGCGCATTCACCTTAAATTGTCCGCAAAAACCTAAGAAAATTTGAATTTCGCGGTCTACCGCGAAATTCAAATTTTCTTAGGTTTTTTGCAATTTTCAGGTCAGTGTCAGGTTTGTATCTTGATCAAAATATGATTTGCGACTCTAACAGGTACCTACATCTTTACAGAATTATAATCATTCGAATCATTAATACATCTTTCTTATGGAAAAGTTCTTAGGGAAAAAAATTTAACTAGAAAGATTCTATTCTAATGACTATAATTCTGTAAATACATATACAGAGCGTTAGGTTAAACGAGGGACATACTTTGAGGGGAGTTAGTACTCATGAAAATGAGCAACTTTTACTATGGGGCCGAACCTGAAATCCCAAAAAAAACTCAGCTGTTCAGTACATTTTACATTTATTTATTTTTTACATTTCTGTTCAGCTATGCGAACATAAATGTAGGAAACGGCTGATTTTTTTCGCGATTTCAGGGTTAATCCCATAGGTATTAAAAGTTGTTCATTTTCATGAGTACTAACTCCCCTAAAAGTATGTCCCTCGTTTAACCTAACGCTCTGTATATTATAGTCGCGAATCATATTTGATCAAGATGCAACCTGATACTGACCTGCAAATTACAAAAAACGTAAGAAAATTTGAAAAAACCTAAAATTGTCCGTGGTCCCTACCCGAAACCAAACGGAAAAGACTCTGACTGGCGTTCTATCATTGCGGATTCTCACTGATTTAATCTAGGTATATTTCTCTATGCCAATAGTACTTTCTAATTCCATACTAACTAAACTACAATAGTTTTTTTTTTTTACAATTTTTTTTACATGCTCTGTGGTCAGTGCTTTTATTTACACTTGCGCGCGCATTGCTAGTGCTGGCTATGCGGAAAGACAAAACCAGCGCGCCATTTTCCATACAAGTTAATATTTAACAATACAAGTCTGTTTTTTTCCTCGCAAGTGTGTTGAAAAACGTCGTATGAAACGCGTGTGCATCGATCATTAGACTCTCGGCTTTCTTATTGCGCTCGCGCGAATAATATCGCCTCGAGCATAATGATCAACATAGCACACATGTATCATAATGTACTAATACGATACGTTTGACTTCATTAATCTATGACTATACTGCGTTTAGCAATTTCGTTAACTAATTTCACGCCGTGCAATAATAATCGGCTTCTTAGGTTACACGTATCGTAATGTACTATTTGTGGATAGACTGCCAACATATGGTAAGTGCTGTGACGGTTGACTGAAACAACAACATCTAATCTCATCACTTGACAAGAGTTTGACAATTCGTCAGCTGATTTTTGTCTTGATTTACATTTCAGAAATCGGGTCTTATTAAAGTACCCACGACGATAATTGTAAAGCAATACATTTAACTTTATTTTATTTAGAAATTAACAACTACATAACAACGAATGTTACAGAAAGTCAATATACAATGCGAAGTAATACTGCAAATGTACAGATCAATATAATATATCGTCGTGTGTAAAATAAAATAAAGACATTGGCGCTGATTCTGTTGTTCACAAACTAAACTAAATTTAAGTTCATGCATCTTTTTCTTTCTATTTCATTAAGAAAAGGACAGAAGATTAGTTTAGTCCTGTCAAATTAAGTTACTCCATAGACAACTTTAGACGAGATTAAAAAATTGGCTATTACAAATACGCCAATTTACGTCAGGCGCTGACTAATTTGACAGGACTAAACTAATATTTATCTTCTGTCATTTTCTTAATGAAATAGAGAGAAAAAGATGCATGAACATAAATTTAGTATAGTTTGTGAACAACAGAATCGGCAACCATTGTTCATAATTATAATATTCCAGCTTTATAAAAAATAACTTTCCAGACACGTTAGATATTTACGCCAGAATGCGAATGCAGAAGAATATGAGCCATAGACAAGCAACAGATGTATGAACCCCGTTTTTTTTTTTAACATGCCTATTAAAACTCCATGCAGTGAGTTATGGGTTCCAGTAGATACCATGTTTAATCTGCATTAGGTTCCCATATGTAGGTAAAGAAGATGTATCTTATGTTTTAGTTTTTACTGCAAATATATAATTTGATCAGTCCTTTTCTTTAAACGCGATCGAATTGCATTAGTGTATTATTGCGTTTCCTCGTCCCCCGCGATGAAAGTGACAGACTTATTTGCCTAGATATTAGTACTCGTGGCGTCTCCGGTTGGTTTAATACTCAAAGCTAAAGCGATCGGTCGCGTGTTTGTGCTACGATCACGTTGGTAACACGGTGTAACCCCGCGTCCTAGGGCACAATAGCGAAGGGTCAAATTTTGTAAGACGTATGCCGCAGTAGATATCTTTAATATTATGATTATATTATTTGTCAATAGAGTACTGACTGTGCCATTTTTTGAAGCCAATAGAAATCGAGTTGTATGGAACGTTCTCCACTGGTTCGCTTTGCAACTGACACCTTCTGGTTTTCCGAACAAAAGTGACATACGAGTATAAATGCGTTGATCTCATACTCGTGCGACAATCGCTTTTGTTTAAGCGGTTAGGCGCTTTAGGTCAGTAATAGTGGTGGTTCGGTTCCCTACAAAATGGTTGAGCTGGATGGTACTGATCCACGCGTCATGTTCGTGAACGGGCGCCGTCGGTTGAGACCGGTCATCTCTTAACTGCCAAGGCTTATTTTTAATCTAATATTTTGAATTGTTTCTTCATTTGTCTTTTTTTACATTGTTCTCACATATAGAAGCAACAAGAATAATGTACCCAGGATTTTGTAATATCTTGATTTAAAAGAGTGTCCATGGATCCTTGCCCGTTCTTCTCCATAGAGATCTACGTTTTGGCTAAGCTTCAACTTTCTGACTAACTGACAGACTATTTAATTTTGACAAGTCAAAAGTGCCTGTACAAGGTTTAATTGAAATAAATGCTTTGAGTTTGAGTTTGGTAGTAATTACTTTTATTTGTTTTAAAAGTGTCTAATTTGAGTGATTTTATTTTCAGGAATGAATTTATCTGAACATACTTTAAGGATGCTTTAAGACGATTCGACTTGGTTGGGCCCCACCAAGTATAATCATCTGCTAGTACCTCAAAATATGTGAAGTATTTAAACTATTATATTGTTCAAAGTATCAGTAAAACTCTTTAGTGTTACACATTTTAAAGTTTCGGTTGTTCAGGTCAGAATAAAATAACTTTATTATACAGGGTTATTGGTAAAACATTAACAACCTCTTAAGAGGTCATTGTACTCATCATTATGAACAACTTTTACTATGGGACCAAATCTGAAATCGCGAAAAAAAAAATCTGCTGTTCCCTACATTTTGACGAGTAATACGAACATAAATGTAGGGAACACTTGTTTTTTTTTCGTCTTTTCAGGTTTAGTCACATAGTAAAAGTTGTTCATAATGATGAGTACAATGACGTCTTAAGAGGTCGTTAATGTTTTACCGATAACCCTGTATATTATAGTATTTACATGCCATTTGAGTGAACTCGCAAAAATACTGCTGTTCCTTTTATGATAGAAAGTAGATTAGAGTAGGCTTTAAGTTGTTGTTTTTATTTTATTTTGTTTTATTTTATTTAGGGAATTTGGTGCATACTTGTACAACTAGTTTTTACGTTATTCATAGTTTTAAATTGTAAGTTAAGTTAATTTTAAGACTACGCTATCGCATTAGGTATACACCTGTAATGATAGTGGTAGGGAGATTTTAATAAATAAATCTATATATACAAGGTGTAACAGAAAGGGGGTATCGACCCTGAAGGAGGTGAATGTGCTCATGAAACTAAACAACTTTCCCCAAAGAACATAGGTCGAAATATGAAAAAAAAAATTTGGCGCTAAACTGTAGCGCTAAACCGCGCGTCGACCGGTCGCCTGACGCGCCAGCTGCTATCAGAAGTACTCACGCGCTCGCTCTATGCGACGGCGGATTATTGACCCCAGTTTAGCGCTACAATTTTATTTCATAGTAATAGCAAATCAATGATTTGCTATTACTATGGGAGGTCCAATTTTTTAAATTTTGTCCTCCCATAGTAATAGCAAATCAATGATTTGCTATTACTATGGGAGGTCCAATTTTTTAAATTTTGGACCTCCCATAGTAATAGTAAATCATTGATTTGCTTTTACATACTATGGGAGGTCCAATTTTTTTTTTCATATTTCGACCTATGTTCTTTGGGGAAAGTTGTTCAGTTTCATGAGCACTTTCACCTCCTTCAGGGTTGATACCCCCTTTCCGTTACACCTTGTATAAAAGAAAGTCGTGTTAGTTTATAACTCAAGAACGCCTGAACCGATTTAGTTGAAAATTGGTGGGGAGGTAGCTTAAAACCAGGAGACGGACATAGGACAGTTTTTTTTAATACTTTTATTTACTTATAGGAGTAGGGTAGGCGTAGTGTAGGAGTGGGTTAGGACTAGGGTAGGAGTAGGGTAGAATTAGGGTAGGAGTAGGGTAGAAGTAGGGTACGAGTAGGGTAGAAGTAGGGTAGGAGTAGGGTAGGAGTAGGGTAGGAGTAGGGTAGAAGTAGGGTAGAAGTAGGGTAGGAGTAGGGTAGGAGTAGTGTAGGAGTAGGGTATGAGTAGGGTAGGTAATAATTTATATAGAAAAAAAACGTTTGCCGGGTCAGCTAGTAATAAATAAAATTTCAAGATCAACCATGCTATAATATTACTATCTATAAGTTTCTTTCAAGTTGTTTCCCGAGTCTTAATATCATGCACAATCCTTACATACCCTCTTTTCCGTCACCTTTCGTGCAAGATTTCATGCAGTGGTCGCAAAACTTCCAAAAAAAAAGTTCACAATTTCACCCACCCTGTATTATAAGGGTCTAATTAAATTAGCTAGCGAAACTCCGCACACGACTTGGGTATGGATATCTAAAAACGAGAAAACAATAAAGAAATTAATTTAAAGTTTTTTTATAGTTTGATTTATTAATTTTGAGAACGCTACCGCTGGTAATTTTGTTACTTGCAGTTTGAATTGAGAAAATCTAGTTTTATCGTGTTAAGATAGTACCCATCTCGTCCTCGGAGTTCCGCTAGCTAACTTATTTTGACTCTGTATATTGTGGCGATTAGGTTATCACATTAATTGAAATCACGACTTACATAGTATAAAACAATGTCGCCGAAATGTCTGTACGCGCATAACTTCCGAATGACTGCACCATCATCTGCCTAGCCTTTTCCCAACTATGTTGGGGTCGGCTTCCAGTCTAACCGGATGCAGCTGAATACCAGTATTTTACATGGAGCGACTGCCTATCTGACCTCCACAACCCAGTTACGAGGTAATACGAAACCCCTTGGTCAGACTGGTTGTCAGGATTTCGGGCTTCTAACTACCCGGAGCGACTGTCAAAGATCCACGAATGACAGCCGGGACCAACGGCTTTACGTGCTTTCCGAGGCACGGAGGGACCATCCACGGACCAACCGCCGCAAGCGTAGCTTAACCTGTTCGATCGACCTGTGCGGGCTGTGCGGCTGTATTTTTATATTATTTGCAAAATTCAGTTTTCTATTTTTAGTAATATTCTTTATTTTACTATTTTAACAGAATGATAACAACTTGTAATAACCGCTATACTGTATAGGGCTGATTCTACCAATGCCAGATACTTAATTATCTTTTATCCGAGAAATGAAATTGACGTCTGACAGTTCTTGTGTGGAAAAACTGACAAAAATTCAAAATTTACTCTCAGGATAAGACTTACTCTAGGTATTAAAGTTTGATGAAATTCACCCTTAAGGTATCAAATCGGAAAGGGATCGGCACCGTATCGCATTTCGCCTCGCCGCCGCCGTCAAATAGGTGTCAACCTAACGTAAACACGTAACCAAAGCGGATCTGAAACTCCGATACGTCGACTCGGGTACGGCTAGGCGACGCCGCGCTTACGGCTCGCCGACCGCTGGTTGATGATGCAGCAGGCAGGCCGGAGGGGTGAGAGGGGCAAGGGTGGACGAAGGGACGTAAGCGCGGGGACAACGAGCCGTAACGCACCGCACCGCGGTTTGTGAGCTTGTCCCGAGGCCAGGCGATTACGATACGATTCCGATTAGTGTGCGTTGTAGTAGGGAGTTTCATACAAAGAATACTGAACGGCTCGAGTTGATACGGTGCCGATCTCTTTTCGGTTTGATACATGTGCCTACCTTTTATGTGATAACCTAATCGAAAACAACCTGTATAACCAAAAAAATCTACCTACCAACTTGGCAATTTCACCACAAGACCACATAGTCAAAGCATTGGTGTTCCCCATAGGAGGGGCGGCCCCACTGAAGTTTGTCACCCATTCATCCTCCTTGCTCAATTTCTGTCTATCTTCGTCCCTCCAGAGAAAAGGGAACCAGATAGTCCTGTTCCACCAGGAGTTTTCAAATAAGAATATAACTTTGGCTACGACGCCGATAGATATTTTCTCTATGGCTGTCACTTTTTCTTCTGGCAATACTGGCGAGAAGAGTTTGTCGTGTCTATGGAAAGGAAAAATTGTTTTGTTTGTAAGTTTTGTAGCAATGTGGGTTATGGTGAATGGATAGAAGTAGACCGCGAAATTCAAATTTTCTTACGTTTTTTACAATATGCATGTCAGTGTCAGGTTGTATCTTGATCAAAATATGATTCGCGACAATAACAGGTACATATTTAGAGAATTAGAATCATTAATACATATTTCTAAGTTAGATTTCTACCATAAGAACCAATCTCTTATGGAAAAGTGCTTATGGTAGAAATCTAACTTAGAAAGATGTATTAATGATTCTAATGATTATAATTCTCTAAATATGTACCTGGCAAAAAACTAAAATACAGGTCCAAAGACACCGACTTAAGTTATTTTTCACTTTGTAGTGTTTTTTGGAAGTCGGTTTTTTTTTTTTTGTAAAAAAGTTTTTATTTAACTTTAATCATCAGTGTTTTTTTCTTGGTTAAATAAGGGGTAGAGAGCAGTGGTGGCCCAGTGGTCACAGACACGACTTACGAGTTGTAGGTCGTAGGTTCGAACCCAGACAGGCGCTTTACTTTGAGTAAATTATTTCATCACCACTGCTCCCAAAACGGTGAAGGAAAACATTGTGAGGAAACCGCCATGTCCTAGAAGCAAAAATTCGATGACATGTGACATCCACCAACCCGCACTGGACCCGCGTGGTGGATTACGGCATTTACGGCCCACTCCCTGTCACAGAGAGGAGGCCTGTGGCCCAGTAGTGGGAACATTATAGGCTGATAATGAAATAAGGGGTTGTTCATTTATTACGTAAGACGATTCGAGGGGGAAGGGGGTCCAAAGAAGTCTTAATTTTTCTTACTTTGGGGTCGGAGGGGTCTACATTATTCTTACGTAAGATCACAAAACTAAGCAAAAATTATAACTTTATAAATTTTGCAATTTTGTTAGATACTGATTATACATAAGACTCAAAGGGGGGGCGGGGCGGGGGGAGGGGAGGGGGTGCATTCAAATCTTATTTTTTCTTACGTAGGGAGAAGGTCAGAAATTGAAAGCTTTTGCTCGGTAGCCGTTATTCTTACTATTCACAAAAAGCGCTATACAATCAGAAACTAAAGAGTTTGTTTGTTTGAATGCACTAATCTCAGGAACTACCAGTCGGATTTGAAAAATGGTTTTTGCATATTGTACCCCAACACTTAACCTTTTCGCCGCCAACGTACACAAAACGCAATGCCGCGCCCAGCGCCAAGCTATAAATGTATAACTAAATATACAGTAAACAGTAGTGATGGGGATATCGTCATATCGATGAATAAGATTTGTACGCGTAAAGTTAAGATTTAAAGTTGATTTTACGAATATAAATAAAAACTGATGAAATATTTCCTGATTTGTTTTATTTCACAGTATCCTTAATAAGAAAAAACAGTATAAATTATGAGTATCAAAGAAACTAATACATAACTCAATTAGAACTATAAGGAATGGGGTACATCTCTATTTGTTTCATGATCTCATTCTTTAACTTCATATCAAGTTATTGGCACTGAGGGCACGTTGAATTCGATTCTGATCAGGGATGGGGTCAATGGTCTTTCTTTCTTCTATTTTTGTTTATTCCTGTGTTTTTTTAATAACTTCAGTCAACGTTTTTTACCGTAGGTATCTAAGTGGCAGAATTTTTAATTGTTTTTAGATGATTTTTATACGAATTGCAATTAGGTTTCCTTTTTTTTCTTTGAAAAGAATTTCTAAAAAAGTTAAAATTACAGTGCTTTCATACACTGTATTTACCATAATAGTGTATAGAGTACAAAAACAGTACCTAAATCTACTGTAATTACAGTGCATCTGGAGATACAGGGCTCACCGAACATTTTACACACTTATTGAATTCCTACTCTTTGATGAATAAACATTATTATTATCATCCAGTTAGACATAGGTATGTACCTCAGAATTATATTCTGGTTCAATGTTCTCCACAAAATACTCCGAGTCCGATTCCACACCTTGCAAAATTTTAAGAAGTTCGTCCGAATCAAGTTCTTCACTCATTTTTCTATTTGTTATCAAGTGAAAGAAAGAAAGATGCGTGCGCGCGAATTCGATTTTGTGCTGCACTATGCCAAAGTGACCTTGACAGCCGCACGCCTATGACGTCACTGACCAACTTCTATAGTAGTTCGTGGCACTCGGTGGCGCACAGGGGCATAGACGACCAATTGTTTTGTAGAGATGGGAAAATAACTATCGACAAGAATTGGTAACAACTTTATAATTACGTATCGGCATCTACGATGAAGGTCGAAATTCATCTACTATCCTTTGTAATGAAGTAGATAACTAAGTTCATATTTTATTGACCTCAAATTGTTTTCGATATTCGTAACTTTCTGTATTTATAAATATTTCAATGGTGAAATCAACCTTTCACGGCACATCACTGGCCAACTTGATATGAAGTGATTGGCGTTCTGAGGAAAGTAACAAAATTCGGAGTTTCTGTTTTTGCCGATTTTAGGACAAACTAGGGCTTATTTTGTGTAGAAAAATAAAAAACAGGGTAGTAGACAGTGCTATCTTACATAATAAAATGAAACAAAGCTTTTAATCACAGTAAATTTATTTTAATAAGATAGTTAAAATGAACAACTTCTATAGAAGTTGTGGCGCTGGTGGCACGAAAATCCCGAACTTCTATAGAAGTGCTTGGCGGTGAAAAGGTTAAGCCAACTACAAGACCTAAAGCGCTGTCGGACTGCATAGTAGGGCAACTTCGGGCGCCCCGCCTGGCGGCGGCGGCGGCGGCGGCTCCCGCCAGCTTCGGCCCGCACGATTTATTCCGAACATTTAAGAACGTAGCTAAATCACCACGGATTTGTTTCGAAGAGACCAGTTAAAAAAATTAATTTAAAAAATAAAAAAACCCGACTGCGAAACTGAAAAGCTACAAACAAGCCCATTTTAAATTAAATAAAAGTTGGAAGCAGGCGGGACCCATTTGAATTTTAAAATACAATAAAAATGATGTGGGTCCCGCCTGCTTCCAACTTTTATTTAATTTAAAATGGGCTTGTTTGTAGCTTTTCAGTTTCGCAGTCGGGTTTTTTTATTTTTTAAATTTATTTTTTTATTTCCAGCTTTTTAGTTTACAAATGTGAAAGATTTCGCAAACGATTTAGTTCTTTGTACTTGTTTTTTTACGTTTTGTCACTTCGAATTACTTTTAACCATATAAGTTATATATATTTTTGTAATCACCTTTTAAAACCCTTTATTTTGATACCCCACTCGATAGGTTTCGAGAAAAAAAAAATTTTTTGAAGACATATTGCGCCATAAATCGGCCATTTTAATTTTTTTTTTCAATTTTTATATACCCAGTGTCACTCTCACAATTAAGACGAATCTAACGGCACCTCTCAAGCTGAAATCGATCAAGCCGTTTAGGCTACAGAGCGTGCCAAAGAAATATACATACATACATACATACACTCGAAAAACATAACCCTCCTTCTGACGCAGTCGGGTAAAAACCGTGTTGAATTCAATTGCACACTATTTTGTAAAACCTCTTTTAACTTTGCTTAATCGCAAAAACGTGCGCAGTTGACGCGAATTGAACACGGGCTAGTAGAATTCCGTACTAATACAAAAGCGTGTGGATTTCGCGAGACCGGTGTCGCCAGTTGGACACGGAAAGGGAAATACGCGGCCGGTCCATTTGATTTTACGCATTAGACATTTTCCTGCCGCTCCCGCGCCGCCGCCGCCCCGCTGCCCGCAAGATTCGAGGCAGAGGCCTTACAGTAGTGTCATTTTGACAGTTCTACAATATTCATTGCATTATTCACGTTGTTGAGCAGACAAATTTTTCGAACATATGAAGCAATGGATTAGTAATATCCTTAAAATGATTCAGATTGTGATTTATAGTGTGTTATGCAATACAGGTGCTGATCATTTTGAACGGTCTGTTCGTCCCAAAACACCAACTGCCCAATTATAATCCCCATACTATTATAGTCTTTATTACGAAGAAAAAAAAAGCCTAAAATCCAACCTACCAACTTAGCTCGGTCTCCACTAAGCCATACAGTGACTGCATTACTACATCCCATAGGTGTAAGGGCTCCATCAAACTTCGTCATCCAATAATCCTCTTCGCTAATATCTTTCTTGTCTATGCCTTTCCATAGAAATAGAAAAAAGGTGGTATTTGGGTGCCAAGAAGGACTGTCAAATAGTAGTACAACCTTTCCTTCGACACCAATAGACATTTTTTCTATGGATGTCGCTTTTTCTTGTGGCAGTGGAGGTGTGAATAACGTAATGTGTCTATAAAGAATAATAAGCAGTGATCGAAATAGGCAGACTATATTTACCTAAGCTTCGGAGAACAGAGACAGAAAGTGGAGACTTCCTTACGACGACATTTTTTTTTTTTTGCCTGGAATTCGGGAAAAATCTTAAATAAGTTGAAAATGAGCTTCATTTAAGATGTGTAAAGGCTATTCTTGCATTTAAGAAATCTTAGGAATTTTCACTAAACTAATCTAACTTAAATCATGTATTAGAACTATCCTTAAACTAACCGTTGTTGCATCAAATCTTTCAATACATAACACTTGTCAATGTGTAACACCTAGGTAAAACTGATTTCTAATGGCATAAAAGGGACTTCAATATGTATTTCAAACGTAGGTACTGTAGATTTACGACTCTTAAAACTATTACATTATCTTTTTGTGAAATACACAAATTACGTATTTACTCTTTCCCTGGTTACTATGCCGGTGTCCTGAAACTTTCTAACACGTGTCGCAATTTGAGATTCAGCAATACAGATACAGGATAAAACAAATTTTTTTAGAGGTATAGGTTCTCTCTCTGCTCTGCGAAGTTTAGGTAAATATAGTCTGCCTATTCCGATCACAGATAATAAGCCAATGACCAAAATGTATGGAGCCAATCATTACTCCTAAACTACACAGCGCCACATTAAGTGATACTAACATAGTTATTAAGTTTTATTTACTAACAAAATTGTTACTATATTATTATGTATACTTAGGTTAAGGTATGTATCTATGGGTCTTTGTTACCTGATAATAAATGGTTTATTATTATTATTATTATTATTAATCTTTAATGGCGTGGTGGATTATGGCCCACACCCTCTCACAGAGCAGAGGCCTGTGTCCCAGTAAATACAGTGATTATGTATTTATTTACGTTATAGGCTGATTATGTCCCGTTAATATAATGTCTATACTCTGATTAATGCCATTTTTGATTGATGCATAAAGTTATTCTGATGTACCCAGAACTATGATAGATCAAACTTGACATTTACCAATTTTCCTACATCCCCTTTTGTCCAAACTGTCATGACATTATCTGCCCCCATAGGGGTTGACACTCCCGCTATTTGCGCGCTCCAGTCATCCTCTAACCCCTTCTTATCCGCCGGATACCAAACGAACCAAGCGGAACTATTTTTGTTTGATCCCCACCAAGTTTCGGGGAAATGTAAAATAACTTTGCCTATTAAACCCATTGATACATTGTCTATGGCAGATATTTTGGTTTGTGGCAACACTGGTATAAACTGAAAAATATTTATGTTTTTATAATGTTGGTATTTTTCTGGAGTCACCTAAAACGTTGCAAATATCAAAATCTTGCAAGAAATAGTAGTAGTGGAACTCTTTGTGAAGGAGCTCGTCCGGGGAAGTACACGCGCCAGCACATCAAGCTACTACACATCTGTCAAATTTCTTTAATAGATTTTCAACTTTATCGCTGAAGCATAAGGTTCAAAGTTGATTGGGAAAATTTGACAGTTTCGGGTAGCTTTATGTGCTACCACTATACATATTTCTGACGCCAAGCGTCGCTGTGTTCCGGTCTAAAGGGTATGTGTGCCAGTGTAGTTAAAGGCACGTGAGATATTTCAAAAAAATTGCTTAATCTAGGGATCGAACCTAGCACGAAACAGTGTCCTCAACTCAACCGGCCGACCGCTTAACTGAAACGTTGCTAGAGGTAGCTGCGGGGTGCGGGAGGGGAGATAGTTGTCACAGGTTGACGAATCACTGAGCTCTCGCATCACGTCACCACACCCCTCCCGCACCGAGCTTCTACCTCAGGCAACGTCTCATTCAAGCGGTCGGCGTATAATTGCCTTCGCATTTGCCAGTTATGCTAAGTCCTGTGGCGCCATCTACAACGCCACATGCGAACTACGCATCCCACTGACGTCACGCAAAATCCTGCGCAAGCGAAGTTCGACGCGCAACTAACTTTTCTATGGAGGATAAATGGACCTGGGACCTACACACGCTCAGCAGATATTTTTGAAGGAGCTCGTCTGGGGAATTACTACACACTATACTTAATTCTGCCGCCAAGCGTTGCTGTGTGCCAGTTTGTTGGGTATGTGTGCCGATGTAGTTATAAGCACATGAGACATGACAGATTTGTCTCTGGGATGGCAACAGCGATCTCTCTGGTATCGTAGCATTATGCTGAGATAGGAGCATTTTTGGGGTCGCACAGGTTTTTTTTTGTGTTGTTAGTTACATATGTTCTTTTTTTAGGGTTCCGTACACAAATAGTGCTAACGGAACCCTATTACTAAGGCTCCGCTGTCCGTCCGTCCGTCTGTCAGTGGGTTGTATTTCAAAAACCGTAATAGTTAAACACTTGAAATTTTCAGGAAAAAAAAATAAAGGGGTCTCCATACAAGAAACGTATTTTTTTCGTCGTTTCTTGCCTTGTGTTACGGAACCCTTCGTGTACGAGAGCGACTCGCACTTGTTTTACTGTTAGTATTTCCTGTGCGTGTCCCATTTTTTTTTTCTTTCTTACAACCAGATGTAAGAGCTCGCTTCTCAAAAAAAAAAAAAAGATTTAAACACTTACCTCTCCTTCAGTACTCCCAAGGACACGGTAACAATAACATTTTTGGCTCTGTAAGTGGAGCCATCCTTGCAGGTCACCAGTACATCCTTTGTAGGGTCATGTGGCCAGGTTATCTGGGTGACTTCCTTCTGAAGCTTGATGTCCAGGTTAGGGTAGCCAGGGCCGTTGTTGTATGTGTTCTGGGGTTTTGAAAGGGAGGGGGGTATGAAAATTATAACATACTAGTTGCGCCCCGCGGTTTCATCCGCATAAGTTTCGATCCCGTGGGAATAACGGGATAAAAAGTAGCCTATATGACAATCCAGGGTGTCAGCTACCTCCATACAAAATTTTATCAAAATTGGTCGAGCCATTTGAGCGTGAAGAAGTAACAAATATATATACACACACACTCACAAACTTTCGCCTTTATTATATTAGTGTGATTATCATTTTGCCTATACCCCCCGACGGGATCTACTGCCACCTGTTATGTTGCATTTCCATGTTATAGGAGGTAATAGTTCTAAGGCTGCGTTTTCACCAGAGATGAGCGAGGATTCGTAGCGAGAGATGTGTGTGAAACCAACCAATAACATCGCTTCATTTTTATAACTTGAACTAAGTTAGCGTTGGTATTGGTTAGTTTTACACACATTTCTCGCTACGCATCCTCGCTCATCTCTGGTGGAAAACCAGCCTTATTATGTCTTCTGTTGCATTGATGCCAGCTATCGATTTAAATATGCAGGTTTCATGTGTAGACGCCATTTTGAAAAAAAAAACACAGTGGTACTCCGGGAGTGCCGACAGAAGAGAAAATAAAACACAATCAGAATACTTTGCCATCACTCACTGGTCTGTGTGGTGTGGTGCCGGACTTAAAGAATAGAACCACCCCTTACTTCCCGTGGGTTTCGCAAAAGGCGACTAAGGGTCGTACCGGAGAATGGGCAGCAGCGTTCTCTATGTATTCCACCATCATACCATACTGCGATCGCGAACCCGCCTGCCAAGCGTGGCGATTATGGCAAACCCTCCCAAAATTGGGGGAGGCCTATGTCCAGCAGTGGACGTCTATCGGCTGAAACGATTACGAACGATTACTCACTGACATATCGGATACACATTAAAACCGAGTACATCCCGAGGACAGCCGGACTCATCAGAAGCGAGTATTTTTTTAATCGTCTTATAAACAAAATACGCGGTGTCGCTTACGGTAACAGTGTCGCGAGTTCAATAGTTTTGTCCCATCTCAAGAAATGCCCAAAACGCGCCTAAAGAAGTTTTCACCTCAAAAAAACAAAATGGCTACACAGGGTCACATGGGTAATGGGTTTCCACGGACTTTCAAAGCCCTTTCGTTCTGAAGTAACGTGAATATCGAAAAAATTCAAGTTAGTACTTACCAACAAGATCTGGAACAGTGTCTTATACCCATGTCTGTGCCAGCTCATATGCTGATGTCCACCCAACTCCTCATACCTCGACTGTGTGGACACATCGTTCCAGCTGTTAGATGACTCGTAGTTGTCTATGATCAGGTCTAGGAACTGCAGCAGATTGTCCATGAAATCCTTGTCGTTGAGTAAGTGAGGGTACTTTGTTTTTATGTAGTCTGTTAACCTGGAATGAGAATGTTATGCACGTTAGAAATAAATATTTATATGACGGAGAAGGTATAGTGTGTGTCGTTATCATCAGCCATATTTTAACTACTGTGGGCGTACAGTGGGTATGTGTTGGTTATTGTGCAATAGAAAAACAGTTTGCAGTTCAAATCAGATTATAATTTCACGAACAAATTAATTTTACTAGCGAATCACACACTGTAGGTACACGACACAACCAGATACGGAACGCGGGTCAGTTTCTGAGGACATGTTGTTCGTACGATGTCCATTGTCCAATGTCCAAGAGCTCCACATTGTTCTGTCGTTGTCGACTCCCACGAACTCAGGCTAGATTCTGTTAAGCGCCACCAGATGGCGCTAGCGTTCCGAATAGTCAAACGAATGACCGGATGCGACATATACAGGGTTATTGGTAAAACATATTATATATACACTTATTGGTCATTGTACTCATCACTATGAACAACTTTTACTATGGGACCAAACCTGAAATCGCGAAAAAAAGATCAGCTGTTCCCTACATTTTGACGAGTTACACGAACATAAATGTAGAGAACAGCTGATTTTTTTGCACCTTTTCAGGTTTGGTCCCATAGTAAAAGTTGTTCATAACGATGAGTACAATGACCTCTTCAGAGGTTGTTAATGTTTTCCCAATAACCTTGTAACTGTCATTCTGACAAGAATTTTAACCAGTTGCTATGTTCCGGTTTGCAGGGTATGTGCGCCGGTGTAGTCAAGCGCGGATCCACCGTTGTCAGCACGAGGGGCATGCCGACAACCCTAATAGACTTGTGACGTCACAATTTCACGGTCTAATGAGATCTATAGGCTGATGATATCAAGGCATAATATAGGAAATCCGAAATAGGACATTTCGGATTTCCTATATTATGCCTTGATAAAATAGTAAAAATGCAATGAATCGTGCGTAAAATCTTGGCCAGGGGCTCAGAGGGCGTCATACGAGTATATCGGTCAGCGGGATTGTCCGAAAGGGTTACCGCTGGCCCGGAACATAAAGGGCTAAGGAAGGAACACGGGTGGGTTTTAGTCAGTAAGAGTCTGACACTCCCTTCCGTTCCACCCAGAGCGGTAAGGGTCATTTGAAGATTTCCGAACCAAAAAAAAAAATCGTCATATATTTTGTAAACGCCTCCTTTGTAGGAATGCACTATAACGATCACGAGCGAGTCGAACTTGGCCGATTTTCTGGTGGCTGTGACCACAAACTTTTTTGAGGGCTAGATCCTTATAGGCACATGAGATATTACAGCTTAATCTGACTGCCCCATTGGTCTCGTGGTTGCAAGCGCGACTGCTGAGTGTGGGGTCCTGGGTTCGATTGCCGGGTCGGACAAAATGTTATTGGGTTTTCCATTAGGAATTTCTTAGTAACAGTCCGAAGTTTGGAAGTTGGCGGTTTAATACCCCCGTGCCTCGGAAAGCATGTAAAGCCGTTGGTCCTGCGCCTGAACTCTCCGCGGTCGTGTCGGATTGCCGTCCCATCGGACTATGAGAGTAAAGGAACAGAGAGTGCACCTGTGTTTGCGCACACACTTACTATAATATCTCCTGCGTACCTGGCTAATCTCCATTGAGATTGGTCACCGTGACCGAAAACGGTCGGGGAGGCTTTGTCTCTGAGATGTCTCTGGTACTGCAGATGCCACTTACTGTTAATAACTCATTGATTTACTTTCTAAATTCAATAATTATTCATGTGTTTATTGCCAATTTTCACTAGGAACACAAAACATTCGATTGAGCTAGAAACACTGTTAATAACTATGGTTTTATTCACTAAGGTACTTTGATAAAAAGTAATAAATTTATGTTTAGTATCTATCGACGTCCGAAATGCCCTCAAAATCATGATAAGAATAATCTGCTTTTATCTGTACAAGTCGATAATTGCATCAAAATTATATGTCCACCCCGATACCAAATTATCATCGACAATACAAAAAAACTCAACGTCACAAGGTGTTTTAAAATCATCATCACAGATGGTCTAATCTTTTCCCAACTATGTTGGGGTCGGCTTCCAGTCTAACCGGATGCAGCTGAGTACCAGTATTTTACATGGAGCGACTTCCTATCTGACCTCCACAACCCAGTTACTGGGTAATACGAAACCCCTTGGTAAGACTGGTTGTCAGACTTTCGGGCTTCTGGCGACCCGTAACGACTGTCAAAAAACTTGCCAAGTGCGAGTGGGACTCGCCCACGGAGGGTTCCGTACCACAAGGCAAAAACGCAGAAAAAACATGTTTGTTGTATGGGAGCCCCCCTTAAATATTTATTTTATTTTGTTCTTAGTATTTGTTGTTATAGCGGCAACAGAAATAAATAATTTGTGAAAATTTCAACTGTCTAGCGATCGCGGTTCTTGAGATACACCCTGGTGACAGACAGACGAATGGAGAGAAGTCTTAGTAATAGGGTCCCGTTTTTACCCTTTTGGGTACGGAACCCTAAAAAGTAAAAAGAGATTTCTATGCCATAGGATTCTACTCCGTTCACCTTTTTATACCCTGTTTTTGTTCAAACGTTAAAAAAACAACCGGTTTTTTTTTGACACTGACTTAAACCTAAAAATAATCAAACGAACAATTTTTATATACATTCTACAAAAATAAAGATTTGACTGCGACTCACCGCCTGGTAATATACCGCCCCAAAGGCTCCGGCTTCTCAGGCGGGTCATCAACAACTCCCAGACTGAAGGTAATCAGGTCATTCAGTAAGTCCTTGTCTCCAGCGCTTCCGTCTGACCGGTATACATCGAAGTCCAGGTTTTGAGGGAGGACGGACACGTTGTTCTGTATCGCCAGGTCGTAGATGCGAGAGTCGAACTGGCCGTGGATCCTGTAGAAGAAAATGTGGTTAGATGAGGATAGATTTTGTGAGTGATGGTTTGGGTAAGGGTAGGTCATTCCCATTCTCAAATGATATTCATTATTCCCACATAATGTGACTGATTTTTCCTTTAAAGATACTCCGAGCATAGCTCGCTCCGTAGCGAGCTGAGCGACCTTGAACCGGCAGACCAGCCCGGAAATGCATCGGAGTCACCAACATAGCTTGCAGAGTAAGCAAACTGAAGCGGCAGTGGGCTGGCCGTGTTTGTCCAAGGACAGGTGGCCGGTGGAGCAGACGAGTCCTGGAGTGGAGACCGCGTATCGGCAAGCGTAGTGTGGGACGCTCCCCCCAGCTAGATGGACCGACGACCTAAAGTTGCTTGGAAGGTACTGAATGCAGAAAGCGGAGGACAGGGTGTTGTGGCGCAGTCCAGCAGTGGGCTGCGATAGCCTAAGTTAAGTCGATTGAATCTGACCATTATAAGGGCTTTAAAAAAAAGCTTTCGAGTTTGTCCCGATTTACACTTATGTACAGGCAAGACAAGAGATATTACAAAATTACAATTAGGTCCTTTAACTACAACATGCGTACCTTGGTTGGCAAGGATTCAGAAACACGTTACATTGAGTCCGGGGAAAGCAGCTTAGCATTAGTAGGGAATCTTATACACTTATGGTAACCTCATAACAAGAATCAATGAGACTAACAGTAGGGCTTCCGAAAATTGGGAAATTGTTGCCTTATACGAGCCTCCACCCGCTAGACTCAAAGTAAAGCAGTTTTTGGACACTTAATTGATATATTTTTTAATACGTCAGAGCATGATTATGATGGGACTCCCTTTTCCGCACTTAGACTCACATTCGGTTAGTTGTGCGTGGGGATTCTGGCTAACAGAGCCAGGCTAGCTCCGCCCAAAAGCACAGAAGCTTCCTGGGAGCTTCACAGGCTTCGCGGAGCGACCTCATTGTTCCGAGGATTTCTGCACGTTGAGATGCCACGGCCTCGCATTCCAGGATGACGTGGGCGGCTGATTCTGAATACGTCAGAGCACCGCAACAGGCGTAAACCCTGCTTGAACCTGTTCTTTGGTGTCAAGTATTGTTTGTCCAAAATATGTATGAGCATGTTCGAACACACGCTTCAGGGAATTATCTCTTGCAGCTTGCATGCTATTTCAAACTTTTTACTTGTAATTTCGTTAATTATTATCAATTAATTAACGAAAAACTGCTCGAGTATTTTGCTGCTCAGTTTGCGGTGACCCCTTTTTTTTGGGTGGGAAATCATCAAATGACCCGTCCCGCTCTGCGTGGAGCGGAAGGGAGTGTCAGACTCTTACTGACTAAAACCCACCCGTGTTTCTTCCTTAGCCCTTTATGTTCCGGGCCAGTGGTAATCCCGCTGACCCGGCAGGCTTCAGCCCTAAGGGGCTCCTCAATTTATGCTGACATCTCTTTGAGGCGCGCGTAGAACACGTACGCGCCATAACGTCAAAGTTCGTGTCACTCTTAAATGTCAAAATTTTGGTCGATCATCGTCCTCGAGAGTAAAATATAACTATAAGTAACTCACCACTCAGCGCCCAACTCAACGACACCATCACCAAAAGGCACGGTGTTCACTCTGCCACCGACTCTGTCCATCGCTTCGAGCGCTAAGACCTTCTTACCAGCCTTGGATAACGTGGCAGCGGCCGTACATCCTGACGCTCCCAAGCCAACTATGATCGTGTCATAGGATTCTGGCATTTTTGCGCTGAAACCAATTGGAATTGTTAGTTAGTAAAATAAATCATCATTCAGATTCCATCTTTAATTCCAGATTGACATCCATTGAGATCCATAGAGCAGTGGTGGCCCAGTGGTAACGGCTATGGCTTTCGAGTTGTAGGCCCTTCGTTCGAACCCAGACAGGCGCTTTACTTTGTGTTAATAATTTCGTCGCCACTGCTCTCAAAACGATAATGGAAAACATCGTGAGAAAACCGGCATGTCCTAGAACCAAAAATTCGAAGACTCAGTGCGGGTTGGCATCTACCAACCCGCACTGAGCCCGAGTTGTAGATTATAGCCCACTCCCTCTCGAAGAGAGGGAATATGGGCATACTGGAAGTAGGAAAGAAGGCTGCTATATAGACTCAATTGGAATTAGAGGGTCACATCAGCCGCATGCACGATGACTGCTGGGTAAAAGTCACAAATGGTGCATGAAAATGAATGGCACCGCGGAGGTCTGCCCAGAGAGAGGTGGTGAGACGACCTGGTCGCGGACCGCGGAGGCCGGTTCGTGGTGGCGCGGGAAATGAGCTCCTGAAAGGACTTAAGGTAGGCCTTTGCCAAAAGTGCATATTATACGTTAAATAAAGTGGCAATGGTACGGTCATTTTAGGCGAAAACCGATGCTCGTTCGGACAGACGTGTTCTTGAGTGGAAATCGTGAATAGGCAAAGGTAAATAAGGGCGTCCTCAGGCTATAGGGGATGAGGGGAGCCCAGGATCGAGTTGAATGGCGTGCGATTGTGGGAGCCTATGTCCAGCAGTGGACTGCTAAAGGCTCTAGGTCAAGTGAGCGAACGACTAAAAACCCCGTCATCCCCTTTGAACCTAACCTGTCTTGAGTCGGGGTGCCCCATGTCCCGACATATCTCGATTTAGTAAAAGACAATGAGAAATTAGAATACAAGAGCGAATGAAGCGAGCTCGGGACTTAGGGCACCCAACCCCGACTCAGACAGGTTAGGTTCTTTTAAGCCTTGTAGACAGAAATAGGAGCGCCGCGAAGCGGGGATATATTTTTTTTTTTAAACTTAGCCTTGACCTTCGAGTCGTTTCCGTATGGTTTTAATTTCCTTAGGTTCAGATTATTTTGACCTGTCTGTTCTCCCACATCGTTTTGGTGCTCAAAACGGCCAAGTCAATGTCCTAATTAAGTGAATTGCTATTGTATGCACAGTACAATTGAATTAATTGAGAGTTTGAGAGTAAGACTCCTATAAAGTCCCGACTCATGGGGAACATTGAAATTTTTTGAATGACCATTACAACCAGTCTTAACAAGAGGTATTGTCTTACCCAGTAACCGGGTTGTGGAGATCAAATAGGCAGTCGCTCCATGTAAAATACTAGTATTCAGCTGCATCCGGTTAGACTAGTAGCCGAACCCAAAATAGTTGGAAAATGGGTTATGAGGCTGCCATGAAATATAAAGAGGGAAATCTCACTGGAGAAAAAAAAAAACAAACCAACAACAATTCTGCTTATAGTCCAGGGCTCGCAGAAGCCTCTTAGCCAATCTATACTGTCCCACAGCTAGACAAAGAGAAATTGGGGGAGAAAAAGAAAAGAAAAAAAAAGTTAAAGTAAAATAAGGAATTTCTCAGTAGCAGCCCCCCTGAATCTTGGCAATAGACTTGAACATAACTGGGAAAAGTGGGAAGGCAGGCCTTTGCCTGGAGGCTTATGATACACTAGCAGCGCATAAGTGTCAATCCCGTGGGAATATCGGGATAATAACTATCCTATGTCCTTTCCCGGGACTCAAATTATCTCTATACCAAATTTCATCTAAATCAGTTCAGCGGTTTAAGCGTGAAGAGGTAACATACAGACACACTTTTGCATTTCTAATATTAGTATGGATTATGAGGAGATACCTACAGATTCAGTAGCAAAGACGATAAATAATACCTATTATTTATTCAGCAACATCTTAAATTAAAGCTAGATTAAATGATATCGCTTTAATTTGAATTAAAGCGATATCATTTAATCTAAATTGTGTGTAACGTGTTAATGTAAACAAACCATTCTAATGATAGCTGAGTCAAGTCATAAAAAATGTAAACAAACTAACAGCTGGTCTGATGTTATGGAAACTTTTAACTTATTGTTCAATATAACAACAAAAGGAAAATTTCTCTTGAAGCATTCTGTAATATTTATTAAGTTTTCATTCAACATTGCAAAGAACTAGCAATATTTTATTCTTTCTTCTCATAGAAAATCCCTTTTTTTACTAGTTTAAAAAAAGAATAACTTAGAGTTAGGTACTCACTTCAATTTACCGACAAGGTCACGATAAAAAAAAGTTTGTTTAGTCGATTGGTGACCTCCCAACAAAGTTATCACAGTAAACTGAGTAAACTTTCGCGCAGCGCACCCATGAACCGACTGTGATTAAAATAATTCTGTAGGTTATATCTAACGTGCACTGTCCATGTGTACCACAACAGATAAATATATAAAGGAGATAAGGAAATAATTATATAATAAACCACTTAATTAGTGTTTTTTAATCTAGATAGGGTGTATTTTTTAATTATCGCCGATTCTGGGAAATAACAATTTGACGTTTAGTTCACATATGGAGTTAAGCCTGCCAGCACTAGAATTTTAATTTGCCGAATGTCATTTAAGAATGGGTAGCAAGAAGTTCATTAAAAAATTTATCGATAAAGATTTTGCATAAAAATAAAATATAATAATATATATTTCTATGTATCTGTTAATAAATAAATATACATATTAGTAATAAGCAGTAATAACACTGGGTTGTGGACACAGAACACTATTACTCCTAGGTTGTGGACTTAGAGTACTTTGTCTAAGGTTGTGGAGGTCAGTTAGGCAGCCGCTCCATATAAAATACTGGTATTGGCATCCGGCATCCGGCCTCCGGCTCCAGTTAGACTGGAAGCCGACCGACCCCAACATAGTTGGGAAAAGGCTTGGCCATGATGACATATTAGTATTAAGTAAATTACTATACAGAGTCTTAATCTATAGAAGTATAGACAGCTTGTCTTATTTCCCAGCTTACAAGTGTTTCATAAGTTTTAATTGAAAAATACGACATTAAAATTTAAAAATTCATTACGAAATTGGTTTAATATCGTTGTAATATTATGGGACTCTATAGCATCAGATTATTTTTCTTTTAAAGAAAGTGTTTTTTTTTTGCAGATATTATTATCAGTTACAGTATTTTTACCTCACGAAGCGACACGAGCTTTACTTGTGGTTACCAAGTGTACAAACGTAATGTGAATATAACTGTGTTTAAGCGCAGGAGCTCTCGGTGTAGTGCGAGACAATGGCTAATTCAGAAGTGTGTGTGTGCGTTATGTGCTGACGCCACTCGGCTTCCCGCACACAATCACAGCGTGTTCGTACACTTGCGCTTTACTTGTGCTAATCAAAGCGCGCGTCGCTTCGTGAGATAAAAATATTATATCAGGCCCATTGTATTTTTATATTTTACCCACAGAGGCTAGTAAAAACAGTACGTGGCAACACTCCAACTGTCAAAATTGGAATAAGCGTTCCATGTCCTAAAATTCTGGATTTTTGGCATTTACATTACTTTAATGGATTTTTCCACTGATAGCGGTTGAGGTTGTGATAAATGACAAGCTTAAAATCGAGCACGTTATTGGAAGAAGTAAAATTTAATAATTCCGCCATTCCAAATGTTTAGGTGGGGGTCACTGGTCTGTATTATACTAGTACGCGAGGTCAGTGGGGTCTCCTATAAAAACACTGCCCGACCCAGGAATTGAACCCAAGAACCTACGTTCAACAATCGCGCTTGCAACCACTCTGCTAACGAAGCTGCTATTATTTCAGAACAAAAAATCTTCTCAGTCCTACCCACTCACCTCTATAATACAACTTGTATTAGAGAGGTCAGTGGTCCTACCACTTCTGAAATGCATTGTGTAATATATAATTTTTTATTAGTTACGTTTCTTTGTTGATTTAGGGCTGATTTTTCCAACGCCAGATAACTTTATCGGAGGAATAATTTTGAATTTTTGACAGCTCATCCATACTAAAACTGTCAGACGTCAATTTTATTCCACGAATAAAAATTATCTGTCCATTGAAAAATCAGCCCTCAGTTAACTACGTTACACACCTACTTCATGTATTAAATATTTGCATGCCCTCATTACATGGCGTTTGTCTCTTTGCACTACAATTTTATATCATCTTTTGTACGGACGCCGCTACCCGAACCTGTCAAATTTTCTCAATCAACTTTAAACCTTATGGTACATTTAAAAAATTTAAAACGTAGACAGAGCTTAGACAGAGTTAGTTTCTCTGTCCACAAAAAAATGATTTTAATTTGATTTGAGTACAATCTAGCTCTTATAATATACTGGTCACACTGTACAATATTGTAGTACGATAAGGCTTGCTTCAATTTAATAGTAATTTAGATTTTAACAGGTAAAGTACGCTCTTCCGTTCATAGTCAGTTTATTGATGACTTAACGATCGTTAACAGCCGGTCTGAGGTCATCAGTCAAACTGTCTAGGTACGGTCCACAAAAGCAGAGCATCATCTTGCTATCATAAAAAATGTACCTCCTTTTTTTCGTGTCGATGGTACTCTTCTTCGATATTTTATATTGTTTGAGCGCGTAGATGGTCATGCTGATTGCGGCATCAGTGGCATTCTTTAAGCCATTCAAGGTGCAGCTGAACCGGCTGAACGAACACTTAGGGCACTCAAGCAAGTGGGGCTAATAATTCCGATCCAGCCTGTCCCTTGCTGCTCTCCGCCGAGGTCCGACCCCACGGGAGGTGCTCTTAGCGTGTTGTCGCTTAGTTTTTAAGTTTCTTAAATCCTGGTTGGAGGGCTTAATTTATTGAGGCACCCACGCAAGTCCGGTTAAGAGCGTTTACGCCGTACGGCATTTCATACAAACTTTCAAGCCCTTATTTTTCGAAATTAATTAACTGATTTTAATGAAACTTCATACGCTTATAAGCAGGATTCAAAGGTCTAAAAAGTTAATAGAGAACATTTTCGAAGAGAACATTTTCGAAATGTCTTATTTAAAAAAAGATAATTGTAAATCTCGGTTTCTATGGAAAATTTAAAATCAGTCTAATTTGGCTGTACTGCAAAACTATTTTTCGAAAATGTTATCTACTAACTTTTTAGACCTTTGTATCCTGCTTATGCGTATGAAGGTTCATCAAAATCGGTTCAATCATTTCGAAAAATAAGGGTTTAAAAGTTTGTATGAAATGCCGTACGGCGTAAACGCTCTGCTAAGAGCGGCTCTTAAGCAGACAACAAGCACCTAGGTTGAACTGCGAGATGCCATTCCAGGAAAAAAAAACAATCGACAACGTGTCGCTCGTGTATTTAAGTACCGTACGCTTCACGAGCTGCATGTTGTCGACGGCAGCCGCTGACACGCGTCAACGGTTAGTGCCGGGGCACACGATGGCCGCTTTCCGAATTAGCTATAATCGCTCACAGCGCTCACATCATCTCACATGCGTTCCGATTTAGATATTACGATTATGACAGCTGAGAGCTGTCAACAATTCGGAACGCTCGTGAACGCGCTCACAGTACTTACTCAACGTCAAAACAATATTATTACAGTATTTCTTTGTATAAACACCACATTTCTTCTTCAGTTCTTCTTCTTTAGTTAGGTGGCGACCACAGACTAAGAAGAGAAGTTACCTTGTGGCGACTGTCAGCCAGAAGCACAATTTCGAAAATGCCACGTTAGTTTAATTTAAAGATGATGCAACTCAAAACAAAACACACACTGACACATCCTCACACACACTGTCATTTTTGACAGCGCTCACGGTGATATTATTCTAGGCCATGGTCGCCGTTATCGCAAGAAGGCGTATGTCATGAAGTCATCTAAGATGATTCATGGGACATCGTTATCGCGCTCACGCTAATTCGGTACGGGTTTAAGCACCCTCACATCGATTATTTCCCAACTCGGAACGCAGGGGATGCGTTGCGGCGCCGCACCGCAAAAATTCGGACGAATCGGCGAGCACACGAACTGCTTGTGTGCCCGCCGATTGGTCGAAATCCTTGTGTGCCCCGGCACTTAGGGCGAGGCCACAACACAGCGTTGCGGCGCTGTATCGCAAAAACGTCGTCGCACAGCAATACAATGCGTCATAGATTTTTACGATGCGACGCCGCAACGCAGTATTGTGGCCTCGCTCTTACAGTTGCCTTTGTCGTCGACGCGAGTCGCTCGTGTTTATGCACACTAAGCAACAAAAGTTTTTAATATATTGAAGTGAAACTTCTTTACGCACGCTTGACTTGGGGAGTAAGCTGGCGAACGCGTGACGTAAGCGTTACGAAAAGTGTGATCGGGCAAGGCGAACGGAAGTTAAGTGGGGGATATAAGCAAGAGACAGCAGTGCGCGCGCACATTTTCTTTCTCTCTTTAAGTTTCACTTCAGTCGTGTAGTCATAAGCACACTCGTTTTTTTAGAATAGAATCGTTTATTTCTGAGTACATGGTACATAAAGACATTAGACGGAATCACATATACTACCATTGCTGGTGTAGAAATATTAAATGAGTATCTAATTTACAAAGTCACATAGTTATAAAGCATGCTACATTAAATAAAATTTGAAAATCAACAAACAAACAAAAAAATAAATAATAGTAGTTAGGTACTTTATGGAGCACATTATTTGTATGCATACATAATTAAAAATTAAATGTTATTCAAAGTTAACTATTTTATATAATGTCATTAAGCAATAAAAAGTCATCGAACAGTATTATGATAATGTCAAAAAATATTCTGAAAATGTCAATCCATATTTATTATTAATACAATGTCAATATTTATTACTAATATAATGTCAATATTTATTAATTATACAATGTCAATATTTGTTACTAATACAATGTCAATATTTATTACTAATACAATGTCAATACAAGGATCTACTAATTATACAAAGTCAATATTTTTGATTTAAAAATTCATTAACTGAATAGAAACAGTTATCCAAAAGCCAAACGAAAATTAATTTCTTAAATTTATTAGTAGGCAACACTCTAATGCGTGCAGGTAGTTTATTAAAAATTTTGGTTGCCATGCAATAGGAATTCCTGCTGTATAAATGTAGTCTCTGTCTAGGTACCAGTAATTCGTTTGGATTTCTGTTCTGTACTCTTTATTGTGTTAAGTCATTTAAAAACTGATTAATTAGTAGTGATTATAAATAATTGAAAGGTCAACTAACAAATAATAACTGTTGAGATAAATAAATAACTAGGTAGGTACCTATTATAACATTGGTGTTTAGGAGATGTTTAAGTACAATAACATTTTCAGCTATGTTTGCTTTAAAATAAAAAACTGGCCAAGTGCAATTCGGACTCGCACACGAAGGGTTCCGTACCACAAGGCAAAAACGGTGAAAAAAAAACACGTTTGTTGTATGGGAGCCCCCTTAAATATTTATTTTAATCTGTTTTTAGTATTTTTTGTTATAGCGGCAACAGAAATACATCATCTGTGAAAATTTCAACTGTCTGTTTGTCTGCCTGGTGATATACAGACAGACAGACGGACAGTGGAGTCTTAGTAATAGGGTCCCATTTTTACCCTTTGGGTACGGAACCCTAAAAACAATCTTGCTAGCCTGCAGCTTGTTTTTGCATATAACTGTTTCTATGATAAGGGTAGGTACGCACGGCCACACATCAAGTTATACATTTCTAATTTTAGCTGACCTCGCATTGTATAGGTTTTTCGTACAATCAGAAGTCAGCTTATACTGCAGATGTATAGCTTTATGTGTAGCCGTGTGTATCATCAGAAATACAGGGTTATTTGAAAAACACCAAAAACCTCTTAAGAGGTCATTGTACTCATCATTATGAACAACTTTTACTATGGGACCAAATCTGAAATCGCAAAAAAAACATCAGCTGTTCCCTACATTTTGACGAGTTATACGAACATAAATGTAGGGAACAGCTGAATTTTTTTTTCGCGATTTCAGATTTGGTCCCATAGTAAAAGTTGTTCATAGTGATGAGTACAATGACCTCTTAAGAGGTTTTTGGTGTTTTTCAAATAACCCTGTATAAACACACTTCTTTAGTTATATCTATGGTAGGTACAGTCCGCACCGAAAGTTGAGCACACACTAACACTTTAGTTTTTGAGAAAGAAAAATAACAAACTACGTTTATTTGCGGTAAGACAGGCCGCAAATAAAACAAAATTCTAAATAAAACATCGGAATACACGTAAGTACTTAAAATTTATAGAAAATGAACTCATAGCTAATACGTGTAATGCAGCAGTTTAGCGAATCATTTTGCGTCAATTATAGTGACAGTGTTATTACTTAGATGTTAGTTGCTGACCGTGCGCTCCTACCATAGAGATATAAAAAAAGCAAACATAAAAAAATATAAAATTAAATCTTATTTCTATGGCTCCTACCATGTCATGGCCGTCGTCTTGCCGTACTCAGTTATCCCATTAACGCTTAGAAAAAGATACCATACCTAGTCCTTACAGTACAAACAAGGGAGGTATAGTCAGTATTTTTATCAAAGCAGACAAGATCAGGAACTTTATCGAAACGTCACAATTATGCTCCGGACCGAAATTCGGTAGCGACGCCTATTCTCAACATGATGCAGGACGACTATTCACAGGAGTACCTACCTATTAAGTAATAGTCCCACGAGTGTGTGCGTAAACACACGTCAACTCCCTCTTTCCTCACTCACAGAGCATGCCCTCACTCTCATAGTCCGATGGGAAAACACTGCGTAAATGACCGAAGAAAAAACTGAGTTCAAGCTTTTTTTTATTCTTATTATTAATGATTTTAGAACTGGCCAGTATTTTCTTTTAAAAGCCCTGTATTCCATTACCTAAAAATTATGAAATAAAAAAGTTACTCACGGACCAGCGTTCCCGCGCGCGGCAAACGCGCAGAATAAAACAACACTATACCACAACATGGCGGACTGTAGTAGTTAAGTGCTGCCCGTTGACCGTTTGCGCGTATTTATACTCATCGGCAAGATAACTGACTGTAAGTGGTCAGTTATCTCGCCGATGAGTCGACGAAAAAGCTCAATTTAATAAATACCTAATACAGTGATAATATTAATAAAGTTGCTATCTAATCGACCGCATAGCCTTTTACGTAATATGTTGATGAAGGCTTTTAGTCTAAACAGCTGCAGAAAAGTTAAAAAGTAAAAATAGGAATCCATAAGGGCGAAGCAGACTAAACTTTTACACTGAGTTTGTTTCTTTGGTGCCGTCGCAATATTTTTAGTTTTGTTATTTTTTCCCATGTTTTAATAATTATTCTGCTATTCGGGGCGAAGACAAATCCAACAAATAAAAGATCATGAAAATCAGTTCAGCCGTTCTTGAGTTATAAATGGTGTAACACGTAACTAACCCGACTTTGTTTTATTAGGGTTCCGTACCCAAAGGGTAAAAACGGAACCCTATTACTAAGACTTCGCTGTCTGTCCGTCTGTCTGTCACCAGGCTGTATCTCAAGAACCGCGATAGCTAGACCGTTGAAATTTTCACAAATTATGTATTTCTATTGCCGCTATAACAACAAATACTAAAAACAAAATAAATTAAATATTTAAGGGGGGCTCCCATACAACAAACGCAATTTTTTTGCCCTTTTTTGCTCGATATCAAAAATGGCAACAGGTAGGCACTTGAAATATTCACAAAATACTCAGTTGTATTTTAACTTTAATAATAAATAGTAAAATTAAAATAAAATAAATATTTAAGGGGGCTCCCATACAACAAACATGTTTTTTTTTTTTGGCGTTTTTGCCTTGTGGTACGGAACCCTTCGTGTGCGAGTCCGACTCGCACTTGGCCAGTTTTATACTTAAACAGATTATGGCCAGCAAAGCCGATGTAGACCATTCTGCCAAATGTCTAAATTGAGTTGGAAAAGCAAGTGTGCATTGTGGTTTTTTTTTTAATGTAGGGAAATCCTCATGGGTACCCTTCCGTCTGGGAAGAACGGAGGGTTATGTCGGACTCCCTACCCAGGGACTTGAAAACGAAATGAATTTCGTTCCGTTACCACTAATGTTATCGTATCGTTCCAAAATTTGTAAAGATAGGTATGAAAACCTAAAAATATTAATAACGTTACAAAGAATAACGTTATTATAGAATATCATTTTCGTAGAACAATATCATAAGTAACGTTATAGGTATCAGTAACATTAAGCTTATCTACTTGTAATAACGTTACTGGTGAAACGTTACAGATTCATTTATAACGTTATTCTTCTTACTTTTTCGTCCTTTTCGTCATCTTTTATGTCACGAAGCTGGCAAAGTTGAGTATCGAAATGAATAACGTTATTATATTATACCAATAACGATATATTGATAATATCGTTAGTGAACAGTTTAATATTTCGTTCCGTTTGTCAGTATCGTTATAGTCAAGGAATGGATTTTGTTACGATCCTGGTGGAACGGTACAAATTATCGGTACTGGAACTCCGCGTAACGCTATTTTGAGTGACGTTTCAAGTCCCTGCTCTTACCGACTAAAACCCCACTGTTCCTTCTAGTACCATGAGCCGGGGACTCGGGAGATACTTGTAACATTCACCACTAAAACTTTTGAATGACGTCCTAATAAGAAATGTCAAACGTCAAAAAGACAAAAAATCGCAAGTTAGGACACAAAGTAGGTAAGATAAATGTTAAGTTGTAGAAATAAAACGAAAAAATATGGTATTACTTAAAACAATTATATTTATTTTCAATTAAACAAACTATAATAATAGGTACCAAGTTTAAAATAAAATCTGTACATTTGTATGACTTTTTTTAACTTTATCTGGTAGAATGTTTATAGCTTACTTCATTTCCAGAAAACAATAAAGAAACATTAAACATTACACTATTTTAACTCGGGTGTGGCGCGAAAATATTATGTTCTGTACAAGTCCTACTTAGTATAATACAACTTCATAAAAATCATCAAAGAAAAAACAAAAGGCAGCAAAATTAAATATTCCACGCCACATCTTTTTCCGAAGAAAAATCTTGAATTTTTCAGTTCTTCCATACAAAAACCTCGTCACGGACGTCAATTTTATTAAAAAAAAAAAAAACTGACAGGAAAAATCAGCCATGAATTATCTAAATTAGGAAATTCACAATTATATTATTTGTTTGTATTTATATTTTTTTATTCAACATTTATACTGACAAAGGAATTCCACTGATTTAAAAGAAAAGAAGCGATGTGGGAACCCCCCTCAGGAACGAAGTTCCATAAGCGATACTTGGAAAACGACACCCATGACGAAAAACTATGAAAACTTTCGCAGGCGCCATCTTGATTTTCATTTTAACATTAACGGTTTTAGCACGCTCGAAAACAAAAAAAAATTTCTTTCTCTCTGAAAGTCGCATGGAGTCGCTTAAAGCTTTTTCGATACGTGGCGATTTCTACCAGTTTACTTTTTCCTCAAGCCCGCGAGAACTTCGTTCCAATAATCGGTGTCTTTGCTCCAGTTTTCTGAAAACCTGATGATCAAGTCGGAAAGAGCTATTTTAATTACTAAGTAAGTACCTATCTAAGCCCGGGAGTGGGTATTGCGTTCGGGCGAAGCGCAGGGTAGCCCGCGAAATTCAAAGGGGTTTGAAGATTTTTATATCGAGCCTGGCATAACTAATGTCGCACCATTTCGATTTTTTTCAAAACGTCGGCCCCAGAAAACATAATAAGACCAAAATCTTCAATCCCCTTTGAATTTCGCGGGCTACCTTCGCGCATCAATCTTAAGTCACCTTCCATTTCATTCCATCAAGGTTGTGAGATCTTGAACCCTATTACCGATTGACCCAGGAGATAATTATCGACGTAAACGTACCTACACACGACGTATATTTGCATAATCAGAATATTTATATTATTATTTACAAACAATCTGAAGGAGAAAAAATTACTGCCGGTACTATTTTCAAAGACGATTAGATATCTTTATCCATAGTGTAGTATAGACTTTTGACCTTTGATATCATAATAAGTATTCTTATAACATTGTATTACTTTGAAAACTTTGGTAACTAACTAACATCTTTATAATAATAACAAACAATAAAGGGTCATGAGGACATCGATATGAAATCATGATAAAACAAAGAAAGTCTGTACCGTTTGCCAGTCAATTAAATTTTAACATGTAAGTATAAGTGACCCATAGCCTCATAAAAGTTACCAAGATCACTCTGTTTTAGTGTGATTTTAGTAACGTAAACAATATTAAGGGCCGAGTCACATCGAAATGGCAGCGGCCGGCAGCGGCCGCGGGCGACACCAGCGGCCGCCAGCGTCGCCGCTGGCAGCCGGTGGCGGCCTCGCGCGACCTCCCGTCCCGTCGCTAGACCACACACAAAAATGGTGCGCTCAGTCAATGTTGCGGCGGGGGCGGGGGTGAGGAGAACGCAGCCGCCCGCGGTGCCGCGAGCGGCCTCGCGTCGCCGCTGGCAGCCGCGGGCGGAAACACCAACAAGACGCGCGAGGCGCGCGGCCGCTCGTCGCGGGCGGCCTCGCGACCTTTTCAAGCTTTTCAAGCGATACTGGTCTTTTAAGTATGTAGTTAAAGTTTAAAATTATTTCACACTGAAAGTGCTCGCCGCGTCGTTGCCGGCCGCTGCCATTCCGTTGTGACTCGGCCCTAAACGATCTATAATCATCACCCTAATTGCGTAACACTACAGACATAGATACACCTAGATAACGCGGCAGCAACTACTTCACGTGCCCAGCTTACGTACAAAAATCGTAAGCCACCACTTTCGCGCTCAGTCCTGTGTACTGCTGGGTGGGCTGGGTGAGCGTGAGCGCTGGCGCTAGGCCCCGGGGGTGGGGCGAGACGGATGCCGCACGTGGCGGCGTCTTTGAATCGATTTGATTTTGCCATCACGAAATAGTGCTTGTGACGTCATAGTTGGTAGTCAAAAAATGGCACGCTTGGTTTTCATACAGATCGTGATACTTGCGTTATCTAGATCTATCTATATCAGTGTGTAACACACTATCAATCAGAATCTGACACATTTTGTGGGATATTGCTAATCCAATGCAAAATTTTAAATAAAAAAAAAACATTTTTTTTTTCTTTTTTCCCAGTTTTCTATGTTCGAAAAATTTGTCTGCTCGACAACGTAAATTACGTAAAGAATGTTGTTGAACTGTCAAAATGACAGCCATTCCTTCCCCGCTTTCCGAATTGCGTCAAAAGCGATTATATCGCGTATCCAACGCGCAACGTCACAAATAGTACTCAATAGTCCTTATATTTTGTGACTATTAAATTTGGTCGGATTCGCGATATAATCGCTTTTGACTCAATTCGGAACGCGGGGCTAATGTCAGTGTGTTACGCAACTACCCCACAGGGTTTAAACGCTGTATCTCAAATGATACTGTGGTTATTATTGTGTGAGGTCTCTAATAAGACGACAGGACTTCAGACGTGCTATCCTATAGAACAGGGGTGGCCAACTGGTCGATCGATCGGTCGACTATAAAGGTACTGACACACATGCTCATTACTAGCATGCTCAAACCAATCTGAGCACGCGAAAATCAAAGTCACGTGAGTTTCGCGTGCTCCGATTGGTTGGAGCATACTAGTAATGAGCATGTGTGTCAGTACCTTTAGTCCAGTCAGTACAATAAGCGGGAAGCGGGCGCGGGCGATTGTCAATCCGTCAGTCACTTGACGACAGGCTAGCGGAATTACGAGTGGTTACGAGTTATATTTTCCCAAAATACTACATAATTGTGTACTGAACTATGCTGTTTCATTTAAGATTTCAAGAAGTATGTAATTGGTAGATCGCACAGGGAGTCGTCAGTGAACAGTAGATCTTGGGTCTAACCAAGTTGGCCACCGCTGGTATAGAATATATGCTTGCAATGCTATAGAATAAGCCAACTTTCTATCTGTGGGGGTCATAATTGTGGCATAGGGACCTGTGTCCATGCCCCACTACTGTTACCTCAAAAAAGTCATAAGTAACCCCAAATTACTCAACATTGCGAATTTACAATAGAGATCATACATAACGAGGCGAAATAGAGAACTAACTTAAACGGCCAGTTTCTTCATCAATAGTAACAGCCAAAGTAATGTCACAGAAGTCAAAGTAACGGTTAAAGTTTCTTCACTATTTTGGCTGTTACTTGAATGAAGAAAAGGTCAAGTAAAAGTCAATGCTTTGGCTGATTAGTTGTTGATTAAGAAACTGGCCGAAAGTGTATTAGATTTGACAGGTTGTTCTTACAAGCAGCGCCACCATTACAACGCTACCAGGATCTTTTGGCGCGTGGCCAAAATCGGAACTAACGCCGCCATCTTGATTTTTCCATACATTTCACAAAATAATCGCACAAATGATTACCAACAGCGCCACGCTGTCAATGTCAGCCAGACGCCGAAAGATCTTTGTAGCAGTATATAGTATAATCTACATATCAGAAGGTGGTTGCCACGTAACAGCAGATATTTTCCTGTTTATCTCCTGTAGAATAAGCCGACATCTCGCTAGCTGTGGGGGTCGCAACTGTGGTGTGGGGTCCCGTGTCCTTTCCCCGCTACTGTTGCCAGGTGGAGGACGTTGTGCGCGACGGAGGGCGCGACGACGACGGGCGCGGGCTGGAGGGAAACGGAGGGTTTGTCATTTGGCTCAAAAAGAGGACCAAAATCTACGTCTAGACTTTTTTGTGATACCCAAGCTAGAGTGATCTTGTAACTTCATGTGTAGTTTTACTGATTTAAAGTTTTTGTAACTAGTCAGTCTGATAATTTCGTTGTATGTGCAACGTCATACTGACCGATCAGATTCGTCTGTTCTGTTTGGTCTCATTATGTTACCAAAAATTATTGCTGGTAATAATAACAAGTAAACAGTGGTAAGTTATATGCTGGTAGCAAGTAAAAAGTGGTAAGTTATATGCGCCGCAGGTGGCACGTCAAAACTTGGCTGATTAGCCAAATTTTCTTCGTCTTGTCTCTTTTTCGCTCCCAATAATAACGGCATGCCTTCCTACTTCCACGTGTCTTCTAATATATAATGTGAAATTGTACCGTTTTTGACGATCGTATGTTTAGTAGGTAACCTACCTATATACGTCTTATTATTTATAATTGCTCAATACAGTATGGCGGTATATCTAGCAATAATTGCCCGTGTACTCGTATGCGACCTTTAGAGAATCGCCCTATATGAAATTTGTCTGTTGTGGACAAAGTATACAAACATATTTTAGTGTCATACTTAACGATTCCTTACTTTGAAACCACGTCAATTTCTTAGTCAATCATGACATCTGCTATTAATGTATATATTCTCTATGACACAACGACGTGGTGTGAACTGTCAAAATCGGCCAAAATACATGTTGTCCAGTACGCACAGAGTACATCCAGTACGGTTGAAATGTGGGTTTTGCAACAGAATTGGGGCCCAGACACCTTTAAGAAATTACAAGATTATTCTAGTCCAGCCAATATATTTATTAAAAACCGGTTGGAAGATGGAAATACCGATGCTTAAGTCAGGTTTAGTCAATTGAGAGGACCTGTTTCACTGATTCCGGTAAAGAATATAATACCTATCTATAGGATTAAGAATTGTAAGAAATAAAAGAACGGAAATTAATGGCATTTTGTGCGAAAAATAAACTGCCAGATTGAGAAAAATTTATCGTCAGGCACTCAGCAGACGGCAGACATTTTGTCCACGAATAACCTGAGTGAGATAGGTCATACGACAAGCATCGGCGGCGAGGTCGATTTGTCCTCTATGTGCGTGCATAGCTTTCCATAATATATTTTATCGTCGCGGACAAATTGTCCATTGTTTGCTAAGAGCCTAAACTTGCTAGGAGTTAGTGAAACAGGTCCCAGTGGTATCCCAATCCTTTTTTTATACTGTTTCGATATATGGATCTAATGAATAGTTAATGAGCTTACGGCAGTCGCCCGGGGCGGACGAGCTTGCAGTCGCTCTGCCCATTCGGGCAGTGTCTGCAATATTGACGTAATTGAGAATATTAGTCACACAAAGGCCAAGCGAGGGTGTGAGAACCTGAGGAATTAGGACTAGGACAAGAAGGTAGGGGGTGAATATGGGATAAATAAGCAGAAATTAACGCAATTTTCATGGGGACATTGTCATGGAATGGGCAAGGGCACAGGATACAGAGTAACGAGGACCATAGTTGTGATGAAGGACCACGGCAGAGAAGGGAAAACCAAAGAAATGATGAATGGATTGTGTAAACACAGCGACGACCACAGATAAATTATGATTAGGCCAGGAGAATGATGATGATGGCATTGGGCAAGTGATGCGGAAGAATAACGGACATGTCGCAAAGAAGGATTCGAATTTTCGCGTATGAATGTCGATGGCTATATTATCAGTAGGGTAAGATCAAAGAGTAATGCTTGAATTGTGTGAAAGACAATAAAGGGGTAACCGCTAATAGATGTTGAAATAATATAGAAAGAAAGAAAGAAAAAGTATTTATTGCGACTAGTACAGGAAGATCACAGACTAAACTAAACACACTAAATTAAAAATCCAAGCTATACAGAGACCATCCAAATTTTTACATGGTGTTCTACCCATGAATATAAACAACTTTCACTACTCATGGGTAGAACACCATGTAAAAATTTGGATGGTCTTTGAAAAGTAACCCTGTATATAAAAAAGAGAAAAAATAAAGTGAGATTGTTTGGAACAAGACATGCTGCGGCGATCACTAATAAATTGGCATAGGTAAGGGCAAGAGGATGATATGGTGATGATGATGTACACACAGTTCAATAGGATTGCTGAGTTATAAAGCACATTAAGGGGCTTTCATGACCTAAAGCGCGGTCGGACTGCATAGAAAAGAAAGAGAAGCGCGATGACACAACGCTGGTAATGTATTGCAAAACATGAAGCAATTATTTAATTACAAAAAAATCTATTGTTTGGACAAAAAAAATTAAATACTATTATTTTAATATGTTGCTTGTAGAATAATCTGACAAAAAATCAGAATGATTGTATGTAGGTACTAGGTATCTTCATGATTTTTTCTATCGTATCAAATTAGTTGTATTATGTTTTCAACATACTATTTACCTAGCATATATCCTGAAGAATATCATATTATATTTTTATGATTTTGTTTACTGTTTATTGTTTCTAAAACTTGCGTTTTTTGTGTTTAGGTCCTGTAAGCCCCTTAAGCCAGATAGAACAGGCAAGACCACACGATCGAACAAACTAATATAAAGCCTCGTATCTACTAGGCAACAATTGACGCGCAACACGTGTCGCTCAACATGTTCGGCAGCGTTGCACAACAGCGCACGACGTTCGCGTTGGCAGCTGGCGCGCAATATGACGCGCGGCTTGTTGTTTGTGTCCGTGCAACATGCAGTCGAGCATCAAATATTGTTGAGTGGAGACGTGACGTGTGGTGTAACGAAAGAGTGCTCATTCGGGTAAATTTCGTAAAAGATCCATCAACCACACGGAGATCACTGAATACATTTTCTTTATTTTGTTAGTGATTTCTAACCCACCAACGTGGTTTTTTTCTTTTTGATGCATTTTTCGATAAAATTATAACCATCGCCGCGACTGAAATCAACACTAGTTCCTCTGGCGACATGTTGTCGACAACTGATCATGCGTAGACAGACAACGTTGCTAAACAAAAGTTCCGCGCTAACTTTGAACATGTTGAGCAACATGTTGTGCAACATGTCGCGCGCCAAATGTTGCCTAGTGGATACGCACTGGGAAACAATGTTTCAGCAACATGTTTTTGTGTTGCAGGGGCGTAATCATTGGGTAAGAAATATGCACAACATTGTGTCCAGCAAAATTTGATGTTGCGCAATTGCTTATCAATCTGTTTCCAATGAATACGCGACTTTAAAGTAGCCTCCAAGAGTCGCTGAAAATTAAAAGTACGTCGGACGTACCCTGGACAGTCAGCTCCGCTACTACTTTGCTCGTCGTTTCAGCCGATAGACGTCCACTGCTGGACATAGGCCTCCCCCAATTTTGGGGGGGGGGTTTGCCATAATCGCCACGCTTGGCAGGCGGGTTGGCGATCGCAGTATGGTATGATGGTGGAATAAATAGAGAACGCTGCTGCCCATTCTCCGGTAAGATCCTTAGTCGCCTCTTACGACACCCACGGGAAGTAAGGGGTGGTGCAATTCTTTAAGTCCGGCACCACACAGACAACTACTTTGCTCACTAGCTCATAATATCACGTCATGAGAATGAGGAATCGGTGAAGCTTGCAGTAAGGAAATAGATCTAATATCTGCAAGTGTGTGGAAAAAGTCAAATTGTGCAATGAAGTCCAATTATTTGTACATTTGTACTGGATATTGCATTAGGGTCATACCGAGAGGAGACGCTATACAACGAAGCCACACAATATCCAACTTAATTTCTACACAAAAAGGTATACGCACTCTCACTGAAATTATACCTTATCGTATAGTATAGAAGGTCGAAAAATACTGTGTATTTGCAGCTTCGCGTCGCAGTGTCGCAGTCGTCTGAGTGTGAACTGACTGAGTCTTAGAGGACTATATAGGGTTATTGGTAAAACATTAACAACCGGGTGGGGAAGGGCTCAGGGATGGGGAAACTTTTTCCTTCGCGTGCCGACATTTACTAACGAAATATATAGCGGGCCAAGTAGTTGCATTTTTGGCTATATTATTTACTGAAATAAAAATATTGATATGTATTTTCTGAAACTCTAATTTATAGTGCAATATTACAAAATAACTATAGAAATAAGAAAGAAATCAAATTAAACTTTTAACTTAGCTGCGAAGTAGATGGTTGAGGATCTCTGGTCTTTGTGCGGACAAGTTTGGACACATTTTTTGTGTCTGGGTACGGTCTTACCCATTTTCCTTTCTAACAATACGAAAACTTCACTTGATTTTTTTTGATGATCGCGGGCCAGATTTTAACGCTTCGCGGGCCGGAGTTGGCCCGCGGGCCGTAGTTTCCCCATCCCTGTCTTAAGAGGTCATTGAACAACTTTTACTATGGGACCAAACCTGAAATCGCGAAAAAAAAAAACTGCTGTTCCCTACATTTTGACGAGTTATACGAACATAAATGTAGGGAACAGGTGAATTTTTTTCGCGATTTCAGGTTTGGTCCCTTAGTAAAAGTTGTTCAATGACCTCTTATGAGGTTGTTAATGTTTTACCAATAACCTTGTTTATTCTATACTAATAATAACGCTGAAGAGTTTGTTTGGTTATGAGCTATTTAAGATCACGCTACCACCCTTAAGAGACAAGCAAAGAGAAAAAAAAATCATGAAACGAAGTAATAGCGCAGCGCTGGCGGGCGACAGAAATTTCAAGCGGACGAAGTCGCGGGTAGAAAGAAGCTAGTAACTAAACAAAGCTGAAATATCCTATGCCCATAACTACACCGGCACCCAAACACACTGACCTCTATCATACATGTTCTGTTCCCGCTATGGTGATATTACAGGTAGCGGTATACGTTAGGCAACATCTCAACGAGTACTGTCAACGCGGAGATAGGCATAATTATTGTACTCGTGGTAGAAACAAGTTGGCTGGCTACCCACACACCCAGTCTAAATCTGGAAAGTTAATTCACGTTATGGGTCCATCAGTATACAACCGGCTACCGGATAATATCTTAAGCGCGACATCTGACAATGCTTTTAAAGCTAAACTCAAGGGCTGGCTAAGCGACCAGGCATTATATGACCTAAAAGAATGGTTTTAGATAATTTAGTATGATGTTTTTATTTTTTATTATTTATGACGATTATTTTGTATTGTATCTATTTTTGTGTTTATCACTGTTAAATAAATTATTTTAATTTATATATTTGAATTTCTGATAATTTGGTACTTGTTAATTTGTAATGTATTATAATTTTAATTTATTCTAAGTTTATTTGTTGTGAGATGCTAGTTTTATTCTATGATGATTTTGTGTTTTTACTTTTTATAAAATTGACTTTTGATAATTATTAATAAATAAACTAAACTAAACTAAACATGTATAATACAGGTCGGTGGGACCACAGCAATATGTATGGTGTTAGTAATTCCTCGGACGAGCTCCTTCACAAAGAGATGTACCTACTTCTACTAATATTTCTTACAGAATGTTCTAGATTAGTTTTCGTTCGTGTGGACCAATCCCGGTAGTAGTAAGAATCACTTACGGCACTTACCGCTTTCATTCTTGTCCTTTGGCTTGTTGTCTTCGTCCATTGATCGCGACAAGGATCGCTTCTTTGGTGACTGTGGAAACAGAAATAAAGTATAGAGGTATGAGGAACAGGATGTAAAGTTCACTCAACCTCCATAGAAAAGGGAGGATCCTCCGACCAGACGGGTGTTGTGTCTGGCGGGCAACTGCCCAATGATTCATGTCGGGCCGTTGTATCTATGCTAGTTGCGCGGTAAACTCTGCTTGCGCGATGCAGGATTTGCGTGACGTCAGTATGACGCGTTGTTCGCATGTGGCGTTGTAGATACCGCTACAAAAGCAAGATTACTAGAAATCTTCATCTACCTACATTTTACTGATAAGTAGAGTAACTGATGAATCATGGCCTAGGGGTCTACTCCTGAAGTCCGAAATCCGTAGCTACTCCGTATCACTTACGGACTCAAACTCTAAAGCATTTATTTCAATTAAACCATTTACAGGCACTTTTGAACTGTCAAGTAGCTGGTCAGTCAGAAAATATGAAGCTATTTGCCCATTCCAAAGCGTAGGGAGTTAGGGACCTATTGAGAAGAACGGGTAAGAAAATTCATGGACACTCTTCTAAATTATATTTTTACAAACATATTAGTTACTCATTAATGTTGAATTTATAATTATAATCGCGAACATTCATTTCGAAAAACAACGGCTTGAAAGTTTGTATGAAATGCTGTACGTCGTAAACACTCTTAATTTCTGGAATCTAAGGTTTAGTTTTTTACTACTACTATTACCAAAAACCACTCACCCTCCGCTTAATCTGCTTCTGATAATGCTGAGCATCGTAAAACTGTGGCTGTGACCTCCGTACCCTCCCTGTCCGTCTCTTAATATCCTCCACAGCCGGCAAGCAGTCCGCACCACGACGAGCAGCGAAGAAAGTATGCCCACATTTACAGGATTTTGAGGCGACCGCTACCTGCGAGTATTTCTTTGTTATAAGAAACAGATGGATGGAGATGAGTTATGAGTTTTGTGAAATGAGGTTTTACCATGGATGATGTACACAAAGCATAAAGAAAGAAAGAAAAATATTTTATTTAGGACATACACAGGAAATACAAATAGTAAAAAAGAAGTATTTACAACTAACAAAGTTACATTATCATAAAAAAAAGTAATAATAAATAATAATAAAAAAAAACAAAAAAAAAACACCCGTGTGAGGCCGAAAAGGCACACCTATGTCAGCATTATATTGCGATATTTAAAAAATTAATACCGCAGCGCTGGTATTCTGATAGGCCCCGCTGTGATGCCACAGACACACTTATGGACATCTATAAATCCCACTACAGGATTAAAAAATAAGAACACAGAAAATGGCAATAAAATAGTTTAGTTTAGAAAAAAAACAATAGTAAATAAAAACCATAAACATTAAAATAAGGAGTATGTGAGGATCGTAGCACAAAAACAATACCTTAGTAAATTTTAGTCTGTAGTGTAATACTAACACAGTTTTAAGACCTTTGTACTAACAATGAAAAACATGCAAAATATTTCTAAGAAAGGAGAAAAAGTAAAATGTGCCAACACGAAAAAATTTGCTCTATTAAAAAAGAGATCTAATAGACTTACTTACTAAATAATTTAATGTCTTTGCCTAATAATAACATTTTAACATCATCGTCATCTGTGTAGCCTTTTCTCAACTATTTTGGGTTCGGCTTTCAGTCTAACCGAATGCAGCTGAATACCAGTATTTTATCTGACCTCCACAACCTATCTACTGGGGAATACGATACCCCTTGGTAAAACTGGTTGTCAATCTTTCGGGCTCCTGACCCTTAACAGCAACATTTTAACATAATGGCAAGTCTAAGATTACCCTCATTACATCTGTACATAAAATCAATTATTAAAAAACTTATAATTTTATTGTTACTGACCTGAAGCTCGCATTTTGGGCAGCTTTTCGCGATCATTTTGTGTTTACCCATTTTCCTCATTTTTGTAAACGATTATAACCACATATCCTATATGAATAATTAAATAGTTCGATGTCTTTATTTAATTAAATTATCAAGAAACAAATGAAAGTGATTTTATTTTGTGTTGATTCTTTTTTTTCTATCTTTGACATTGACAGTCACTTACACAGAACACTATACTCCTGTCATTACAACAAATCCCGTTAGGGTATTTATGTTCTGTGCAACAAATCACCACAGACTAAGAAGAGAAGTTACTTGCCTTCAAATCCAAATCACAAACAAATTGACAATGACAGATCTAGAGGCAAGCGAGTGCTAGAGTCCGCCTCACAAAAGAAGTCTCGCAGACGCGGCTTATGATTAATTATTAGTAGTCTATGGATGGACGCAGCGCTAGCGCTAAACAGAGTGAGTATGTAATTCAGCGTGGAGCTACAAGCATGCGATTTGCGAATGCCACGGAGTCTAAATCACAGAGTACATTTGTATAGAGGAGAGAGGAGAGTCTAAATCTAAAATTAAAGAATAGGAGGTTGTTGTTTGTTGTAGGAATGAAGCTAAGTAAATATAGTTCCACTTGTTGCCGCGGGACTTTCATGAGAAGGACTTTAGCTGCAACTTACGGAAATTGATGGATTGAATTTAGATCAACACACTCTCGTTAGAGAGTAATTTATTCCTTAATATACTACTCTCTAACGAGAGACACAAAGGTAGTACAATCGTATTTTGAAGTATCGCCTAACGCAGATTTGTATTTTTTTGACAATTGACATTTGACATTTAGACACTAGAGATTCCCGATTTTCCGGCTTTGTTATTTGTTTATTTATTTATTTGTTTTCCATAAAGTAATGGCGACCATATGTGTAGCTAGGACACAATATTTACAAACATCATTATCAGTACTATATTTTGTTTAGTAGGTAACTAAAATGGAGTTCGCAAATAAAGTAAAAGTTTATAAATCGCCACATCGATAAAGACTAATGATATAATTAATAAAGATGAAAGCCTTGAAAAGGTAAGCGCATAGGAACATCATTATTTCTAAGAAAATCTTTGAAAAAAGAACAATACTGTGTATTGATTACGTAAATAAAAAAAAAATAAACAATGTAGGTACTTACCTATTCCAATTTTAAAATTGATGATGTATGACGAACGAAATATTTTCTAGACGCTTTTTTAATAAAACAAGATAGAGCAATGTTATTTTCCGTCTTACTATACAAAAAATGTTGGACTCATAACTTAATAAACTATTGTTATCTTATTACCTACATAATTATAAAACCTTTTTATATTTATATTTTAAACTAGCTGAAAGATGCAACCACAGCTAGTGTTTTATAACATTTTTACAAATAATTTCACACATGTTAGAATTTTGTACCAATTACTGGACTGGACTGCCTCGTTAGTCTAGTGGTTGCAAGCGAGACTGCTGAGCTTGAGGCCTTGGGTTCGATTCCTGGGTCGGGCAGTGTTATTAGGTTTTTCTGTTTATAGGAGATGGAGTCTCTAGTTGTGCCCCGTTGATAGCAGTAGGGTCACCAAAGTCAAATCATTTATTTAAAATTTGCATCAAATTGGCACAAAAAAACAGTTTTTACAAAAAAATAGAATTGATTCCAGTCACCCCTTCCAAAAGATAGTTTTGTATGAAGAACAATGGGCAAGAAGCTCTACCGTAACGCTTTTGAAAATTTGTGAATAATTTTTATTCACAAATTTTCATAATTATGTGTGAAGACGATGCACCGAATAAAATTATTATACCCACAATAGGTTAATAGAATTAAAAATAAAGCAACAACAGGTAAATTAATTGTGTGATAGATACATGGTGCTCACATATTTACAAATATTGTAAATTACATGACCCCCTATAACATGGTGAAATGTGGGTGTACAGACGCCAGCACATCAAGCTACTACAATCTGTCAAATTTCTTTAAGAGATTTTCAACTTTGTTGCTAAAGCATAAGGTTCAAAGTTGATTGGGAAAATTTTACAGTTTCGGGTAGCTTTATGTGCTGGTGTCTGTACGATAGGCACACCTCTGCCCAACCACCACTGTCTCTGCCTTCAGGGAAAACAAAGCGTGATGTTATTTATGTTAAATGATTTATTTTCTGTAAGTAGGTTTGTACAAACAATTTTACACGTAAGTCATATTTTTCTAAACTAGATGAGGTTGTCGTTTCCTATCTGAACATTCTGAGAAGAAAGGCCGAAACAAACTCAGAGGTCACAGTCTCTTTTAAAATCCTGATAAATATTTAATTTGTTTTTCAGAAAAGCTAAGGTTGTCTCAGATGCAGAACGCAAACACATATGCGTCGCTTGCAGAGTGTCATTCCAATACAATTCCAGACTCAAGTATCACATAAGACAATATCATTTCAACTGCATTGGTCTCGCACCTTATGCTGACACTCAAAATGTCGACGCTGTATGGGTCGAAAAAGTCCAAAACACTGACACCTTAGTTGGAATAAAGAAAGTAGGAAGCAACCAAATTTTAATACAGAAAGTAAAGGTAATTATAATCCGTTAATTAATGTTATAATAATTATCAATTACCTATCATCATATCGTACCAATTATCATATCGTACCGGAGAATGGGCAGCAGCGTTCTCTATGCATTCCACCACCATACCATACTGCGATCGCCATCCCGCCTGCTAAGCGTGGCGATTATGGCAACCCCCCCCCCCCTTTCGGGGGAGGCCTATGTCCAGCAGTGGACGTCTTTCGGCTGAAGTGATGAATTATCAATTATCATCATCATCTGCCTTGCCTTTTCCCAACTACATTGGGGTCGGCTTCCAGTCTAACCGGATGCAGCTGAATACCAGTATTTTACATGGAGCGACTGCCTAATAGGTAATAGGTACTACGGGCTGGTGTCCGCAACTCCACGTCAATGCGCGTATTTTGCGTATGGGTGGGAAAATCGACCATTCGATCCACCCCAGCTCCTCAAAGAAGGCCAGCAACGCCTTGATGTTACTGACCGTCTCACGTAGGGTACCTGGGTTACCGAAGTACTTTGCCCTATACGTGGCGATCACCGGGCAGCTTAGGAGCACATGTGCCGCTGTCTCGTCGTCCTCCATGCAGGCCCTGCATAACGGACTGTCCGTTACTCCTATGACAAAGAGGTGTTTATTGAATGACCCGTGGCCAGTTAAAGCTGCGGTAACTATACGCAGCTTTTGTTTTGTTAGACGGAGAACCTGTTTCGTGAGACGGCCATCCAATGTGGGAAGTGCTTCCCTCGCCTGCCTGCATTCACCTTGGTCCGTCCATAGTTTATTGTGTTGCTCTCTTGTGCGTTTCCTTACCAGAGTGCGTATGTACCCGAAGGGGAGTGGCACGATGGGCTCGGGTCCCACGGGTGCCATACTCGACCCTCTTCTGGCAAGTTCGTCGGCTGCATCGTTGCCTAGCGAACCGCTGCCGCGCTGTGTCCTTTGATCCATTGAATGGTTATATTATTGAGGTTACCCACCTGGTTGAGGCGCTGGTGACACTCGTATATTAGCCCAGAGTCAGCTGTGTATCTGTTCAGCGCTTGCAGAACAGCCATGCTGTCTGAGAGTATGCGGATTGAGTGTTCCTTAACTTCCCTGGCCATAATGGCTGAAGCGGCTAGAGAGATGCCCATGCATTTTGCCTGGAACACTGTGTTGTGGACCCCCAATGGTGTGGCTATATGTATGTTGAATTCCTCCGAGAAGATTCCAGCTCCTGTGCCACTACCTGTTTTGGATCCATCCGTAAAGATTCGCAGCTTTGTAGGGCACAACCCCTCACATAGGCGATCCTCGTGAAGCTGGATCTTGTATTTTTTATCAAACATAAATTGTTTAGGAACCCGGTCGTTTATGGCTTTCGTAATGGGGAAATCCTTATGAAGTCCCTCAAACAGCGTGGTGTGTGGTGTATTACTCTTACCCCAGAGATTTAGTGTGTTAAGACGTACTGCCGCCATCGTCGCTTCCTGCAGTATGAACAGGTGGAGCGGCGGGATTCCCAGGATGGCTTCTACCGCTGCAGTCGGAGTAGTCCTCATACAGCCCGTAGTCGCCATGCAGGCTAGTCTTTGCATGCGTTGCAGTTTGTTGGAGGCTGTCACTAGCTTGGTGCGAGGCCACCAAATCACAGCTCCGTAGCTTATCATGGGGCGGATCACTGCAGTGTACAGCCAGAGTGTGATTTTTGGGGATAGGCCCCACTTCTTACCTATCAGTCTCCGGCACTGCCAAAAGGTTATGCAAGCCCTGTTCAGTTTATTGTCCAGATGACTGCTCCAGTTTAACTTACGACTGCCTATCTGACCTCCACAACCCAGCTACTGGGTAATACTATACCCCTTGGTAAGATTGGTTGTCAGACTTTCGGGCTACTGACGACCTGTAACAAATGTCAAAGATCCACAAATGACAGCCGGGACCAACTGTACACATCATCATTATATTTTCTTTGCTCTTCATGATTATTATTACATATATAATAATATATATATAGAAAGTATGTATACTGTATGTATTTACTGTATTATGTAAATGGTACACCACACAGAGCATGTAACCTTTTGTACACCACAGACTAATCCCAGTATTGTCTCTCCTTCCCTTTTTTAATCCATCCAAAGGTTGTCTTTAAAAGATTGCTCTTAGTGATAAGACTTTCCCATTGTGTCACGTTTTGTAAAATTTATATCTGTAATTTATATGGTGTAAGTATACATAATGTGACAATTTATTTTTTTGCTATAGCGGGATGCTTGCGAAATAAAACAAAAAAAAAGAAATTACTAGGTATTTATTAAAAGTAGAAAAGGACATGAAAAATAATATATTAGCTAAGTCTAAGTAATTTTAACATTACATTGCAGTTGAAGACGCATTCATTTGTTTTGTGTTTGTTGGCGATGCAAATTAGTTTTAAATTGTCGGGTCTGTAGGAAAGGAGCTTATCACATGATTTGACGATGTTAGTCTTTGTAATTAAAATTTATCGACTTATGTTTTATGTTTTGTGCTGTATGATACTTGAAATAAATTGATTGGACAGCCTGAAAGCGGGTCTGTCCCGCCCAAAGCGGGACGAATGGCCACGTTCACAGAACATAATATATACCCTGACGGGGCCACGTTATTTATACATAAAAAAACTGGCCAAGTGCGAGTCGGACTCGCACACGGAGGGTTCCGTACCACAAGGCAAAAACGCCAAAAAAAACATGTTTGTTGTATGGGAGCCCCCCTTAAATTATTATTTTATTTTAATTTTATTATTTATTATTAAAGTTAAAATACAACTGAGTATTTTATGAATATTTCAAGTGCCTACCTGTTGCCATTTTTGATATCGAGCAAAAAAGGGCAAAAAAATCGCGTTTGTTGTATGGGAGCCCCCCTTAAATATTTAATTAATTTTGTTTTTAGTATTTGTTGTTATAGCGGCAACAGAAATACATAATTTGTTAAAATTTCAACTGTCTAGCTATCGCGGTTCTTGAGATACAGCCTGGTGACAGACAGACGGACAGACAGCGAAGTCTTAGTAATAGGGTTCCGTTTTTACCCTTTCGGTACGGAACCCTAATAAAGAGTATTCTTTGTGTAACATTGTCTGAAATAAAAATGTAATTGTTTTTTTTTTTTTTTGCAAGGATGACACTATAGAGCCTACGAATATCAAACGTGAAGTTATCGATGTACGGAAAAGGTACCCAGTGCGTTCCGGTGTTGAGGTCGAGTGTCGAGTATGCCGAAAGAGTTTTGAACAGAGAGCATTGAGTAAACATTTTGCAGCCCAGCACGCACTACTTGTGACGAAACGCTGTGAGGCGTGTGACACTTCGTTCAAACGTCTGTTTAACTGTGCAAGTCATATTTGTCCATTTATTGACAATAAGTAAGTGAAACAAGATATTTAACTGTTGTTTTTTTACTATAAAAAGGGTCAAATTAAATTAGCTAGCGAAACTCCGCAGACGTGATGGGTATACAGTAACATGATAAAACGAAAAAAAAAAAATGTTTTTGGGGGTTACGACGACCGAAATTAGTGTAGTTACTTCAAGAATGAGTAGAAAATCTGTTGTGTTTTGTTTTATCGTGTTTAAATAGATGTATGTGAAGTTTGAGGGGCTTGTGGCTAACTTAAAGCAGCCGCACGGGTCGTTCGATCAGGTTAAGCTACGCTTGCCGTGGTTGGTTCGTGGATGGGTGACCATCTTCACATACCAAGACCCATCCGTGCCTCGGAAAGCACGTTAAGCCGTTGGTCCCGGCTGTCATTCGTGGATCTCTGACAGTCGTTACGGGTCGTCAGAAGCCTGAAAGTCTGACAACCAATCTTACCAATATCGTATTACTCAGTAACTGGGTTGTGGAGGTCAGATAGGGAGTCGCTCCATGTATAATACTGGAATTCAGCTGGTTAGACTGAAAGCCGACCCCAACATAGTTGGGAAAAGGCTAGGAAATGTAGGTATGTGAAGTATAGACAAAAAACGCTGATTTTCAATAGGTACTCACACTGCAATATCTGGGGATGTTGACTCCTAAACAGAAACGAGGGTGAATGACTTTTACGCTGTAATGCGCAAAAAGTCTGCCTCACTAATTCGCCGAATTCGAGGGAGTGGCAACGGAATCCTAAAGATAATTGCAGACAGACCAAATTCGTGGGAAGGCTCATCAGGGTCAATGTCACCTGATTCCTTTTTTAATTTAATGATATTTCAATTTAATTTTAGTCCATTTTAAATTATTTAATTTATTTTAAATTATTTATTTCAAGTTCATTTAATTTATTTATTTAAATATAATTTTAATTTATATTCAATCATTTGCTTCGATTTTTATGTTAGGTACCTTTTTTTTTTTTTTTTTTTTTTTTTGAGGATGGGAAATCATCAAATGACTCCTCCCGCTCTGGGTGGAGCGGAAGGGAGTGTCAGACTCTTACTGACTAAAACCCACCCGTGTTCCTTCCTTAGCCCTTTATGTTCCGGGCCAGCGGTAACCCTTTCGGACAATCCCGCTGACCCGGCAGGCTTCGGCCCTAAGGGGCCCCTCCCCGATGCTGACATCTCTTTGAGGCGCGCGTGGAACACGTACGCGCCGTCCGGCACGGGCCTGGTCCTGATCGGGCGGTGAGCTACCCATTACTCTCCGCCCGCAGGCCCGCGCCTACGGTGGCCGGGAGTCGTTAGGTACCTACTTAACATAAAATTCATTGATTTCTTCAAGACTAACATAGTTATAAGATAATACTAACAAAATATGGACATTTAAATAGTCTGAATTAAACTTTTTTTTTTAAATCATCAAATCAATTTCTTTGTCGTTTTAGCAAGTTTGGACATTGGTAGGTAAGTACCTATCATGTTTGCGGAGTTTCGCTAGTTAATATACTTTGACCCTGTGGATATAATACCTAATTTATTACCTAGGGGCTGATATATTAAATGTAATATATCTTTAAGCAAGGAAAAAATTGAATTCTTAACTGCTTTTCCATACAAAAACTATGAAAATTAAATGTCAATTTTATTTCTTGGATAAAAGAAATCTGTGATTGGAAAAAACAGCATTTAATCTAAAGACTTCTGGCCTGTTTCACCACTTGTGAATAATGTATGTATTTATAAGTCAAATTCCTTTTTGAGTCTAGGTCAGAAAGACGGGTGTATTGTTACAGAACTGAATATGTTATATATGAAAGGAATGTACCAGCAATGTACCTGAATGTACCTTTAGTTAAATTCAATGTACCTCCAAGAAACAAGAACAATTATAATAATAAAGTGAGCCGCAGTCCTGACAGTCAGAATGACGGGTGAATACTAATAATGAATGTAATAGATATCTTATGGTTACCTAATATTTACCAGAGGAATGTACCTTCAATGTACCTCATAAAAATATAATCAGAAAATATAATGCGACGAGAAATTAACGAGAAAATCAAGTAAAGAAATTTTGATGCCTACCAATTTTTCATAGCAATGTGAGTATAGTGTTATTTGCTCGTATTGAGAATTGAACGTGATTATGAGAGGATTATTTCCATTTTTTTATACCTACATGTGATTTGATAAATAAAACAAATATTGATTAGAAAATGAATTAATATTTACTCAACGTTTATGAAAAACAGTGGAAAATGTAAGTAATCCTCTGGTAAATAGTAGGTAACATTCCTCTGGTAAATAGTAGGTAGGTAACCATAAGATATCTATTTACATCAATGATATTCTAATAAACAGATATGTTATACACTTACAAAACAACAGAAAAAAGTGTTCCGCGCCGAGAGGCAGCACACATACACACTTTTCATTCATTTTACATTTCACTACAAGTAAAAAGGATAGAAAAAGGATAGCTTGATAAAACCAATAAGAAAAAAAGTGACAGCTAGATGTTGTCAATTGCGCGTGAATGTAAACAAACATTATTCGGGCTACCAATCATCGCACGTTGGCATCATAGACTAACAAATTAACTAGGCAGAAAGTACAAACCGCGTGTACAGAATTTGTAGTCGGGATTTGTGCCTATGCAACGAATAAACACCATTAAAAGGTAGGTAGGTCAAAAATAAAACACGTTTTAAAAAGAAAGAAATACAATTGTAAAAATAATCATACACCTTCGAAAAGATTTAATTTTAATCTCAATGGTAGGTTTATTTTAACACTATCTGTGACATACTATGGTCACGATAAGCTATTTTCCTTTTATTTATATTTATAATATTTTCTTTTCCTACATATTATGACATGTTTAATTTATAATTAAATATAAGTATCAAACAAAATTATAAAGAAAAGTTATTAAAAGGTAAACTAGAACTCTGCTGTAAAGATGACTTTACTGCCTAATATTTGCATCTGTACTTTTATTCTATGTCCGGAGTGCTCGCATCCTTGTCGTTCTTACGACAAAAAATGTATTTTCCATCTCTTTCTTTTTCCTAACCTCCAAATATCAGAATATTAGGAAAATAATTGAAATATATTAATAAATCGAAGTATAATGTGTACTTTCGTGTGGTATGAGATTCCTTGTGTTTTATTAACTTTGGTATCATAATTTGTACACTTTCTAAATACATAAAATGGCATTTTGGATGGTAATTACGTAGCTGCGCGCACGGTCTCACTCGTAGACGTGCGTGACACAGACTGAAGGCAATACGTCCCAATTAGGACGTTTTCTAATCTTCACGATTTGCGCGCTCATAACATATCTGTTTACTAAAATATCATTGATTTACATTCATTATTAGTATTCACCCGTCATTCTGACTGTCAGGACTGCGGCTCACTTTATTATTATAATTTTTCTTGTTGCTTGGAGGTACATTGAATTTAATTAAAGGTACATTCAGGTACATTGCTGGTACATTCGTTTCATATATAACATATTCAGTTCTGTAACAATACACCAGTCATTCTGACCTAGACCTTTTTGAAATTATATTTCTTTGAGAATTTTGTATTTTTTCGACGAAGTCGGAAGCGTGTGTGAGTGAGTTACGTGCTGACGCTACTCGTCTTCGCGCACACTCACGAGGTGTTTGTAAACTTGGTTACCACGCGTAAAGCGCGCGCCGCCTCGTGAGATTAGAGTACTGTAGATTAGATAGTGCCTTTCTGAATACTGTGAAACAGGCCTTGATATTTATATTTACCCCCTTAATGATAAATGTATTAAATCAGATGAATAGTTACACACTAAACACACCGATTTCTCTCTGTCAGTCGTCAGTAATTTGACTTTCGAAAGAAGAAGACAAAGCGTTGTGTAACTATACAGACTATATACAACGTTTATTTAGTAAGGGGGTTACAATGTAGCTGTTTACAATGTATTGTGTATACAGGGTGGCTGGGATATCGACGCGAAACCAATTACCATTACATTCAGTAGGTACAGACGCCAGCACATCAAGCTACCCGAAACTGTCAAATTTTCCCAATCAACTTTGAACCTTATGCTTTAACGATAAAGTTGAAAATCTATTAAGTAAAGAAATTTGACAGATTGTAGTAGCTTGATGTGCTGGCGTCTACACATGATTCTAGACCCTTAGCGATGAAAGTTTTTGAAGGTCATTAAAAAAAAATTGGACTTTTATAAAAGACAGCCATTGATGTAAAAGGAGGATATATTAAAAAACTGCCCAAGTGCGAGTGGGACTCGCACAAGAAGGGCAAGGCAAAAACGCCGAAAAAGACACGTTTGCTGTATGGGAGCCCCCTTAAATAGTTATTTTATTCTGTTTTTAGTATTTGTTGTTATAGCGGCAACAGAAATACATCATCTATGAAAATTTCAACTGTCTGACTATCACGGTTCATGAGATACAGCCTGGTGACAGACAGAGGGACAGTAGAGTCTTAGTAATAGGGACCCGTTTTTACCCTTTGGGTACGGAACCCTAAAAATTACATATCAATGGAGACAGCAGATTTTTTTTTTTTGCTAACCTAGAAAAAAAATCTTTACTATGGGTTCTAGAATCATGTGCTGAATTCATGGACTCTGCGCGTCGATAGCGTCCCCGCCCCCCCCCCCCCCCCCCTGTATTTTTTATGTGATTGATACCAAAGTAATTATTTGAGATGTGGGTAGTTGCATGTTTCTTGATATAAAGGGTCTGCCCCAATGATATTATAAGTTACGGTTAAAGTCAGATGATGCAACTCAGTCAATCTGAATCATTTTGAAGAAACAATGCTAATCCAATGCTTCATATTATGTTCTAAAAATACGACGTATATAACGCACTGTCAAAATGAAAGCCATTCCTATAGGTCATCCATCAAAAAGTACTCAGTGCTATAGGTCTACCAGAATCTCATGGCAAAAAAAAAAAAACAAAAAAACTTTGTGGTTTTCATACATTTGACAACATTGGCAATGTCAAATGTATGAAAACCGCAAAGTTTTTTTGTTTTTTTTTTTGCCATGAGATTCTAATGTCAAATGTATGAAAACCACAAAGTTTTATTGTTTTTTTTTGCCTTGAGATTCTGGTAGACCTATACCTACTAACTCTATGAATACAAACGAACTCAAGAGAAAATTAAAGTCATTGTTATTGAAGAAATGTTATTACAGCATAGAAGAGTTTCTCAAAGATAATACTACCTACCTAATATGCGTCACTAATAATATAGTGGGTGTACTAATATATTTTAATGACTTCAAATGATATATTCAACATTCTATCATGACTCTTATTGACATAAATTTCTTTTAATTGAATTTATATTAATTTTGAATTAAGAAATATTAAGTTAATGTTGTGACCAATGTGGAATGTAATATTTATATTTTTTTTGTTTTTTCTCTGACTTTATGATCAATGATTATTTAATTTTGTGTTACATTTATTGTTAAAATCACTGTTCGACACAAATGTAAATTTGTTGTAGAATAAATAAATAACAATTACCCCGCGGTAACTAACTTAACTTTAACTTTGGTTAGACCATAACATTTTTTAAGGTTTAGCTTTAGCATAACTCTAACTTCGAGTTTGTTAATAAGCGGTTACAACATTTTATTTATTATTATTTATAACGTTTTATTATTAAGAAAAACGAGTTTTAAAAAATTTGACAAACTATGATTTTTTAAAAATGTAAGTCACTTTAACAAAACTTTATTTTGGTAGCTATTTTTAAGGAAAAAATAATTATTATGTAACATGTAAGTATATGAAAAAAAAGCAAAAGAATTATACGGAATCATAAAATTCGTCCGCATCGCTGTCAACAGGAACAGTGCCCAAAAGGCTGGCAGCATTGCCACGTTGTATGGCGATGCAAACTCTTTGGCCAAGAAATAGGCCAGCCCTCTGGTCACGTGAAGATTCGACCAACCGCTTGGCGATATCTCGAAAAACCAAGTGGGCACTGGGACATCATAACCCTGACATATTATTAAGTAATTAATGTTACAATAATGATGTGTAATTATCTACTTATTGACTCAGCCGAAGCGTAACTCTCGAATTGTGATTCTTATTAATTGCCAAGCGATTCAATATAGCGATATTATACTTCTTATTTTTGCATAGTTAATATACGAGTACTTACTTATCCGCCTGAGAGGAGGACTGTGTCCCGGCATTGGGGATTGTCCCCAATGCCGGGACACAGTCCTCCTCTCTGTGAGAGAGTGTGGGCTGTAATCCACCACGAGGGCCCAGTGCGGGTTGGTGGATGTCTGAAATTAAACTGTTTATTCTGTAAATAGGATATCGGAATAAGAAAATCAAATACGACGTGTTTTAGACGTGTCCCGGAATTAACGCACACCATCAAATACCCCAATTAGAATCTTATGTTATACTTAATATTAATACACTGATTTTTTACTATTTTGTATAGGTACTTAAAACATTGTTTATTTATTAAATTAGTTTTAAACTGCGTAGAAAATTGTGGTCACAATTACAAATCTAAGCACGCACATATTCGCACACGTAAAGGGTTTAGCGATGCGGTCGAAATGAAGAAAATATTGTGGGGACAGTTTGCGAATGCTTTAAGGCGAAAGCGCTAAGGTAGCCCGCGAAATTCAATTTTTTTACGTTTTTTGCAGTTTGCTGGTCAGTACTAGGTTGTACGTTGATTAAAATATGATTCGCGACCGTAACAAATATGTATTTATAGAACTATAATCATTAAAGTCATCAACACAACTCTCTAAGACCCACTGAATGACTATTTCATGAAATCTTGACATTTGGGGATTACTTGTATTACTGATTCTAATGATTATAATTCTGTAAATACATATTTGTTACGGTCGCGATTATATTTTAATCAACGTACAACCTAATACTGACCAGCAAATTGCAAAAAACATAAGAATATTTGAATTTCGTGGGCTACCTTAGCGCTTCCCCCTTAATAAGAGTAGGGGAAGACCAAAAAAACGATGGATGGACTGTGTGAAAGATGATATGGCGAGAAAGAGGGTTACTGCCGAGATGACGATTAATAGAGAAGTATGGAAGAAAAAGACATGTTGTATCAACCCCAAATAAATGGGGGTTTAGGGCTGCCACCCAGGTTTCCCTGGATTTGTCCAAGTTTGGAGGGCGTCCGGGCAGCGTCCAGGCGGGGTTTTTAAATGAACACTTTCTGTGTTAGGGGAAATCCGAATTTAAATGATTTGCAGTAAATCGAAAGTGTGATGCGAAAGTGTGTCTGTCTGTTACCTCTAAACGCTTAAACCGCTGAACCGATTTAGATGAAATTTGGTATAGAGGTAGTTTGAGTCCCGGGAAAGGACATAGGATAGTTTTTATCCCGATATTCCCACTGGTGAAACCGCGGGACGCAACTAGTTAAAGCATAAATCATAGTTAAAAATTTGCCGCGCTGCAAATATGCCCGTGCGCTCGTAACAATTCATTTTGCTTTTGATTTACATTTTTTTTTTTTTTTTTATTTTAACTGATGCCAAAAAGTAGAGCGTTCCAAATTATTTTTGTTAAGTAAGTACCAGAAATTCGTCTCGGGACGAAGTTTTCTCCAAGTAGGGTACTTAGATACATCCAGATTTGTCCGGAAATATCCGACTTTATGGCCCCCCGATCTGCGATGCTATTCTATAAAAATCTCACGGTGAAAACTTAGGTGAAGTGAGCGTGGAGTGAGCTGTCAATAGTGTCAATTCCTAGCAAAAACAAACTCACTTCACCTAAGTTTTTACGGTGAGATTTTTACAGAATCGACCGGTAGACTTGGTCTGGCTTTGTCATTTGTTAGGAGTTTTTGACATAAACGAAAGATAAGAGAAGCGGGTCAGCCGCACTCCTGGTCAGATAGGAAACGCCGATGTCTTCTCCTCGAAAACAGCGGTGCGGCTCCGCGACTGTATACGAAAACGGTGCCAAATCACTAATGGTCGAATTTGGTAAGAATCCGTTGTATAGCATAATAATTTATCCTAATTACCTACACTAAGAATTTTAGATCATAAGATTAAGCTGGAAACCAGCGCCTAGCATTTCTTCTTAGTTATCTGAAACCTCATGGTCTGTTGTGCGCCTAAAAAATAAAAAAAAATATCTTAATATTACTATCTGCCTTTCAAAAGTCGACCTCGTAAATGCTTTACCACCCTAAGGTTGAATGCCACTTGCACGTCATAAAGTGACAAAGTCTATTTGTCTATGTGATACTTACGTTCCTGACATCTCTCAGTGCGACAATTCTAGGAGCTACTAACAAATTCGCAAAACGTATTCTTTTGTATGAAACTGACAGATGTCAAGAACGCATTCTCTCGTCGGCCGCACTGTACAGACGCCAGCACATCAAGCTACCCGAAACTGTCAAATTTTCCTAACTCAACATTGAACCTTATGCTTTAGCGATAAAGTAGAAAATCGATTAAAGAAATTTGATACACACATAGTTTCAATTTACTTGGAATTTTTGTGAGTACGAGGTCGAAATATTTTCCTAATAATATTTCCTATTTATCAATAATTTCATTCTATAATTACCATATTATCTCTTATAGTCATAAGTTAGGTAGGTATTTATTTCCAAAATACATTGTGTTGAAAATATTACAGTGATGTTAAGTACCAAAATAATAATAAACAAAAAAATAATTAAGTACCTAACTACGTTCGCATTTAAAATGGAACAATACCTATCAATAATAAATAAATTATAAGTCAATAATTCAGTAAGTACCTAAATAAAATAAAATAATCACCAAGACACCAACATTGCATTTAAACGTAAAATTCATTATCCATTAGGTAAACAAAATAAAAAATGACATGAACACAAATATTAGTTCACAAATCAATCATTTACTTGTGGCTGTCGTTTTATTGATCGATACTGTAATACTTAGCCCTTCTTCAATAAATATGTCTGTATATCTATATGAAGCTAAATTAACTTGTACAAGGTGGGGACGATAAAACGACAATAAATTAAACTATGTATGTACTTAAATCGAAGTAAGTTCGCAGTCTGCATATGAAAATTCAATCAAATATTTCCAATAGTTAAATCACTATAGCTGGTCAAAGATGCCTTATTCGGTCCATCACTACAATTATTTTATCAAAAAAATCGTTGCTAGGATTTATTTGATAGCTCTAAAATATTCTAATGCATTGTCTTATTGTTGTTTCCACATTGTATAATAATAATTATGTTAAGTTATAATCAATCAATAAAAATAAATAATATAACATACCTAACTGTTGAAATGTTGGTGTATTTCTTGCTGTAATTTTCTATCTTAGATTGTAAAATTATTTTGTATTTTTTTAGATAAGTAATTCTTCTTAATTGTGTCTATATTCTGTAGATACCTTGGCATTTGCTACAGGAAGGGGCCCCTATACGGGGCAAAGTATAGGATAAAATGTATATTTGGATGGATATTTATAAACAAATAAAAAAGAACGTATATAAATAAAAAAGTTTGAAATGTGTAAAAAACATCTTTTAATTTAACTCATGTGTTTCAAATTCAATGACTAGTTTTTGGTCATTGTTGTAATGACATCTACACCCCCATCCATCAAATCGAAACTCGGTAATGCTGATTGGCAGCAGAAATAGGTATTAATTAGTGTCTAACATGTCTACAGAAAATCCATTGCAAATCTGGTAATTTTGGTGAGATTTTGGGTACCAATCAAACATACAAAGGACATTATCATGAATATCATGGGCCATCGCGCATGGATTTGCCGCTAGAGGCGCTAGTGTAGCGTGAGGTCTCCGAAATGTCACTATCTAATTTGTGGGTAGGATAAGCAGGTTTATTTCTAATTAGAATAATGTTGTGAATATTTCGTAATACCTGAGATTAATTATGGCAAATACAAGTCACGGACCAATGAATGTCAGTGATTTAAGCGGAGCTTAGACAAAGAAAAGTATAGACGGCGGGTAGCTCCATTTCATTTCCACAAGAAAGGGATAAAGTATTGAGTTATTATAAGTAACAAAAAAGGATAAAGCTATACTATTTCCGTCTCTCACTGCGTGCCAGTTTTTTCAAGGCAGCTACTTATGTAGCCTATGTTAGTTAAGTTAGTTTTTTGTCTCATGTGCGGCCACGCTACCCGATGCTCTATAGCTTTTTCTTACTCTAAGAAGCGGAGCTTAGAAAAAAGAGCTATACTTGCAAGACTTTACTCGACAGTAGCGCCAACCGGCGAGAACTTTCGTATTCTATGGGACTTGAAATAGAAAATCGACTAAAGTTACTTCTCTAGTAAAACCGTACTCTTCTGTCAAAGTATAATAAACAGAAAGCAAAGAACATCACTAACAAAACGTATTTTTCGAGTTTTCGACGCTTTGTTTTGATTGTATTTTAATAAAATATTAAATAAAAATGACTGAAAACAAGAGCTTTACTGTTTCTAACATGAAGAATAAATGTCGGGCTTGCCTTCAGGCAGCGGAAAAAGTATATCCAATGACCACTATGGAAATAAACGCTTATCAAAATCTTACCGAAAAGGTAATATTTTTTAATTATTGTCGTATCGTTTGTTCAAAATTGTGTAAATGTTTGTTTTGGACATGACATATCTTAACTTTAGTTCCTCTTAGATCAATACCAATAGGCTCGCCCCCGTATTTTATGGGATTTATAACGTAACTGTTGTAAGATGTACTAGGCTTTACTACCTACACACCCTTCGACGTAGATAAGCGAGATGTTACTAATGCAAAAATTTGAAAACCTTGTCATGTGCCTGTAATTACACCAGCACCCTTCAAACACGCACACAGGATTGGGTCAGTGAGTCGTCTTAGGGGTTGGCAGCAGAAATAGGTAAACAAGTCATTTAGTTTTGAAAACCTATTTTTCAGGTGACCAGCGAGGATAACAACATGAATCTTTGTTTACTGTGTAGATGGACGTTAAAGAAATGTATAAAGTTTTCACAACAATGTCTGAAAGCTAATGAAATGTTGAATCAGACTGTGGAAGGGGTATGTATTGGCTTTTTCAATTCTTTTAACACTATAGTAGGTAGGTGGTAGGTCCGAACCCTGACAGGCGCTTTACTTTGTGTAAACTATTTCTGTACCACTGCTTTCAAAACGGTGAAGGAAAACCGGCATGTTCTAGAACCAAAAATTCAAAGACATATTGTGACATCTGCCAACCCACACTGGGCTTGCGTGGTGGATTACGGCCCACTCCCTCTCACCCAGAGGAGGCCTGTGTTCCAGCAGTGGGACCATTATAGGCTGATTATGATGATGATGTTGATGTCATCAGTCAGCACACACCGCTTTTTGGTGCTGTTCTCTGGTAACGTGTGAAGTATGGTGATAGTATTTGACCTGTCTAGCTGTTTCCAAACTATGTTGCTGTCGGCTTCCAGTCTAACCAGATGCAGTTGAATGTCAGTATTGTATATGGAGCGACTGCCTATCTGACCTCCACAACCACGAACAAATGTCACAATAGCCCTTGGTAAGACTATGGTTGTCAGGCTTTTGAGCTTCCATAACAACTGTCAAAGATCTGTGAATGACAGCCAGGACTAATCGCTTAAGGTACTTATTGATGGATGGAGGGGTTTCAATATGTAATGAATGGTCACCCATCCACAAACGGACCTCGGCAAGGGTAGCTTAACACTTTGCGGGAAACTAAACGCCCCCAGACGTAGGTAATAACAAAAAACCGTCTATTATATCTCATTCAGTGTCTTCAAACTTCAAGCAACCTGCCACTGTTATCATTAAGCCACGAGCCACCAGCTTTCACTAATACAGCCGCACAGGTCGATTGATCAGGTTAAGCTACGCTTGCCGCGGTTGGTCTGTGGATGGGTGACCATCTTTACATACCGAGACCCCTCCGTGCCTCGGAAAGCACGTTAAGCCGTTGTCCCGGCTGTCATTCGTGGATCTTTGACCGTCGTTACGGGTAGTCAGAAGCCCGAAATTCTGACAACCAGTATTACCCAGTAACTGGGTTGTGGAGGTCAGATAGGCAGTCACTCCATGTAAAATACTGGTATTCAGGTGCATCCGGTTAGACTGGACTATGACCCCAACATAGTTGGGAAAAGGCTAGGCAGATGATGGTGTCTATTTTCAGGACACAAAATCCAGCCTCTTCCTTGAACAAACCTCCATGTATGACTTAAAAAGATGCAGCCTAGAGGTTCATTACTTAGGCCCAACAATCATGGCAGATTTAAACGGAGATGAAAAGGAAGAACTGATGCTCCTAGATGATGCGGTAGAAGATGATGACGATGATGAAATACCTCTGGTGATGCTGCAGGGTGATTGTAAGAATAAGAGGAGAGAATCTGATAGTTATGAGGTAACTTAAACTTCATATCCATTCCTCTGAGTTTGTTTCGTTATTTATTCTCAGGGAACAGTCACTTAGGAAATGACGGCGCAATCTTGTTAAGGTTCCTTACCAAAATGGTAAAACAGAACCCGTATGGTGAAATTCAGTCTGTCTGTCTGTCTGTCACAGCTGGATGTCTCAAGAACTACTAATGCTATCAACTTCAAATTTATAGTTTTAGCTGACGTTTGCCCAACTACTTTGCAAATAAGAAAGAAATAAAAATATATGTATATTTTTTGCAACAGGGACTGAAAGGGGTCTGAAAAATTCGAAGTGGGGCTAATAGGGCATGTGGGGTATCATATGAGAAAGCGCAGTTGCACATTCTCAAAATATTTTTTTTTTTTAGGCCGCATAGTTTTCGACTTTTGATGAAAATTATAAAAAAAAAATACGTTCCCCCCTTATCTCTGGTGTTTGCAAAGAGAAAAATCTGAAATTATTCTATGTGATAGAAGTTTATGTAAAGATTACAGGAAAAAATAAAACGAAGTCTCTAAATAGCAGACTTTTTCCGAAATCATCAACAAAAGTTACATTAGTTCCACTATCAAAAAAGAAAGTTCAAAAACATAATGATGGTACGGAACCCTCGGTGCGCAAGTCCGACTCGCTCTTGCCTGGTTTTTTAAAATATTGACAAATAAATTTACTTGTAAAACTGTCTTAAAATACCTACTTACAGAAATAAGGATCATTTCACATCATCGCCGGCAAATGCCAACAAAATATGACGCTTGTAATCCCCAAAGAGATGTAGAAGATTACTTCCCAGAATTCGATCCTTATTAGCGACACTATCGAATGGTGTAATAATACAGTGTGTTTTTTTTTTCAAAACCAACGGTTTCGATTCCTGGCTAGAAATATTGATTTTTCAAAATCCAATGATGCAGTTTTAGTTTTCATCAAAATCGGGCCCGAGACTCCTTTGAGTACTTTTCGCTATTCCTCATAGTTTCGGATTTGGCCATCCACGCCCACTTGAAAAATTCACCCTGTATATTCACATGTCACCAGCAATGTTTTAAGTTCTAGTTAAATCTCGCATAGACATGATTCAAACCAAAATTTCGCGGCGTTAGCGTCACGTTTGCGCAGCATGTACGCTAGTCGCTTAAGGCTCCCACCACGTCAGCGGAATTGTCCGAAAGGGTTACCGCTGGCCCGGGACATAAAGGGTGGGTTTTACTCAGTAAGAGTCTGACACTCCCTTCCGCTCCACCCAGAGCGGGAGGAGTCATTTGATGATTTCCCATCCGCAAAAAAAAAAAAAGGCTCCTACCAGGGATATCGAGCTCCTACACACTATGGCGGCGGCACAGCCGGCGGGTTTTTGTCACGGGGGTATGCCGCCGGCATAATCAGGTGGCCGCAGAACATCATTTCAGTTGTGCAGCTCGTTTGTTCGGCGGCACAATTACCCGCCGGGAATGCCGCCGGCATAGTGTGTTGGAGCCTTCAGCTATCCCACTGGCGTTTTACGAGCGTTGGCGCTTCTCCAACGTCTGCGCAGCGCCAACGTTGCGAGTTTCTAGTGGCAAGCGTTACATCCGCTGAACGCAACGTTCACGTCGCACTTTTGAGAATGGTACATTTTGCGAAGGGGGTGCATTTTGCGAAAGGTACATTTTGCGACTGAACGGCTGCGATTTGCAAGAAACTCGCGACGTTAACGTCTCAACGTCAACGTCGTCGTCTCGTCGTCGTCGTCGTCGTTTTTTTAAATCATTGTTCCTCTCAACCAAAGCACCTGCCATCCAATCTCTTCACCACCCTTGGTTGACTGGTAGAGAATGCATTAAGTCCGCCTTTGTACCTTTTTGTGCGATTGCTGTTTTAATTCTTCTTTCAGTGGTACTCTGACTTCGTAGCGACCCTGACTATTTCTTCGTGTTGTTTTCGTATAGAAGTCCATACATTCCTGATCTTCTACAGATAGGTTTGAAGGTTCTAAAATCTCCTCAACTTCCCAAAATTTCTGAATCTCCTTGACGTTGTTTAGGACCACATTACATTGGTATGTTTTCACGTTACCGCACAGTAACCATCCCAGCTGTGTTTGTTGAGCCATTGGCTGTTGGGCATGTTCTCCTTTTATAATCCCGCCTAGCATGATGTTAGCATAAATGTCCGCCCCGAAAAGCAAGTCAATTCGTCGACTTTTGTAGAATTCCGGGTCAGCTAAATTAATGTTTTTTATGTAAGACCAATTAGGTTTAGCAAATGTTTGGTTTGGCAAGCTTTTAATAAGTTCGTTCATGATGAGCACATCAGATTCGAATTCAAAGTTGTTGTACATAGAAGTACATTCTATGCTTATCGTCCCCTTACAGCTGTTTTCCTTTTGCCCCACTCCGAAGATGACTCTTTTGCATCGTCGTCTCTTGATACCTAACATCTGAGACGCTTCTTCTGTTATTAAGGATATCTGAGATCCTTGATCGATCAAGGCGCGCATGGTTTGGTAAGTTCCATCCACCCCCTTGACCTTCACCAGAGCAGTCGCTAGCAATATCTCCGCCTTTTCATCTTGAGAGGCATTCACGGTGCCCGTCACGGGTTCATTGCGCTTTGCGTTTTGTTTTTCAACGTTGTTGCCGCTTGACGACGTAGTTGTTGCATTTGCTAATTTCGCAAACGCGTCATGTAAAATGGTGTTATGTTGATCTTGGCATTTCCGGCATGTTAAGTTGGCGGTGCATTGCTTTCCGAAATGGCTAAATAAACAATTTGTACAAAGTTTCAATTTGGTTGCAGTTTTTAGCCTCTGGTCGTCACTCATTTTTAAAATAAATAACGTCGCGTCTACGCAACGTTGGCGCTGCGCAGACGTTGGAGAAGCGCCGTGCAACGCTCGTAAAACGCCAGTGGGATAGCGGCCTTCGTTACACGGTTGATAAGGGCCGGTGCTGGGGCTCTACTGTCTATGTCCGTAAACGAAGATACGGACTCGTCTGAAAGAAAGTGCAGTGCAGATGGTGTGGTCCTATTTTTCTGTTCTGTTTTTTTTCTTGTTTGTTTATATAATAACTAGCTTCCGCCCGGGGCTTCGCCCGCGAGGTATGTCGATAAAAACTATCTTATGTCCTTCCCCGGGATGCAATCTATCTCTCTGCCAAATTTTATCGAAATCCGCTCACTGGTTTAGGCGTGAAAAGGTAACATAAAGACAGACAGAGTTACTTTCGAATTTATAATATTAGTATGAATATGTGTGTACATAAATGGTAAAATAAATAAGGTGATCCGTCATAACAAGGGCCAATGCGAATAGTCTCTCCGTGCCATTAAATTTTCGCCGCGATGATATCGCCGCGTGGAGACACGTTCTAAGAGAGTCTACGTAAATACGTGGCAGGACGATATTATCGCCGCGATTCTCTCGTTCGTGGAGACGGCGCCTATGGGTTTCGTGCTTAGGGAGTAGACCCTCTGGTGCCACCATTTACGCCCGATACAACTAAGGTTCTTCTTCTTCTTCTTCGTAGCACTCAGAGCGGTCGTGGTCCTCATGTAGTTTCTTGTTTACGGGCTGATGTGATTCGCCTCACGATTTCTCGCCACCTCCTCCGATTTCGGGTGTTTTTTGTGCACTCATACAATGGATCGCCCACTGCGGATTTAATTTGGTTAGTCCATCTCATGGGTGAGCGTCCGCGTGGTCTCTACCCTGCACGACAAGGCGCTCACTCCCTCACGCCTCGAGACATGTCCGAAGTATTTGAGGATGCGCGTTGCCAACTAGGGTTACCATTTCGAAAATTGGGAAGTTTTGACGAAGAGCCAGATATTTGCAAAAAAAGTCCGGCCATTACATTTCAATCTTTATTATTCAATACTCATTAAACTTTCATAAAACAAGAAAGTTCGAAAAAAGATAAGGCTGGACAAGGGTGGTGAAAAAGCAATACGGATAATTCCGAACGCATAGCAACATACATAAGGTCACCTAACAAATTTTTTTAATAAAAATATCTTCACTAATTCCTGGCAAATATTTTCAGACAACACTAGAGATAGACATCAAAGAAGAACCGGACATCAAAGAAGAGTTCAAAGAAGTCTTCTGTCCTAAAGTGAGAAGTAAGAAAAAGAAGTAAAAGAAGGCTTCTCTTCTAGAATGGTGCAGGAGACTGATGAATATGTTGTCATTAAACTTACGAAGAAGCAGGTAAGGAAATATTGCAGCTGTAGAGGTATGAGGAACAGGGTGTAAAGATCACTCATCCTCCGTAGGAAAGGGAAGATCCTCCGACAGCGGGTGTCGTGTCTGGTGAGCAACTACCCGACCATTGATGTCGGGACGTTGTATACAACGTTATTTTTAGTATATGCGAAACCTGAATATATGTAGTTTGTTCAGAATAAGTAACTGAATCGATTCCAATAATTTTTACCCATGTTATATTTTGTCCCAAAAATATTTAAAAAAGATTAAAAGTTGGACACCGAGCGACACTAAGTAGGTTATCCAATCTCCGCGACGAACGGTTAGGTACCTAGGTACTATTATCATTGAGCGCAAGACGGCGCGGCGCGAGCTGCGCGGGTGAACATGTTTTTGTAACTTAACAAGCTTATAACTTTGTGATTTTTCATGATGCAGTTTTGAAATTTTGTACATAGATTCTTTACATACAAATAATAGACACGTGTTTCGGGTTTCGCAATACGAAAAATAATGTTGTATATAAGCCCCGCACGTTGATATTGCGACTGGCCGCCATCTTAGTGACGTAGTCGAACTGTCAGTACCGTTCAGCGCTTACGTGTATGTGCGGTGTGTGACGTCAAAATGACGTCAAAAAGCTGTTATTGTGACAAGGTTCCATCGCAATATCAACGTGCGGGGCTTATATGCTAGTTTCGCGGTAAACTCTGCTTGCGCGATGCAGGATTTTGCGTGACGTCAGTGTGATGCGTAGTTTGTATGTGGCGATGTAGATGCCGCTACACAACATATTCTTTAATTAGTTAGCGAAGTTTAACACATAAAGTCATCATCATTTGCCTGCCTTTCCCCAACTATGTTGGAGTAAGCTTCCAGACTAACCGAATCCAGCTGAATACCAGTCTGGTATTTTACATGGAGCGACTGACTATTTGACCTTCACAACGGGTCAGGTTCGAACTGTAACCGAGCACGTGTAATTATGCTAGGGCTTTCCAACCAAATGGGTTAGTTTTGGTTAGAGCTGAGACCAACCGCCATCCAAGTTGGTCGCAATTACTTGGCGATTTAAAAATAACATTTAATATATTTTTTGTTGTTTTTTTTTTGTGGCTAATTAATAACAGCCGCACAGGTCGATAGATCAGGTTAAGCTACGCTTGCCGCGGATCTCAACTATTTTGGGGTCGGCTTCCAGTCTAACCGGATGCAGCTGAATACCAGTATTTGACATGGAGCGACTGCCTATCTGACCTCCACAACCCAGTTACTGGGTAATACGATACCCCTTGGTAAGACTGGTTGTCAGACTTTCGGGCTTCTGACTACCCGTAATGACTGCCAAAGATCCACGAATGACAGCCGGGACCAACGGCTTAACGTGCTTTCCGAGGCACGGAGGGGTCACGTTATGTAAAGATGGTCACCCATCCACAGACCAACCGCGGCAAGGGTAGCTTAACCTAATCGATCGACCTGTACGGCTGTTATTATTTAGCCACGGGCCCCTCATGGCATGTCCTAGAACCAAAAATTCGAAAACATGTGACATCTACCAACCCGCACTGGGCGCGCGTGGCCCACTCCCTCTCACGTAGAAAAAAGAAAGAAAGAAAGAAAATACGGTTATGACGCATAAAAATATAGACACAAATAAAAAAATAAAACAAAATAACAATTTGGGAGAAAGTATGCGTCACATCTACGCAAAACGGCCATCGCTCAGCATAATGCTGAGACCCTATACAAGACAGAGCCCCAGCGCAGATTTTCAGCGACAGCCGGCGTTGACGTGATGACGTCAGCCAGGGCAGCATGCGAATAGATATAAACAAAAATAACAATCAAAAACAACAATCAAAATCTTCTAAATATATAAAATTCAAAGGTGACTGACTGACATAGTGATCTATCAACGCACAGCCCAAACCACTGGAGGGATCGGGCTGAAATTTGGCATGCATATAGCTACTATAACGTAGGCATCCCCTAAGAAAGGATTTTGATAAATTCTACCCCCAAGGGGATAAAAGAGGGGATGAAAGTTTGTATGAAACTTTGTCAATTTTAAACCGATTGGGCTGAGACTTTGCATGCATATAGCTACTATGACGTAGGCATCCCCTAAGAAATTATTTTGATAAATTCAACCCCCATGGGGATAAAATAAGGGATGATGGCGGATGTAAATGTATTAGTTTTTTTAATAATACTTAACGCGAGCGAAGCCACGGGCATAAGCTAGTAAGAAATAAAAGAGAGAAGAGGAGAGGAGTCTGGTGTCCCAGAAGTGCATTATAAGCTGATTATTCTTGTTATAGGTGTTAGCAGAGCTGGCAGAGAGAGCGAAGGCGGAGTCTTACCTAAGATCTCCTTACAAATGTACGAAGTGTGTGAAGGGGTTCAATTTCGAAGAGGTGCTGACCGCTCATATGGTGAAACATACTCGGGTGAGTGTTTTTAACCGACTTTAAAAAAAGGAGGAGGTTCTCAATTCGGTTGTGTTTTTTTATGTTTGTTACCTCAGTCATCATCATCATTTCAGCCGAAAGACGTCCACTGCTGGACATAGGCCTCCCCCAAAAGGGGGGGTTTGCCATAATCGCCACGCTTGGCAGGCGGGTTGGCGATCGCAGTATGGTATGGTGGTGGAATGCATAGAGAACGCTGCTGCCCATTCTCCGGTACGCCCCTTAGTCGCCTTTTACGACACCCACGGGAAGTATGGGGTGGTGCTATTCTTTAAGTCCGGCACCACACAGACAAGTCCGGCACCACACAGACAGTACCTCAGTACGCCGTCATTTATAAGCCGATTTGGAAAATTATTTTTTTATTCAATAGGATATACTTCCAGATTGGTCCCAATTTTTTCAAAATCCAGTTCTGATGATGGGATCCATGAGGAATTGAGGGAACTCCTCAAATATTATAGGCACACCTATAGCGATTTGGGTATTTTTTATAGTAACTCATGCATTTGCTCGCGGAAACTACCATTTGGTGGAGTGGAACTGATGAAGAAGACGATTTCAAGGGTTGCGATTCGATTACTTTAATATGGTTGCTAAGCACTTTATGCTCGTCACAATGCGAATAGTGAAATAGAGCTGATGGTGGAATACCAGGAGAACTCTTCAACAATTAACGTCCCTGCATCGGGAAAAGCAATATTTTGTAAAAGGCGATGGGCAAGTTGACATTAGGCTATTGTAACTTAGATACATGATAAACAAACCCACAAAAAAGCGAGAAATAAAAACTTTTTAACAAAAAAAAACCGACTTCCAAAAAAACACTACAAAGTGAAAAATAACTTTAATTTCGGAAGTCGGTGGCAAAAACTAAAATACAGATCCAAAGACACCGACTTCCGAAATTAAAGTTATTTTTCACTTTGTAGTGTTTGTTTTGGAAGTCGGTTTTTTTTTTATAATACTAGCTGTGGTACCGGCTTTGCTGACGTTGAATATACATGGTTTCTTATAAAATCTTAAAAAAACTGGCCAAGTGCGAGTCGCACTTTCCCAAAGAGTAAAAACGGGACCCTATTACCAAGACTCCACTGTTCGTCTGTCACCAGGCTGTATCTCATGAACCGTGATAGCTAGACAGTTGAAATTTTCACAGATGATGTATTTCTGTAGCCGCCATAACAAAAAATACTAAAAACAAATATTTAATGGGGGCTCCCATACAACAAACAAGATTTTTCGGCGTTTTTACCTTGTGGTACGGAACCCTTCGTGTGCGAGTCCGACTCGCACTTGGCCAGTTTTTCAATGTGTCCTGAATTCTTTATTGAGCAGCAGTTTTAGGCGTTTCATTTTTAAGCACAGACAAGTAGGTTTGCCATATTATGTGTTCAAACCAATCCATACTTATAATACAAATTCGAAAGTAACTTCAGAGTTACTTTCTGTCTGTCTGTATGTTACCTTTTCACGCCTAAACCAGTGAAGGGATTTCGATAAAATTTGGCAGAGAGATAGATTGCATCCCGGGGAAGGACATAGGATAGTTTTTATCGACACACCTCGCGGGCGAAGCCGCGAGCGGAAGCTAGTTGGTTTTTAAAATGTAGTCTTCTCTTATTTCAGGAGCACGGCACTTACGAATGTGACATGTGTACACAATACTGCCCCAGCCCGGTATCTTTAAGAGGACACATCAAATCACATACAACGAGGTACTTAAGTCATTATTTATTTATTTGGTTCTAACACTAACATCTTGATAAAAATAACGTCTTTGAAAAAACTTTGAACAGTGTAACAATTACTTAAAGATAAACACTATAAGTTAAAATAAAAAGATAAAAAGTATCCTATGTCCTTCTCCTGGTTCTAAGCTACCTCCCCACCAATTTTCAGCCAAATCGGTTCAGCCGTTCTTGTGTTATAAATAGTGTAACTAACATGACTTTCTTTAATAAATATAGGTTATCGTTTCAGATATAAATGCAAGCTATGCGGCCACGTCCGTCTGTCACGACAGCATTTACTAGAACATCACGCGATCAACCACACGCAAGGAGCCACGACTTACACTTGCGACAAGTGTCACTTTAGTACCAAGTGAGTATCTAAAATAACAACTGGCTTCTGCGCACGATTTCCTATACAAAAAAAAAGTTTTGTGAAGAAAAGCCTAAGTACATTCTAAAGCAATGCTTATATAACTGAGTGGCTATTCTAAGCAGAATACATTGAAACCGGGATCCCTTCTTTTCGCATAATGTTCTTTTTCCTAAAATACTTCGGCATCACTATTTTGGTTTAATTTGTTTTGCCATAATAATACTTTGCCAAATTTTTTTTGGCATACGGTTTATGTTGGCATAATCTTGAAGGCTAATTTGTTTTGGCATAAATTAAATTCGCATAATACTAAACTAAAATACCTAATTAAAATTAAAGTATTGTCGTAAAAATTCAATATATTGTGTTACTAGGCGACGTAGGATGCAAGAGAGAGCGAAAGTTACCCCGAGGTTCGGTTTGGTTAGGTTCCTTTAAACCCTGCAGACAGAAATAGGAGCAGTTAGCACTTTTACAAAATCATAAAAGGATAACATAATGGACAGTTAACTGTTAAATTAATCTTTTTTTTTGTCTGTGCTAAAATACCAATCAATCCAATCCAAATCCAATCCCAATCTCTTTGATTATACCTACGTAGTACAGCGAAAAAAAGAAAAACACGGACTGTCTTCGCCATATTATAATTCACAATGTTATCCTTTTATGATTCTCCAAAGTGGCCCTTTTAGGTCATCTTGCCATCTCATTTTGGCCTCGGATTAACAAATTTACGGAAATAAACATCGTTTATGTTGCAGTAAGCGAACAATTATCCAACGCCACGTGAAAACCCACGCAGTTAACGCACGACACGCGTGTCATCGATGTGGGAAACTCTTCAACACGATCGAGTCGCTCAGGGTGCACACTACGTAAGTAGAAAATAAATATATGTAAAAATAAGTTTATTAACACAAAAACCTTAAGGCGGGGTAGAAAGCAAAATAGCCTAACTTAAATATGATTTTTATATTTTAGATATAAAATAAAAATAACATGAGTAACTACATGATATTTCCACACTTATTGTGATGCAACAAATATCCAAATTGGAGGAATCTCTTCAATTTCATTCTGATCAGCAAGACGATTTGAAGATACAAGTGGACAAGATTGATACGCGTACCTCTTCTATTAGTTCGATGGGTGATAAACTTTCCAGTCTCGAACAAAAAATGGAGTCGCTGGAACAGCAGGCAAGGTTAAACAACATAGAAATTTGTAATTTGCCTGAAAAACGCGACGAGGACCTGCTTACAATCATGGAATCTGTTGGTGCGGCTTTGAAGTGGCCTATTTCTCGTCAGGAAATCATGTCTATTCATCGTGTGCCTCATGCTCGCAACGAGGAAGGTAGTCGCCCTAAGAATATCATCGCGAAATTCTCATCACGTACACAACGCAATAATATTTTAAGTGCCTATCGTTTATCTAAAAATTTAAATTCCAACGACATCGGCCTGTCAGGTACGTCTCAAAATATTTATATTAACGAACATCTAACATTGTACAACAAAAAGTTATTTCGCGATTGCCGTGAGTTGGCCAAAAAACATAATGTTAAATATGTGTGGATCAAAAATGCCACTGTACTGGCTAAAGAAACAGATAACTCGAAAACTTTCGCTATTCGTTGTAACGACGACCTTATTAGAATCACCCAGTGTAAACAAAATAAAAATAATATGTAGCTTATTCATTATATTATATGCATTTCTCCACATAAATCATGATTACCTATGTGATTGTGTCACTTCTTGTTCTTATTTCAAGTTTTGTTATGTCGACGAAAGTAAACAACCGATTAGGAGAAAAAACAATCATATTTTTATTTTTTTTTATATTACGTAAAATAAGAATATTGCATGCTATTTGTGTTTACTGTAATTATTCTAGCCATATAATTTGTGGTATTGTATTGCATTATGTTAAAGTGTTTAAAAGTCTCAAACGATTTTGTTTATGCGTAACTTATAATATATTTTTGTCAGTTATTATGAATCCTGGTTTGAAGGTATTTGTGTTTTGTAAACTACAGCGTAGCGTTCTGGCTCCATATTTTTTTTTTAGGAATACCCGAAACTTTTATTATTTTATTTTACTTGTTTACTCGTTTTGTAGTTTAACGTATTATAGTGCTCAATAACAGTATATCGTTGTACTATCAGAACTGCAGAGGTATTCGAACCAAATTACACGCACTGTTCATGAATATTTTGTCGTATTCTTTTGACGTTATCATACTTTCCGAAACCTGGCTTACACCTAGCATTGCTGATAGCGAGTTTATTGATGACAGATATTTGGTCTTTAGAGATGATCGTAACCGCGTTGCAACAAATAAGCAAGAGGGTGGGGGGGTTCTCATAGCAGTGCTACGTGAGCTCCGACCGACGAGAATAATGACGCATCCTGCTCACGTGTACATAGAACATGTTATGATCCAGCTGCCTGCGTCGCGGCCCAACGCACGCCACATTATAAGTGCTGCGTATATACCACCGCGGTCTCCTGACGACGTGTACAGTTGCCACTTTGATATGTTGCAGGACATTCTTATCGACACCAATACCGAATCGTTTTATGTAGCTGGTGATTATAACTTGCCTGATATTGAATGGCTAGACCGCGAAAATCTAACACATTTGAGGCCAACGAATACCGCAAGCCATCATTTATTTAATTTATTGTCTACCATCAACGCTACACAATATAACACACTGAAAAACACTCGAGGAAGAACACTTGATTTATTTATTTCTAACGTCGACTGTCAGTTAAAATCGGATGTGGAATTATTACAGAAGGATGGTTACCATCCCCCATTTTCCGTGTTGAGTTCTCTTGAATCTCAACTAACACCAATGAAGCGCCATACCATTACGAAATATAACTACTATAAGGCCAACTATGAAAGTATTAATTGCGCACTCTTAAAACTAAACTGGGATGAATTACTTTCTCACCTAATGGCCGAACAGGCGGTCTGTAAGTTTTATGATTATATATATGGGTTAATTCGTAACCATGTTCCTCACATGCGAGCGAAATCTTCTCGTTTTCCCTCCTGGTTTAGCCCCTCGCTTATTAATATATTTAAGAAAAAGGAACGTGCTTGGATAAGATGGAAAAAAAATTGCAACTTGTCTGATTATGAAACCTTCTCAAATAATCGTAAACGTTTCAAGTTAATTTGCGAAGAGTGTTTTAAACGGTACATTAACTCGGTCGAAGACAGTATACATCTCAACGTCAAACACTTCTGGTCATATATATCCAACCGCAAAGGAAGGTCGGGTATTCCGGCTACTATGCACTGCAATAATATTCCATCTAGTGATCCTACTGAAATTTGTAATCTCTTTTCAACGTTTTTTAAATCTGTTTATGAGCCCTCAGACCCTTTTGACCCCGAAAATTGGCAGCCGCCCAAAAACTTTGCTGATAAATCTATATCCCTCCCGAATATTTATCTTAGCAAGGATGACGTACAAAATGCGCTTAAAGCTTTAGACCAAACCAAAGGACCTGGTCCAGACGGTCTGCCGCCCATTTTCTTTAAAAATACTGCCACTACCATCCACTTGCCACTGCATATAATTTATAATAAATGTTTAACCGAAGGAGTATTTCCCACTGTATGGAAGAGAGCCTTCATTACACCTATATATAAGAGTGGTGATAAAACCGATATTAAAAACTATCGCCCTATTTCGATACTGTCTACTTTGTCAAAGCTTTTTGAGAGTCTTGTGCATAGCTCGCTATTTCCCTATCTGCGTAATCTTATCATTCCAGAACAGCACGGTTTTGTTAAATGTCGATCAACCACCACAAATCTTATGATTTTTACAAATTACCTATTTGAGAAGATGGACAACCGCATCCAAGTTGATGCAGTGTACACGGATTTTCAGAAGGCTTTTGACAGGGTGGACCATAAATTGCTTTTGGATAAAATTGCCTTCAACGGCATCAGAGGTAGTTTGCTTAGGTGGTTTGCGTCTTATATATTTAACAGAACTCAAAAAGTTGTTATAAACGGTTACGAGTCAGACTATTTTGTCGTGGAATCTGGTGTGCCCCAGGGTTCCGTGTTAGGCCCACTCCTCTTTATTCTATTTATTAATGATATTAAATCCTGCTTTATTAACTCAACCTTCCTAATGTACGCCGATGATATGAAAATTTATAAATCTTGTTCGAATATTCATGATTGCCTACTACTTCAAGAAGATCTCCATAGACTCTCTCAGTATTGCCTAGATAACAAGTTACAACTCAGCTTACCTAAATGTAATTCTATATCATTTACCAAAAATAAAAATGTAATTCATTTCACGTATACCCTGCATGGTAGTGCTTTGAAAAAGGTTGAGTCCACGCGAGACCTTGGAATCTTACTGGATTCCAAATTACACTTTGATGTTCATATTGATAATGTTATTAGCAGGGCCTTTCGGATGTATGGTTTCGTCATGAGATCGTCTAAGGACTTTAAAAAAAAATCTACTTTCTTATTTTTATACAAGACCCTGATTCGCTCCCAGTTAGAATATGCTGTTCCTATTTGGAGTCCTTTCTACGGCAAATACTCACATAGACTTGAAATGGTTCAGAAAAAATTCCTACGTAACGTGCAGTATAAATTTTATCACACGAGAATATCTTATTTAGAACTACTCAAACGGCACACTCTCTTGAGTTTAGAGTCCAGACGTACGCTCCTCATGGCCATGATGCTGCATGGCATTTGTAATAATAAGTTTGATTGTAATGAGCTTAACAATAAATTATGTTACGTAGTACCTAGAACTATTATACGGCGAGAGGTGCGCGTTCCTCGTCTGTTTCACACTGAGAAGTGCAGAACAAACGCCGGTGAGCGGGCACCTCTCCGTCGCCTTGTAGTAACTTATAACACACACTTTACCGATTCAGATATTTTTGCATTTTCTCCTGCAAAATTTAAAAAAATGGCAATAGCTTTGCTTACCGACAACCTTTCATAACTTGCTTTTCTTTTTTTCTTTTAATTCAAAAACAATATGTGACCGTCCGTCCTTTCCTCATTTAGATATTTATTAATTTAATCCGTGGACAATAGTGTGGGTTATACGTTTATTAAATAAATCTAATCAGCTCCGATATTCAAATTGTAACGTGTAACTGTTTTTTGTCCCTAAATAAATAAATAAATAAAAAATGTGCATCTGGATTGAGGGCCATTTTTTTGAACCCTTGCGAAACAAAGTAAGACTTATAGGGAAATTAGTTAAAAATAGTAAAAACTTAAAGCATAGGGCCATGAATTTCTTAAACGTGAATTAAAACTGTTATGATTAAATAACTGGGGCCCTCAATCCAGACGCGTTCATAAAGTGGCATAGCCTAAATCTCAGTAAGTACTATTTCTAGGTTAATAATTTTTATTTAAGAATTTAGTTAAGAATTTCTTAAATACTTTAAGAAATTCCCAAATCTGTAGAATATGACATTACAGATTTATGGTGGTATATCTAGGGCCCTCAATTCATTATTGTCTGAACTGAGGAATCTGCAAATCATGAATTTATCTGAAGAAATACATAAATACGACTTTAACATATTTTAGTTAGATACCTATGTGAATTAGTTAAAAAGAAATAATGACACAAAAGTTAATTTTTATGAAGTAAATGAAAGTCGAATTTGACTAAAACGTCTGAACTGAGAGCCCAATATTTTCGGCTTTATTGACTACGCTCAACCTCATAGATTAACGCAAATTAGAATAAGATTTTTAACTATTTCTTAACTAAATTGTGACATATCGTCCGTTCTTCTAAATGTCATACATTAAGAGAAAATTGATTTTTAACTTTTTCTAGGAGAAAATTTTGTAGGGTGACCATACTGTTCATAGTAAGTACCTGTACATTTTGTAAACCGCAGTCGGATAGTGATAATATTTGCAGTTAAAAGTATTCTATAGATTTATAGATAGTATTTACAATTTTGTTTTCTATATTTTCAATGTCATTTTTAATTATGTGATGTTAGTCCTTAAGGTACTACTATGGGCCTAATTGCTTAAAGCAAATAAAAAAGAACATTTATTTAGCTTTAACAGTGTTTGCATAAAATGAAAGGCAAACTAGTACCGACTAGTACTTAGTATGTTATACATATAAGTAGTCATCGTATCTATGGATCACTGTAGCACCAGAGACGTCGCAATATGCAAATCAAACAAATTCATTCTGATAAATAAAACATGATCGGTATAATTAAAAAACTACTTCACATAAATGTAACCTTAATAAAATAGTCTTATATCCTAAAAATACGAAATTGCGAAGTTACTTTTACCTATGAGTGCAACTATATGGCTCCATTTTCAAAGATGAAAACAAATTGTTTCGTTAATTATTACAATACGGATATCAAATTTAAGTCCCACCCAGGTGAGACAACCTACTTAGATATTTCAAAATTAAACTTTGCAGCGCAGTCGAGGATTTTAAGCTGGTGATGTCATTTGATTTGAATGGGACAGATAAGGGCCTAGTTGCCTAAAGCAACCATGCCCATAGTAGTACCTTAAGGACTAACAACACATAATTAAAAATGACATTAAAAATAAAGAACAGTGTAAATACTATCTATATAATACTTTTAACTGCAAATATTATCACTTTCCGACTGCGGTCTACAAAACGTATAGGTACTTACTATGAACAGTATGGTCACCCTACAAAATTTTCTCCTAGAAAAAGTTAAAAATCAATTTTCTCTTAAAGTATGACATTTAGAAGAACGGACGATATGTCACAATTTAGTTAAGAAATAGTTAAAAATCTTATTCTAATTTGCGTTAATCTATGAGGTTGAGCGTAGTCAATAAAGCCGAAAATATTGGGCTCTCAGTTCAGACGTTTTAGTCAAATTCGACTTTCATTTACTTCATAACAATTAACTTTTGTGTCATTATTTCTTTTTAACTAATTCACATAGGTATCTAACTAAAATATGTTAAAATCGTATTTATGTATTTCTTCAGATAAATTCATGATTTGCAGATTCCTCAGTTCAGACAATAATGAATTGAGGGCCCTAGATATACCGCCATAAATCTGTAATATCATATTCTACAGATTTGGGAATTTCTTAAATTATTTAAGAAATTCTTAACTAAATTCTTAAATAAAAATTATTAACCCAGAAATAGTACTTACTGAGGATTAGACTATGCCACTTTATGCATGCGTCTGGATTGAGGGCCCCAGTTATTTAATCATAACAGTTTTAATTCACGTTTAAGAAATTCATGGCCCTATGCATTAAGTTTTTACTATTTTTAACTAATTTCCCTATAAGTCTTACTTCGTTTCGCAAGGGTTCAAAAAATTGGCCCTCAATCCAGATGCACATCTTATTGTGTAACAGAAACACAAAAAAAAGAAACTTTTCTAGATAAAAAAACATCACGAAGTTACCTCCAAACACGACTTTTCGATTTGTACATAATATGCTTATTTAGATGCTTAAATTTGATGATTAATGTAATAACACAAGGCGACAAAAATTGTGGAAGCATTTTTTTTTATTCCTTTTATTTGTGGTTTTATTACGATGATAAGCTTATAGCACTTACGACGTTCTTAGTACGTGGAAGAAATCATCTTCCGTCGCACATTGCGGGAACTGTTTTCATCGTGTTTGATGAGAGGGGGCACGGGCGACACTTGATTTTTTGCTGGCTTTATGCACCCCCTTAATACGAGTACACAAGGCTCATACAATACACATAGGAACATTAAACTTTGGGAAACAAAGGTTACATAATTAATGAATAAGTATCAATCGACTAATTCAAAATACCACGTATTTAATCGAAACTCAAATAGTACCTATTTTGCTTTCCTATAAATACCTACCCGAAACTGTCAAATTTTCCCAATCAACTTTGAACTTTATTCTTTAGCGATAAAGTTGAAAATCTATTAAAGAAATTTGACAGATTGTAGTAGCTTGATGTGCTGGCGTCTGTAGACTAAACATCGCCGTCACACGGGGGAGACACCCGTTTCGCGCGGCTTCAACTTCTATTATTACTGCTAAATAAGGTATAATATCCTGTGAAGCAGTATTACTCTATGATCCAGTAGAAAAATAATCGACTAAATGAATGATTTAAAATGAAAACCATTTTTTTGTGAGAAGGTCGTAGACATGTCGCGCGCGGGACAGATGTTGACGTCATAAGTGATGGCGTACTACCGGTTATTATAATGATGCGCAACATATTCTCTTTCTGGGGACCTCAAACAATTCGTATAATCATGTTCATCATCAGCCTAGCCTTTTCCCAACTATGTTAGGGTCGGCCTCCAGTCTAACCGGATGCAGCTGAATACCAGTATTTTACATGGAGCGACTGCCTATCTGACCTCCACAACCCAGTTACTGGGTAATACGATACCCCTTGGTAAGACTGGTTGTCAGACTTTCGGACTTCTGACTACCAAAGATTGAAGACTGTCAAAGATCCAAGAATGACAGCCGGGACCCAACGGCTTAACGTGCTTTCCGAGGCCCGGAGGGGTCTCGGTATGTAAAGATGGTCACCCATCTGCAGACCCACCGCGGCAAGCGTAGCTTAACCTGATCGATCGACCTGTGCGGCTGTTATTAATTAGCCACTCACCCCATCCTCAAACAAATCGTATTATGGGGTCCTAAAAATACTAAGTAGCCAATTGACTGCGACTAACTTGGATGTAGTGCTCGCCGGGCGCTACTGCGGTACCGCTCGCTTCGCTCGCTCGGCTCGCGCGCGGTTTGTCACAGTTCTTACCTAACCCATTTGCTCGCGGTGCCCTAACTTAGTTACTGCGACCAATTCGGCTTGCGAGAGGTTGGTCACAGTTCCAAGTAATTTAGGATAATTATTTCGTATAACTACGATCCCCATATTATTTTAGGACTAACTGTGGCCCGCGGTTTCACCAGCATACGTGTCGATGCCGTGGGAATATCGGGATAAAAAGTAGCCTTTATGTTAATCCAGGGTGTCAGCTACCTCCATACAAAATTTTGACAAAATTGGTCCAGCCGTTTGAGCGTGAAGGAGTAACAAACATATTAACACACAAACACACACTCACAAACTTTCGCCTTTATAATAATAGTCTGATTAGCTGCGCCCCGCGGTTTCACCCGCATAAGTTTCGATCCCATGGGAATATCGGGATAAAAAGTAGCGTATATGTTAATCCAGGGTGTCAGCTACCTCCATACAAAATTTTAACAAAATTGGTTCAGCCGTTTAAGTGTGAAGAAGTAACAAACATATAAACACACACACACACTAACAAACTTTTGCCTTTTGATTTCTTACAGGCGCCACGACAAATCCAAACGCTTCCAGTGCTCCCAGTGCGACAAGCACTTCATCTACCCCTCGCTACTGCACAAACACGTGCTGGCCGTACACGAGAGGAAGGACTACTACTGTGTTGAATGTGATGTTAAGTTCAAATCTGCGGTAAGCTGTTTCTTTTATAGGTACTTAAAAGATTATAGTTTTTCGGATGAAGTCCCATTAGAATTTAGCTAAGTGTAAACATATTTTTGCTCTTGACTGTACATGCTAGGGGTGTGTAAATCTTTACGGAACCGACTCACTGATCCGGATCATTGAAGTGATTTTAAAGATTGGTTCAGTAACAACGTTTCAAATGCATCAGCTATATGTTTGAGCCGTTTGGGGTTGAAACACTAGGGCCTTGGGGTCCGAGTGCTCATCGAGTATTTCGGGACATCGCAAAGCGGTTGGTTGACTCTTCACGTGACCAGAGGGCTGGCCTATTTTTAGCCCAAAGAATAAGCATTGCCATCCAACGTAGTAATACTGCCAGCCTTTTGGGCACTTGTGCCATTGACAGCGATGCGGACGAATTTTTTGATGCCCAATGAGTACCTGTCTTTTTCTTTACTTTTTTTTATACTTGTATATACTATATATAATATGTATATTTTAGTGTTAAGTTGTAAAATAGTAACATTGTAAATACCGACAACAAATAAACTAAAAATGCATCATTTGGATCTGAAACATTACTTTGCTCTGTGCTCATTCCGCGCGACGCGTCGCTCTCGAGGCGACTGAGCAGTGTGCGAGCGAGAGAGGGAGACGAAATACACTGAGTTACTTAACTATAGAGTCGCGAGTGAGCGGGCGACATAATTACTATCTGTACAAGCCAGAAAGAGATACCAAATGAGATGTGTATCACTCATACTCTCACAGATTTTGATTCTGTATTTTATATCCTTTGAACCGATGATCCAAATGAGCCAAATGAAACATATCAGTGTTTCGGATCATTTCAGTGATCGAGATGCAAATGTTGCAATCGCAAAAATGATACACTTTGCCCACCTCTACATTTTTTTTTCATCATTTTCGCGATTGCAATGGGAGGGATGTGGCATGTACTAGAGCTACCTCTAGTACATGCCACATCCCTCCCATTTGTATCCCTCTCAATTTTCACCTCCCTGAGAAAAATGTGTATTATACTATACCTGCTCGAAAAGAGCCTTTTTACTTTTTTTTTTAATAAGGCAGAAAGTACGTCATTACTGTTGTACAGACGCCATCACATCAAGCTACCCGAAACTGTTAAATTTTCCCAATCAACTTTGAACCTTATATTTTAGCGATACAGTTGAAAATCTATTAAAGAAATTTGACAGATTGCAGTAGCTTGATGTGCTTATACATTGTTCACCGAGGGGAGAAAGTGTTTTGTTAGCCACGAGTTGGGAATCACTCTTCCTTTCGAGTAGTTCTACGTACGTACACACTTACAGAACGTACTTACGTACGTACTTACAGAAGTAAATGTCATTTTTCAGGAAAGTTTAAGACTGCACTTCAAGAAAGCTAAGAGACACCGAGACTCGTCATCTTACAAGTGAGTGAGTTAGGAGACGTTTATGTTTCATCACGAAACAAAACAAAACAACCCCACTAAAAAAAACCTCATCATCTGCCTAGCCGACTATGTTTGGGTCGGCTTCCAATCTAGCCGGATGCAGCTGAGTACCAGTACTTTACATGGAGCGACTGCCTATCTGACCTCCACAACCCAGTTACTGGGTAATACGAATACCTTAGTGGGAATGGTTGTCAGACTTTCGGGCTTCTGACTACCCGTAACGACTGTCAAAGATCCACGAATGACAGCCGGGACTAACGGCTTAAAATGCTTTCCGAGGCACGGAGGGGTCACGGTATATGTAAAGATGGATCCACAGATCAACCGCGGCAAGCGTAGCTTAACCTGATCGATCGACCTGCGCGGCTGTTATTATTTAGCCACGGGCCCCTCTCGGGCACTGAAAAAAACCTATCAAAGATAAAAAACTGCAAATTATTCAATTTTCGATGAAAAAAATTTAACACCAAAGGAATGTCTATTTATTACGTAAGACAATTTTGACCACCTTTTGACCCTCCCGCCCCCTTCCACTACGAAATATAAAAAACCGGGCAAGAGCGAGTCGGACTCGCGCAGCGAGGGTTCCGTACCATCATATGTTTTTAAATTTTCATCGGCGACGCCTATATTCATCAGAGAATTTTAATACTGCACTGCGGTGTACAATATTACAGTTTGATGTCAGCGCCATCTCTTGACCGATAGTGGAACTAATGTAACTTTTGTTGATAATTTCTGAAAGTGTACTATTTAGAGACTGTTTTATTTTTCCAGTAATCTTTACATAAACTTCTATCACATAGAATAATTTCAGACTTTTCTCTTTACATTTTTCATCAAAAGACGAAAACTATGCGGCCTAAAAAAAATAAAAAATGTTTGAGAATGTGCAAACTGCGGTCTGTACTATGGAACTCCACATGCCCTAGTAGCCCCACTTCGAATTTTTCAGACTCCCTTTCAGTCCCTGTTGCAAAAAATATACATATATTTTTATTTCTTTCTTATTTGCAAAATAGTTGGGCAAACGTCATCTAAAACTATTCTTCTTTCGTTCTTGAGATCCAGCTGTGACAGACAGACAGACTTAGTCTCACCATAAGGGTTCCGTTTTGGTCAGCGGGATTGTCCGAAAGGGTTACCGCAGGCCCGGAACGTAAAAGGCTAAGGAAGGAACACGGGTGGGTTTTAGTCAGTAAGTCTGACACTCCCTTCCGCTCCACCCAGAGCGGGAGGAGTCATTATTTTGATGATTTCCCATCCAAAAAAAAAAAAGGGTTCCGTTTTACCATTTTGGTACGGAACCATAATAAGACTTGGATGAATCCCCTCCCCCCTCTTTCAATCTTACGTAAGAACCTCCCTACAGTTACGTTCGTCTATGTCGTCAAAATGTAGGGAACAGCTGACTTTTTCGCGTTTTCAGGTTTGGTCCCATAGTAAAAGTTGTTCATAATGATGACCTCTTATGAGGTTGTTAATGTTTTACCAATAACCCTGTATAATTTAGTTTTTGTTATTTTTCTTCCAGATACGAGTGCCCCCAATGCCCCCAGCGCTTCATCAGCACGTCCACGCTTTCCGTGCACCTCACGTGCTCGCACGACGCGCCCAAACAGCACGCGTGCGGCGTCTGTCACCGGCAGTACAGCAACCGGGAGGCGCTCAGGGCGCATGCGTGGAGGGTGCATCATGCGGACACGACTCCTGTGCTGTTGAGCTGAAACTGTGAGTCAACATCATACGCATATTAGCATCTGCCTAGCCTTTTCCCAACTATGTTGGGGTCGGCTTCCAGTCTAACCGGATGCAGCTGAATATAATATTTTAGCCCAATTGTCAGCTGACATGCGGCAAACATGTCCGGTCCAGTCCTACTTAAGTTTATCGGCTTTCTGGGTAACGTCCGTTATGTTGGTTTTGGCGAGCAGTATTGTGTTCCATAAACGGTCAGAAATCCGAACCCCCAGGACACTGCGCTCCATGGCTCGCTGGCAAACCTCGAGCTTGGACCTCTGCTGAAGTCATCATATTCTGCCTAGCCTTTTCCCAACTATGTTGGGGTCGGCTTCCAGTCTAACCGGATACAGCTGAATACCAGTATTTTACATGAAGCGACTGCCTATCTGACCTCCACAACCCAGTTACTGTGTAATGCGATACCCCTTGGTAGGACTGGTTGTCAGACTTTCGGGCTTCTGAGTATCCGTAACGACTGTCAAAGATCCTCGATTGACAGCCGGGACCAACGGCTTAACGTGCTTTCCGAGGCACGGAGGGGTCAAGACCCCTCCGTGCCTCGGAAAGCACGTTAATGATATAATATAATGTACGTTTACATACCAAGGTATGTAAAGATGGTCACCCATCCACAGACCGACCGCGGCAAGCGTAGCTTAACCTGATCGATCGACCTGTGCGGCTGTTATTATTTAGCCACGGGCCCCTCTTCAACACCATACGCATATGCAGGGTGTAAAAAGACCTATCACAATCATAGCCGTGAACTACACATTCTGCGGTGCTATTCTGTACAAATCTCACCATGAAAACTTAGGTGAAGTGAGCGTGGAATGAGTTGTCAATAGTGTAATTTCTCAGCAAAAATTAACTCACTTCGACTAAGTTTTCACGGTGAGATCACTTCACTTAAGTAACACACACACACAAACAATTGTTATGTTTTTTGTGTTTTTTATGCGTCAAGTTTACCATAAAACTCACACAATTGTGAAGGAAAAACCACAAAATTTGTAAGGTTTTCCCTTTACAATTGTGTGGCTTAGAGTTTAAGACTTGTTACTAGAATTTACAAGAAGAAAACGAAAGGGAAATACCTTTATTCAAAAAAATACCTTACTTTTCAGCAAGAAGACTTGGTGCAACTGGAGTCGCTCAAACTCTGATATTTGGGTTTTCAACAGAAATATCTCAGCAGCAACCAGGAGCCTGGATAAATGCCTGTTCATGGTAATAGGCACGCCCCCTATACCAATGTGACTTAAGGCGAAAGCGCTAAGGTAGCCCGCGAAATTCAAATTTTCTTACGTTTTTTGCAATTTGCTGGTCAGTATTAAGTTGTACGTTGATTAAAATAAGAATGAATGGGAGAATGGGCAGCAGCGTTCTCTATGCATTACACCATCATACCATACTGCGATCGCCAACCCGCCTGCCAAGCGTGGCGATTATGGCAAACCCCCCCCCAAAATTGGGGGAGGCCTATGTCCAACAGTGGACGTCTTTCGGCTGAAATGATGATGATTAAAATATGATTCGCGACCGTAACAAATATGTATTTACAGAATTATAATCATTAAAGTCATCAACACAACTCTCTAAGACCAAGTAATCCCACTGAATCGACTATTTCATGAAATCTTGACATTTTACAATTATACTAACTTAACAAGTTGTATTACTGATCCTAATGATTATAATTCTGTAAATACGTATTTGTTACGGTCGCGAATCATATTTTAATCAACGTACAACTTAATACTGACCAGCAAATTGCAGAAAACGTAAGAAAATTTGAATTTCGCGGGCTACCTTAGCGCTGGCGAAATGTGGATGAACTATACAGTACTGTCTACCTTCGGGGTATACAGGCGTGATGTTAGGAAATGTGAAGAGGTTTTAATACAGACGCCAGCACATCAAGCTACCCGAAACTTTCAAATTTTCCCAATCAACTTTGAACCTTATGTTTTAGCGATAAAGTTGAAAATCTATCAAAGAAAGGACAATGCTCATGGATGTATGGAATCCTGTACCATGCTGCATCAAAGTCAAACTTTGTTTTTTATGGGTTACACTTATCATATTAACTCCTACAAAAGTTCTTTTTGTAAACAAAACCCGGTTTTCGGAGATTTTCAAAAAAATCGAAATAACCTAAAAACTAGGTACTTTATTTTGTTTGACACGAACGGCCATCATTGCTGTAAAAGGCAGCCTATTCTATTCTAGTTATTTTTAATTAATGTAGAATCGACATAGTATAATTTTTTTACATGTTTTTTGTAAGACATCATAGCACTTTCAAAATTCAAGGTTCAATTCACATTTGAAACGGAACGTCTTGTAAAGGAAATAAAAACAATATCAACACTTTTTTACTGTAAATTAAATTCCCTGTTCAAATTACTACAATATTTTTTGATCTTGATGCATGAGACTTTTTGGTACGACTTTTGGTCATTCTCTTTTGACAGTTTGTAGTAGCTTGACGTGCTGTAGTCTGTACATAAATAAAAGATTTTACAATAATTTGTTTGGTTTTTTATTAATAAAAAATATACTTTTAACAAGATTCAAATAATTTCTTACATTTTAATTATTATAATATTACAAGTGACAATAGATTTCAAACAACAGGTGCATTTTATGACATAATCCCTTATTGTTATAATTTATTGATAGAAGAATTTATTTTAAAGGCATTTATACAAGAACGCACGATTTAAGGTGCGTTCAAATATCTTGAGGCTTACCTCGAGAATGTCTACAAAAAAAAAAAAAAAAACAATGGCACTCCGGGAGTGCCGACAGAAGTGAAAACAAAACACAAACAGAATACTTTGCCATCACTCACTGACATATCGGATATACATTAAATCCCGAGGACAGCCGAACACATCCGCAGCGGGTATTTTTTTTTAAATCGTCTTCTAAACAAAACACGCGCGGTGTCGCTTACGGTAACAGTGGCGCGAGTTCAATGGTTTTTCCCCATCTCAAAAAAATTCCCAACGCGTAAAGAAGTTTTCATTTCAAATAATTTTCTTGTATTTTTGACATTGATGAGATTGCTACTAGAATTTAAACGTTATTTACTTCAGGAACTGGCCTTCTAATATCTGAAAACACTGATATCCTTTACCTCAGACTGGCTGGACACGTTCTAAGGGGTTAAATGCTCGCCTCCTTCTGCGAAGCAGTCATGCTAGCGAAGGAGGTGGCGGGGTGGATGAAGGAGAGACCCTCCCGTCCAAGGCGCCGCGGGAGACGCTCCGGGCGTCGGGAGCCGCGAGACGACTCCCGGCCACCGTAGGCGTGGGCCTGCGGACTGAAGGTAGCTCACCATCCGATCAGGACCAGGCCCGTGCCGGACGGCGCGAACGGGTGCTACGCGCGCCTCAAAGAGATGTCAGTATCGCGGAAGAGGTTCCTTAGGGCCGAAGCCTGCCGGTCAGCGGGATTATCCGAAAGTGTTACCGCTGGCCCGGTACATAAAGGGCTAAGGAAGGAACACGGGTGGGTTTTAGTCAGTAAGAGTCTGACACTCCACCCAGAGCAGGAGCGGTCATTTGATGATTTCCCACCCAAAAAAAAAAGGGTGGAATTTCGTAAAATCATTTGGGATGTGTTCATTACTTAACTCAAAGATTATTTATACCAATTTTCGAGTTAATCAAGCCACGCAGAAAAATCCTCCCCAAAAAAGGGATTAAATCCAATTTATACATACCTACAACCCAGATTGACATTTTCCCGTGTCTCCTTCAACCTTTTCCGACACTCAGAAGAGCAGTTCACTATTGATGTTTGCGATCGGACTTCTCGCTCTTGCGAGTGACACCTGCGGTGCTATTCTGTAAAAATCTCACCGTGAAAACTTAGGTGAAGTGAGCGTGGAGTGAGCTGTCAATAGTGTCAATTCCTAGCAAAAACAAACTCGCATCACCTAAGTTTTCACGGTGAGATTTTTACAGAATAATGCTATTCTGTAAAAATCTTAGATGGTGAATCTTACTGGTACTTACTAAACACTTGTTGAGCACCCTAACTAACACATTATTAATCTCAGTCTAAACCAATTTGAAGGATATCGCTAATCCATTGCTTCATATGTTCGAAAAATATGTCCGCCCAACAACGTAAATAACACAATGAATATTGTTGAAATGTCAAAATAAAAATCAATGCTACTGATAGTGTTAAGCACAGCTGGGCGGCTAAATAGAATGTATATTTTGCCGCCTGTGCCGAATCATGCCGACCCGACCACCGGAATAAATGTGTAGCGGTATCTACAACGCCACATGCGAACAACGCGTCATACTGACGTCACGAAAAATCCTGCATCGCGCAAGCAGAGTTTACCGCGCAATTAGCATAGGTACAACGGCTCGACATGAATCTTCGGGCAGTTGCCCGCCAGACACAACACCCGTCTGGTCGGAGGATCCTCCGACCAGACACCGATCCTCCGATCCTTTTCTATATTTTTTTTATTTATTTATTTATATCAGACAACAATAGTCCATTTTGTTAGTACATCTTATAACTAGTGTTAGTAGTACATAAACAAGGATACGACATAGCAGTAGGTGTATAGAGTATGAGTGAACTTTACACCCTGTTCCTCATACCTCTATAAATGTGTTAGAAAAATGCTGATCACCATAGCAACTCACAACCACTCTATATGCTTCCGTATCGTATCGAACATCAGTCAATGTTATCGTAGGACTCCTCTAAACGCTGTTTAAGTGTTCACAAGACCAAAACCTGAAAGTTATTCTTCCGACAGGTGTTTGCTGTCGGGGGCAAGGCCAATCAGGCCATCTAAATGTGTAATTTGTGTCTTTGACCACAAAATTCTCATCTTGGAAAACTTTTTTTTTTTGTTTGAAATGGGTTTGCTCTTGACTCCAGTCTAGGTCAGAGATGACAGAGACAAAGTTGACGATGTAGTGTGCTTACCCAAAAGTAGCCTGGAAAACTTGATGAAAATCAATTTTGAGTACGCCAAAAAATAGTCACCAAGGTCAAAAATATAGTCGCATTACGATTCCGAAGTTATAGCTATAAGTTGGTGAGGAGGATTGTGTGGAGACGTTCACCACAAAATTGATTTTCATGAAGTTTTAAAAAGTGAGGATTGTGTGGTGAAGGACACTGTCACATTCGATACGATAGCCTTATAGAGGTATGAGGAACAGGGTGTAAAGTCTGCTCATCCTCCATAGAAAAGGGAGGATCCTCCTACCAGACGGGTGTTGTGTCTGGCGGGCAACTGCCCGATGACCGATGATTCATGTCGGGCCGTTGTATCTGTGCTAGTTGCGCGGTAAACTCTGCTTGCGAGATGCAGGATTTTGCGTGACGGCAGTATGACGCGTTGTTCGCATGTGGCGTTGTATATACCGTTACAGCCTGTCTGATGGTTGTGTTGTGAATAGCTATACTATGCTGTGGTGCACTGAAAGCATTACAATATTTGATTGGTAGTGTTAACTACTGTTGTGAAATAAATTATTTCACACAACTTTTTGATTCGTATGCTAGCACCTTTATCCAAAAAATTGCGATTAGCACCGCTAAAGACTTACGCGCTGAATACAATAGCAATGCTTATGTTACTATAGGATAGGCTGACCGCTTAACTGCAGTGATGGGCTAAAAGTATAATAATTACAAATTACAGTTACATTGTAATTAGTAATTAAAATACTTTGTAACAGATTACTTAAGTAACTAATTGCAATGAGTACTTACTGTAACTAAATACAAAGTAATTTAATTGCAAGTTAATCTAATTACATTATAACAGATTACATATTATAAGTAATCTGATAAAACGTAATTACACATTTATATTAGTAATGGCCGTAATTGGACACCAGCATCTTACAAAACATAAATACATTTTTGACAAATATCAAAATTAAACACATAATATATAATATAATTGAATACTATGTAATTATATTACATTGTAATCAAATTATTTTGTAATTAAATACATTGTAATTAATTTCATAGCACATCCAAAGTAATCTAATTACAATGTAATTGAAATATTATGTAATTAGATTACATTTTAATCAAATTATTATGTAATTCAATTATTAATTAGATTACACAAGTAACTAGTTATGCCCATCACTGCTCTGAGACGTTGCCAGAGGTAGCTGCGCGGTGCGGGAGGGGTGAGAGTTGTCACAAGTTGACGAATCACCGAGCTCTCGCATCACGTCACCACACTCCTGCGCCGCGCTGCTACCTCAGGCAATGTCTCAGTTAAGCGGTCGGCCTATACGTAGCAAACTAGCTGAAGACATATCTGATGTAAAGTTGTCACCACCGCCTACGGACCAAATACCAGAGACATCACAGATGCGTTGCCTTCTCACGAGACTAAGCTGTGCCATACTCTTCAAACTACCACACAGCAACGCTTGGCCACAGATATAGGTAAGGTGGTAGGGTAGCAGAGATATAGATACACCTAGATAAAGCAAGAGCAACTAATTCGCGTGGCCAGCTTACGTACAAAAATCGTAAGCCGCCACTTTCGCGCTCAGTCCTGTGTACTGCTGGCTTGGTGAGCGTGAGCGCTGGCGCTATTCTCTCTGGTTAAATACGAACTAAAAGAACGACCTAGTTTGCCAAGGAGTAGCAAGTATAGACACCAGCACATCAAGCTACTACAATCTGTCAAATTTCTTTAAAAGATTTTCAACTTTAACGCTAAAGCATAAGGTTCAAGGTTGATTGAGAAAATTTAATAGTTTCGAGTAGCGTGTGCTGGCTTGCAACGTGAAATTACAGTAAAATCGACTTGGTGTAGGTAAATGAGTTAGTGCCACATCAATATTAACTATGTGACGACTCATCCGTACTTGCGGATGATTTGTCGCCTTACAATTTTAAAAGGGTAATGTTTCATCCGCGGATGAGTAGTCACCTTAGTCGTAAACAAAACTCATTTACATGGCAACGCTTTTAGAAGAGACATTACTACCACAGTAGGTACGATAACCGCCCTTATTGCTACGATATAAAGGCGTTGTCAATGTGAAATTGCTACTACGTAATAAAGTTAAATGTAGTCATTTTCATAATGGCTGCGATTCTGCAGGGTAAAACTAAACTAGACTAAACATAATATTGCCATCTCTCTCTCGCTCCATGTAAATGTGTATTCTCTGTCTTGAAATTTAATATTTTTTTAATATTACCTACTTAATTTACAATTTTAATTACAATAATTTTTAATCCATACTAATATGACAAATTCACATACATTTTGATGAGTTATGCGAACATAAATGTAGCGGACAGTTTAGTAGATTTTTTTTATCGCGACCGATTTCACAAGTACCTATGTGCTTTAATTTATTGCATATAAGCCCCGCACGTTGATATTGCGATGGAACCTTGTCACAATAACAGCTGCGTGGCGTCATTTTGACGTCATCCACCGCACATACACGTAAGCGCTGAACGGTACTGACAGTTCGACTGCGTCACTAAGATGGCCGCCAGTCGCAATATCAACGTGCGGCGCTTATACTAGCTGACCCGGCGATCTTCGTACCGCCCCGCCAGCCGCTCTGTCCCCGCTCTTTACATCTCTGATATCATCATCATCTGCCTAGCCTTTTCCCAACTATGTTGGGGTCGGCTTCCAGTCTAACCGGATGCAGCTGAATACCTGTATTTTACATGGAGCGACTGTCAATCTGACCTCCACAACCAAGTTACTGGGTAATACGATACCCCTTGGTAAGACTGGTTGTCAAACTTTCAGGCTTCTGACTACCCGTAACGACTGTCAAAGATCCACGAATAACAGCCGGGACCAACGGCTTAACGTGCTTTCCGAGGTACGGAGGGGTCACGGTATGTAAAGATGGAAGATGTTTACATCTCTGATATCTTCTAAGATATTCATTTTAATGACATGCCGTAAAGGGCAATTTTGATCTCTTAATTTTGAGGGCATTTAATTGGATAAAGAATAATACTGTATTGTTTAAAATAGCTTGGTAAATAACCCATTTTTTTTTTGTAATATGTAAAAGATAAAAATGGTTACTGTGGGTTATCCTTAGGAGATAAACATATACCATGGCGGACTTTTTTATTGATATTTTCAAGATATACAATTCCGTAGTACATTAATTTGATCTATCTCGTAAGGTTTAGCCAGCGTTTGCAATGTAAGCGCACAAAAATATGTCTGTTACGACATCACGTTACAAATCTTTGAATTTCTCGGCTTTTCTCTGCTATAATATGCATGTATTATACATATAAACCTTCCTCTTGAATCACTCTATCTATTAAAAAAAACCGCATCAAAATCGGTTGCGTGGTTTTAAAGATCTAAGCATACATAGGGACAGACAGCGGGAAGCGACTTTGTTTTATACTATGTAGTGATTATGTGGTTTCCATACTGTGTAATAAATAAAAGATACAAGCTAGTGACTTGCTATTGGAATGTGAACGATTCAAATCGCCCGATACTAAAAATATCGCTTAACTTCAAGGGTATTGTCGTCTCGCTCACACAAAGGCAGTGACCGCGTATTTGCTGTCAGTGCTACTAGCCGACCAAGTCAATCAGACGACCGACATCCAACATGTCAAACAACACACATATATTTGTGAATGTTAGGGCTACGCAGACCGCCTAGTGGCGCCCTGGTGGCGGTGGAAAATAGTGGCCACTATTATCCATTTTAGTGATTATAATAAAACTAAACAAAGGCGCCGATTCTGTTGTTCACAAAATAAACTAAATTTAATTTCAGGCATCTTTTTCTTTCTATTTCATTAAGAAATGGACAGAAGATAAATATTAGTTTAGTCCTGTCAAATTAGTCAGCGCCTGACGTAAATTGACGTATTTTTAATAGCCAATTTTTTAATCTCGTCTAAAGTTGTCTATAGAGTATCTTAATTTGACAGGACTAAACTAATATTTATCTTCTGTCCTTTTCTTAATGAAATAAAAAGAAAAAGATGCATGAACTTAAATTTAGTTTAGTTTGTGAACAACAGAATCGGCGCCAATGTAAAACTACCGTTTATAATAATATTATTGTATAATCTTGTGAAGCACAACTTAACGTGCTTATTTTCTGCATTTTCATTCTAAAATAAAAGAAATAACCAAACAAACGATGAGGGCGCCACTGCGCCGTCGGCGTTTGGTCGGCGTCCTCTTAACATATTCACAAATATTTCGAGTTATCAGCCTCAAAAAGGTGTATCCATTGACAAGTATTGGGGACGACGCCCACGAGCAACTTAGTTGCCCACGAGCAACTTAGTTGCCCACAAGCAACTTAGTTGCCCAGCAACTTTTTTGTCGCTGTCGCTGTCTCCTCGCCGAGATTTGGACGACACGCACACGGGAGCGACAGAAACGCTGCGTTTTTGTTAAATTTTAGGTGGAGCGGCAACTGGCTATCCGGGTACTTTTTAGTCGCCGTGCGCGCACTTGCATTGCAATTGCAACCAATAGACGGGCAACAGTTGCGTCCAAACCCGCGGACAATAATGTCTTCCAGCTGTCGCTTCGCTACATAGTAGACTTGACGTGAGAGACAAATTAGTTGCGGAGACAAAAGTTGCTCGTGGGCACCCCTCCCTTAGTCTTTGTAATGTGCAGCCACAAAACATACACATTGGATAACTAATTATAGCTACACATTAAAGTAGTATTATGAAACACAAATTGTAGACAATCAAAAAATGAATTCTCGTCATCTTTTTGAGGCTGACTGTTCCGATTACGGATAGATAGCATGAATTTTGGGATCACCATGGGGCCCCCATGAACAGATTTATTAGGTAAGGCAATTATGACCACTTTCTGACCCCTACGTAAGAAAAAATAAGACTTGGACGGACACCCCCTCTTTCAATCTTACGAAAGATCAGTATTCTACCAAAATTGCAAAAAAAATTAAAAGCCCTTGAATTTTTGCTTACCTTTGTGATCTTACTCCACCCCCACGTAAGAATTCGGACCCTCACCCCCCTCAAATATTCTTAAGTAATAAAATGAACAGTCCCATGGGACCTTCATACCGCATTCGTTTTTATTAACTGTGTAAACAGTGGGATGTTGATGTGTGATCCCATAATGTTACTATAAAATATCGTTCAGTACCGTGTCGTGTCGTATGAACAGCCTCCAGTATAGTCAGCTCACACTGAACAGCAAAAATGCTTGAGCAATTTTATTTGATAAATTGATAATGAACTCAATCACAACTAAAATACAGTCGAAAATGGAGTGTCAGAGATAATTCCCTGCAGCTTGTTTATGCTATTTTCAACTCTATTCCTGTTGCAATTAAGTTCAATATCAATCAACTCACCCCCAAGAAAACTTATGTCATTCCTTTCTCATACACTTTCTCTTCTCCAACACTATCAGACTCTTCAGCGCACTGGCTACCGTATACCTTAGTTCGTGGAACTTCTCGTAGGACAGACGATATGTTTGTGTCTGTCCGTCTGTGAGTTGTAGAATGAGGATGATGTGGGTGTCTCGGTGCATCAGTGATCTGGTACGTTCTGGAGATGGGTGCTCTGATGCTATCGAGGATTGGCTGTGGAAATAAGACAGAGATTTTTAGTTTACGGACAAAAAGTTAGTCACACTGTAAAATTAACCCAGATATTGGAAATGTATCAAATGTTCTCCTATTTATGAAGGCTTTCTAATTTTATGCATAATTAGAGTAATTTAAAATATATTCTATTTCTAAGTATACTTGGCGGTGGTGGTGTATGCCAATGGCTCAGACCAAATAAAAACTGGCCAAGTGCGAGTCGGACTCGCACACGAAGGGTTCCGTACCACAAGGCAAACACGCCGAAAAAGATACGTTTGTTGTAAGGGGGGCCCCTTAAATATTTATTTTATTCTGTTTTTAGTATTTGTTGTTGCGGCGCGGCAACAGAAATACATAATTTGTGAAAATTTCAACTGTCTAGCTATCGCGGTTCTTGAGATACAGCCTGGTGACAGACAGACGTACGGACAGACAGCGAAGTCTTAGTAGTACGGTCCCGTTTTTACCCTTTGGGTACGGAACCCTAAAAAGTTAAGACATAGCGCTGTGAATAATACAGTGAAGCATGCAAAAACTACACCTCCGCTCTGTGCATACACGCTCACAAGCACACATTTACTACCATTTACAATCAAACTACACCTCACTACGTGCACACATGTTTATGAAACCGGCTTCACTATACTGTTGACAGCCCTCTGTCTTGGTTTTTAGGGTTCCGTACCCAAAGGGTAAAAACGGGACCCTATTACTAAGACTCCACTGTCCGTCTGTCACCAGGCTGTATCTCATGAACCGTGATAGCTAGACAGTTGAAATTTTCACAGATGATGTATTTCTGTTGCCGCTATAACAACAAATACTAAAAACAGAATAAAATAGATATTTAAGAGGGCTCCCATACAACAAACGTGTCTTTTTCGGCGCTTTTGCCTTTTGGTAAGGAACCCTATCGTGTGCGAGTCCGACTCGCACTTGGCCAGTTTATTATTTATTTGGTCTGAGGTCACAGGCAAATAAATCACACAATGTAAAACGCAAACTGTAACCATGACAACAGTACACGATTCTATCTATACCCCCTAGCGTAGAAAATTTTTGTTGGTTATTAAAAATCAATCAAAAGTTTTGGAAGAAAAAAGAGGAGGCCTTTGCCCAGCAGTGGGATACAAAATAGGCTAACAAAAAATTAAAAATCACTGCCACACTGTATTTTTTTTTATTGTAGAATAAAGTCACATAGACATCTTCATTACGACGACTTCATCACCATCATCATCATCGTCATTATCGTCATTGTCCATGATGTCTGTGTGTCGTCGCGGTCGGGTTGATCGTCGTTGTCGTGTCATGGATGGTTACAAGGTGTCTACGAATAATTATAGAGGTATGAGGAACAGGGTGTAAAGTTCACTCAACCTCCATAGAAAAGGGAGGATCCTCCGACCAGACGGGTGTCGTGTCTGGTGGGTGACTGCCCGATGATTCATGTCGGGCCGTTGTATCTATGCTGATTGCGCGGTAAACTCTGCTTGCGAGATGCAGGATTTTGCGTGACGTCAGTATGACGCGTTGTTCGCATGTGGCGTTGTAGATACCGCTACATAATAAAAGCATGGTGTGATTTAATTGCTTGTGGTTAGCGAAGGGTCAATTTTTGTAAGATGTAAGCCGGAGTAGATATCTTTTTTTTTTGCCAATTGAGCGCATGTCGAATATTCTGCCAGTGCCGCGTATAAACGGCAGCGCAGCGGCGGGCCGCTCTTCATTTGGCCGATTTTGGGTATTTAAAAACCGGCCAAGTGCGTGTCGGGCCACGCACAGTGTAGGGTTCCGTAGTAGCCCGTTATCACAATGTAGTACGATTCTGTTGTTCTTTATTCTGAATATAATGAATATGTATGTACAGTAAAACCTGGATAAGCGAGAGTTCAAGGGAGCACAATCTCATTCTCGCTTATAGAAGTTTCTCACTAACCCGAGTTTCTCGCTAATGCAGGTATGGGTAGCGTTTCTCTCTTATAGAGGTACGCAGCAATAACAAGTCACAGCAAGTACGAATGTAGTAAATATGTAATATGATAAAATTATGTGCATAATATGCACAACATATATCATGAACATGTATGTATATTTTTTTAAATAGTGTGTATATGTTACGCTCATTGGATTTCGACATATAAGTACTTTATAAGGGTAGGTATCAAGATGCTTACGAAAACAAAACAAAAATTCATGCACTATGTAATTTTATTTTATTTAGAACTTATTTACACTTAAAAAAATCCGTCAATTTCGTTTGAGATTCTGTTTTTGTATTTTGAATGTTTTTCTCTAACTCATAAATTTTGTCGAATATTGCTTGATCAGCAACCGCCGCGTATTCAAAGTACTGATGGACCGTCTCCAACGCATTTAAAGCTAGCTTCATTGGAATGATCTTTATTTCTGTTTCCGGAATCTGTCTCGTCTTCACTGTCATTTCCAGCAATACAGGTGTTCACACAATTCTTAACGATATCGTCGTCGGTTTGTTCCCCAGCGGTAGTTACGTCGTCGTCAATTTGAACGAAATCGTCGAGTCCAGTGGTTGCACACACCTTGGTCCACAGATTTACTTTCTCCAGCTGCTTTTTTGAAAGCTATATCATGACGCCTTTTAAAACCCTCTAACCAGCCGTTGCTAGCAGAAAAGTTCTGGATTCCCAGTTTTGTAGCAAACTCTTTTGATTTTTCTTTCAACAAAGGTCCATCTATGGGAATGTTCTTATCGAGGGTTTGTTTTATCCATTCCAAAAGACACTTTTCGATATTGGGAAATTCAGAAACTCTAGTCCTCTTAATATTTCCATGTCCATCAGAGCACTCAGACTTTATAGAGTCTTTTGATTTTATAATTTTATAATAGGTGGATTCTGGTAAATTAAACTCCTTTTGAATTTCATTTCGCAATTTTCCGGATTCAAACGCATTCACTATTTTAAGTTTATCACTTAATGACAGTACTTTAATTTTCCGTTTCGACATGATGCAGAACAGAACTTTCCTTCGCAACTGATTAACGATAAACTGAGTAAGTCCGACAAACAGGACGGTACACAGGCACACGTGTCCATTCGAAAAGAATGCGATAAAATAACAACGTTATTTAGTTCCACGAAATAGAATAGGTACAATATTGACGAGAAAACAATAGGTACAAAAACAATGGTAGGAAGTTCCACGATAGTTAAGAATGAGTCATAAAATAGCAGATGTTAAATTTGTAATTTGTTTTGTAATTTTTGTTCCTCCTAAATAAATAAAGCTCGACTGTCGCTTTAGAGGTTTAGATAAGTAGCAGTCTCACTTACGGAGGTCCATGAGGGAAAAACGACTCTCTCTTACAAAAGTTTCTGTTTCTCGCTAATAAAGGTTTTGGGAGCTTAAAATGACGGGTCCTGGCTATTACTCTCACTTATCCAGTTCTCACTTACCCAGGTTTGACTGTTATGGTAAAAGTATTAGGTATTTATTGAAAAAATAAAATTTTTCATATTTTGTTTTTCACTGCAAGTTTTTACCCGTTATAAACAAGCAACTACTTCATCTTAGTCACTTTAAAGGATTAATACTAAGGATTTTGTATTTGGTACAAAATTATCCAACACCCAAGTTCAACGACTATTACCTACTGCTAAACTAATAAAGTTATCTTAACCGCCATACTTTTCCTTTAAAGTTCATGAAATGCACTATCATCGTGAATTTTTCCAGATTTTTCAAGCCAGCAGTTTAGGTTTTAGAAGGGGGGGGGGGGGGACGCCCTACTGGAACATTTGTACTTTAACGTTTAATATTTCGTAAATGGAGCATTAAATCGAAAAATAATTTTAGCAACCCCCAAGTAATTTTAGAAGACCTATTCAACGATACCCCACACGATGGGGTAGACGACGAAAAAAATATTCACTTCACATGTAGGGAAGCTACCCTAAAAATAAATATTTTCCAAAATTTTATTTTACCACTGTCGGCGTAATTGATATACGCACTCCTACAAAATTACAGCTTTCTAGTACTAACGGTCTCTTAGCAAAACCTCGGACAGACAGACGGACATGACGAAACTATAAGGGTTCCTTGTAGGAACTACGGAACCCTAAAAAATCAAGGTTTCCGCTGGATGTCAGGCCATGTAGATCTTTAATATTATTTGTCTATAGAATACTGACAGCCATTTTTCAAAGGGAAGCCGGCAGCAATCGAGTTGTATGGAACCTTCGCCTGTGGTAGGTATACCATAAGATGAAGCAACAAAGTTGCAAGTAATTTGTTGCTTAATTTTATCATACACAGGCTAAAAAGTTGCATCATGTAAATGAGGCTTTACTTGATTGACCATCCACTTAAATTGAGATAGAGTGTCAATGTGATCACTATTAAGAGAGCGTTTACGCCAAACGGCATTTCATACAAACTTTCAAGCCCTTGTTTTCCGAAGTGAATTAACCGATTTTAATGAAACTTCGTACGCATAAGCAATATACAAAGGTCTAAAAGGTTAGTAGAAAACATTTTCGAAAAATAGTGTTGCAGCCCAACTAGACCGATTTTAGACTTTCCATAGAAACAGATATTTCCAGTTATCTTCATTTATATAAGATATTTCGGAAATGTTCTCTACTAACTTTAGGCGTAAACGCTCTTAAGTTCCCAGACTGTACTTGGGGCTGTTTTTGCTAGATAGTAATTTGGAATATTAGATTGGTTTGACATAATTTAGTTATTTAGTTTTTTTTTTCTGCTTTCCTTCTTAGTTTTAATCATGATCTGGCAGTTTGAGTAATTTACGCGGCCTACCCAAATGTCCTTTCTTTGGTATTGTTCGTCGAATCGTTGAGCTCCTCATTTCTAAGTCGAGCTGCACGATTTTTGACAAATGCGTGCACTGATTGGACAGGTCCGCTCAATCTGTGTGGTTCTTTCCTCAAAAGACCATTTCAGACATCAATCTACATGGTCTTCACACGATCTGACCAAGATTTTGTCTGGACTTTAAAAGAGACTGTGACCTCTGAGTTTGTTTCGGCCTTTCTTCTCAGAGTAGTCAGATAGGAAACGCCGACCACATCTAGTTTAAAAAATATGATGACGTGTAAAAGTGTTTGTAAAAACCTACTTACAGAAAATAAATCATTTATCAATTAATTGGCATAACTGGGTTCAATTAATCGCAACAATGGAATAAAGTTTTTTTATTTTCTTCTTTTTTGCAGGATGTGTTGAGTTATTTTTTTCTTCTATATAAGATTTAGCTATTTATAATCCTATTTTACTATCATGTTTTTTTCTGATGCAATATGTCCATATTGACATTCAGGAGGTGTTGTGTTTTTTTATCTTCATTATTAGGGGTATTGTATTACTGATAACTGGGTTGTGGAGGTCAGATAGGCAGTCGCTCCATGTAACATACTGGTATTCAGCTGCACCCGGTTATACTGGAAGCCGATTCCAACATAATTGGGAAAAGGCTAGGCAGATGATGATTAACTCAAACGGCTGGACCAATTTTGATAAAATTTTGTATGGAGGTAGTTGACACCCTGGATTAAAATATAGGCTACTTTTTATCCCGATATTCCCACGGGATCGACGCTTATGCGGGTGAAACCGCGGAGCGCAGCTAGCGAATAGATAAAATATCTAAATAAACTTACCTCAATGAGATATCAATCTTCCACTGCAAGCTCACCAACCCAGGCTTCACTCTCAGGTGTAGCGGTACATTCTCATACATTTTGTCCGTACACAGTAAAGTTGTGAACTCTGACACACAGTCTGGGGAAAACCTGAAATAGATGAGGATAGTAAGGAGTTATATTTTCTTATCCGGGATAGTACATGATATGGATTAGTTAACATACTATTGCACCTCCGATAAAATAGGGTTACAACTCGAAAAACCTGTATTTTTAGAAAAGCGAAAATAAACTCACAGATTTGTTAATCAATCTTTATTTTTACACTATTAATATTATGTAATCAAAATTATACAAACTTGAAAAGCTTACAATAAAATATGTTTTAATGGCATAATTATGCTGTTTTTCAATTTTCCTGAAAATACCTTTTTTGAGTTGTAACCCTATTTTATCGGAGGTGCAATATTATGTTAGTTTATCTGGGAAGTTTAGAAGACTTTAGTGAGCAGGGAACTGCTTTCATAAATATATATCTATATCTGTGAATACGACCGACGTAACTTGGCGGGCCCGAACTTTGCGCGGAAGGCAAACCGATTTTTTTGAAACGGATGGATGAAATGGATGAGGCGAGTGCGAGTGAGAAAACTTGCGCGAAAGTTCTTAGTGCCTATGTTCAGGCCCGCCAAGTTATGTCGGTCGTACTATATGTAAATTACCATCATTAATATTAAAAACTGGCCAAGTGCGAGTCGGACTCGCACACGAAGGCTTCCGTACTACAAGGCAAAAACGCCGAAAAAAAACACGTTTGTTGTATGGGAGCCCCCTTTAAATATTTGTTTTTAGTATTTGTTGTTATAGCGGCAACAGAAATACATCATCTGTGAAAATTTCAACTGTCTAGCTATTGCTGTTCTTGAGATAAAGTCTGGTGACAGACAGACGGATGGACGGACAGACAGCGAAGTTTTATTAAAAGGGTCCCGTTTTTACCCTTTGTGTATGGAGCCCTAATAAAAAATATCTGAATTCTGAAACTGTTGAAATATATTTTCGATGTTCTCTCATCACTCTAGACTTATTCAGCTCACAACTTTTCACCCTGCATATGTTTTCTCAAAAACCCGCTCGGCTCCCCTGCCATTATGCAAGAAATACAGTAAATCATAGCTTAAAAAAAATTGGGAAAATGTTTTGGTCTATAATGTGAGACTATATCTTCTAATTCAAAATTATGTACAGTTTTTCATTAATGAGTGGAGAGAAAACCATAATTTTTTTTTTTTATAACGTTTTAAATAGTCTTTGATGTACCTTAATCCTTCTAAGAACGTTCTAACATCCTCCTGACCCCAGGGCTCCTTAAATGCAGAGCGAAGTCTAGCGAAGTGTCTGACCACCTCTCTGACTGCTGAGAATTTATCTGTGTTCATTAGACTTGATGTTCTGCTATCTGGGTTACCTTCTAGCTCTTTGAGAGCCACTGGGGAAGAGACCATTAAGAATTAACAGATGTAAAATGGAATGAATTTGATTTTAAACGTACAACATACTAATGGTCTTATACCAAGCTGCAATTTACAAAAAACGGAAGTATATTGTTTTGTGTGCTACCATAGCGCATTGGGCTTAATGCTGTTATAGCAAAATTTCAGTAAAAGGTAAAAGCTAGATAAATTGGTTGCAAAAATATACTTACGAATAACAAACGGTTTTATCTCCTTCTTTTGTATTTCTGGAGTTAACAACGATACAGTATTCCATTGCGATGGACTCTCTGTTAGTAATTCTAATTGTTGAGACATTTTATTGCAGTTAGAATTAAATAAAAACTTAACAGAAAAATCAAAACAACACGAACTTCTCGTCTACATTTGACAATCATGTGCACAGAACACTATACTCCTAGCGGAGATCATGTGAAACAATGTCATTATTGTTTTTTTTTAGAAAAGGAACCGTAACAGCGCAGTTCCCGTTTTTTAAAAATCGACTAAACATTTAAAAACCGATAAGTAGAAAATAACCGTAATCGCATGTACACATCATCGCGTCACTACAAATTGTAATGGCCGCCGCTTGTTTGGCGTTATCGCGATAACTTCAGTTTTATTTGACGAAAACTAACCAAATACCACTCCACTTTGACTAAAAAGTACACAAAAGTTTTATTTTAGTTTGTTTAGATTGAAATGGCTGCAGTACAAGGCGCTCCTGGAAACAAAAATTGGCCGGCTCGACCCGGTATGCAGCATCAGAACAGCCAGGGACCACCCTCCAGTATGACGCTAAATAGGACAATTAACCTGTATCCGCTCACTAATTACACGTTCGGGACCAAGGAGCCTCTATTCGAGAAGGATGCCTCAGTTCCTGCCAGGTTTCAGAGGATGCGGGAAGAGTTTTCAAAAATTGGCATGAGGAGGTTAGTTTTTGACATGATATTTTGGCGCAGTGACTGAAAATGTTGCTGGCAAGTTGGCAGTGTATCTGAGAAGTTGGCAGAATCCTGGGTTCTACTCTAGGTTGGGCATTGTTATTTGGTTTTTATGTTTACGTCTAGGTACTGGAGACGTCTTGTCTCTGTCACTCACACTTACACATACACAGCATTTTTTTGCCCAATCAGCCATATTATTACTTATTGGTATTGTACCGCAACCAACATTCATACAATCGATCTCCGTGTCTTTCAGGTCTGTAGAAGGAGTGTTACTAGTTCATGAGCATGGACTCCCACATGTGCTGCTGCTGCAATTAGGGACTGCGTTCTTCAAGCTGCCAGGTGGAGAGTTGAACCCTGGCGAGGTGAGGAATTTTGCTAAATCTTTATGCGAGCTGAATTGCACTTTATTGCTTAGTAGCAAGAGCCGCTATTTCTATTAATTGTTGCACGTGTCAGAAAGGTGAATGGTACTATATGTACAGGTAATAATATCAGCTCAATTAGCAGCTTTTAGTGTGGTTGGTTGGTGTCATTGACTGTGCCTGGTGGTGTTACTAGTTATTTAGGTACTGTATGAAGTACCTATGAATATGGTGTGTAGGGAAAGGGATTTATTAAGAAAAGCACAGAAAGACAAGACTAGGCATTTATTTTAATTAGGCTTGTCAGATAAATACGTTAATGAGAAAACTAGTTGCCCGTTCCCAAAACTAGGTCATCATGAAGAAGGAAGGGCAAGCAAACTTCATGGCAGCTTGTTTTAAAGTATTGGATCAGATCAACACATTGTAGGTACATTTGCATAAACAATTGTTGTTATCACATCAATGATTAATCTCTTGGACCATTTCTCAAAGTTATAGCAAATTAACAATGGATAGAAACAGGACATGAATATTCCGTAAGTAATTCGATTTAACACAAAAGCAATATCAGACTTATTATAATAGACCACCTAAAGGACAACACAATTAACAGCAATAATATTAATTAACTTACGTGAACAGTAGTCCATCTTTCACCACAGTTGAATCCAAGAGGATCAGAATTGGCGGTCTCACATGTTTTATAGTATTAAAAGCCCCCCAATATTACTCAAGTACATATCTAACATTCCCGCCATTTTTAACAATCATACATTTTGACCAAATAACTTTTAATATTGAGAGTCTTATGTAAATCTATTTTGACAGAACTATTTTAAAACGTTAGAAGATATTCAATGTATTTTATAACAATTTATCAGGCTATAATTAGATGAAGTCCCTTAAACATACGTTCCACTGAGTATACTATAATTAATTATTTATAACCACATAAACATCAAAATAGCACATAAAATTAAGAAAATATTTCAAATACAATGTGTAATTCTGCTATCCTTAAATCTTAGGTGAAAGTAAAATAAGTTATTGTATTTATTTAGACCAACTCACAAATCACCGGTTCGTTCGGAATCGTTGCTAATTCGTCTAGAAATACTCTTGACAGTTTGGCAAAATACAGTACATACTAATTCCATGCAATTTAGGAAAATAACTCAAGATTACATTCTATAACTCTACATATTCCGACACGGCCATTCTGATCTGTGCTTCGTCCCGAAGTACATAGGTAACAGTAATTAAATGAACACAACATAATAGTTATCATTATTGTTCAATTACAATTTACAAACATTGGTTTAAGACAGGCTGATAATTCTATTCATATTTCTATCATTAATACAATCATTGATATGAAATCTGTATTCATACCTCCTTCATATCACATTCTAGCCACATTGATGTTCTCTTTGTCATTCGACATTCGTTTTCACCGATATCATCTTTGATATCACATCCTTATCCACACTGATATCCTCTTTGATATCACATCCCTATCCACACTGATATCCTCTTTGATATTACATCAGTATCCACACTGATATCCTCTATGATATCACATCCTTATCCACACTGATATCCTCTTTGATATCGCACCCCTATCCATATTGATATTTGATGTCACATCTCTATCCACACTGATATCCTATTTGATATCACATGCCTATCCACACTGATATCCTCTTTGATATCACATGCCTATCCACACTGATATCACATCCACAAACCATAAAATAAAAGAAAACCAACAAATAATTGATTGATAATTATTGAAAAACGATAATGAAAACAAAACGAAAATGTTTACCAAATAAAAGAGTACCTAGTGATAAATTGTAAAAACTCTTGGAAACTCTAAAATACTTATTTTTGATGGTACACACAGCGTCAGTGTTTGTGCCAAGCCCCTCAAGTTTTAAAACGTTAACACTGCTAAACATTGAATTCGTTACGAATAATTTAAAGAATACTACGAAAAGAACTCACTAACGCCTTAACATGGATTCGAACCATTCGCATCACCGAACGTCGTCATACTCATACCGGCAGCGGCAGTTTGACGCACTAGTCAGCGAGCCCAAATGAAATGCAATGAAATTGTTATTTACTGTGGTCAGTCACTTTATCTTTAGGTCTCTGTCTAATCGATAGATGCTGTAACTTGAGGGTATCCATTAATTCTACATAAGTCTTCTTTATAAAATTAATCCACACCCCCAAGCCACAACTACCACGCTTGATGTATAATTATATATATGTTCACTTAAAACCACGAAGAGTACCTAAACAACTACGATTTACCCATTATTTAATTGTTAAGCATTATTTCCGTTTGTTTCAATTGGCAAATTATGTCTAGTATGAGAACTGTAAATTATAAAATTAAATTGTACAATATAAATCTTTGTACATACTTAGTAGGTACCTTCCTAAACTATGATCAGTTTTGTTAAATAATAGCAATAAATATTAAGTACCTAATTTTTTTTTCTTGTTTTTTTTCTGAATATTAAACAAAATAGAAAAATACTTTATATTAAAAATATATAATGCATGACAACAGCATATTTCGTGCCTAGGATTTAAAGTAGGGATGAGAATATTGGTAGAAATTGTTAATAGGTACTTAGTTTAAAAAAATTATCTATAATTTTATTGGTTGAAAATATTCGTTAATATTTTTATTCAAGTATCTGCAACATGTTGAATATTCTATTAACTAATGCATATTGAAATTGTTAACAACTTAAATTAACAATTAACTGGCCCAAGTATTTGTTAAAAATATCACTACCTTAACTTTGTTTAAACATTAGTTAAAAATGGTTGATGGTTATATTCATCATCCCTAATTTGAACGCACATGTCTTTTTGGGGGGGTAACCACTTAAAGGAGCTGTGTTTACCTGCTTAAATAAGGAACATAGTAAAAATAATGTTCTATCAGTAACAGTTCAATCCAACACTAACCAGTATTCATCGTATAAATGAATAAATGATTAAAACAGCACATCGCTCGGTCAATCTGACAATACTCATAATTTCAGATTTTATCATGGTCACTCTGAATAATTGATACCAACTTTACTCTCAAAGTAAACGGTTAAAAGCCAACACAAAATTATCAAGTCCTGCTGCAGCGGTTCAGGCAAAACTAGAAATTCATTTTAATAACACAAACCACTTTGTCAAGTCTCAAATTACAAAATACCCTTTGAGCTTGTCACATTCATACTTTTATAAGTCCATTAATATATATTATTTTTTTGAATCCAGCTAGTTAGGTACTGGTTAGTAAATAAAATAAGCCGAAGTAGTGCAACTGTAAGTTAATACACATTTGTTTTGATTATGTAAAACTATAAATAATGACTTGTTCGACAATTCTGGAATCATTGTTTGTGAAGCAACCTTACAAGTCACAATAAAGTCTAAAATATCAAATAAAGAAATGGACTAACATGAATATTAAATTGCAACATTTCTATTAACAAAATAATAATTTACGTATGATAAGATATTCTTGAAATGGAACGTTACCATACGTCATAACGTCAATGTCTTTATTATCTGACAGCTGACGTTCATAGTGCGATTTATTGTTTTACAAAATCAATGGGCTTTAAGCGATCAATATTCAATGAGATATTTTCCTATAAATTTGAGTAATCTCACATGGCTATACTGACTATTACTTGTTTCCCGAATTATGTACTTAGCAAGACCAACTACAGCAATATGTGATAGTGACCAATTCAAAAGTTTCAACCTTTTTGTCAAGTTTCTAGTTTATGTATGAGATTACTTTCGCAATGTTAATAACAACTACTGTGTAACTAAACACCCGGTCCTCTTCTGGTGACAAAAAAAAATAGCATCTAGTAAATAGTCAACCACAGTGGTGTAATTTTTAACACAACTACCCAAGAAAAGGAGTGTTGTTTTATCAAATAAATAATCATTTCAGAGCAGTACAAGCAATAATTCATCAATTTACCCAGTTTACCAAATTATCAGTATTGGTTATTTATGAATAATTAAAACTATACAGCGCTTGGCCAATCTGGCAATAACATTGCAAATTATATTAACACATTTTCTGTAAAAATAATTTCAGGCTTTGACATGATCACACTGAACAGTTGACACCTAAATACTGTACCCTTAAAGTGAAAGGTTAAAAAATAACACAAAACTAAATTATCAAGACCCGGGGTAGCAGGTCCGACTAAACTAAATGTTTATTTTAACAATACTATTATCACAGAATAATTAATAGTACTTATACTATTAGTAAACACTTTAAAAGCGGATTTCGGATATGTTGATATTCTGTAACTGTTAATATTGAACTTTTTGTAAATTTAAATTATAATTGATTAGTGTTGCTCTCAAGTAAGTGGCATGTTGTCATTGAGAATAAAGTTTCTATAAACCTTAAAAGTGAAAAACAATAAAATAAAGAGAATTACTAATAACCTTTCACCTTGTCCTATTTGTTTATTAATAATTTAACACCATGACTGCCACCGCGGACCTCGAACAATAGATTTTCTATTGCGTCCGTCGTCTGGCCGTCAACGTGTTAAATGATATTCACCAAGTATTTCTTTTTTTTTTTACATATCAGATCAAAAAGAAATATGTATCATTTACTCTATGACATAGTACCAAATTTTATTCTGGCTTACTACTATATTATGAAATACTTGACTGCTGTGCCCCGTGGTTTCACCCGCATAAGTGACGACCCCGTGGGAATATCGGGATAAAAGTATCTTGTGTGTTAATCCTGGTTATAATTACCTACTGTCTGTGTGCCAAATTTTCCAAATCTGTTCAGCCGTTAGTGCGTGAAGTAACAAACTTCCAACACACTCACGCCTTTATAATATTAACTGTCTAGTGTGAAGTGTGATCATGTTCATCAAGTTATGCAATTTACCCAAAATATACATTTTGAGTATAATTTATGAACACAAGAATCTAACATCAGTGTTTCAGTAACAGTTTCATTTCTGAAAATGTTTGTCTGAGCAAAAATGAATAATAATCTAGTAACTAACATAATCCTCTCTATTGGTTTAATAAGCCAAGCTTCAAATTAATGTTCACAAGCTAATTTTAGGTAATTGATGACCTTGCATCCTATAAATAGGTAGGTACATTTTTATAGGAATATTTTTATATAATTTACCCATCATCATTTTGAACCTTCTGTTTGAAGTTGGATAAAATACCAGTTGAAGCTTACCTCCTAAAACTCCTAATTACAAACATTGTTCTTAAATGAAAGTTTTTATGTTACCAAACTTCTTCTGGATATGGTCTTAGATTCCAAGGTAATATCAAAGCAGAGCCCCTAAAGGCCTTACCGACTTTAGATACATAATATTGCTGGAAAGGTTTCCGATTACTCGTACAGCAGCTGCTCGAGTCTCTGCATTCTTGACCCCTAAGACGACACACTGACCCTCGATGCTCGTAAAGCAGCTCGCAGCTCGGCAGTCTCGATGCCAGTACAGTTACTTGGTAACTCCGTAGTCCTGACGTCGAAGGCGGCAGCGCGATGTCATCGTCTTAGTGGCCCACCGATGAACAACAGCTTCCAGCCAATCGTTAGCTCCAACATTGATCATGAAAATAGAAAAATATAATTCATTAGAAATTGTTATGTAAGCTGGAGCACTATCCCACTTCTGATGTCAGAAAGGTGAATGGTACTATATGTACAGGTAATAATATCAGCTCAATTAGCAGCTTTTAGTGTGGTTGGTTGGTGTCATTGACTGTGCCTGGTGGTGTTACTAGTTATTTAGGTACTGTATGAAGTACCTATGAATATGGTGTGTAGGGAAAGGGATTTATTAAGAAAAGCACAGAAAGACAAGACTAGGCATTTATTTTAATTAGGCTTGTCAGATAAATACGTTAATGAGAAAACTAGTTGCCCGTTCCCAAAACTAGGTCATCATGAAGAAGGAAGGGCAAGCAAACTTCATGGCAGCTTGTTTTAAAGTATTGGATCAGATCAACACATTGTAGGTACATTTGCATAAACAATTGTTGTTATCACATCAATGATTAATCTCTTGGACCATTTCTCAAAGTTATAGCAAATTAACAATGGATAGAAACAGGACATGAATATTCCGTAAGTAATTCGATTTAACACAAAAGCAATATCAGACTTATTATAATAGACCACCTAAAGGACAACACAATTAACAGCAATAATATTAATTAACTTACGTGAACAGTAGTCCATCTTTCACCACAGTTGAATCCAAGAGGATCAGAATTGGCGGTCTCACATGTTTTATAGTATTAAAAGCCCCCCAATATTACTCAAGTACATATCTAACATTCCCGCCATTTTTAACAATCATACATTTTGACCAAATAACTTTTAATATTGAGAGTCTTATGTAAATCTATTTTGACAGAACTATTTTAAAACGTTAGAAGATATTCAATGTATTTTATAACAATTTATCAGGCTATAATTAGATGAAGTCCCTTAAACATACGTTCCACTGAGTATACTATAATTAATTATTTATAACCACATAAACATCAAAATAGCACATAAAATTAAGAAAATATTTCAAATACAATGTGTAATTCTGCTATCCTTAAATCTTAGGTGAAAGTAAAATAAGTTATTGTATTTATTTAGACCAACTCACAAATCACCGGTTCGTTCGGAATCGTTGCTAATTCGTCTAGAAATACTCTTGACAGTTTGGCAAAATACAGTACATACTAATTCCATGCAATTTAGGAAAATAACTCAAGATTACATTCTATAACTCTACATATTCCGACACACGCAGTGCCTCTTCTGTACTTGTACTATTTATTCTGTGGTTGTATCGCCTTTATGTAAAAATAAACGGACTTGTGGAGTATGACAAAAAATCATAAATAATTATATAGTACTAAAACCACCTATAAGGATATTATGGTTTTCCTTGGCGTTTAAGAGATAATTAGATTTTTGATACTAGCTTCATACAAATTTTTCGTAAAAAAAAAATTATAATTCCTTCGTTTTTGTGCAGAATAAACTTGGGTGTCATTTTTGTATACAGTAATAACTAATAGAAGCAATATTCGGCAAAAAATCCGGCACATGCAAATTGAAATCCCTAAGTCTATGAAAGCCGATTTTCAGCCCACCGTACGGCGTCAGTCTGTGATGTAGTCGAACCGTGTCGTGTTGGGCACTTTTTGGTTTGTCATCTATACATGACAGTGGCGGTCAAAAGGTTATCATAATAGGCTGATTATTATATAGATGGCATAACACCCACCTGATGGTTAACTATCAGGAACCCTTAAGTTCTGTTGTATTAAAACTTTTTTGTATTTTTCTATAGGATGAAATTGAAGGTCTGAAGAGGCTACTGACAGAGACTCTCGGCAGACAGGACGGAGTCAAACAGGAGTGGCTCATAGAAGACACTATTGGTAAGTGTTACTTCCTTTAAAAAAAAACTTTTCTAAATAGGTTGTAACAAGACCACTACAGTCCGGCCGTTGAGAGAATACGTTCATTCGTGATTCGTTCGTTCGTTCGTTCGTGATTGTAGTACGTTCGTCAGTATGACAATCATAACAAATCCGCTAAACATTCTATTCTATTTTTTTGAAGTTCTGGCTCCATCGGTAACATTCGATGATTTTGCCAATGTCAAGGTATGAGAAGATAATGATCGTAAACTGTTACACAATTATTGATCAGTGTTTGTAGCGGTGGCATCCATGGATCCCCATGCTAAAAAGGAGAAAACATGTTTTGATTCGTAGATGTAAAACGTCAAACATTCAGTAAATACAACGTGTAACGGATTAAGCGCAATACCTCAGACACCCCAATTAGAATATAAAATTAGAAGTCTAAAACAACACCCGTAATTAAATAAATTTAAACCAAACCTGGTCGTTTTTTATAAAATAGTTATCCTTACTAAACGCAAAACGTATGTGCAGCAACATGCCTACACACACACTCATGCAATGTTAGCAGCCGACGCGACACACACATTCGAGCGCCCGCCAGCTGACCATAGCTGTAGGCATTAGATGTGCGTTAGTTCAATGAACGAATTTTACTTACATGACATCAGGTGAGATAGTGGTCAAACGCGAGCCTATCTTAACTTTTGATACTTAATTGAGTTTACAGTGTAATGATTGATAATTTTCTAGCAAGTGAAATTATCAACATGAATCTAAGACTTTACGCATAGTAACGGGGATGCATTTAAAACAGCGACTTTTTACCCGAACTTCGATACTAACGAAGGGCGAAGCGCCCGGACTCCGTGCGGCACACGCGGGTAAAAAATATCTCAGATGCGTAACTTTCGCGATATTATTAGCTACCGCTGATAAGAGTGTTTACTGCTAATTACGTGAAACAAAAATCAGTGCTTACAAGATTTTAATCACAAACAGCAAACTTTGCTGCGCATGAAAAAATACCTACTTACTTTGAAGATGACCGGCGCGGGCAGCCCGGAGGTAGCGCGCGCGCGCGATTTCAAAGGGTCGCCGGTTTTGTGCATCTCGCTCTTTCACATTATTCATACGGTACATTTGCAAAGGACGTAGCTCGTAGGAACCAGAAAATTGTCTACTACCTATTTCGACATTTTTCTACAAATCAATTAGTGAGACATGCGGAATACAAATCGGTCGTGCATTTCAATAAGCCTTATTATTTGGACGGAAGGATTAAATTCTCTTACATCAACTGTTTTATTAAACGCGCTCGAATCCAAATGTAAAATGCTTTGATATTATTCATAATTATGCGCGTGTGTATCATGGACCTAAAAATTAGGTTTGTTCAATTTTAGCGGCGCGCGCGCCAACGGTGAGTTCCTAGTTCTAATGTAGGCATTTGATACCTACCTATGGCCGTATGAACGATAGTTAAATTACCGAACATTAGCTAGATGTGATATTGATAATAACAATGTTTACACAATCGTATTGATAGGAAGAAGTAGGTACTTACAGAACTGGACTATTTACACTTAACACTTAGGTTATTAATTTGCACTATTTCTGCGATCCACTTTCATTTAAGTTTCAAAATGACCGCCGCCTTGATCTATGCACTTATTAGCACGCTTTCTTAAATTGTATTTCAATTTTGTAAGCACTTCAGTATCACTTTTCACCGTCACAAATGCTCGCACATGCCCGCACATTCGTCCCTCTGTCCAAAGCCGTATTAGGAAGGAACGTCCCAGAGTCCCTCAGTCGCTGAGTTGCATCCAGCATCGTCCTGGCGCTCACACTGCAGCCAAAACGGTCATTGAACTCCCGACAAGCTAACGCGACATTATCAAGACAGCGAGCCAGGGTTCTCACCATATCCGTGTATTGTATGTTGGTGTACCGGAAAGCCATCGCGCACGTAATCAAAAATGTCACGGAAGTAAATTGAAGAACAACTACACTAGGTCGCTACCGGCGGATTACTAGCTTAGCTTTTAATGTTAGGTACTCATGTTATTCGGCGGTAGCGGCGCGGGCGGCGCGTATGTCGGCATTTCCCAGAAACGTCAAAGAGGTTGCCGACAAATGCTTTATTTCTTTGCAATAAGTTTCAAATTTCTTCAAATTCAATCATTTTATTTTGTAATAATGCCTAAAATTTGTTTGTGTGTGTAGGGCTACTCTGATGACCGCACTAAGTTTGGTCGTGCATTCAAACAAGCCTTACACATTGGAGATAAAGTTGAAATTCCGTTAAATCACCTATTTAATTTGACGCACACTACTTTTATTGTAAAATGCATTGATATTATTTACGTGTGTGTATTACGACCTGTGAGCGAAATACAAATAATGTCGTGCGTCTAAGTAGCCTTTATTGCTCTGAGTTAAGGTTTCAATTTCCTTGATTCAACGATTATATTAATTTGTCATGATAATGTGTTTCTAATTTAGGTCATTTAAAAGATTTTTCCGTCAAAATTTAACACCTATTTTTGATGACGGAAATCGATTCAGAAGCCGATTCTGAACAAACTACTTTCAGGAATTGCGTTTATTCTGTTACACGTTGTATATTAATAAGTAAATAGAAATATCAACTATAACTGGATTTTATTAATGCTAGTGAATTCGCAAAACATGTATTTGTTTGTAGGAAACTGACAGTGTTCTGGTCTCTTTATTGATTCATGAGCAGCAGTTTGAAAATGCGTTTCGTTTTCAAGCATAGATTATGTGTTCAAACCAAAATCGACTAAATTTTTTAGAAAATCCGAAAACGCAAAAAAATAAATACTGCTGACGTAATCACCATCCAGACCCCCCATCCCCATGTCAAAATAAGCGAAGTAAAGACCCCCCCCGCCCCCATGTAGTGCTTACGTAATACTTGAATGGCCCCGAAATGACTTGATATTGATACCATTTCATTTCCTTTCAGGAAACTGGTGGCGCCCAAACTTCGAGCCTCCCCAGTACCCATACATTCCACCTCACATCACAAAACCAAAGGAACACAAGCGCCTGTTTCTAGTACAACTGCAAGACCGAGCTCTATTCGCTGTGCCTAAAAACTATAAGTTGGTTGCAGCACCCCTGTTTGAGTTGTACGATAACGCTCAAGGATATGGTCCCATTATCTCATCGTTGTCGCAGAGCTTATGCCGGTTCAATTTTGTGTATATGTGAGGTTTCACATAAGGCCTTGCAGTAATAGTGTAAAATTGTTGAAAGGGTGATAGTACTTGTTAATTTGAATAACTTTTATATGAACTACCAGATATTTTATAGAGAACGGACAAACGGCTTAACGTGCTTTCTGAGGCACTGAGGGGTCTCGCTATGTAATTGATGGTCACCCATCCACAGACCAACCGCGGCAAGCGTTGCTTAACCTTAAAGATCGGCCCGTGCGGCTGTTATTATTTAGCCATGAGCCCCTCAAACAGACTGATGTTTGAAATATGTTTAGCCTTAAACACATTTCGTGATTTGTCGTGCAGCAGGCTTGGAGGTTGTTTATATTCATGAGTACTATCAACTGTTAAAACAATTGGCATTATTATTGTTAGACCTTATAATTAGAGTGGTGTATGTTTAAATAGTGTAAAATTTAAGGTTTTTGGTTGTTATGGAGTAGTTAGTGAATGGAATGTTCAGATCGACAGAATATCGGTCACGGCGGCAAATCTCAAAAGAGACTAGTCAAGTACGCAAGAGATGTAGTAGTCAAGTGCACAATCATAGGCTTATTCTCTTTTCGCTCATTGTCATAATACGCTGGGACGACAACCTGACATGACCGGAGAGAGAACAGACGCAGAACCTGCGCGTCTTAGGGTAATTATATGCTGAAGATGCGTCACTGCGATACCATACTACCTCAGCTAAAATTCACTCTTTATCTCGCTCGTACGATGCTGCTCGCGAACGGAGTGAGAGCGAGACAGTGCGGTGCTGGGCGGCAGACAGCGCCAATAGTTTAGGTATTTGTTTTTTACAGTGAAAATAATGGTAATTTAAAAAAAAATAAGGAACAGTATCTACTTTATATTTTGGTTCAGTTGTTATGCAAAGATTCATGATCTAATTTGGAGTATTTTATACTTTTATAGTTCGGTTTGGAGGTAACTTTGTAATTTTTTCTATCGAGAAAATTTTATGGAATCGTGTTTTGGCCTAACATAGTACTTAACATTAATCCTCAATTTTACCATATATTTATTTCAAAATGAATGCTGCAATACTTTCGACATAACGGCGGATCATGCTAAGCTATTTGATGTAGTATAGGCCCCTAAGAACGAAATTAATCAGTAATAACCAATGATCGCTATCTGCCTAGCCTTTTTCCTATATTGGAGTTGGCTTCTAGTCTAACCGGATGCATCCCCGCAATGCCTAATCAAAAGTTACAATGATACCCTGACATTCCATTTCTGAATTATTCTGTGGTCAACATATTCTGTCAAATGTTTTACATTATTTAAACAAACACCGAATTTGTATGTGAGATAGTATGTGTGTGTGTGATATAGTATATACTGACAGTACATAAATAGCAGTTACTTTGTCTTAAGCTGGCACTTTACCTGGCCAATTTGTCCAAATATTTGCGTTAGTTGGTTAATACAAAAATGTACCTTATTTCTTTAGAAATATAGATTGATTTGTATTGGCGAAACAACGTGAAAATTTGGACAAATATGCCAAATAATGCTGGGCTGTCTGAAGCCTCATAAACACAGTACGCGGCGTAAATATGATACGTCGAGTTTTTGAAAAAGTTCGGTTTTGCTCACGTCATCTCTGTCACTCATACCTGTAGTCTCTTTCTAAATCTCGGTGTGTCATATTAGCTTCCGGATACTATATTTGATATTAACCTGACTTCCTGCCAGGAAAAAACCGTAATTTTTAACTAGGCAGTCGGTTTTAACTTCATCTTTTTTAAATTTCAAACTCCAAAGAAGAAAATGATTTATTTTTCCCTATGTTCTCTTTTATATAATCTGTATCTCGGTTTCACCCTTCAAATAATAAGGACTTTATTGTAATGTTAGTTTTTAAGTGAAATTTACAAAAAAAATGACATAAACCTCTATTTCAGATGCGTTTTATTTCACTGTACCTCAAGAAAGAAGATTGTTTTTAGTTTTTAAGTGTAATTTTAGTTATTCGTGAAATTCAAATTTTCTTACGTCTTTTTCAAAGTCAAAGCATTTATTTCAAATAGGCACTAAGGCACTTTTGAACGTCGAAATTTACAATAAAAAAAGAATTGACTCTAGTTGCCCCTTTGTATGAAGAAGAATGGTCAAGCAACTCCACCGTTGTTACTCTTTTAAAATGTTTTACTATATTTTGTATACATATAATTAAATGTGAATACTATCTTAAGTTCATATTACCCTATTGAATGGCTTTTTACAAAATCGTGACATTTGAGGCCAACTCAAGGAGTTGTATTGCTAATCCTAATGGTTACAATTCTGTAAAGTCATATTTGTTACGGTTGCGAATCATATTTTAATCTGACACTGATCTGGAAATTGCAAAAAACGTAAGAAAATTTTTATTTCCTGGCAACCTTATCATATCCCTTGTAATAGGAACACTCGCGCCGATACTGTTGTTCACAAACTAAACTAAATTTAAGTTCATGCATCCTTTTCTTTCTATTTCATTATGAAAAGAACAGAAGATAAATATTAGTTTAGTCCTGTCAAATTAGTCAGCGCCTGCCGTAAATTGACGTATTTTTAGTAGTAATTTTTTTAATCTCGTATATACTTGTCTATGGAGTATCTTAATTTGACAGGACTGAACTAATATTTATCTTCTGTCCTTGTCTTAATGAAATAGAAAGAAAAAAATGCCTGAACTTAAATTTAGTTTAGTTTGTGAACAACTGAATCGGCGCCATTGACAAATATTTCTAAAACTCAACTTCCTTTTACACAAATGATAAATTATGTTTATTTTTGTAATTATGTTTATACCAACTTTTACACATCCTTCACACCAATCATATTTTAATCGGTTGAAGGACACAGTTGCAGTTTTATTGTTATTACGTTAGGGGATGTTTAGTGTCCCGCAAAGTGTTAAAAACTAAAGCCTCCTCTACACGTCGACAGATTCATCAGCAGATGGCCATCTGCGAATGCCTCCGCCGACGTGTAGACGGGGTAATTTGCTAGTATGTGGTAGGTATTTGACATCGGCAGAGGCATCTGCCACCTATCCGTTTGTTGTCGGTTTTTGTGGCACGGATCAAAGGGTTTCAGCGCGAGCGCCCGGCGTGCAGGGTTGGATTTCGTACTATAATTATAGTATTTATACTATAATTTCGCCCTTTGTACTATATACTATCCACATCTAAGGATAGTACGTTAAAATACTATAATTTAAAGTTTGCTCCCGAATGCTTAGTTTTACGTCATATGAATATTTTTCGACCGTGAGACGTGAGTGTATCTGGCCGAATTCTGATCTTGCGATGTTTTCTGTACAAGGAACATTTTACTCTAACGAGTTTCTGTATCGATGGCCGGGGATTCCCCGATTATCCTCCGAAGTAGGATAATCGGGGAATCCCTTCTTCTTTTTTTTCACTAATCTCGCTCCTTCCATTCCATTCGAAATTCAATCAAAGTGACAACAATCGCTTGCAAAATTTTTGTGTAAAATAAAACGTTTTTAGTGTTTTAATTATGGCAAGTGGCAGTGATGGTCATGAAAATGACGATAGACCAAGTGTATCCACCCCAAAGAAAAAACGTCTCGAGTAGAGTTTGCCATAACTGGTGTTGATTTTAATGACTATTATGTAAATAATTAAAAATAATGAAATTGTACTATAATTTTTTATAAATACTATCCTTTTAATTTTTTTATGCTATCTTTTTCAACGGACCTAAATCCAACCCTGCCGGCGTGTGTCCACACGTCTGCCGATGCATCAGTATTATCTTAGTCGTGAATGAGAGTGCACGCGTTCTTCTTGGCATTTTTTTTCTCGTTTACCTATTAATCTCGTTCGCTGAAATGGCTAATATGAGCACAGACTAAAACATTTCAATTCCTTGAGTTGTATCAAAGAGAAAACTGCATGTGGAATCCGAAAAATAACTACAACAAATATAAAAATGTAAGTTTAGACCTATACAATTAATTAAAATAATTTAATTATTTCAATTAATTGATTATGTTGAGGCTACTGTAAATTGGATACCTACTGTAATTGCAAATTGGACATCTAAGAGAGTCTAAGTAGGTAATTTTTATTTCGGTTGGAATTAAAACAACTTAAATACCTACATGACATACCTACTATGCACACTCAAAAGTAGTTAAAAGTACTAAATAAAAAAAATAGCTGCTGCAGCTACGGTCTCAACATCCATTTTTTTTAATGTTGCGTGCGTATGAGTTGCGTCTGTCGACAATTAACACAGACTGAACGACCAACAGACGTGTGGTCGGCTCGTGGTGATCCATCTGCTGATGCATCTGTCGACGTAGATGTTACTGAAACAATTTTTCCAGGAAAGCCAGGAAACGGTAATCTTTTAAGGTGAATGCGCAGTGGTAGACCGCGAAATTCAAATTATCTTACGTTTTTTGCAATTTCCAGGTCAGTGTCAGGTTGTATCTTGATAAAAATATCATTCGCGATTATATCAGGTAGGTATTTACAGAATTAGAATCATTAATACATCTTTCTAAGTTAGATTTTTACCAGAACAAACCTCTTATGGAAAAGTGCTTAAGGTACAAATCTAACTTAGAGATATTTTAATGACTATAACTCTGTAAATATGTACATACATATCTATTATTGTCGCGTATCATATTTTGATCAAGATACAACCTGGCACTGACCTGCAAATTGCAAAAAACGTAAGCAAATTTTAATTCCGCGGTCTACCACTGCGCATTCAACCGTCGTAATATATGTAGGGGTAACTGGCCTGTCGTCCGTATGCGTTTTTGGGTCTTTTAAAGGCCCGTCGCAGTATCTGGGTTAAACTCGGCCATAATCCTGGTCAGATCGTATAGAATCATGTACGTTAGAGTCTGAATCAAGCTAAACACATATTAGCACTAGAAACTAATCAAGACTGAACTAATCTGTGATATTTAGTTATTTATTGTACACACCTAAGATGGTAGTTTATTATTTATATGAAATATACAGGGTTATTGGTAAAACATTAACAACCTCTTAAAGGTCATTGTACTCATCATTATGAACAACTTTTACTATGGGACCAAACCTAAAATCGCGAAAAAAAAATCAGCTGTTCCCTACATTTTGACGAGATACGAACATAAATGTAGGGAACAGCTGATTTTTTTTCGCGATTTCAGGTTTGGTCCCATAGTAAAAGTTGTTCATAATGATGAGTACAATGACCTCTTAAGAGGTTGTTAATGTTTTACCAATAAACCTGTATAAACGAACAGACATATTTTGTCCGCATCACTGTCAGCGGGAATAGTGCCCCAAAGGCTGGCAGCATTGCCACGTTGTATGGCAATGCTGATTCTTTGAACAAAAAAAAAACCGGGCAAGAGCGAGTCGGACTCGCGCACCGAGGGTTCCGTAACATCCGGGTCTATTCATAAGGTTTATGTTTATGAAATTAAATGTTTTTTTATTTTTGAGTTGATTGAATGAATGGTAAATTGTGGTTTACGATTTATGACGTATTAAAAAAAAACTACTTACTAGATCTCGTTCAAACCAATTTTCGGTGGTAGTTTACATGGTAATGTACATCATATATTTTTTTTAGTTTTATCATTCTCTTATTTTAGAAGTTACAGGGGGGGGGACACACATTTTACCACTTTGGAAGTGTCTCTCGCGCAAACTATTCAGTTTAGAAAAAAATGATATTAGAAACCTCAATATCATTTTTGAAGACCTACCCATAGATACCCCACACGTATGGGTTTGATGAAAAAAAAAAATTGAGTTTCGGTTCTATGTATGGGGAACCCTAAAATTTATTGTTTTTTTTCTATTTTTGTGTGAAAATCTTAATGCGGTTCACAAAATACATCTACTTACCAAGTTTCAACAGTGTAGTTCTTATAGTTTCAGAGAAAAGTGGCTGTGACATACGGACGGACAGACAGACAGACAGACAGACGGACAGACAGACAGACATGACGAATCTATAAGGGTTCCGTTTTTGCCATTTGGCTACGGAACCCTAAAAATAGGCCAGCCATCTGGTCACGCGAAGAGTCGACCGGTTGGTTGGCGATGTCTCGAAAAAACCAAGTGGGCACTCGGACTAGGGAATGCAGAACCGGAACTGTTTTAAAGAACCGGGATTTTCGGGACCTTCTGGCTAAAGAACCGGGATTCCCGGTACTTTCGATACTTTCGATACTCTAAGTAAGCCTTTAAAAGGGGAGGCAGTCACCTCCTTCTGCGAAGCAGTCATGCTAGCGAAGGAGGTGGCGGGACGGTTTAGGGAGAGAGCCTCCCATCTCAGCCGCCGCGGGGGACGCCCCCGGCGTCGGGAGCCGCGTGATGACTCCCGGCCACCGTAGGCGCGGGCCTGCGGGCGGAGAGTAATGGGTAGCTCACCGCCCGATCAGGACCAGGTCCGGGCCGGACGACGCGTACGTGTTCCACGCGCGCCTCAAAGAGATGTCAGCATTGAGGAGCCCCATTGAGGGCCCTCTTAGGGCCGAAGCCTGTCAACGGTCAGCGGGATTAAGATGAAGAGTTGAAACGGAGAAAGTAAAAGAAATCAAATAAAACGTTTTATTTCTCGTTTTATTGGTAACTGCGCATATTCTACCAGCAACATCTTTATTAACATTAAATCATTTTTGTACCTAATCCTAGATAATATTTACCAGAAACATTTATTAAACATCTTCTCCAAACAAATGATTTAAAATTTTGTAAATCAACATGACTCCTATTGCAATTCTGCAGAACCAAATTATAATTTAAAACTTGCGTAATATCTATAAAAAAAAAGAAAAGGAACAGTGGAGTTTTAGCGAAGCATTAACCAGTCTCTCAATATTATTGATTAGATAATCTTAACCGACATTTTTTAAATTGTTATTTATTAACATAATTCATCATCATCATTTCAGCCGAAAGACGTCCACTGCTGGACATAGGCCTCCCCCAAGCACCTCCACTTCGACCGGTTCTGTGCTTCTCGCATCCATCGGGTTCCCGCGGCCTTCACAAGGTCGTCGGACCACCTTGTGGGAGGCATTACAACGCTACGTATTCCGGTACGCGGTCGCCACTCCAGAACATTTCGGCCCCATCGGCCATCTGTTCTGCGAGCAATGTGCCCCGCCCACTGCCACTTAAGTTTGGCAATTCTTCGGGCTATATCGGTTACCTTGGTCCTCCTGCGGATCTCCTCATTATAGATTCGATCACGCAGGGAAACTCCATAGCTCTCTCCATTGCCCTTTGGGTGACTTTCAGCCTTCTTCTTTCCCATTGTGAGTGACCACGTTTCAGTGCCATAAGTCATCACTGGCAACACGCACTGGTCAAAGACTTTCGTCTTGAGACACTGAGGTATGCGGGACGAGAAGATATTGCGTAGCTTCCCGAACGCTGCCCAGCCGAGTCGGATTCGACGATGGACCTCTTTTTCGAAGTTAGACCTACCCAACTGGACAGTTTGTCCTAGGTAAACATACTCGTCCACGACTTCGAGTGTAGTGTCTCCGATCTTTATGAGAGTGGGTGTTACATGAGCATTTGACATGACCTTCGTTTTGTCCATGTTGAAAGAAAGAAAGAAAGAAAGAAAATACGTTTATTTGCAGTAAACATGACGCAATTAAGAACATAAACGAAAAAAAAAAAAAGAATGGGTTGGGGGAAACAAGCGTCACATCCACGCATAACGGCTATCGCTCAGCATTATGCTGCGACCCTATGCAAGACAGAGCCCCAGCGCTGGTTTTCAGCGACAGCCGGCGGATGTTCATTTTAAGACCCACTCTTTCGTAGGCTCTACTGAGGTCATCGAGCATTGTACTGAGGTCCTCTATAGACTCAGCCCTGTCTCTCACCTCGCTGCAAAAGGATAGGTTTTGAGGTCTGATCCTGGAGTCGGACTGACATAGTGGCGTTTTCGTACCGACACTTCAGCACCTCGATGTACCGATAGTCGATCTGGCATCGTTGAAGAGACTGCAGCATATCCCGATCAAAGGCTTTCTCGTAGTCCACAAACGCTAAGCAGAGAGGCAGGTTATATTCTTCGGTCTTCTGTATAACCTGTCGCAGCGTATGTATGTGGCGTCAAACCTGCGCGCGAGACGGTTCGTGATGACTCTCGAAAACAGCTTGTAGACATGGCTCAGAAGTGAGATTGGCCTATAATTCTTAAGAAGGGCATTGTCGCCCTTCTTATAGAAAAGTATCACCACACCTCTGTTCCATGCGTGTGGTGTTTTGCCCTGGAGTATGACGGAATCAAACAGCTTCTGAAGGGCCTTAAGAACGTGTTTTCCGCTGGCCTTCAGAAATTTAAAAGTTAAATGTAGATAACGCTCCACCCTTGCAGTGGCCATTAGGAATTGTTACCAATGTATACCCTGGTAAGGATGGTGTTGTCGCGTAGCGGAAGTAAAAACTAAAACCGGTACTTATAAACGACCAGTAGTGCAGCTATGCCCTCTTCCCACTCAATAGTCAAATAGTCATATATCTCTATTATGTATACTTTACGCACATATTATTAAATTAGCTTATTTTATGTTAGTTAAGTTAAATTTAGAAGTTTCATTATATTTCTCCGCTCTAGTTACACCCGGCGCCTTGTTATTTTTGAGCTGCTTTAGAGCCATCCCTATCTCGTACAGGCTGACGTCCGGGATGTCTTCGGTAAGGTGTCGGGTCAATCTAGCTCTTGGGTCGTTTGCCAGATCCATAACGGGGTTACTTGACGTGTATAACTGTCCACAGAACCTCTCGGTCTTTCTCAACAGCTCAGGTTTGGCGGATACGATCCTGCCATCATCGGTCTTTAGTTTCGTAAGCTGGCTCTGCCAAAAAGAAGCAGTCTTGTTTGAGTCTTTTTTGCGAAGCACTGTCCACTAAAGTCACAAACAAAACGCAAGGCACAACATTCCGAAGACGCGATGGCTGCCACCAGCCCCTCTCGCACCCTCGTGCAGCATGCTCTTGTGGCATGCATGCTTCTTGTGCATGCTAGGTAGCAAGTGTATTCCACGCTTTAAGCGGTCGGGCTTTATGCTATAAAATTAGAAATATTCGAAACGCGAAGTATCTTTTCCCGAAAGTACCGAAAGAACCGGGATTTGGTTTTAAAAATCCCGGTTCCAAAAGCGACGCAATTTTCCGGGATTTCCCGGTTCTTTCGGTTCCGGGATTTCCCGGGACTATTCACTAACTCGGACCCCATAGTGTGTAATTTTTTGATGCCCTATGAGACTTTACCCTTGTTTTGTTTTATATACGTGTACATATATATTATACACACAATAAATGTTATTTGTATACTAATCAATAACAAATTAATATAATCACAACTTTATACTTTTAATTCAGAATCTTTAGACTAATAATAAAGCTGAAGAGTTTGAAAACAAAGGAAAAGAAAAATATTTTATTTAGGAGATCTAGGAAATGCAAATAGTAAAAAACTGGCGAGTCGGACTCGCACACGAAGGGTTCCGTACCACAAGGCGAAAACGCCGAAAAAAACACGTTTGTTGTATGGGAGCCCCCCTTAAATATTCATTTTATTTTGTTTTTAGTATTTGTTGATAAAGTGGCAACAGAAATACATAATTTGTGAAAAGTTCAACTGTCTAGCTATCGCGGTTCTTGAGATACAGCCTGGTGACAGACAGACGGACAGACAGCGAAGTCTTAGTAATAGGGTCCCGTTTTTACCCTTTAGGTACGGAACCCTAAAAACTGGCCAAGTGCGAGGCAAAAACGCCGAAAAAAAAACACGTTTGTTGTATGGGGAGTCCCCTTAAATATTTATTTTATTCTGTTTTTAGTATTTGTTGTTATAACGGCAACAAAAATACATCATCTGTGAAAATTTCAACTGCCCAGCTGTCACGGTTCATGAGATACAGCCTGGTGACAGACAGACGGACAGTGGAATCTTGGTAATGAGTGTGGAACCTAAGATAGAAACACGCTTGTAAGATACGACTACATACAGAAAGCACAGCTAATAGAAATCTCTATTCCTAGACAGCACGATTCACCGAAAACTTTGTTGATAGAAAACATTGTTTGTAGATATCTCGGTACATAGGAAGCACTGTTGACAGAGATCTCTGTTCATAGATAGCACTTCTTGCCGTAAACTTTGTTCATAGAAACCACTGTTTCACCTTGGTTCACAGAAAGCGCCTTTAGTAACAACCTTTTAACAGGTCATTGTACTCATCGTTATGAACAACTTTTACTATGGGACCAAACCCGAAATCGCGTAAAAAAATCAGCTGTTCCCTACATTTTGACGAGTTAAGAGCGTTTACGCCGTACGGCATTTCATACAAACTTTCAAGCCCTTGTTTTTCGAAATTAAAGAACCGATTTTAATGAAACTTCCTTCGCATAAGCAGGATACAAAGGTCTAAAAAGTTAGTAGAAAACATTTTCGAAATGTCTTATTTAAATAAAGATAAATGGAAATCTCCGTTTCTATAGAAAGTTTAAAATCGGTCTAATTTGGCTGTAACACTATTTTTCGAAAATGTTCTCTACTAACTTTTTAGACCTTTGTATCCTGCTTATGCGTATGAAGTTTCATTAAAATCGGTTCATTCTCTTCGAAAAACAAAGGCTTGAAAGTTTGTATGAAATGCCGTTCGACGTAAACGCTCTTAAACGAACATAAGTAGGGGGAACAGCTGATTTTTTTTTTCGCGATTTCAAGTATGGTCTCCTAATAAAAGTTGTTCATAATGATGAGTAAAATTTACCCTGTATATAGTAATTTGTTAAACTATAGGTGGTTCCGCCCGAGAGCATGCGAGCATGACGTAGATTATGAAGCTAAATATACGGGGCGAACGTAGCCCTCTGTGGAGTGGCACCTTTTTTTTTTACTTTTGACAACAGCCGATGTCGACTATTCTACCAGCGTCAGAGCCGAGCGGCACCTTGATATTGACCCAAAAACTTGATGTCATATTCCAAATAAATACATTTTTATATTCATAAGCTGTAATTCAATTTAAAATTAAATTTCAATACCCAAACGACACACCCATAAAACTTTAACGTTGCAAAATGCAGTGACGGGAATCGATAAGATTTGATTTATAAACAGTTTATTTAGCAAAAGAATAATGCTTTTCTTATTTTGTGCTATTTTTCTTTTTATTGATAATGGGGAAAGTAAGTGGAGCAAGGGGGTCGTTCATTACGCTATCAATAAGAAAGACTATGGTAAGTATCTAAGATGATATTACAGGGTGCATGGCCAGGGACATTCATGCGCAACCGTTAGATAAGTACTTTTAGTGTAGTAAAGTACTTTTTAAGATTTGGGGCCCAAGCTGGACTAGGGGCCAGAGGCGTGGCGTATGGACGATGGAAACATGTAATTTTCCCCATAGACCAATTGGTCCATGGAGCACCGACGGTGGCGCCTTGGCCCCCCCTGAGTCCGCCAGTGCCAAGGAGGCAGATGCGATTAGAGGCTTACACAAGCTTACATGACCTAAAACGCGGTCACTGTCGGACTGCATAGTAAAGAAACAGAAGCGCGATGACAACGCTGGTAATTTATTGCAAAACATTACCAAATATCTATTGTTTGGACTAAAAATTAAAACACTAGTGTTTTAATATGTTGCTTGTAGAATAACCTGACAAAATATCAAAATGATTGTTTGTATATTAGTACCTATGGTTTTTATTGTAAAAATAATGTTTTTAGAGGTATCTTCATGATTTTTTTCTATCGTATCAAATTAGTTGTATTATGTTTTCAACACACTATCTACCCAGCATATATCCTGAAGAATGTCATATATATATACTTTTTTTGTTTATTGTAGCCGATCTACTTTTATTGTTTCTAAAACTTGCGTTTATGTCCTGTAGTCTTTGCTTGACTCGAATTTTCTAGATCTCCACTCCCAAAACATCATAGCATCGACATTTAAGCAGCTTGAGAAGGAAATCTGCGTGAAATTCTTCAACACGCCCCTGATGAATCAAACCGCGGGCGATAATGAGAGGATCCTATATGTCTCCAACCCTGATAAACGGAAGGATTGTCCACCTGAAAGCTATAATTTTAACAAGACCGTCGTGGTAAGTGTGCCTTTTACTTATGAACCGTGAAATTTAAAACTTCTTATGATTTTGAAAGTGGCTCAAGTTTCCTATGTTAATCTAAATAGGTAGGTCTACTAGGTAGGTACTACTGATTAGGTAGGTACCCAATGATTATAGGAATAAAGATATTTCTAAAAGTACACTTGTACTGGCCACGGTCAAATTAAATTAGCTTGCGATTTGCGAACATGAATTTGAATTCGAAACTCCGCAGAAGTGATGGAATATGATATATCGAAACACGATAAAACAAAAAATGAATTAATTTGATAGACCAACGCTTGCCGCGGTTGGTCTGTGGATGGGTGACCATCTTTACATATCGTGACCCCTCCGTGCCTCGGAAAGTACCTACGTTAAGCCGTTGGTCCCAGTTGTCATTCGTGGATCTTAGACAGTCGTTACGGGAAGTGAGAATCTCGAATGTCTGACAACCAGTCTTATCAAGGGGTATCGTATTACCCAGTAATTGGGTTGTGGAGGTCAGATAGGCAATCGCTCCATGTAAAATACTGGTACCCAGCTGCATCCGGTTAGACTGGAAGCCGACCCCAACATGGTTGGGAAAAGGCTCGGCAGATGATGATGATTCTTTTGTGGGGTCATCGACCGCAGTGTTAGTGTACCTATTCACTTGAAATATCAGTTTCAAAAATTAAGTAGTTTTTTTAATGTGTAAACTTCATAGACATGAATGATGGCTATCGATATCTCAACCAATGATATATAAACTTTAACGATACGTTGCCCGCGCTCTGTAGTGGCATCATGAATGGAAGGTAATTACCGCATTTCCATTTAGTTACGTACCAACCAATGCCGCGGCTGTACCTGACAATAAAATAACTAATTTATGTGAATAACTTCCTCAAATATAAAAAAAAATGCCGTCCTGTGTTTTTAGGAAAGATAAAAAGTATAATTTCATGCGTAAGTATCAAGAAAAATGTATTTTATTGTTTTCGATGCCTTCTAAATGCGCTGGCGCCCACCACAGAACGACAACGTAATTATAGAAATATATTTATCTCTCTCTAACAACAGAAGTTCCGTAGATGACATTTTATTTTCTTTCCCTTTCTTCATGCGTATTAGTTGCTATGGTTACCGATAGTATTTACACTGTTCTCGAATTGCCGTGATGTTCATGCATGACGCGTCTATTTATATTACGTCATTGATCTCAACACGATACATCATAACCCCCCTTTTGCTTCGCCGTAGTCAAGTAAAAAGAAAACGGGGAAAAAATACCTACTTACATCAAATCTTTTCCGTTTTTGTTTTATCATATAAACCATTACTACTGCGGAGTTTCGCTAGAATTTTTTTTTTACGTATAGGTAGGTAACTTTACATCGACAAATCATAGCATCGATCGCCTGCAGTCCTGCACTGTTTTATAGGTACTTACCTACTTATCTCAAAAGATAAAATTCTCTAATATGTACAAATTCTTCTGGAGCATTCTAAATACCTACAGGTTAGCCATCATCTCTGAATGTCTCCTTCTCCCACGCGAATGTTCTATGAAATTAATCTAAATCAATTAATATGCTATGGCCTATGGGGCCGTCTCCACGAGCGAGAGAATCGCAAACACTGTTAAAGCTAAATAAATGTTCTTTTTTTTATTTGCTTTAAGCAACCATGCCCATAGTAGTACCTTAAGGACTAACAACACATAATTAAAAATGACATTAAAAATAAAGAACACAAATGTGTAAATACTATCTATATAATACTTTTAACTGCAAATATTATCACTATCCGACTGCGGTTTACAAAATGTACAGGTACTTACTATGAACAGTATGGTCACCCTACAAAATTTTCTCCTAGAAAAAGTTAAAAATCAATTTTCTCTTAAAGTATGACATTTAGAAGAACGAACGATGTGTTACAATTTAGTTAAGAAATAGTTAAAAATCTTATTCTAATTTGCGTTAATCTATGAGGTTGAGCATAGTCAATAAAGTCGAAAATATTGGGCCCTCAGTTCAGACGTTTTAGTCAAATTCGACTTTCATTTACTTCATAACAATTAACTTTTGTGTCATTATTTCTTTTTAACTAATTCACATAGGTATCTAACTAAAATATGTTAAAGTCGTATTTATGTATTTCTTCAGATAAATTCATGTTTTGCAGATTCCTCAGTTCAGACAATAATGAATTGAGGGCCCTAGATATATCGCCATAAATCTGTAATGTCATATTCTACAGATTTAGGAATTTCTTAAAATATTTAAGAAATTCTTAACTAAATTCTAAAATAAAAATTATTAACCCAGAAATAGTACGTACTGAGATTTAGGCTATGCCACTTTATGCACGCGTCTGGATTGAGGGCCCCAGTTATTTAATCATAACAGTTTTAATTCACATTTAAGAAATTCATGGCCCTATGCTTTAAGTTTTTACTATTTTTAACTAATTTTCCTATAAGTCTTACTTCGTTTCGCAAGGGTTCAAAAAATTGGCCCTCGATCCAGATGCACATGTCTCCACGAGCAAGAGAATCGCGGCGATATTATCGTCGTGCCTCATATTTCCATACACTCTCCTAAGCTGGCTTCCCACGTTGCGTGATTCTGCGGATTATCGCGCCCGGCCGACGACTACGGACAACCACGCACCGCACACAAGGCTCTTCCAACGGTGCGTTTCAGTCTGTGTGGGTCTTGAGAGATTCGAAGCCATCTTGTCATTCCACAATGCAAAGTGTAAGAGAACGAGATTCGTTCTCTTTCACTCTTCATCGAGCTCGCATCGCACCTTTGAAGTTACCGACTCGCCGCGGATCGGTCACGCCGCGACGGACGTGTCTACGTTACCACGGACGATACTCTTTCCACGGTGCGGGCTGGTCCGCGTCCGTCCGCAATATCACGCACCGTGGGAAGCCAGGTTTAGAACGTGTCTCCACACGGCGATATCAGCGCGGCGAAAATTTGATGGCACGGCGAGACTATCGCACCGATTCTCTCGTTCGTGGAGACGGCCCCAAGCCGCTATAGTACTTTTAATGGCAGTCATACACACGTCTTCTGGAGAGTTCATTTGAATAAGGTACCTGTGCAGTTCTTCAAACATACATCAATGTGCCATGACCAAAGGTGAAACGTCGCATAAAGGCCTTACTCTCATTTTAAATATTTTCTGCCAATTTCACAGGACATGCCGATAGGCTACAAGTGTCTGAACGACGTGGATATATCCAGGATAGTCCTCGACATGTTAAAAGCCAGCATCGGACTAACAAATAGTTAGTATTTTTTTCTAGATAGGTACAGGAGAAATAAGAGCTCTGTTAAAGCCGAGTCAGGTAAACCTACAGACATAAGTCGCAGACAGGCTATAGGGGAGGGCCTACTCAAATAAAAGGGCCACAGACCACAGAGCATGTAACCTCTTACCACAGAATGTATACAACGCTAATAAGGTTCTTTGGCACGTGATCAAAATCGGAACTAACGTCGCCATCTTGATTTGTCAATACAATTTCAATAGGTAACAATTCCAAAAGGACAGCGGGCGAGAGAGAGGTCCTGCGAATTTTAAGTGCAACAGAAGACTAACAAGCTAGATATCAACCCTACTTATAAAATTCATTTGTTTAATTTCGTTGTTCGCTTTGTTTACAGGCAAACCGAACAGTAACGATTTGTTAAGAACGTTTCAAGACCAGGTAATCATGAGTTGACTGGATTTTTTTTATCAACCTATAACCGAGTTTTTGAAGTTTGTGCTTCATCTTTCTCTTTCGGCCTATACTCTTTGAAGTGAAAACTTCTTTAGGCGCGTTGGGCTATTTTTGAAATGGGGAAAAAACCATTGAACTCGCGCCACTGTTACCGTAACCGACACCGCGCGTGTTTTGTTTATAAGACGATTAAAAAAATACACACGTCTAGTTTTCACTTCTGTCAGCACTCCCGGAGTGGCACTGTTTTTTTTTTTTTTTAACGAGTCTTTCTTCTCTAGGCCTTCTGGCCTTATGGCACAGTGGCACTTCGGGTTGTAGGTCGTGAGTTTGAACCCAGGCAGACGTTTTACTTTATGTAAACAATTTCATCACCACTGCTTTTAAAACGGTGATGGAAAACATCGTGAGGAGACCTGCATGTCCTAGAACCAAAAATTCGAAGACATGTGACGTCTACCAATCCGTACTGGGCCCGCGTGATGGATTACGGCCCACTCCCTCTCAAAACGGTGAAGGAGAACGTAAGGAAACCGGGCATGTCCTAGAACCAAAAATTCGAAGACATGTGACATCTACCAACCCGCACTACGTGGGCCCACGTGGTTTACGCATCTTTGGATTACAGCCAACTCCCTCTCAAAAAGAGAGGATAGGTTTTAGATAAGATAGATAAGATAAGATATTTATTTGTAGAAACATGAGTATACATACAAGGCATGCAGGATGTTCATAAACAAAAAAGATCCGTCATGTTCGGCCTTTGTGGCATACAAATATGTAGCTAAGAAAAGTTATTCCTAGGTATTTAAACAAAGCTAAAAATAATATCACTAAAAAATAAATTTAAACAATAAATTATAAATTTGAATTAAATTGTCCTATAATCTAATTATAAATTGTCAAAATTATAAAATGTCAGTATTTGTTAAATTCGTCATATTACACTTTGTCATTTAAAAATTCTAAAATACTGTAGAAACTCGCGGCGTTAACGTCGCGTCCGCGCAACGTTGGCGCTACGCAGACGTTGGAGAAGCGCCAACGCTCGTAAAACGCCAGTGGGATATTGGCCTAACTCTTTCGGGTTCTAGTTACTTGAAATTATGAGTACAGAAAATATTTTTTCTTTTCTTTTATCGTCATTCATTATATCAATACCATCACGTCTGTGAAGCTTCATTAGTTAGTAAAATTTAATTTGACCCTGTCTTGAAACCTAAACAGATCGACGCAGAAAAAAAATCTAATCCAACGATATATTATATTATATACCTCATTTTGGCTGATAAAGTGATTATGTTAACCCCACAGATATAGATATACCTAGATAACGCAAGTATCACGAACTGTATGAAAACCAAGCGTGCCATTTTTTGACTACCTACTATGACGTCACAAGCTCGCGCTCTCGCTCACACTTACCCAGCCAGCAGTACAAAGGACTGAGCGCGAAAGGGGCGGCTTACGATTTGTAATCATAAGTTGGTGCAATTTTTGGCACGCGAAGTAGTTACTCTTGCGTTATCTAGGTATATCTATATCTGTGGTTATCCCCTTTTCCGTTCAGAACGAAGATAGCGAAACACTTCTCTCAGCACAAGACCGTAACTTCATCAACGCTCAGTATTTCGAGGAGTGTAGCGAGTTGGTCCAAAAACCCATCGACACGAGGCGCTCACTTGGAGGGTCTATGGAGATGACTGCTGAAAATGAACGGTTTTATAAGGATAAACTGTGGCCGCTTGGCATTGTTATGTATGGAGTGGATAGAAGGTTAAGTGAGTATCTATATTACCTATTTCTATTCGCGTTTCGCGGTTTCACCCGCATAAGTGTCGACCCGTTCGAAAGACATGTGGCGCCATCTATTATCATAACCGGGATGATCGGAAACGCCAGCACATCGAGCTACCCGAAACTGTCAAATTTTCCCAATCAACCTTGAACCTTACGGTGTAGCGATAAAGTTGAAAATCTATTGAAGAAAGAAGGATGCCCATTTTTCACCTGACAATGTATAGAAATGAAATAAATATTAAAATTCAGCTAATTTAATTGTACATTCATTACGCTAATCACAATTTTAAAAGAAGGCCTGGGTAAAAATAATTATTAATTTTTCTTTACGCTAACTCTATGTCTTATTACCTTATTTTGAACGCATCTCAATTACCCTGAACGCATCCAACTACTCATTTTTTACAACGTTCCGTTTTGCACACTGCTTCTTGACTTTATTTAACTCTTTTTCTTATAGTTGAGCTTTATATATTATTTTAAGTTTTATTTAATTAATTATGCAGATTATAATTGAGTTCGCACGATTGAAACGGATTTTTTAGATATTTTGACAGTTCTGCGACTTCGTTGTTGCGCTTGCGTCTCGTTGTGTATTGTGCCATTTTGTGTGTGTAACTACTGAGATGGGTTAGGTTTCAAGACAATATCTCTTCTCCAGTAGAATTTCTAGATGACGTAGTAGGTAGCACTATGCACTGCGGTCAACGAAATGGGTAGGCAAGTGATCACTTTTGACAATACAATAGCAAAGTTAGACTTTTTATATGTAAACAAACTATCGTAAAGGCAAAAAGAAACCTAACCTAACCTAAAAAGTAACATTAATATTTTTTGGCCTTTGTAGACTTTAAATCGTAAAAACGACTATAGGACATTATTATCTAATCTTACAGGTACTCTTTCTACTATACCTTATAACTATACATTAACTTTCATTATCAGGTTTTTAAATGTATGGAAAGTGGGCATTGTTTTTTGCCAGATTAGCTTGATGTGCTGCCGTATGTATCCCGGTCTGTCCACTTGATGAAACTACCGCCCCATAGAATTTTTTTGTGTACGGAGCGAGGCGCCCCGTGGCGCGCCGAACGTTCTAGGCGATGGGGGGGTGGGGGGGGGACGTCTGAGTGGCTAAGGAAGTGTGCTAATTCGTGTTGTAACCTCCTTAGGTTACAACACGAATTAACACACAGTATTATAAATCATTAAAGTTATCAACACAACTCTCTAAGACCAAGACAAGTAATCCTACTGAATGACTATTTCATGAAATGTTGACGTTTTAGGATTATACTAACTTATCAAGTTGTAGTACTGATTTTAATAATTATATTCTGTAAATACATATTTGTTACGGTCGCGAATCATATTTTAATCAACGCAAAATCAACAACTTAATACTGACCAGCAAATTACAAAAAAAACTGGCCAAGTGCGAGTCGGACTCGCACACGAAGGCTTCCGTACCACAAGGCAAAAACGCCGAAAAAAACATGTTTGTTGTATGGGAGCCCCCCTTAAATATTTATTTTATTTTAATTTTATTATTAAAGTTAAAATACAACTGAGTATTTTGTGAATATTTCAAGTGCCTACCTGTTGCCATTTTGGATATCGAGCAAAAAAGGCAAAAAAATCGCGTTTGTTGTATGGGAGCCCCCCTTAAATATTTATTTTATTTTGTTTTTAGTATTTGTTGTTATAGCGGCAACAGAAATACATAACTTGTGAAAATTTCAACTGTCTAGCTATCGCGGTTCTTGAGATACAGCCTGGTGACAGACAGACAGACAGACGGACAGACTGCCCCGCTTGGGCGGAGCACCGCCGTGTCCTCGTAGAGGCGATTGGCAGCGACGGCGACCTCTCGCGTCCGGCCCTGGTGCAAGCCATGGTCCGGGGCGAGAGGGAGTGGGAGGCAGTCACCTCCTTCTGCGAACCAGTCATGCTAGCGAAGGAGGTGGCGGGACGGCTTAGGGAGAGAGCCTCCCGTCCCAGCCGCCGCGGGAGACGCTCCGGGCGTCGGGAGCCGCGTGATGACTCCCGGCCACCGTAGGCGCGGGCCTGCGGGCGGAGACTAATGGGTAGCTCACCGTCCGATCAGGACCAGGCCCGTGCCGGACGGCGCGTACGTGTTCCACGCGCGCCTCAAAGAGATGTCAGCATCGAGGAGGGGCCCCTTAGGGCCGAAGCCTGCCGGGTCAGCGGGATTGTCCGAAAGGGTTACCGCTGGCCCGGAACATAAAGGGCTAAGGAAGGAACACGGGTGGGTTTTAGTCAGTAAGAGTCTGACACTCCCTTCCGCTCCACCCAGAGCGGGAGGAGTCATTTGATGATTTCCCATCCGCAAAAAAAAAAAAAAAAAATGCCTACCTGTTGCCATTTTTGATATCGAGCAAAAAAGGGCAAAAAATCGCGTTTGTTGTATGGGAGCCCCCCTTAAATATTTATTTTATTTTGTTTTTAGTATTTGTTGTTATAGCGGCAACAGAAATACATACTTTGTGAAAATTTCAATAGTATAGCTATCGCGGTTCTTGAGATACAGCCTAGTGACAGACAGACAGACAGCAAAGTCTTAGTAATAGGGTTCCGTTTTTACCCTTTGGGTACGGAACCTTAAAAACGTAAGGAAGTTTGAATTTCGCGGGCTACCTTAGCGCAGGGTTTATTTTAACAACATTAATATGTGACCGCGACCTTCACAGTGACCACACAAGGCTACCAGTTGCTCCAACTCGCTATAACAACGATAGAGCTGGCGAGTTGCGTGGTCTTCGAGCCCATTTCAGAGGATGAGCCGCTGCAGCCAAAGAACCTGCTGTGGTTCGGTCTGGAAGGCGAGGAACTACCGCACCTCGGATTTATGGAAGGGAACCAGGTAGGAATGTAAATTGTAGTCATATTTTGAATCTGTCTTCCCTGGCACAAGGGCGGCGGAAGCCAAGTTGAAGTGACAGTGGGCCGGCGGCCTTATTTGTCGAAGGACCGATTGCCGTTGAGAAGACGAGTCCTGTAAAGGAGACCGCGTTCCTATGGAGAAACGTAGCGTTGGACGCCCCTCAGCTAAATGTCTGGTCCCTGCCACCTGGCAGACTGGATACGGAAGGCGGACGGAGAACCGGATAATAATAAGGGTTGAGTTTTCTGGGTCCTTTTTTAGTTTTTGGTGAAGGTGATCGCGATTCCTCATACATCTACACAGACCTGGTGTAATACAAGGCTTAATGATTAATTGTTGCCTAGGCTGCTTGACGGTGTGTGTGATTCGATAGGATATCTCTGATGGTATTTAAGAAGACGTTCGTCATTGCATTTTGGTTATCATTAAGAAACCTTTCTTCCCCTCTAAGACCGCTTTCACATATAGGCGACTTTAGCAGCGCGACAGTCGCGCGACCGTCACCCATTCAGAATTTCATAATAAAAACAGAAGCGCAGCGGACGCGCGGCTGGTGCGCTTCTGTTTTTATTATGAAATTTTGAATGGGTGACGGTCGCGCGACTGTCGCGCTGCTAAAGTCGCCTAAATGTGAAAGCGGCCTAATAGCAGCATCGTAGTCGTATTAATTGCGTAACACCCTTTTATTCCATTGCTTCGAAAATTCGAAAAATTTGTCTGTAACGTTTATTTGTAAATAACGCAACAAATGGTGTTGAACTGTCAAAATGACAAGTTATTGCTGCTGTTAGCGTGCGTCCAGACGGGCGCGGGTACTGTGCGGGCGCGGATGCGGGAACGCGTGCGGCACAGAGTACACTATAAAGACCTACGCGTACCGGGACGGCATGGCAAGGGATTTAAATTTTTACTAATGGACATTCAAACGTATCGATATAGAAATACGACATAAATTGCTATGCTTTAAAATGATGCCGTAGCATCGAAAGGGATTCCATTGCACGGCATTGAAGGACGTGCCACGGGCTCCCGCGGCGGGATGCCGTGGCATCCTGCGGTAGGCAACGGCATGCCAAGGACTCCAGCGCTCGTTGTGACATACCGCGGGGTGAGGCGGCGGGGGTAGAGAAGCGGGGAAGCCGCTGGAATGCCGCGGTATCTAAGCGGCTAGTGTGCACTGACTGACGGCAAAATCCCTTGCCATGCAGTCTCGATCTGCTTAGGCCTTAATTGGCGCGTGGGCTGCCTGTCCGCACTGCAGCGTGGCTGAGCTGCGTTCTGCGTGTTGCCGTGTCCAGTCATCCAGTGTTTGCCCGCGCCGCTCGCCGACTTCAATGGAAGTTCCTATTATGAACTTCCATTGAAGTGGCGCGGCGAACTCACTCGCCTGCGCCCCAGTGTGGCCAAGCGCTTAGTGTATTACGCGATTACCCCGCGGGTGTTGTGGTGCAGCTTGGGAAAGGTAGTGGACTGCGATAGCCTGACTTGATTGTAGGGAGATAGCTGGTGGGCCGTCGGTTTGGTAACCATCCAAATAACCTAGAAAATAACTTCTCACAGACTGTCCTCATCTCCGGAATGATAAACGGGGCCCCGGGACACACTGCACACACCCTCAACCTTTTGATGCGGATCCTGGGTATACCCATGATGTCAAACCGTTACGATAGAACCAACTACGTGATTATTAAATGGGACAAAGTTGCTAAGAGTGAGTTTGTTTGTTCTTTGTAATTATTTTTTCAAACTAAAAGACACATTTATTCATCATCTGCCTAGCCTTTTCCCAACTATGTTGGGGTCGGCTTCCAGTCTAATCGGATGCAGCTGAATACCAGTATTTTATACGGAGCGGCTGCCTATCTGACCTCCACAACCCAGTTACTGCGTAATACGATACCACTTGGTAAGACTGGTTGTCAGACATTCGAGATTCTCACTTCCCGTAACGACTGTCTAAGATCCACAAATGTCAGCCGGAAAAAACGACCGTACTTTCCGAGACCCTTCAGACCATGGACCGCCCGCGGTAAGCGTAGCTTAACCAGATCGATCAACCCGTGCGGCTGTTATTACTTACCCACGGGACTCTGCAAAGTGTTCTTAGACCTTTAACATTGTTCAATGTTTTTCTGACCCACAGTGAAGGAGCACTACCTAGAACGCACTCCGGAAGACGCCTGGATCAAGAACACGGAGGGCGAAGGCGCCGCGTATGACTTCGACAGCGTCACACACGCACCTGCTAACTACATGTGTGGGGACTGTTCGCTTGGCGAGCAGACTGTGGAGCCGATACAGGTGAGCGCGAAAAGCGCGCGTTCCAATTTTAGTGTCCAAACACACTATGCCGAAGGTACGCGACCGAAGTTTCGCGGCTGATTTTACGTTCCGACGTATTCGGGTGATGTGACACACTATAAGTACCGAACTTACGCGGCAGAAATTCAGTTGCGCAACTTTGTGCATATTCAGTGTCTCGAGCCCTGTCGTGGCTTCGTGTCATCTAAACAGCTGGTCAGACAAAAAAAAGTGATCCTGTTACGGTTCCGTTATTACTTTTTAGGTGCGAAACCCGAAAAATGGACTATTTTACAGTAATAGCAATTGCTGAGGCTTTATAATAGTCGAACCGTACCGAACTTCGGTCGCGTATAATGTGTGCTCTACAGATTATGTTGCCGCCGAATTGCCGCTGAACTTACGCCCGACCGAAGTTCGGCTGTACGCTATAACGCAACGTAATTTCGGCATAATGTGTCGTTAGTAATACAAATAGCATTGCAGGCGTAATCATGCCGAACTTCGGTCGCGTTCCTTCGGCATAGTGTGTTTAGACACTTAACCCTTTCACGCTTATGGGACACATTTGGCCCAATAGAATTTTTACAATTTACAATAATACTGGCAAAGTAAAACGTTTTTTAGAATTTATATTTTTAAATATAGCATCTTTTCAAGTTCGCGCAGTGGCAACACTAAAGACACCATTATCTGTCAAAAAAGTTACTGGCGCGAAAAGTGAAAAATATTTTCAGGACGCTATAACATTTTTCTTCGATTAACAGTGCTTTTCAGGTACCATTTTAATAAACAGGAGCCACAACTGCGAGGATATCTTGGTTTCAAATTATAGATAATATATTCGTCTCCAGATTGGCCCCATAACAATTAAATAGCCCCATACAAAATTTTCACACAAATACGTTTTTACTATCACACTAATTGCAAAAAATTAAATAAAAAGGGGTCTGAATAGGGGTCAGTATAGCTAAATCCACTGCATATATTGACTTAAAAATAATAAGATATTGTTGCTTATATAGTCCTCTATACGACAAGCTAAATATCTTGTAGATAAATAAATAACTTTTTCATTTATAAGAAAAATAAGAAACGTTCTCAAATTTCTCCATACATTTTCTATCCGCGGACACTTGCGGGTCGTCATTCCGCGCTCAGACGCGCCCGTGGAAGCACGACTGTAACACTTTCTCGCAAAAAAATATTACGTAAAAAGTGAGTTCCTTGTTGTGTACTGTGGTTGGACGAAGTTGATACTTTTTCGGATCGAAATAAAAGTAAGTACGATCATTGGAATTTGTTTTAGAAATAAATACTTAGTTGTAATTTTTTGTTTATTGGATGTAGATGACGGATAAAGATTGTATAAATTTGATGTTATTAAGTTATACTTAATCAAATTAAAATGACAGAAACATGTTTTTTTGAGATATTTGATACTATAGTCGATTTTGGGGTTTTTGGGGGTGGTGATTACGAATATGACATCCATTTTTTAAAATTCAAAATGGCGGGTGATTTTTTAAATAAAAAATCGACGTTGGTATAGTTCGAATCAAACTTTATGGCAGCTCTGAAGTGCTACTCGCTGCGCACCACCCTACCTCTCACCCCCGCTGACCCATGAATTAGGTACTACGCAAGTACGCAGCGACTCGCCTCATATTCCGAGCCGCAATAAAATTTGAATCGGGCTGTATCAATTGTGGAGATGTTTAGGGTGGTGTTTACAAATATACCATCCAGTTTTTTAAGGAAGCGGATTATTTTGTGATAAATTGACTTACGGCCATTTTCTTTCCAAAGCTAAAGTAACGCTTAAATACGTTTCTTCACTATTTTAACTGTTTCTTTTACTGTTGCTTTTGCCCCTAAGCTAAACTAATTGTCATTTTGTCATGGTTATAACTTTCGACACGAAGTACTTATGGTTTTTTGTGTTGTGCATTGCTTAAATATTTATTATTATTATAGATGCCACGAATTCGGAAATTCGGAAAAATGAAAAAAAAAAAAACTCCACACATAGCAGTAAATAAAAGTAATGAGACTTTGTAAGTATTATTATTAAAAAATCACAAATCTACTGTAGAGTTTTGTTGTCTTGTATTAGAAAATATAGTACGTTTTTTTTATTTAACAGAGAGAGCAGCTTAAATGTCTCCGTAGGCGATGATGAGCACAATGAATTTTCACTTGTAAGTTATGTCAACGTCGGTTCGTAATTTGTTTCATTTAATTTACCTTAGGTACCTACTAATGTTGGCTGTTTTATTTTCAGGAGCAAGAATGCGCAATAAAAGAATATAAGCCAGAAGGCAGAAGAATAGTCGAGATTGGATTCCTTTTTGACCAGCTAATCCGTATAGGTAACCACACTTCTCTTTTTGATTGCGGCGTTAAGTATCTCAGCATGGTTAAAGAAAAAAGAGCTGGGCTTCATTCTACATTTGAACTGCTTTGCAAAATGTGTGGTGAGAAGTTTAAGCTTGAAACAGTGCAAAAAGACGATAATAAAATGGACATGAATCAGGAAGTTGTAGCAGGAATTATGTCCACTGGTGCTGGATACACCCAGCTTAATACTGTCCTTGCCCATGCTGACATACCGACGATATCTCTGCGGTTGTATGAACTTACACATAATCGAGTTTGCCAATGGTGGGAACAAACGGCGGATCATTGTATGATTGAAGCAGGGAAAGAAGAAGTTGAGCATGCGAAACGTATCGGAAATGTGTCTTCTCAAGGAATGCCAATGATAGCAGTAATTGCAGATGCATGTTGGTGTAAGCGTTCATATGGAACAAATTACAATGCTTCTTCTGGCGCTGCGGCAATTGTTGGACAGCACAGCAAAAAAGTGCTTTACTGTGGGGTGAAAAATAAATATTGTGTGACATGTTCCCGTTCAGCAAATAAAGGATTGGAGCCACCGGGCCACACATGTTTTAAAAATTTCAGCGGTCCTTCAACTGCAATGGAAGCTGCAATTATAACGGAAGGTTTTAAATGTTCCGTACCTGACCATGGACTTATTTATTCCCACTTAATTGCTGATGGAGACGCCAGTACCTATGCTTGCATTAGAAATGCCCGACCATATGAAAATTTAACTGTAGCTAAAATAGAATGTAAGAACCACCTTTTGCGAAATTATTGTAAAGCCCTTTTAGGACTCTCCACCAACACTTTTTATCACATTAAAGCCAGAAAACTAATAAAAGAAAAGTATTTAAGGTTGCGTTGGGGAGTTGACTCGTCCATAAAATACTGGACTAGTAAAGATAATATACCATTCTCAGAAAAAGTAATTAATATAAAAAAGGATATTCAAAATGGGCCCTACCATATATTCGGTGACCACAGTCGATGTCCACCATATTTTTGTAAAAAAACCAGCTCCGAAAACTTTGTCCCCGAAATGATAGCATATGGATTATTTCAAAAAATTACAGATTTGGCGCATAGATTATCTCTTCATGCGTACAGTTTTGCGTATAATGTAACAAACAACTTAGTCGAAAGCTTTAATGCCAGAGTTGCAAAATATATAGGCGGAAAAAGGGTTAACTATGCATTAAAAGGATCATACAGCGGACGATGTGCAGCCGGAGTCATATCTTTCAACACCGGCGGCACACTTCAGACAGACGTGCACAAATTTATTTTTGGGACTGATGCAAACACACGAATAATTAAGTTAGAAACAGAACGCAAGGAAAATAACTATAAAAGAAGGAATGTTAAAAAGAAAAAGTCAATAAAAAATGTTACGGCGAAAGACGCCCATTATGGCGAAATTTGTCAGAAACCTGACATGCACGTTCGTGAATACGATAAAGCTAAAGAAGATTTTTTAAAATCATTAGTCATGTCTACAGAAGCGAGGCAAACTATTGAAAGAAGCACGGTTTTACAGAGTGCAAGCCCGCTCTGGCTAGAGACTAGAAGGAAACTTTTGACAGCGTCATGGTTTGCCAGAGTTTGCAAGAGGCGTGCAAATACCAACTGTGCGCCTCTTGTTAAACAGATCCTATACGGTAACGATCTCAGCAATGTCCCATCTATAAAACATGGCAAGAACAACGAGCATACAGCGCTTCAACAACTAAAAACTGCTTTAAATTTGGACATCCAAGAATGTGGATTGTTCATTGACAAAGACTTTTCATTTCTGGGTGCTACTCCAGACGGCATATACGAACATGGCATTGTAGAAGTGAAGTGTCCATCATCTGCTTTTAATATGGAACCCGAAGAAGCAATAAAGCAAAAGAAAATTGACTTTTGGTTGCATAAATCAGACGCTTTCACGGTTAATAAAAAAAGCAAATGGTACTACCAAGTCCAGGGCCAACTACGTGTAACGGGTAAAAAGATGTGCGTATTTGCAGTATGGACAGGCGATGGCAAAATTAAGTATGAATACGTATCAAGAGACGACCAGTTCTGGAAGGAAAACATGGAAGGGCATTTAGTGAAATTCTACAACAACTGTTTACTACCAGAACTAGTTGATCCTCGATACACGAGGTCTATGAATCTTAGAGATCATAGTTCACACATACGCACAAACATACTGATGGAAACAAATAATGCGTAAAAGCTTATAATAATCAACAATTATTTTATCTTATTTTTCACATTACCAGCTAGGTGCCAGAGTTTCTCTAAGATATTTTTTAAAGATATTGGTATTCTCACGGTTGCATCACAATTCATCTTCGCCAACATCTTATATTATATTAGGCAAAATACTTGTATACTAAAAACAGTAATATTCACAATGTTAACACTAGAAATAAGGACAAACTATGTGCACCATTTCACCGGCTTCATAAGGTTCATAACTTATTTGTTGGGCTTTTTTAACGGTTCCCTATCCATTTGCATAAAATTTTAAGACCTAATATAACTTGGCATACTTTTGTTTCTCCTAATTATATTTTTGCATAACATTATTTACGCTTAATAGCTTACGCATAATTTTTTTAAGCATAATTTCTCTAATCATAATTGGGATAAGGGCAGGAGAATGATGATGATTCTCTAATCATAATAATGATTAAGCATAACATTCCAAAGCATAAATTTAGCATGCTGCATGTTTTATTTCTAACTAGCTGACCCGCGCCCACTTCGTTGGGCGGTAAACATTTTAACTTGTGATGAAATTATGAGTGTGGTTCGGTTAGTACTGAGTGCTATGATGTATTTCCTAACTGCCAAAAGGAGGGTTTTGTTTTTATTGCATATTTTTATTGTTTTATTATATATGTATGTATGTATTTGCATGCCACTTTGGCTATATTACCGGGTTTCAAATGAGTAAATGAAATAGTTATGATTGAATAAATTATGTTAAATTTAATTATTCATAACTTCTCTGTATACTATATTAGATGTAATGCTATTATTTGGTACCAAAATATATTGTCTTTCAGGAGTTCCAACCCGAGATAAGCCAACATATAACTGCCAATGGGAAAAACACTGCTTTCTCAGGTCAATGCCCACCAGAGAGAATGTTTGACCCTAGGACTTATGGATGTTCTCGCGCTTTGGCTAGCGAGCCGCTGCGAGCGCTCAGCGCTAGACTCCCTATACCTTGTTGCTGAGACATGCTGCCTTAAATCAGAAAGACGCTGCGCACGTTCAGCGCTAGATTCCCGAGCACGGGCCTGCGATGTTCTCGCGCTTTGGCTAGCGAGCCGCTGCGAGCGCTCAGCGCTAGACTCCCTATCCCTTGTTGCAGAGACATGCTGCCTTAAATTAGAAAGACGCTGCGCACGTTCAGCGCTAGATTCCCGAGCACGGACCTGCGATGTTCTCCAGCTTTGGTTAGCAAGCCGCTGTGAAGTGAACGCTCGGAGCTAGATTCCCCAACGCGTGCTTGCGAAATATTTTCTCTATTCCTCGAGAGGCGCTGATAATTTTCAAGAGCAGACTCTTCCGTACGGCGTACTCGAGCTGCTCTTGTCTGGGATGTCTGACGGGAAAGTTGTGATTTCCTTTTAGGCACGACAAACAATCGCTGAAACTGTCCGATATCCCAAAAACTGAAATAGCTGGCACAGCTTCTAACTCGAAGAATGAGAACGAAGTAGTGTTTGTGTTTTAAGAAACCGAGCAACCAAAACAATTTTAAGACCAACAACCAAAACAATTTTAAAGACCAACGACATCCAACCAACCGCGTACAACACACCTACCTAACGACGAAAGTTAAACAACGCCATCTATGGGTAAATGGATAAAACGTCCGTACAAAGCTTGTTCTAATGCGGTTCGTGAATGGACGGCGGCATTTTGTGATTTAGTAATTTTATATTATCTTCGAAACTATTTAACCAATTGGCATACTGTTTTGGGCAAATCGTATCTCTATGATGTTCTTGTGCTCAAAATAATATTTTTTTCGATAAGCTTTAATATTTTGTTGTTTAAAAAATCGTCCAAAGGTAAGTACGTCGAAAACTACTTTTTTTTAACACATAAAAGCTACTATATCTGCTAAAATATAAAAGATAGAAATATGGTGTCGCGGACTTTTTTGTAGAACTATTCAAAGCGGACCAGGTTGCCATACATTGTTTTCAATTATATACAGCTGTTAAGGCAGCGCATGCAAATAACTCTGTTGTGAGAGCTATTTTTTTCCGCCTGGCTAGACAAAAATTGAGATAGTTCAGCTAATATGCATGATATCTTTATAATTTATAGCCTATAGCACTCACGAATAATGTAGCTTTCTACCAGTGAAATAATTTTTAAAATTGGTTCATTACTTCCGGAGATTACCCCCTACATACAAACTTACAAACTTACAAACTTACAAACTTACAAACAATGTTACCTCTTTATAATATTATAGTATAGACGACGCCAGGTTATATTTATTTAACTGTTTAAGTCAATTCTGTGTAATTTTATTTTAAAAGTGTTTACGCTGTACGGCATTTCAGACAAACTTTGAAGCCCTTATTTTTCGAAATGAATTAACAGATTTTAATGAAACTTCATACGCATAAGCAGGATACAAAAGTCTAAAAAGTGAGTAAAGAGCATTTTCGAAATGTCTTATTTAAAAAAAGATAACTGGAAATCTCGGTTTCTATTGAACATTTTAAATCGGTCTAATTTGGCGGTAACACTATTTTTCGAAAATATTCTCTACTAACTTTTTAGACCATTGTATCCTGCTTATGTGTATGAAGTTTCATTAAAATCGGTTTATCCCTTTCGAGAAATAAGGGCTTGAAAGTTTGTATGAAATGCCGTACGGCGTAAACGCTCTTAACTTGTTATTGACATAATCTATTCATTTCAATGTTTTTTAATGAGTTTATTGCAATATGTGATTAGTCAGCGACCTCGACGATTGATCATAATATTCTTGCCTGAGCAACCGGCAGCAAGTTTGTCATGCTCCCGACGCTGCCACACGCAGTGACACTGCTTGCGGCAGCGTCGAGGGTCGGGTTGCTTCCTTCACTCAAATATGGCTGATCTTTGCGTAATGCTCGTGAACGGGTGCTGCTTGTGGTGACTGGTCGTCCTGCTGAACATGGTTTTATTGTTGTTATTAGTTATAACTTGTTTATTTATTTTACTTCGATTCCTAGTCAGAGCCCGTTCCTAGTCCGTTTGTTCCGATTCCTAGTTTATCTTCAGTGACTTCAAGTGACAGCTATGTGAACAGAACCCAGCAATGTCTAAATATGTAAGTTGTCACGCCTTTTATACCTGGAGGCTTTTATTTAGGTAGTAAGTTTTTGTTTACACATTTTTTTTTTTTTGAGTATGTATAGTTTTTATTGTATTTGTTGGTATATTGGCGTGGCTAGCTGACATATGAATAATAATTTAATTTAATGTTGTGTGTCCTGTAATGTTAATTACTTTGCATACCTAGTATTGTATACGATCAAGTATTTTCTAACCGAACAGACAGTTGTGCTGCTGGGGAGTTTGTTGCGTCACTTCTTCTTCCCAGCGATAGCACTAGGAAGTGGTGAAGGGCGGGCGTGCCGGGGACTGTCTTTTGTAATTTTGACGTTAGAAAAGTGCAAATTCTCAGCCTAATTTGAATAAATGACCTTTGATTTTCTTTTGTTTTAATTTTTAAGTAAATAAAATACTTACTGTTTTCTTAAGGGAACGATTATTTTCAAATATCACAACGAAATTCTACTATAAACTCCCAGGCTAGTATTTGATTGTATAATGCTCCAACAATTGTCATAAAAAATATGATTTAAAAAAAAGAAAACATACGAATTAAGAACCTCTTCCTTTTTTGAAGTCGGTTAAAAGTACTTACATCTTTTCAAACTAACATCAGACTGGGGGTTAATCGTAGATATTTCTTGTAATACTAAAATGTTAAGGTCGTTCTTGGGTACAATACGTAATGTAGGTACTTAATGACTGATGAAGGTCAATAATACTAAAACATGATTATCACAGATAGTAAGTACTAATAATAGTTACCTAATTCGATTGCGAACTTACAACTAACTTTACGCAATAAATACCAGTAAAATTAAAAAAATAATACCTTCAAATACCAAGATTAGTTATAGTTACGTATAAAATCGAGCGGACAATGGGTTCAATGTGTGCGTGCGCGTAATGTTGTTGTGTTGCGATTCAAATACCTAAACTTGAGCGAGTTCAAAATGTTATAGCGTCCTTAAGTTGATAAACAATAAAAAGTTGTTTATTTAATAGCTACCGCGGTTTTTGACGTATACACATCTGAGATTATGCTATCCAATAACGCCGGCTGTCGCTGAAAACCAGCCCTAGGGCTCTGCCTATAAGGTCGTAGCATTATGCTGAGCGACGGCCATTTTGCGTGAATATGACGCAATTTTCCCCCCAACTTGTTCTTTTTAGGGTTCCGTACCAAAATGGTAAAAACGGAACCCTTATGGTGAGACTAAGTCTGTCTGTCTGTCACAGCTGGATATCTCAAGAACTACTAATGCTATCAACATGAAATTTAGAATAGTTTAAATGACGTTTGCCCAACTATTTTGCAAATAAGAAAGAAATAAAAATATATGTATATTTGTTGCAACAGGGACTGAAAGGAGGTCTGAAAAATTCGAAGTGGAGGTACTAGGGCATGTGGGGTATCATAAGAAAGAGCGCAGTTTGCACATTCTCAAACATTTTTTTTTCTTTTTTAGGCCGCATAGTTTTCGACTTTTGATGAAAAATATAAAAAAAAATCCCCCCACTCCTTATCTCCGAAGTTTGCAAAGAGAAATTATTCTATGTGATAGAAGTTTATGTAGAGATTACAGGAAAAATAAAACGAAGTCTCTAAATAGCACACTTTTTCAGAAATCATCATTAAAAGTTACATCAGTTCCACTATCGGTCAAGAGACGGCGCTGACATAAAACTGCAATATTCTACACCGCAGTGGACAGTGTTAAAATTCTCTACGAATATAGGCCTCGCCGATGAAAATTTAAAAACATGATGGTACCTACGGAACCCTCGGTGCGCGAGTCCGACTCGCTCTTGCCCGGTTTTTGTGTTTGAGTTAACATAATATTTAACATAATATTTTCTCTTTCAATAAAATTCTATATTCCAGGACCACCTCTGGCAGAGGACGCTCTCAATGGGTCACACGACAGAGCTGAGTCCCGCAGACGTCGAGATGTTGAAGCTACTATACAGCAGGCAGTGCCAACTCCGGTTCATGAGCAATGTCAAGAAATAACGCTTTTTATAGGTACTACTGAAATAAACATTATGATATACCTACAAGCATCATGCCGTTTTCCTTAGAGTTAGTGGCAGAAATGTTTTTAGGGTTCCGTACCTCGAAAGAAAAACACGGAACCCGAACTAAAAAGAAAAAGACGGACGGTTCCGTCTGTAAGTTTGTCAAGACCCTTTTTTTCAGGAACGTGTAGAGGTATAACGTTGAAATCAATATCAAAAACATTAGGTCTGCGGTCTCTTGGAGCTCTAAAAAATCAAGCTTCACGGATGGCACACAGATAGTTTGTAAGTGGATACTTATATCCCGATATTCCCACGGGATCGAAACTTATGCGGGTGAAACCGCGGGGCGCTGCTGGTATATTATAAATGCGAAAGTGAGTTTGTGTGTTACGCTTTCATGCTAATTTTGGATGAAGTTGCATTTTGACAGTTCAACAACATTCATTGCGTTTTTTTACATGTTGAGCAGACAAATTATTCGAACTTATGAAGCTATGGATTAGCAATTTGCTTCAACATGATTCAGCTTCCGATTGATAGTTACGCAATTAGGGTGCAGGCACAAAATACAGATAGTACAGAAGGCAATCTACATACAAATAGCGCTCGAGCAACGCACACATAGACACCGCTCACGGACACGTTATCTCGGACGGGTTGGGAGTAGTGCGAGCGCGGGTGCCATACGCTTGAGACACGCGTCTGTGAAGTGCAAAAATGGAGCAACAAAAAAATGGCTATCTAAGCTCGATTTAAATAATAGTTTCCTATTTTGAATCAGTATAAACGAAGTAACTTTTTTGTAAGGTAAATTCACGCCACCAACTATTACGTAAGTTGCAGACGTGATTTTTTGTTTGTGTAGATATTGTGATGTTTTTAGTGTTATTTTTTAGGTTTCGGTCTAAACCTGATAGGGCAAAATAAATTGTGTAAATAGGGTAATCCGTTTTGAAGTTATTACGGATTTTAGATAGTGAAAATTGACAAATCTAAAATTTCATATGTTTTGTTTTGTAAACTTTTTGTATTGCAGCAGTTCTCGGTACCGTCCGAGACAATGGTAAAGTTGGAAGTGTGTGTTACGCGTTCGTTTTCACGCACACATTCACAGCGTGTTCGTACACTCGGTTACCACAAGTAAAGCGCACGTCTGCGTCGTCGCTTCGTGAGATAAAATACTATATGTACTCCCCACAAAAAAAAACGATATTTTATTTTTATTATTTTACATCTTTATTAGCTCTGGCTACATGATACAGAGTTCTTATCACAACATTTTGAAACAACTATCTTACAACACATTTGTCAGCCTTATAGAATAATGTAAACATACAGGTTGGTGATCTAATCACTTGCTTCCATCATGGGGGAGATTCTATTCGTCATACTCAACACCTTTCGCCATGAAACCAGTGTCGGATTAAGACCACATGATGGCCTAAGCAATCCACGCCTGTAGGCCCTCCTATCCACTAATCGCCTCGTATTGTTCCAAAACATCGACGAGCGATTTGTAAAGATTGGCGCACATCTTTAGACTGACTTTTGGGTCTTGTAATATCTTGCTGATAAAAAGCCTTGCCGTTCATATGCTAGCAAATACTGTTTCGGTGCTGTTTCTGCCTTGTGGTGCCCCCGAGACGTGATGCCCTAAGCAATTGCTTAATTTGTTTAAGGGCTAATCCGGCACTGCATGAAATTCATCCGAATAACTTGAACCGGATCTAAGCAACATGAGAACAACGCGTCATACTTACGTCACGCAAAATCCTGCATCTCGCAAGCAGAGTTTACCGCGCAACTAGCATAGATACAACGGCCCGACATGAATCATCGGGCAGTTGCCCGCCAGACACCACACACCCGTCTGGTCGGAGGATCCTCCCTTTTCCATAGAGTATGAATGAACTTTAAACCCTGATCCTCATACCTCTATAAACTTATGATACTGGGTCGGGTGGGAGGAAAACGGTTAAAGGCAGAGCACCGGCAAGAAGATCAGACGCGTTCAAGAAGGCTGTTGGAAGCAGCATCTATCGAGCGGTCCACACTGCAGGAGACCGCATAACTTGGAGACGCGTCGTATGTGGTCGCGTTCCTCCGATTGAGGGAACGACGAAAAGAAAAGAATGTTTTTTTTACGACGCGTGTTTCGATTTTTTTTGGAGAGCAGTGGTAACGGCCGTTTTCTACGAGTTGTAGATCGTAGGTTCGAACCCATACAGGCGCTTTACTTTGTGTAAATATCACCACTGCTCTCTCAAAACGGTGAAAGACAACATCGTGAGGAAACCGGGCATGTCCTAGAACCAAAAATTCGAAGACATGTGACATCTGCCAACCCGCACTGGGCACGCGTGGTGGATTACGGCACGCTCCCTCTCACCGAGAGGAGGCCTGTGTCCAGCAGCGGGAACATTATAGACTGGTTATGTATGTTTCATAGCGAAAGTTGTTTATCAAGTTGGTAAGAATCACTTTCTTGATGGATGCAGGTAGCTGAACCGCCACACATACAGGTGGAGAAGAATATCAGTGAAGGGCAAGCACCTTACCGGGTCAGCGGGATTGTCCGAAAGGGTTACCGCTGGCCCGGAAGATAAAGGGCTAAGGAAGGAACACGGGTGGGTTTTAGTCAGTAAGAGTCTGACACTCCCTTCCGCTTCACCCAGAGCGGGAGGGTTCATTTGATTTCCCATCCGAAAAACAAAAAAAAAGCACCTTAAAATATTGAATCTAATTTAACTCGAAAAGAACAGGTATGTTTCATTCGAGATTTTTTTAAATTTATTCCATTGAGTAAATTTGTATTATTAAATTCCTGATTATTTTACTCGAAAAACCAGGCATGCTTCCTCCGACTATTTTTTTTAAATTCCATTGAGTACCTACATCAATTTCTTTTTTTTTTATTATGATGACTTCATATTGCATTCCTGAAATCTCTTATTTTAGCCGGGAATTGAACCAACGTACATACTTAAAAATAAGTAAAACGGTCCTCTAAGGCCAGTAGAGGCAACAATAAGTATAGGCTAAATATGCTATATGTACAAATACATACAATGACATGATATAAGAGTATTTCATGTTAAATTCACAGCGACATGGGCAGTAAAGAGCCCGTAATACATTCTACATAATCTGCATTCGCGACTTAAGTGCCAAAAATGAAAACAAATATGAGTTTATGGAAAAGTAACTCTAAATTCCTACACAATAAAGTGGAGTTTACGCTGAAACTTCAAACAATTTTATAACTTTTTTAATAGTGCTAGTCACTCTGAAATCAACTTAATTGCCATTAAAATAAAGTTGATATTTGTTTAACTTGAAACAACATCAATTTGAAAAAAACATAAATTTGAATAGACTTTAAGTAGGTATGTACAGTTACGAGTTTAAATACCTAACACTTACTCCACGCTCGCATGGACGTAAAAATATCGCGGCGGGATTTTATCGCGCATTGGATTTTCAACTCTGGATGTTGAGCTGAAGGTTGAGAATCCAACAGAGCGCGTCCTAGCGAGTCAAAACCACACAGTTGGATTTTGAACGCTCGGCGCTGAACAGTGCGTTGAAAATCTAGTGCGCGAAGAACGCGCGCGTGCTGCCTAGAAACGATTTTCTCGTGTCGTTTTTCTTTGAGACGACACCTATTTCATAATAGTATGGTTTCGAAAATATGTTCCGTAACACCATAATAAAATATCAATAAATATTTTAGGAAAAAAAATCTGTTTTGAAGTTTTGAATCTTGCATAGCTCAACTATGGCTAATGAGACACAATTGAATGTCTATTGTTATAAATCAAATTTTGATTTTTCAACCGTTTAAAATTATTAGTTCTAATCTGAATTAATGTCAGATGTATCGTGTTATCAAGGAAAAAACTCTTCAAATATTACTTTTTTTGCAATTTGCAGGTCAGTGTCCTACTAATGTATGTTGAACAAAATATAACATGTTTTTACGAAATTTCAATCATCAATACACTGTCAAAGTTCGTATTACCCCATTGAAATACTATTTTATGAAATCATGGCATTATAGGCCCAAAATGACTGTAAATTGCAAAAAAACGTAAGTAAATTTGAATTTTGCAGGCTACCTTAGCCCATTCCACTTAAAGCATTATTATATTTCTAAGTCTGATTCAACACATAATTATGACTCCAAGATATCCTAGCGACATCTTTGCAAGAGGAGACATGTTTTCTATACACCTCTTTAGAATCAGCAAGAAAATTGCACAAGCCACAAGGCAAAATTGGCGCCATTTCACATTTCTCACAAGAAAAATCCGTCTCTCCATTTTCGGTTTTTTCAATACAGTAATCGCAGTCCTTTAGTCGATTTTTGTCGTCCTCCAGATCGATTTTAGTGTCGCCATTTTCTGTTTCGTTCTCTATGGTCTCTTTGACATCTGTCACAGGAATGGCGGGAATAGGTTTGTTGTCGATCTTTTTCATACGAATTTTGTTTTTGCATTGTTTGAAGAAATCGTTAAGTTTTCCTCGTACAGTATCTAATTTCATCCTTTTAGTGTTTTCAGCCGGTTTTACTTCATTATCTGGATTATTTTCGGTTATAAAATTTTCTGGTGTTATTTTATATACAGTTATGAATTCACTTAGGTCCTTTGTTTTTTTAATCGGAACAATTTCATTGAGGTTCACTGTGTTTGAATTATTTGCAACATCAACATTTAAAAAACTTTCTTTCGGGGTTTCGTCCTTTCCCATAACGGAGTTAGAACTATTATCTAAATCTATTATAGAACTTGAATCATCATTATTACCTAGACTAAAATTTGTACAATTATCCACAATAAGATCAGATTTTTTATCTGAATTAGAATTAATTTCTTCTAAACTAACATCACTTTTGAATTCAGAACTTGTAATAAGGAGATCTTTATCAAAAACCGGACTTTTTATCGAGAATTCTTCTTTAATTTCCTGTTTTATCTCTATTGTTAAAATTTCCCTATCTGCGTTATCGTTTTTTGGTGCTACTATTTCATTTTCATGTATATCAATGGGTTCTTCTTTGATATCAAAGTGTTCTATTTCACTTTTATTATCTACCGATTCTGCTAGAGACTGTTCTATAGGAATATCCATATTCTCAAGATTTTTCAGAATTTCTTCTTCATTGAAACTCAAATCAGACAAATCTTCACTTTCGGAAGGCTTCCTATTTTTATTATCATCATTTTTCACAACATTTTTAGTTTGAATAGTTTTATTCTTTATATTACCCAGTATGTTTTCTAATTTCTGTTTTTTCTTGACGAATCTTTCGTCTTTTTTGTTTACGATTACTTTTGGTTGTTCAGTGTCTTGTTCTATTGTATTTATATTGTTCGATTTACTTGATTTTTTGTTTTCTGTGACTTTTCTCTTCTTGGTTTCTTTAGTTATCTTTTCAGGAGGCTCTGTTGGTCTTGTGTCCACGGAATCTGGAAATAATAATGGGCTTCGTTAAACGCCTACCAGAAAAGTACCTATTTTCCTACCAAAAAATTCGAAATACCTGCCAGAATGGATAAATGCTCACCAAATTGTGTTTCTTAAAGTATTGTAGAAATTAACCTACTTTCCTTTTTATTCTATGCCATAAAGATTTATAAACGCCTTTAAAGTTAATGACAGACCAAATATTTTATAGGTACTACGCTAAATAGATGTTACCAATATTTTATTTCACAACACAATTTAGTCAGTTTTACTAAGGCAAAAAAGCTAACGGTCGATCGAACAATTTTTTTGAATATCAAATATAATATTGCGTATCCCAAACACATGTTACTTGGTGCCAATATTTTTCATTTTAGGTTTTAATGTTACTATTTCAGGGAAAACGAATATAAATACAACACGTACAATTATTCTGATGAGTGTATAATTATTTTGGAACTTAAAACGTTGATCTTTAGGATCTCGGTATAGAGTGGGTTTATTCTATTTGAAGTTAACATAATTTACTTGGTACTTAGTCTTAAGGTCTAAAAATTATTTTGGTGAGCATTTAAATTGTACCCATAATAATGTGTCATTATTTTTATTATTTTCCCATTTATGTACACACTCATATAAACAGACAAGAAAAAAACAGAACAGAAAAATGGGTACAAAGGTGATGCTTATTTCATAAGAAATCTCTTCCAGCATACCTGCGATAGGACAAGAAATAGAGAGACGTAGACAGCGTACGAAAGAGTAAAGGAGACGAAAAAAAAATTGTGTCGTCAAATGTTGAAGCTAATATTTCGTCTATTTTGATACATAGCATAACGCCTTGTTTCCTTGAAGGGTTGGACAGAGGTGTAACCATAGAACACCCACATTTCGCCTGTATGTTTAGATCCCATGTATAGGGAGCTAGGCTATTGCCATCAATCGGGTACAAATCCAGACTCCGGGCTGTTATTTAGAAATTCCAGATAGAAAAACCAACTAAACTAACTAACCAACCAACAACCAACCAACCACTTTGCCCAACCTGGGAGTCGAACCCAGGAACTCATGCTCAGCATTAGCGCTTGCGAATAGATCGACGAGGCAGAAACGTCTATTTGCAATTATTTTGTTTTAGAACACCAACAGCGATACATATGGTACAGACGCCAGCACATCAGCTACCCGAAAATGTCAAATTTTCCCAATCAACTTTGAACCTTATGCTTTAGCGATAAAGTTGAAAAGAAATTTGACAAATTGTAGTAGCTAGCTGTGCTGGTACATAAATGACGTGCTTTGCAATATTTACGGCAAATAATTGATTCTCCCTTTAGCTAGGATAAGTAATAATAGTCCTCCAGACCGTATTTCGGCCATGGCGGCCAAACTGAAAGCCTCTCAAAGAAGACTAGCTTTCGGCGCAGGAGTCATAGTGCACAAGTGTGTGCGCAGGCAGGTGCAATCTCTTTTCTCTCACTCTCATAGGCCGATGGGACGGTACCTAACCCGACACGATCGGAGGGAGATCAGGTGCAAGATCAACGGCTTAACGTGCTTTCCGAGGCATGTGCGTGCGTGTCTATTACCATGCATTTGTTTTACATGGGAGTGACATCAAGCCTTGATGTGACGCGATCGCAGTCAAGCATCTTCAGCATGTAATTACCCTTACACTTTTCTGTATCAATAATGAATAGTTTAAAAAACACTAGAAAAACACGCCTTTAAAAATGCACGTAAAAACAAAAAATCACAAGTGCGAACACGACTACGATACGATATTTTATCATGGAATGCCAGGGCCCATCTTCCGGCTTCATTATCAGACTTTGAAACCTAATCGTGGTCAAAGTTCATTACAAGACTTTTCTAAGAAATCCAAAACAGCTATGATACGATTTTCCATCATGAAGTTCATATTTTCCGGCTCCATCATCAGATCAGTTCGACAGTACCATATTATTGTAATGTCATCAGAACTACATACAGCTGCCAATTTTCATTAAGCTACGACCCTTGGAAGACGGTTAAATTAGTTACCTTAGATTCCATTACATAGTTAATTACATACAGGTCGACCTAATAAAAGCGTGTTAAAAACCACTCTCTAAGAACAGCCATTGTGTGTCAGTGTTTGCTTTTTACAGCCTACGCTGTCCTTGGCACAAACGCCTCCGCTCTTTCCATCTTTTTTACCCGACTACTGCAAAGCCTAAAGGCCGGGATATTTTGTTAGCACAATGGGGAAAAGTAACGTCATAATGTGAATGTGGCATGATTTTTACTATTTAAGTTATACTGTGACTTGATACATATCTTGTAGGCAGATAGACAATTAGTTGAGAATGTAATGGAAGAATACACACAGTCACACAGCTCATGCAACGATGGAGATTTTGACGCACCAATTTCGGGGCCATATGAAGTTTCGGCGATTTGAACTGGTCGGCCTGACCGCCAGATCTGACGGCGCCACACTTCTTTATTTAGGTCTTTTTAAATCTCGCATTATCACAACAAACCACAAACCTTGCCACTCTTGAAAACCAAAAGTGAAGAAAACACTAATTTGGAGGATGTTTTGCGAGCAACAATTCAAAATGCCGTACACAAATGTGCATCAACTCAGGAGTTGGTCGTTTGACCGATATCATTTTCTCGACTTAATGTAATTTTTTACACTTTTAAATAAACTTTCCGTGAAAACTGAGCCCAATTTTTTTCATTTCCAACCAATTGCAGCCAATTTACATTATGATATTACTTATGCTCCATCTTGTATTTGCGTATGTTCCACCGTAGCCTCTAAACTGCTCATCCAAATAACGAATGAATTAATAGCGAATCGATTGATACCTATAATTTAATTAAAGTAAAATAATTACCTTCAACAAATGGTTAGAAAGGGGGTGAAAATCGAGATGACGACTTATAGACAAGTATGGAAGAAAAAGACATGATGTGCCGACCTCAAATTAATTGGTATACTGGGAGGAGAACGATTAATTACCTTCAAGCGGATCAACATCAGGCGGGTCCTCCCACCACACAGGACTGGGGCAGGTCAGGATCTCCATGAAATCCTCATCGCTAAGACTCCTGGTCTCCTCCATCATCCTAACCATGTCTTGCATGCTTAATTCAGGACTGCTGCAAGGTCTAGTGGTGATCTTGGACCTTTTTAGTGACTTGAATCCGTTTTGTGTTGAGCTGTGTTTGGAGGGCGGTGATTTAATGCCTGTAAGATGGTTATTTAGGCTGTTTAGAACTTATTTCTATAAGATTTTTGATATTGATTGTGTATTATCAAAATGTTGTCTTTAACTTATTTAAGTGTATTAAAAAAAAAGCAATGATTTTCTTGTAACCATCCAAGTGTAGCAATTAATCCTGACTACAATTACCTTTCTGTGGTGTTGCCAGCTTCCTTTTATTCGTAGCTGCGATAACTTTGAAATTGTGTTTAGGTTTCAACATAATTTTCTTAGTGGTAACATCGCGTTTTAAAGTGTTCGGATAATACTCTACTTGTTCAATGATTGCAACATCTGAATCTGTGACAGGAACTTTAAGTAGAGACACTTGCGGGCGTTTTACGGTTTTAGTAACTTTAGGCGATTTTATTTCTGGTTTAGTAAGTTCCGGTTTTTCGGTTTGCTTCTCTTCTCTGTTTCTTAGTTGCCGTGATTTGGTTCGCGTTATTATTGGCTCTGGAGCTTTGGGTCTTGGATTCTTGGCCTTTCTTGACGTTTTCGTTTTTGATGACATTTCTTCCTGAAAAAATAAGGATGGAGAAATTAGTTAGTCCGTTGACCTATAAACTCAACCAATAGACTAAAACTAATGTGACTAAAACAAAGACATGATTTTTTGTTTTCGGATTTACTTTTCACTAGCTTTTGTCAGAGGATTCGCCCGCGTGGTTGTCGGAAATTACCTATTGTACCTCCTTTAGGGGAAATCCTGAGTTTCCCATCCAAACTTTCATCCCCTATATCACCCCCTTTAGCATGAATTTGAAGACAAAAAGTACCCTATGTCCTTCCTCAGGATGCCATCTATCTCCTTGCCAAATTTTATCGAAATCCGTTCAGTGGTTTAGGCGTAAAAATGTAACATACAGCCCCCCACCCATTGTATATTTTGTAGTGTTTGATGTATCTTTTTCATGTTATGTATTTTTGTGGTGTACAATAAAGTATATATAAATATAAATAAATAAATACAGACATAAGAGTAAATTTCGAAATTATTATGAACTAGCACGCCCCGCGGTTTCACTCGCATAAGTGTCGCGATCTTGTGGGAATATCGGGATAAAAACTATATTCCTATGACCCAATGATATTTTAGTAAACAGATATGTTATGAGCGCGCAAATCGTGAAGACTAGAAAACGTCCTAATTGGGACGTATTGCCTTTAGTCTGTGTCACGCACGTCTACGAGTGAGACGGTGCGCGCAGCTACGTAATTACCATCCAAAATGCCATTTTGTGTATTTAGAAAGTGTACCAATTATGATACGAAAGTTAATAAAACACAAGGAATCTCATACCACACGAAAGTACACATTATACTTCGATTTATTAATATATTTCAATTATTTTCCTAATACTCTGATATTTGGAGGTTAGGAAAAAGAAAGAGATGGAAAATACATTTTTTGTCGTAAGAACGACAAGGATGCGAGCACTCCGGACAGAATAAAAGTATAGATGCGAATATTAGGCAGTAAAGTCATCTTTACAGCAGAGTTCTAGTTTCCCTTTTAATAACTTTTCTTTATAATTTTGTTTGATATATTGAATTATAAATTAAACATGTCATAATATGTAGGAAAAGAAAATATTAATAGCTTATCGTTACCATAGTATGTCACAGATAGTGTTAAAATAAACCTACCATTGAGATTAAAATTAAATCTTTTCGAAGGTGTATGATTATTTTTACAATTGTATTTCTTTCTTTTTAAAAAGTGTTTTATTTTTCACCTACCTACCTTTTAATAGTGTTTATTCGTTGCATAGGCACAAATCCCGACTATAAATTCTGTACACGCGGTTTGTACTTTCTGCCTAGTTAATTTGTTAGTCTATGATGCCAACGTGCGGTGATTGGTAGCCCGAATAATGTTTGTTTACATTCACGCGCAATTGACAACATCTAGCTGTCACTTTTTTTCTTATTGGTTTTATCAAGCTATCCTTTTTCTATCCTTTTCACTTGTAGTAAAATGTAAAATGAATGAAAAGTGTGTATGTGTGCTGCCTCTCGGCGCGGAACACTTTTTTCTGTTGTTTTGTAAGTGTATAACATATCTGTTTATTAGAATATCATTGCTATGACCTTTCCCGGGACTCAAACTATCTCTATACCAAATTTCATCTAAATCGGTTCAGCGGTTAAAGCGTGAAGAGGTAACAGACAGACAGACAGACTGACACATTTTCGCATTTATAATATTAGTATGGTTTTATTGTACCTACTTCACTACACTAATATTATGTTACACTTTCACGCTAACGGCTAAACTGATTTGGATGAAATTTAACACACGGGTAGACCATGATCTGGATTAGGACTTAGGATACTTTTTAGGTTTCCGTTGCCAAATGGCAAAAAACGGAACCCTTATAGATTCGTCATGTCTCACAGTGTTTTTTTTTGCCTTAAAATCGGACATGTTATTTTTTTTAAACAAGGGCTTAGAGTATTCCACGACAAATGCCAGAGTAAAACTCCCGCGTGGATAACTTTTATAGTTTTTCATTTAGAGCTAACTGAATTTTTGATCCCGGAATTTGCAAAAATACAAAAAAAATTATAACTTTGAACACTTACACACGAAACAAACATTTCTTTTTTAGTTTGAAAGGCCTAAGGCTAGGCTAAATTACAAGCATTTTCTGGTTGTCCTGCGACTTACTAGTGACGAATAAATCGCGATAAAGTGATTTTTGTTTTCATTTTTTTCTGGCTCCGGTTTTTGATTGGGGTAATTTTAATCAGCATAAATCAGTTGGTTACTTATATGCGCTAATAACAATAAAAAAACAAATTCCCTAATTCGTGGCCGGAAGGAGAAAAACGACATTGAAAAAATCCCGGGTTCCCGGGATTTCTCCACATCATCTCCACACATCAGACTTTTTAATAATTTTTTAAAAGTTATTAAAAAGTCTCGCTTTCGTTCAAAACAACAGATGTGTACTCGTTCTGGTCATATTGAGTATGTTGTCGAGAGTCATCGTCTTCATCGTTATCGTTGTCATCGTCGTCTTTTTCAGGAGGGTCCGAATGGCTTTAATAAATTTAATATTTCGGTCGTAAATGGTATCCGTTTCCTATTTCTTTGGCGCCAGCTAAGTCCACTATAAGAAATTATGGGGTCTGATGACTCCAGCGCCCTGTGAAAAAGGTCTGTCAATGTGTGTTTGCGGCTATCTTTCCGGCTGTGGTGCTCTCGGTCGTACCTATAAAATTTATTTCTGGACTCGCCAGCCTGTTCTGAGAGCACTCCTATAGGCAAAATCGACATCTCAACGATTTGCTTGCCGTGTACCAGGATTTTGTGTAAAGTCACAGTCATGGGAAGCCAATCATATTCCGCAACATATTTCGATGCCTCCCACGCATAAGGTCGTAAGGCTAAAAAAGCATTAATGTCAGGAAAGCATTTTTTTATACGTTAACGTAAAAAATGCTCTCCTGACATTAATGCTTTTTCGTCATTCTTCGTGTTTTTAAGGTCGTAAGGCTAAAAAAACACTAATGTCAGGAGAGCATATTTTTTAAACGTGCCGTATTTCATTTTATAATGCTCTTCTGACATTCATGTTTTTTTAGCCTTACGACCTTATGCGTGGGAGGCGTCGATTTGTAGGCTGTGTTTTTACAAAATTCACCAAATTTTTGGCAATCGATTGGCAAACCGCTGTTCAATACAACTAATATAGTTACGTTTAGATCTTTTACAAGCCAATTTTCTATTCCAAGTATTTCGGAGAATATTGTGCGGTTTTCTTCTGTGGAAAGCACCCGCCTTGGCGTATTTCCATCGTTTGTAGTCCCAGAATGAGGCCTAACAATATCAACTAAAAGTCCCTTACAACAAACGATCCCTTATTTGAGCTTGTATGCGCTTTTTGCGGTCCTCGACAATTCGTCCCTCAACAGAAGACTTTGAAATACGCCAGTGCCTAACACTTGGATCGTTCTTATACCCAAGATGTAGAAGAAAGTCCAAACACCTGATATAGGCGTGAAGAGGACTTAAACCATGTCTCAAAGCCTCCTCATTTATGGGGTATTAAAAACCAAATCATCACTATAACATCACTATTACACTATTTATCACTCTATAACATCGAAAGAAAACATCGTGATTTTTCAACGGTGTGTTAAACCATGTCAGAGGACTTTGGGCGGTTTAAAATTTTGATAAATACTAGGTTGTTCATCAACCAAACAATACGATGATGATGATAACTGGAAAAAAAATCCCGAGATCCCGGGATTTTTTCAAAGTCGTTTTTCTCCTTCCGGCCACGGATTAGGGAATTCGTTTTTTTATTGTTATTAGCGCATATAAGTAACCAACTGATTTGTGCTGATTGAAATTACCCCAATCAAAAAACGGAGCCAGAAAAAAATGAAAACAAAAATCACTTTATCGCGATTTATTCGTCACTAGTAAGTCGCAGGACATCCAGAAAATGCTTGTAATTTAGCCTAGCCTTAGGCCTTTCAAACTAAAAAAGAAATGTTTGTTTCGTGTGTAAGTGTTCAAAGTTATAATTTTTTTTGTATTTTTGCAAATTCCGGGATCAAACATTCAGTTAGCTCTAAATGAAAAACTATAAAAGTTATCCATGCGGGAGTTTTACTCTGGCATTTGTCGTGGAATACTCTAAGCCCTTGTTTAAAAAAAATAACATGTCCGATTTTAAGGCAAAAAAAAACACTGTGTGTCTGTCTGTCTGTCCGTCCGTATATCACAGCCACTTTTTTCCGAAACTATAAGAACTATACTGTTGAAACTTGGTAAGTAGATGTATTCTGTGAACCCCGCACTATTTAACCGATTTTCACACAAAAATAGGAAAAAAAACAATAAATTAATCACTTCACGTGACCAGAGGGCTGGGTCGTTCTTTGGCCAAAGAATTAGCATTGCCATTCAACGTGGCAATACTGCCGGTTTTCTGGGCACGTTTCCGGATGACAGCGATGCGGACGAGTACTTCGACGGCTAAGTGTCCTTTGTTTTTGTATTTATTTGTAGAGTAAGTTAGTTAGTCATTTAATTTAGTATTCTAATGTAAATAGTTTTTAAAGTTATTTACTAAGAAAGAAAAATTATTTATACCACTCACAGGTATCAAAGTCAAAACGTTTATTTCAAATAGGCACATAAAAGGCACTTTTGAACGTCAAAAATTACGATAAAATAGAATTGATTCTAGTCGCCCATTCCAAAAGGTAGTTTTCGTATGGAGAAGAATGGGTAAGAAACTCCACCGTTACTCTTTTAAAATGTTTTACAATATTTTGCATACATTAATTATATAATAATATGTGAAGACGATGCACCTAAAATAAAATTACTATACCAAAATAGGTAAAAGAATTAAACAACGACACTTGAACAAATATGCAGTGAAGGCATATCTCTCGGATAACTATGATACCTACTACTACTCATCTCAGACATCTCTTTTATTTTTTCTTTTACCAATCATTAAAATAAATTGAAACTTGTTTTTTAAATTTATAAATTAACTAGCTGACCCGGCAAACGTTGTTTTACCATATAAATTATTTCTAACTGCCCGGCGCTACTTAGTTCGCGTGGTGATCCTACCCTACTCCTACTCTACTCCTACCATACTCCTACCCTATCCAACCCTACTCCTACCTAAAAAAAAAAACGGATAAAAAGTATCCTATGTCCGCCTCCTGGTTCTAACCTCCCCACCAATTTTCAGCCTAATCGGTTCATCCGTGCTTGAGTTATAAATAGTGACTAACAACTAATACGACTTTCTTTTATATACACTTCTGGACACATCTATTGGCCTTGTATATTCAGTTTCGTTTGGTCCTAGCTAAAATTTTATATTAGGTCGAGCAAAAAGTTTTTATGCAGTTTTGAACCTGGCACATTCACAATTTCATTCAATAGTCTTTTTTTGAATTTCGAACACAGAATTTAAAGAAACAAAAGACAATTTGGAGCCCGTTTGTTGATATCAAACAATCGAATACTAAGAAAACTTGGTTTTATTGGTTTACTTGGACACAGATAATATAATACTAGCGTACAGATACCCCATCCCATACAAAGAAACGTGACCGCCGTAACTACGTCATTTCTTCGGCCTATTCGGCTTATTTTCTAAAGTGGCTGAGTCCGGCTTGTTTCACTCACGTCGCCGCTAGATGGTGCTAGCAGCGTTGACTCGCTAGCTTGTGGGCCGCGAGCAGTTATTTTACACAAACACCAATAGATGGCGTTAAAACCATACTGTACTTTTGTACTACAAAACTAAAGTCGCCCTGTGACCTTGAAGCTTATGTCGTCAGTCACTCGACTCGGCAATAATAAATTCACGTTCTTTCATGCATGCCTTGCGATAGCGCATGATTTCTTGAGCGTAGTAATGGTACAGCTAGGTAGGTACATGTTTTCCGATGTCCGTTTCAACCGCGCGGCCACCTCATAATATTTGATGAAACTTTGCCAGGAATTAGTGCGAATTTGTTACTTTACACACCTCTTTTCGTGAATTTGTTACAAAAAAAACTAAGACGCTATGACAAAGAATAGTTGACCGCTAGAACCGCCACTTGCCGTAGTCATCGCTCGTGATTACACAGAAACTACATAATGCAGATAGACGAATGATGCATCAAAAGAAAGGTCTTAATTTGATCAATTTGTTACAAAAATAAAAAACGTCAAAACGTAAATAAACAAAAAGTTATGCAATATTTAGTTTTCAGGTTACGAGTAGGTAGGTATATCACCATAAATATCAAATTAATAGAGGCTAATGTGTATGGACAATTTGTTACTAATTTGTTACAGCGAATAAACAGAAAAAAATACTAGAAAGTAGGTTCAATAATTTGTTAGAGTTGATTTTAGTTGGCCGCTCGGACGGCAATATGCCTAAAATACAATGGCGTTTATCTCGTTATTAAAAGTAGGTTTAAGCTTAGAGAGTACTAATCGACGGGTAACGTAACCTCGTTTGGATAAATATGGCGAATATAACTGCAGCATTCATATTTTAGAAGATATGTACAAAAAACAGTAGTATGAAACCGTATGAGAGTAGGGTGACCTAAACGTATGGGATGGCTGAATTTTTATTCGCGATTACGATGTTGGTCCCATGGAGAAAATTGTTCAGTGTGATGGTCTGTACCACACTTTTAAATTTGGCTGGTCTTTGAAAAGTAACCCTGTGTAAATTCATTTTAAGTTAAGGCATCCTGTGGCATACTTTATAAAAGTCACAAATCGATTAAAATTTCTTTTCTTATTCAAAATCAACACAAAGGCAAAAAATCAAGTAATAAAAGTCAACAAGATAAATATAAAATCTTTATAAACTAACATAATATTTATAAATTAACGTATTGTTATTTAAAAAAATTGTGAAAAAAAAATGTGACACACAGTTGAAAGGTGAACTTAAGTTAGGCGAGATCATAACATTTGATTTAATCGGAGCTGCAGACTCAGTTTTACTCACTGAACTGCCGATTACTATTAACATTAAGGATAATTATTATTTATTAGTTGGTACATACTATAGAATTTATACCAGGCACAAAAATAGGCCACTATAAATGTTATTTTTTAAATAACAATACATATTTTTGTTACGACGAAAATTCTATTAAAATTGAAATAATAAGTAGGTACCTCTAAGAAAATATATCTACATTCTGTGTCATATATTCGTGTCAGTTAATTTATAAGTATTATGTTAGTCAATAAAGACTTTATATTTATCTTGTTGACTTTATTACTTGATTTTTTTGCCTTTGTTTTGATTTTGAATAAAGTACTTTTAATCGATTTGTGACTTTTACTTTTATAAAGTATGCCAGAGGATGCCTTAACTTAAAATGTAGGTATTTATATAAGCACTCGCCCTAAAAAAATAAGATATGAATATCGAACATTCCAATTTATATTCGCCATATTTATCCAAACTAGGTCACGTTACCCGTCGATTAGTCCTTTAACTAAGCTTAAACCTACTTTTAATAACGAGATAAACGCCATTTTGTATTTTAGGCATATTGCCGTCCGAGCGGCCAACTAAAATCGACTCTAACAAATTATTGAACTTACTTTCTAGTATTTTTTTCTATAACAAATTAGTAACTAATTGCCCATACACATTAGCCTCTATTAATTTGATATTTATGGTGATATACCTACCTACTCGTAACCTGAAAACTAAATATTGCATAACTTTTTGTTTATTTACGTTTTGACGTTTTTTATTTTTGTAACAAATTGAACAAATTAAGACCATTCTTTTGATGCATCATTCGTCTATCTGTATTATATAGTTTCTGTGTAATCACGGGCGATGACTACGGCAAGTGGCGGTTCTAGCGGCCAACTATTATTTGTCATAGTGACTTATTTTTTTTTGTAACAAATTCACGAAAAGAGGTGTTTAAAGTAACAAATTAGCACTAATTCCTGGCAAAGTTTCATCAAATATTATGAGGTGGCCGCGCGGTTGAAACGGACATGTTTTCCGGCAGACTTAGTTATTTGTTAGGTTCGGTGTCAAACGTCAACGCAAATTATTATACTTAAATTTATAAGATCGAAATACCCAGCTCTTGAAATGATTAGGTATTTGCTGCAAATTAGATGATTTTAAGAAGGGAGAGTTATTTTTTTAACAGAGTCAGTTTCGAGTGTGTAGAAAACATTTTACTTTAATTACAAGCTGTTATTACTTAACTAAGTAGCAATATTTGGGGATGCAATCTCGTTATCGCGAGATTTCAGCTTTTTTTTTTAGCGAGATTGGTTTCGGACGAAAAAAGGGCGAGATCTCGCGAGTTTAACGAGATTGCACTCGAGCTTCTATACGCCTTATTCGAAGAGCGGACTGACACGGACGGAGTTGCGATCCTGTTGGTTTCGTAGAAGACTGGTTGTTTCTTTCATTTGTTATTTGATAGATATACATACGTCAAAGTTAACTACATAAAAGTTTGTAAAAAAATATAAAGACAGTACGTCAAACAATGTTTGACGCATATTGGTCCTATTAGACATCAAACAATTAAAAGTTGCCTGCCAATCTTGTACTTTAACACAAGCCGGGTGGTCGTAAATGTTACTTAATTTCCAGTGTCCGAGGTGGGAAAGCCAATGTCAATCGTAATAACAGCAGAGTCAGAGTCCGTTTACGTGCCAAAAGTCGATCGAGAAAGAAAGCCGTGTCAATATCCGATTTATGTCCAGGTCACTATATACGTGGGGTACGAAAACTCAAACAAAGCGATGTGAAAAGACTTCGTCGTCATCGTGTCGTTGATTTCAAAGTTGAAACTAGAGTAAATATTATGGTCTTTGAGTTGAACTTGAAAACAACAAAAATTTCTTTTTTTTATGTAATGTTTCTGACATGGCTTCAAGGCCTATAGGTATGCCAAAAGTTAACACAGATATATTTTCTACACATCTAAATATATTTTGCTTTATATTAATAAATATTTAATTCTATCAAAATAGATATGGTAAATGGTAATGTGAGAAATATAGATATTGAGCTGTGTAGTAAAACTCAGAAAATGAAAACAACGCCATCTATATTGGAGGAAATAAACATTAAATGAGTGAGCAAACATTGATTTGTTAAAATCATGGAATTTGGAACTAGGAGCCCATTATTCCTTTTTTTTGTGATAAGGGGATTTTTAAAAACAAGGACATACTTATTCTATGGTCAAATTTAAACAGATACACAAACTTCAAAAACAAATCGATACATATAACGCCATCTATTGAGGCTTTTTTTGAACTATTTTTTCTTTCTTCGCAATGAGACCCCATGACTTGGATTTAATTCTTGAAAAAGTGATTGATATCTTTGGTTTTGCAACAAACATTACTTATTCTTAACATTAAGGTGAGGTTCTATCAATAATCTATGGATACTTCACCTGAAGTCGCCGCCCAAGCTGTGGCACTTATTCAGGCCGGACACAGCCAAAGAAACGTGAGTGCTCAACTTAATTTAAGTCGATCTGCGGTCCGAAATGTTTATCGGAGGTACCTAGACACTGGCGGCTTTGTTCGTCGCCAAGGAAGGCCGCGATCTCGGGTCACAACTGAAAGGCAGGATCGATTCATCGTGACGACCAGCTTGAGAAATCGTCACCTTACCTCCATTGAGATACAAAACCAACTTCGCGACTTCCACGGAGTATCTCTGAGCGCTCGAACTGTTCGGAGAAGGTTAAAAGAACGCGATATGGTACCACACAAGCCAGCTAATGGGCCCAAACTAACGCGAGCCCACCGAACAGCGCGCCTTCATTTCGCACGCAGTCATTTAAATTGGACACAGCAAGATTGGAGCCGTGTACTCTTTTCTGATGAGTCTAAAATTGTGTTACATGGCAATGATGGAAGGAAGAAGGTCTACCGACGTAAGGAAGAGCGTTTCGCACAATGCTGCTTTGAAGAGAGGGTTGCATAGGGCGGTGGCTCATGGACTGTCTGGGGCGGTATATCCGCGAGCGGCAAAACTCAACTTGAGGTTGTTACAGGACCACGGCTGCCAACATTAAATGCTGAAAGGAACATTCGTGATTGCTTAGAACCTCACGTGATACCATACGCGGACTATGTGGGCCCAAATTTCCTTTTTATGCATGATAATGCAAGAGCCCATGCGGCCGGCATCGTCAGGGAATATCTTCGGGATGTGAACATCACAGTTATGGACTGGCCAGCCAGAAGCCCAGACATGAACCCCATTGAGCACATGTGGGACGAGCTAAAAAGACGTGTTAGGGCTCGTCAGCCAGTTGCCCAGACGATGCAGGAGTTGAAAACTGCCATAGAAGAGGAATGGGAGATGATCCCTCAAAATTTCATAGAGCGGTTGACAAACTCTATGCCTAATCGTATGAGAGCTGTGGTAGATGCCCATGGAGGCAACACGCATTATTAAATTAAACCTTTATTTGATAAAACATGTTTTTTATTCAAAAATCAATTGCCTTTAATAAGGCAATTGATTTTTGAATAAAAAACATGTTAAAATTCTGGGTTAAGTACTAAAATTATAAGTTTGTTTCAGTCATACAATCTTGCTAACCAATTTTTAGAGCCCACTAGAATAACTCCTACTAGTGCCACATGCCTAGATAACATTTATACAGATGTTATACCGACCCACAAAGAAATTATTAACTTAATAGACTCAGATCATTGCGGACAATTGATCAGTATTCCAAATTACAACAAAAAAGTTACTAAAAAAGATATCACTGTTAACCCAAAAACAACTAATCGCTTGGAAACATTTAAAACTAAACTCTTGGGTAAATTACCACTTTTATTCACTAATGATGACCCTAATCAACAATATAATGATTTTTTTAATATGTATTGCACACAATTTGATAACACTTTTATTTCAAAAAGATTATCGGTTAATAGTAACGCTTCCTTCAGTGACTGGGCCACCATTGGTATACATAAAAGTAGAAAACGACTTTATGAATTATATGAAGAACGGATTTTTATAAACACTGCTGAATTTAATTTATATGTTAAGAATTATTCTAAAATATTTAAAAAAGTTTGTAGTATTGCCAAGTCACGTTATTTGAGTTCAAAAATTAAAAATAGTAGCAACATTATTAAAACGACTTGGAATGTCATTAATAGCGAAACGGGAAGGTCATGCACCCGAAGTAGTGACTACAGCCTTGCTATTGATGACAATATAATTAAATCAGATTCTCAAGTCGCCGCGGCCTTTGAAAATTTCTTTGCAGAGATTCCAGTATCAACTACTAAATCTCTTAACTCATCACCCGCTGCCGCAGAGTCTTTACTTAAAGAAAACGTTTCAGTTTGTGATTCTGAATTTCACTTTGAATATGTAACCTGTAACGATATAATTAAAACCTTTCACACGTTAAATGTTAAAAAGACCGCAGATCTATGGGGTAATTCTGTGGATGTTGCTAAGTCGATTATAAACATTGTAGCACCTACTTTAGCTGTTATATTTAATAATTGTATTGACCGTGGTGAGTTTCCTGATCTTATGAAAAACAGTAAAATAATACCGTTGTTTAAATCGGGTAGTACATCAGACCCTACTAATTATCGACCTATTTCAGTACTACCTACCTTTAGTAAAAAAAAAAAAAAATTTTTTGAAAAACTTATTTTGAATCAATTGCAAAGATTTTTTAATAACAATAAATTACTGCATAATAAACAGTTCGGTTTTACAAGGGGTCGTTCGACTACCGATGCAGGAGTTGAACTTTTAGGACATATTTATAATGCATGGGAGGACAAATGCGATGCCTTGGGCGTCTTTTGCGATTTGTCCAAGGCATTCGATTGTGTTCTTCATGACACATTAATCAGGAAACTGCACCACTACGGAATCCGGAACGCCTCTCTGGATCTTCTTACTTCTTACTTGAGTGATAGGATTCAGAGAGTTGATGTTAACGGAAAAAGGTCACCCGGATCTGTAGTAAGAATGGGGGTCCCCCAGGGCTCAATTCTTGGTCCTTTCTTGTTCCTTATTTATATCAATGACTTGCCGTACCTCATAAAGGATAATCATGATATAGTGTTGTTTGCAGATGACACTTCTCTTTTGTTTAAAATCAAACGTCAGCAGCTGGTTACTGACAATGTAAATAACGCCCTTGCAAAAGTAGTTAACTGGTTTAATGTCAATAACCTACTTCTTAACGGAAAAAAAACGAAATGTATTAAGTTTACGATACCCCACGTTAGACAAGTAGAAACTAGTGTTCTCATTAAGGATGAAGAGTTAAAACCCGAAGATACCACAGTATTCTTAGGCATAACGTTGGATGCCAAGCTTCAATGGGGCCCCCATATAGATAAATTGTCAAAAAAGCTTAGCTCTGCAGCATACGCCGTTAGGAAAATTCGTGATTTGACTGATTTAGAGACAGCCCGTTTAGTTTACTTTAGTTATTTTCATAGTGTGATGTCGTACGGTATTCTGTTGTGGGGAAATGCCGCCGATATTCAGACAATTTTTATTTTACAAAAAAGGGCAATTCGTTCTATTTATAAATTAAGTCCTAGACACTCCCTCAGAGACAAATTTAAAGAGATTAATATAATGACTGTGCCTTCTCAGTACATTTATGATAATCTTTTGTATGCACATAAAAATATTAATCTGTTTAAAAAATACAGTGATATCCATAACATAAATACTAGGAACAAACACAAATTTGTTGTTCCTACAACAAGGCTCAAGAAAATAGGTGGCTCGTTTAGATGCCAATGTATACATTTTTATAATAAACTTCCTAGCCACATTCAAGAACTAAGCCTAAATAAATTCAAAGCTTTTATAAAGCGAAAACTATGCCAGAAAGCCTATTATACTGTAAAAGACTATATTGAGGACAAAAAGGCTTGGGATTGAGCTGCTCCAATAGGTTTAGACAGTGAATGTTATTTTGCAATTTTTACACTTTAATATTTTCTTTTTTTTTTTAAGTATCTATTTACTTACACAATGACATGTACATTTACTGTATAAAGTATTATATTATTTTAATTATTGTGAATGTGAGGACTATGTGGGTCATTGTTTACATTTTAATCGTGGTCTGGCAGTTTGAGTAGTTTATGCGGCCTACCCAAATGTCCTGTCTTTGGTATTGTTCGTCGAATCGTTGAGCTCCTGAAGTTCTGAGTTGAGCTGCACGGTTACTGACAAATGCGTGCACTGACTGGACAGGTCCACTCAATCTGTGTGGTTCTTTCCTCAAAAGATCTTTTCAGACACTAATCTACATGGTCCTCAAAGATTATGTCCGGATTTTTATATACACATTGACATTGATGAATTTTATTTAGACAATGACATGAATATTTACTTTGTAAAGTATTTTTTATTTTTCTTTTCATTTAATTATTGTGAATGTGAGGACTATGTGGGTCATTTTTTTTTTCTGTTTTCCTTCTTAGTTTTAATCATGATCTGGCAGTTTGAGTAATTTACGCGGCCTACCCAAATGTCCTTTCTTTGGTATTGTTCGTCGAATCGTTGAGCTCCTCATTTCTGAGTCGAGCTGCACGATTTTTGACAAATGCGTGCACTGATTGGACAGGTCCGCTCAATCTGTGTGGTTCTTTCCTCAAAAGACCATTTCAGACATCAATCTACATGGTCTTCACACGATCTGACCAAGATTTTGTCTGGACTTTAAAAGAGACTGTGACCTCTGAGTTTGTTTCGGCCTTTCTTCTCAGAGTAGTCAGATAGGAAACGCCGACCACATCTAGTTTAAAAAATATGATGACGTGTAAAAGTGTTTGTAAAAACCTACTTACAGAAAATAAATCATTTATCATTTATCATTTAAGGCGCATATCCGACTTGTTAGGCGTAGCTCCATGTCGTATGGTATTTTGAATTCAAATTTAAAACAATACGATCGAAAAAGATGGTAAAATGTATCAGGTTTAAAACTGCATCAACAGTTTTTGTTCAATCTAGCAATCATATCGGTAGGGGCCATCGAAACCTAAACTCTAAGGTGGGCCAATAGATGTGTCCAGAAGTGTATATAGATGTAAGTGTTTCAATAATTATAGTTGGAGAATAATAATTTAGTAATGAGTCACAAACTTCTACTTTATTTATAACCCCTCTAATGAACATAAAGTTTAAAAACTCTTTAGAAGAAATACAAGGACGATTTTTGAGATAATATAGTTTTTGATCCTTTGTAACAGGATAAAACCACAAAAACAAAAAAAAACAAGCAATTATAAAGAAATGCAAGTCGGACTCGCACACGAAGAGTTCCGTACCACAAGGCAAAAACGCCGAAAAAACACGTTTGTTGTATGGGAGCCCCCCTTAAATATTTATTTTAATTTTATTAATTATTATTAAAGTAAAAATACAACTGTGCCATTTCTGATATCGAGCAAAAAAGGGCAAAAAAATCGCGTTTGTTGTATGGGAGCCCACCCTTAAATTTTATTTATTTTTTGTTTTTACTATTTGTTGTTATAGCGGCAACAGAAATACATAATTTGTGAAAATTGCAACTGTCTAGCTATCGCGGTTCTTGAGATACAGCCTGGTGACAGACAGACGGACTGAAGGACGGACGGACGGACGGACGGACTAACGGACGAACGGACGGACTGACGGACAGACGGACGGATGCAAGGGCATATGGACGGACGGATGGACGGACGGGTGTGCGGACGGAAGGACCGACGGATGGAATGACGGACGGACGGACGGACGGACGGACGGACGGACGCACGTACGGATGTTCGGACGGACGGACGGATGGACGGACGGACGGACGGACGGACGGACGGAAGAACGGACAGACGGACGGACGGACAGACAGCAAAGTCTTAGTAATAGGGTTCCTTTTTTACCCTTTGGGTACGGAATCCTAAAAACTAAACAAATAGGTATTAAAAAAAACTGGCCAAGTTCGAGTCGGACTCGCACACGAAGGGTTTCGTACCACAAGGCAAAAACGGAAGCCCCCTTAAATATTTATATTATTGTTTTTAGTATTTGTTGTTAAAGCGGCAACAGAAATACATCATCTGTGAAAATTTCAACTGTCTAGCTATCACATTTCATGAGATACTACCGACAGTGGATGAGTGGAGTGGAGGACTACCAGACAGTGGAGTCTTAATAATAGGGTCCCGTTTTTACCCCTTGGGTACAGAACCCTAACAAACGAAACAAATATTAAAAAAAAAACAAATCCTATTGTTAAAAACAGATAGAAAGGAGATAAAATGAATAGGTATTTAATAATAAAACCATAACAGCACTCTTCCTCTCACCTACATATTTACTGTGCCCGGCAGGGTCCATAATTGATTCTATTGTTTTATACTTACCACCTGTATGTGTACATTATGGATGCAATAAAAATTTATTTGAACCGGATCAAATGTCATGAAAAAAAAGTGTTTGATAAAACTGCCCATTTTTTTTGCTGACTGTACTTACCTACATTTTTTTTCAAAATCCTTGAATGCCAATCACAAAGTTTATATACAGCCTCCTAAGACCGTTTTCCTGTAGCTACAACAATCAAGAATCTAGAGCCTTACTGCCCCGTCTCAAAAATCCTATATTGAAATAATAATATATCAATAGTTACAGAGACATTTAAGCCTTTTATTATGAAAATAAGCCAAGTAAACAAGCTTTCATTCTAAAAATAGATAATATAAGAAAGAGGTACCTCAGGACTCGGCAAGTCAGCAGTAATCAAATCAGTACTGTAATACAAAACTCCTGACAAACACAACATAAGCAGTAGGTACCTATATACATAGCTAATGTATGTAAAAACAACATGTGGACATGTTCCCATAGACATACACACTGTGCATACACACTTGCTTAGATTAATATCAATATTATTGACAGTAGACACAGATTTTAACACTTTTATCTAGACAAAGATAAGATTTTCTTCCTTATTCATGTATAGAACATACATCATAGGGAAATAAATAGCCTACAGCCTACCTAATTACATAAAACCTTCACGGTTTTTGCTTCTACATCGTGCATACAGATGGCGACACTTGTACGAACTAGATTACGTCTATACCTCGGGACTTACAAGCTTATTGCTGTTGTTATCAAGAAAATCTAGCACATAACTCTATAGAAGGATGTAATCGACGCCAGAGTCAACAGTATATGACCCACGTGCGTCTGTACCCGTGGGATAGCGAGTATTGATGATAACTATCTTCTATCCTTGTCGTCACTCGTAAGTTGGATGGAGAGAGAAATAGCAGCTTTTGAGGATGTTAAAACAGACGGAATTACACCTCATGGTACCTAGATTCATATTAGATCTTAGTTTTTCTCAGTATTATCATACACGAACCACTCGAAAGTCTTTGGAAAGTAGACCGTACCATTCGTAAAAATTACGCAAAAGATATCTTATACATTCTTACCTGCAGAATTAGACCCAGGTGGGAAGCTGTCCTTCAAATCAATTATCCAACTTGTTTATCTGCCTTTAACTGTTATATCACAAAATTATAGCAATTTCAATAGTTTAAATACGTAATTTGCATTATTTTAATTCATTACATTCGACGCGGACTACAAACGACGGATCGGTCGGGGATTTGGAGAATAGTGTTGCGAAAAGTCCGAACGTAATTTAGTCTAAAAATCTACTAAAATATGAATGAGGTAGTAAGGAAGTCTCGTTTTTAGTAAGTTCGTACTGATAAATATAAATTGTATTTAGTAAGCACACGAATAATTTCTGAATTAATTCGATATTTCCGTACCCAGATCAGTGTTTTACTGACGTATGGTTGAGATTTTATTGGCCGTACGTAGCTATATCGACGTAGACCATACCAGAGCGAGTTCTTCAGTTTCGGAGGCTTCTGTCTTCCATTGAAAGCAATAGTTTGAAAAGAACAATTACATAAAAAACATTACGACTGTCTTATCCAAAGGCATGGGCAGAGGCAGGCTTAGAGGCTTAGAAGACAATAATAGGGTGTAGGCCTGCATGACATCACGCCTGCAACGTCGGACGGGTTAGGCAGAAGCATAGTACACCCACAATTCGCCACTTTCATCAGGGTAAGCGAAAGATTTAAATCGTTAGATCTGTCTGCGTCAAAAGATGATCACGTTTTTGTTTTGTTGACAATGTCACACTCATACTGGAAACTGTTTTCCATGCGGCATTATGGAGTTCACTTTTCCCCAGAATGAACAGTTTTTTGCGTGACGAAATGTTTGGGTTTTTTTTATAAATGGCACTTCGCATTTAAACCTAAAAGGTTGTTGGCTGCTTAACCGGGCTTGCGTGTGCTTAAAGTAGGTCGTTGCTGGAGAAGGGCATCATGAGACAAGCTAGATCGGATTAAACGAAATCTTTGCGGTGAGTCTGTTCCTTTTAGCCAGTAGCAGACAGGATCCAGTCTGTTTGTGAGAAATTCCTAATGCAAAGCCAAATAACACTTTGAGCCACTCAGGCATCGCTTACGATACAACCACTAGACTAACGAGTTCATTTTAGTATGATTTATATAATCGACTAAAGTTAAACCGAATGCTCGTGACTATCAACTAATTTAAAAAGTGGAATAGTAGCACCGACCTATTCAATGCTACATTTATGTGAATTTATCAAATTATTTACCTACATCTTTAAAATAAAAATAGTTACATAGTTGCAGATAGAGCGAGCAACCTTGAGTAAACATGTCCTAGATTATGGAAGCGGCCAAACGCTACACCAATATTCGGCGAATTGTGTATGACACAATAAAATGGTGACCTCAGCAGAGATGGGCGGTGTTGTTTTTTTTAATTTTGTCCAGTATTGCTCAAAATATTTTCTAGATAAAGAACTGGGTATGTCATCCATTTTTGACCACCAAATATTCGTCAAAGGCTGCTATTATGACCTACTTTCTTATTTCTAAAGGCCAATGAATTTTAATTCTCGCTGCAGCAGCGTCACAGAACACTATTACTCCTAGCGGAGAGCAGTGTGCACGGAGACAACTCGGATATCTAATAGTGTACCCATGCTTATTAAATTATTATCTATGTCCTCGACGACGCGCTGTGTGGCTGTTCCGTAGGTTAGGTACCTACTCTGATCATTGAGATTTTTATATGTCAATGACTCTGATGTGATAATGCATGTGTCGCTCGTAGGGAAAGGAATTATTGGCGAGTTTTCAACGCGTTTGTTTGATCATTGCTCGTTTACTCGAGTTCCTTGAGTTGAACAATGGACGATCCGTCCATTGTGATGCTTTACTTGCGATTTAAGTAAGCTATTAACCCCTGCACTGTAATTGCGTGTAGGTACTAACATTTTCTATCACAATCCGATAGTCAATTGCTTCATAGGTTTGAAATATTCGTCTGCTCAAAGTAAATAACGCATTGAACTTGGGTAAACATTTTTCAAATGAAACCCATTGCGACCAAAATTGTCATTTTATCCATTGCGACTATCCCCCTTCTGTCTATCGGCAACAGCATCACCAATTTTGGTAAGCTGCGATGTCGGTTACCTGCCGTGTCGTGAGTTTTTGTTACAGGTATTCATTTTGTATCTGGAACCTACCAGAGTAGAGTATCTTCCTCCCGCCTAGGGTATTAGTTCCGTTTGTCTACTCATGTGGTATTAGTGTTCTGTAATCTACCTGCGTACCTGGGCTAACCTAGCCACTAACACAAGACTAGCAATGAGTTTTATTTGACAATTCAACAACATTCATTGAGTTATTTACGTTGCTGAGTAGAAAGATTTTTCGAACATATGAAGCAATGGATTAGCAATATCCTTAAAAAGGATTTGAGATTGATATAGGTCTACCAGAATATCATGGCAAAAAAAAAAAACAAAAAACTTTGTGGTTTTCATACATTTGACATTGCCAATGTTGTCAAATGTATGAAATCCACAGAGTTTTTAACACGCTTTTTTTAGGTCGACCTGTATGTAACTATGTACTTAATGGAATCTAAGGTAACTAATTTAACCATCTTCCAAGGGTCATAGCGTAATGAAAATTGGCAGCTGTATGTAGTTTTCATGACAATACAATAATATGGTACTGTCGAACTGATCTGATGATGGAGCCGGAAGATATGAACTGGAACTTCATGATGGAAAATCGTATCATAGTCGTGTTTGCACTTGTGAGAAAGGCCATGCGTGTTTTTCTAGTGTTTTTTAAACAATTTTTTTTTTCATGAGATTTTGGTAGACCTCTAATGTGTTACGTGTATTATGGGTGCCGAGCTTTGCAACCTTGAGACTTCGCTCGGATGACGTAGGCGCGTTGTAATGCGGCGTCGCGTCGCGTCGATGGCGAGGCTGCAGCTAGAGTCACAACTTAACTTTTGCGGGTTGTAAATTATGCGGCGGATCAATTTCGCTTGTGTTAGGGCCATCGCACACTAGAGACACGACAGTTTTTAGACAATCTTGTTTCACACAGACAAGTCAGCTTTAAGATTAAAGAGAAACATTTATGTCTACCACACGGCGCATACCAAGACGAAACTGTTTTGTCTATGACGACGCAACGCATACAAATGTATGCATAAATTCATCAGTAGCAGAATAGGCTTCACCGAAGCTGCTGTGATAAGCATCCTTGTTACACGAGCAATTAATTGCAAAACGGCGCAGAAGACGTAAATATTGGTTACACCCCATATATAGTGAAAGACTGATAAAAGGCTCGCATACACTTCAAAGGGAAGCCGACAGTCGTTAGTCAGACTTGTCGCCGTGCAGTTGTTGTATGCATTAGACAGCTTTGACTATGAGACGTTTTGTTTCAAATGTGCGCGTTTAGTACTTTTTATTATTATCATAGTCTGTCTTGAGACTGTCGTGACTATAGTCTGCTCTCAGCCTTAGTGGCTATAGTCCACTCGGGACTAAAGTTCGTTTTTTTATCCAAGATACTAATCTGACATTTAGGTTAGTGGGTCGTCTTAGGGGCGGATTTGACATTTATGTCTTTTGTGTTTGCGTTTTTTTGCCGCGCCATAAGTATGTGAGCGGTGGGACGGAGGGGCGGGGGCGCTTGCTGTCATTAATCTCATGTGCGTTGCGAACACTAGGCAACCCGCTGCCTCACCCCCGTCCCCACCTAAGGCGCGGCCAACTAGTTCCGCGCGGAATATAGGTTATAGTTACCGGCACGGATCTTGAGCGCTCGGCGATAGAGTGGGGATCGCTTTGCGCATCGTATACTTATGGCAAAATAAAACATAATCTATATACATACAGGAAAAGTTTTTAACCAATGCGCAAATTTTTTTTGGTGGCTCAGTGTAAGCAATAGAACACATTTCCATTTTTAGTTTATGACTTTTTTTTTTTCATTTTTCCACTTTGTCCCAATTTGAAATAAGCAAGACATGGATATAATTTAATAGTAATACTATGAATGAGCATGAATGAAAACGCGAAGGCCGCCGGCCGCTGGACCATGCCCAGCGCACGAGAGGGGGGTGCGGGGGCATGCGGCGCGGCGCCGGCGTTTGATAAACAAAACGCATGCACATGCAGTACGTCACTTGCGGAAGCGGAGGTCGGATGTCCCTTCGCCGTCCCTGCGCGCGTGCCGCGTACTAGACTAGCGTAGTGACAATGTCTCATTTTACTCACCGCGAGTATTATGAAATGGTGCGAGTGTATTTGTTAAGCAATGAAAATTTACGAGCAGCACGAAGAAGATACGAAAGGGAGAGCGTACCTCGTATGCGAGCCGAAGGGATCCTCAATCCCACGGTCCCTAATGAGAGGACAATTTTAGCAGCAAACCAAGGTGTATGAAACAAGTGTATGTAGAAGAGGCTCAGAGCCTAGATGACTTGACAGAAAAAATAATTAACGCTTTCAATGAAGTAAAAAGTGGTGTTAGTGTCCTAAACAAACTAAATGCTTACTTATTTAAACGTGCACGTTTATGCCTTGAAAAAGGAGGAGGTCACTTCGAACAATACCTAAAATTATTGTGATTAATAAAATGTAGAGGTAAGAAGAAATTATAAACAATCTTAGTGTCTTAGGTTCTCTTTGATTAGACATTGACGCAAATTGTATCATGTCTAAGTACCTATCATACCTAAATGTTTTATTTTGAATGGACTAAAACGTATTACTTTATTACTTATTATGATTTATTTTCTGCATTTTGATGGTCCTAAGCCCATGAAAGTATGAAGGATAAATTGGAATTTACGAAAAATTACGTTTACAAATAACTTTACACAGTCTAAACTTAAAAAATTGTAGCGCTAAACTGGGGTCAATAATCCGCCGTCGCATAGAGCGAGCGAGCGTGAGTACTTCTGATGAGCAGCTGGCGCGTCAGGCGACCGGTCGACGCGCGGCGTGAATCGGGCGACCGGTCGACGGACTGGCAAGCGATGTCCATAAAATAAATTTCTGAGTAAACAAGTCTCGTAAGCGTTAACTTAATTTTTTACTATTGAAACATATCAAAACAAAAAATCCGTGTTTATTAAAATATATTCAAGTTTATTATGTCAAAATTTGCGCACTGGTTAAAAACTTTTCCTGTATATAAAAGAAAGTCGTGTTAGTTACTCCACTTATAACTCAATAACGGCTGAACCGATTTAGCTGAAAATTGGCAGGGAGGTAGTTGAGAGCCAGGAGAAGGACATAGGATACTTTTTTTTTTTTAATACTTTTATTTACTTATAGGAGTAGGGTAGGAGTAGTGTAGGAGTAGGTTAGGAGTAGGGTAGGAGTATGTTAGGAGTAGGGTAGAAGTAGGGTAGGAGTAGGGTAGGAGTGGGGTAGGAGTAGGGTAGAAGTAGGGTAGGAGTAGTGTAGGAGTAGGGTAGGGGTAGGGTAGGAGTAGGGTAGAAGTAGTGTAGGAGTAGAGTAGGAGTAGGGTAGGGGTAGAGTAGGGTAAAGGGTAAGACACCACGCGAACGAAGTAGCAAATTTATATGGCAAAACAACGTTTGCCGGGTCAGCTAGTCTATAATATAAAAATGAATCGCTGATTGTGTTGCTAAGCGCAAATCTCGAGAACAGCTGAACCGATTTCGCTAATTCTTTTTTTAGAATATTCCTTGAAGTACGAGGATGGTTCTTAAGCAGAGAAAAAATTAATATATCTAAGGGAGTGGGGTAGAAGTAGGGTAGGAGTAGGTTACGAGTAGGGTATGAGTAGGGTAGAAGTAGGGTAGGAGTAGAGTAGGGTAGGAGTAGTGTAGGAGTAGTGTAGGAGTAGGGTAGGAGTAGTGTAGGAGTAGGGTAGGAGTAGGGCAGGAGTAGGATAGGAGTAGTGTAGGAGTAGGGTAGGAGTAGTGTAGGAGTGTTGTAGGAGTAGAGTAGGAGTAGTATAGGAGTAGGGTAGGAGTGGGGTAGGAGTAGGGTAGGAGTAGGATAGGAGTAGTGTAGGAGTAGGGTAGGGTAAGGCGTAGGACGCCACGCAAACGAAGTAGAGCCGGGCAGCAAGAAATAATTTATATGGCAAAACAACGTCTGCCGGGTCAGCTAGTATTATATAATAATAATATTATTATTATCATAGTCACTGCACGACAATATAATATACCGCGCTCCCGCACCTTACCTAGGTACTTCATCCCACCAAAGGGACCCAATAACCCACTTTTGCGCAGGTGAAGGTCAGCGCTCAAGATCCGTGCCGATAATTGCACAAGATGGCGGCCCTAGGTATCGATCGGTCAAACTAAGACGACGATACCACAGAATATAATAGTATAGTTGCCGGCACGTAACTTGGCAAGAGTTTTTGTAGTGGGGGAAGTTTGCGCATGCACAATTTCATACATTTTTATATGCGCGAGCTTCCCCCACTACGAAAATCTCTTGCCAAGTTACGTGCCGGTAATTGTACTAGACGTAACGATACACTAACGAGAAGACAACGAACACGCATCGGCTCACCGCCGTACGGCATTTCATACAAACTTCCAAGCCCTTATTTTTCGAAATGAATGAACCGATTTTAATGATACTTCATAGGTAGGTACGCATAAGCAGGATACAAAGGCCTAAAAAGATATTAGAGAACATTTTCGAAAAATAGTGTTACAGCCAAATTAGACCGATCAGATATTTCCAGTTATCTTTTTTAGGGTTCCGTACCCAAAGGGTAAAAACGGGACCCTATTACTAAGACTTCGCTGTCTGTCCGTCTGTCCGTCTGTCTGTCTGTCTGTCACCAGGCTGTATCTCAAGAACCGAGATAGCTAGACAGCTGAAATTTTCACAGATGATGTATTTCTGTTGCCGCTATAACAACAAATACTAAAAACAAAATAAAATAAATATTTAAGGGGGGCTCCCATACAACAAACGCGATTTTTTTGCCCTTTTTTGCTCGATATCAAAAATGGCAACAGGTAGGCACTTGAAATATTCACAAAATACTCAGTTGTATTTTAACTTTAATAATAAATAATAAAATTAAAATAAAATAAATATTTAAGGGGGGCTCCCATACAACAAACATGTTTTTTTCGGCGTTTTTGCCTTGTGGTACGGAACCCTTCGTGTGCGAGTCCGACTCGCACTTGGCCAGTTTTTAAATAATAGGTACATTTCAAAATTGGCTCCTAAACCAGACGTACACCACAACAGGGTGCTTACTCTCCAGTTTAATTCCGATAGATCGACATTGGAATTGTGACGTTTCGTACTCTTGAGTTCGATGCTAGCGCCATTTGATTTTTAGATTGGGTGTCCATTTTGGGGAACTAAGTGGAATTGGGAACGGTCTTGGCGTGGGGTAATCGGTACTCTTGAGTGTATTTTGACAGCTGTGTATTGCGTCAATATTGCGTTGGGATAGTTTGTTGATAGTGATTTTTCCAATAACAAAAGTGTAACTTTTTAGAAATTGTTTTGCGTTTTAAGTGGTTTTTTGTGGGTTATAGGATTATAATATGGCATGATAAGCAGTAGTATATAGTGTTTTACGTAATTCCCATAAAAAACAACTGAAACAACGACGAGATGAGCGTCGATAGAAAACGTTATACGGACAAAGCGTTTTCTATGAATGAATACGAATTTAAAGCAAATTACGGAGCGAGCAAGGATTTGACTCCTCTTTCGTATTACATAACAACATTTTTATCCTATCTCTATACAATAAAAACTTTTTAGAACATTAGCTTACTAAAATCGGTCTTCGGCATGTTTTCATTATATAAAATTCTTTGTATCTCTAAAACCCGTAGACCGATTTAGATAATTCAAACTAGTATATTAGTTTTAAACATAATCCTCTCATTTGACACTAAAATCTCGCAAATATTCTTATAAACAAAAAACCTCGTTTTCAAGTTACGTAATTATTCTATCATTTTTCTTCGTGAATTAAAATGATCAAAAATTCTATGTCTGATTCTACCAAGAAAACTAATAATAAAAACCAGTTAGAAAGCTAATTAGAACAATACAAACACTTTAAATTCAATTAGAAAATCAAAATCTTACTCAGTTAAACAGTAGCTTGTAGCACATATCGACGCCCACGCTAGGTACTTTTTGGTCTTAACTATCCTATTCTAACTATCACTTTTACATATTCTAACTTACACACTTCACTGGTATATAACTCAGTCATGTTCACTATTCACATAAACACGGTCGGCGTTCGTCACAAAAACATTATTTACTTACTCTATAGAGAAGTTGTATATCTATTTACTTGTTACCATTTGTATAAAACTGTAATACTAATTAGTTAAGTAACTTAGCGGACAGTAATTATTTCTTACTAAAAATAACCAAACGCGAAGAATATTGTCAACAAACAAACTTGCAGTTCGAATTCACTTCTTGTTCTTTTTATGTTTGAAATTGGAGAACTTACACGCAGTCTTTTTTTTTTAGTAAGTAGTGTAGGCAACGATCCTACCCCATAAAGCCAAAATCATGGTTAATTTTATGATTTTATTCATTTTCTTATGCCCAAATGAATTTAATACTTTATAAATAATCAATTAAAGAACTATTTATATCATATTTATTTAATAGCCTTGTTATTTAAACGATAAAGCATTTTAAAGCCCTATTACCGGTTTTTCGTAATGAGTTGAACAACACTATTGCAGCCCGTAACATAGCTAACTTCACGTGTAACAAAATAATGGCGGAGCAATGTCAATTTCATTTCAATGGTGACAATCACAGATATAGATATACCTAGATAACGCAAGAGTAACTACTTCGCGTGCCAAAAATTGCACCAACTTATGATTACAAATCATAAGCCGCCCCTTTCGCTCTCAGTCCTTTGTACTGCTGGCTGGGTAAGTGTGAGCGAGAGCGCGAGCTTGTGACGTCATAGTAGCTAGTCAAAAAAATGGCACGCTTGGTTTTCATACAGTTCGTGATACTTGCGTTATCTAGGTATATCTATATCTGTGGTGACAATATTGTTTTCAAGAGTACCGAATCACGTGACTGTAAAATTAACATTGGAATCATATTGGCATTTCATTGGAATTAAAATTAGTTTGGAGAGTAAGCCCCCTGAAGACCTGATGCAGGTTTTAGCGTAGTAAAACACCCACAGCTCCACTCGACCCGACATACGTACCCCACATCCACATACACACTCTTACACACACTTACCACACATATCCGTACTTACACACAACATATCATCACACCATTTACTATTGTACCTTCTTGTAACCGTATAATACGTACTTGATTTGCTTGTCTTTGTTTTTCTAATTTTTTGTTTTTCTTACCTTTTAATATATTGGTACCCTACAGTGCTTTTGTATAAAATCTTCTGAGAGTTGGAAACCTGGTGACCTGTAATACAGGTTTTCATTACCTACCACAGGCACCAGTGATTCACAAATGTTTGCATGTTGTATACTTAAGATACCAAATAAATAAATAAATAAAAATAAAAAAATCCAAAAAAAAAATTATGTAAATGTTTTTAGCTCTAGTTAGTTAATACTTTTTTATCTGAATTAAATGAATATTTTTTTTTTTTTTTTAATTTCGAAAATGTTCTCTACTAACTTTTTAGACCTTTGTATCCTGCTTATGCGTATGAAGTTTCATTAAAATCGGTCCATTAATTTCGAAAAATAAGGGCTTGAAAGTTTGTATGTAATGCCGTACGGCATGTTCCTAAGCCGTCCCTCACACACTGGCAAAAATTTTGCACAAAATTATGAAGATGTAATTTTTGTCCAATTAGGTATATTGAAAGTGTGAGGAGGAGTATTGCGCAAAATAAGGGGTATTTACATTGATATATTATTTTCGTCCCCCTTTTAATATGGGTATCAATGGGTAGTTACCTACCTTTTCAATATTTTGTGGGGCGTTCAAAAGTTTTCTGAAAGTATAGATATTTTTTGAGTCATTCATCCTCGGGATTTTTTTATAAAATGTAGTGTATCCAGGCTCAGTTATCGAAGTAGTAACGATGACCATGAGTCGGTCGATTCTTCAACGAATTCCTGACCTACACTCTTTTTTTCTTTTTATTAAAAGGGCTCCACCAACAACGGTGCACACAATTTGCAACTATGAAACTTGCATCCTCCGGGTTAGCCCTGGATAAAATGACGTCCGTAGGCAGCTATGGCCATGTATAACACGAGGCGCCGTCCTTCCAATGCGAAACTTTTTTATTGTGCAACATTGTTGTGTAGTCACGACACTGACACAGTATAAAGATCATACAGTATTTCGACTTCATACAAACGGACGAAACGCGAGCTATACCTACGCGCCTCGACCTCGGCATGCGCTCGGCATGCAGACAGTCGCGACTGTACCGCAGTGACGAACGGACGGTGTGTTGTTTTTTTAACGTTAACCGCGCGATTTTTTCACTAAAAATAAGTTTAAGTACATATTTAATATGACGAGTAGGCTATATTGTGCTGCAATAAGATTATACTATGATTAAGACATACGGACTACACTAAGATTAATTTGTGGAACCAAACATATAAATTGTAAAGTAGCTGCAGGTATCTATAACCATCATCTGCCTAGCCTTTTCCCGACTATGTTGGGGTCGGCTTCCAGTCTAACCGGATGCAGCTGAATACCAGTGTTTTACATGGAGCGACTGACTATCTGACCTCCACAACCCAGTTAGCGGGTAATACGATACCCCTTGGTAAGACTGGTTGTCAGACTTTCGGGCTTCTGACTACCCGTAACGACTGTCAAAGATCCACGAATGACAGCCGGGACCAACGGCTTAACGTGCTTTCCGAGGCACGGAGGGGTCACGGTATGTAAAGATGGTCACCCATCCACAGACCAACCGCGGCAAGCGTAGCTTAAGCTGATCGATCGACCTGTGCGGCTGTTATTATTTAGCCACGGACCCCTCAGGTATCTATAACCAAGTAAAAGATATTCCTTTTTCTGCACCTTGTCCATGTTTCCCAAAACAATTTTTAATTAAGCTTTAAATTAGAATGCGGATTTTTATACTTTAAAATTTAATAATAAAGCATTTCGTACGTCTCAGTCGAGGCGCAAATATTTTTCGGTCGCAAATTTATAAGATTTGTTATTCAAACATAAACATGGTTTTTAAATTAAATCTACCAATCAAAAAACAACACGCATTTTTATTAAACACTTCAACAAGCATTTTTAAAATTCACAAAGTATTTTATTTGTTTATAATATATAAAAGAAAGTATATTTATTTATTTATTTTATTATTTATGTACAGTCAACAAAGGAGATAAGTATACAGGAGCGTCAGATATAGTTGAAGTTTACTAAGGAACCGGTGGATGTTCTGGATTGAAATTTAATTTAATAAATGAGCTGTTTGTTTTCTATTAATGAAATCAAATTTTATTCGTAAACATCCATCGGTTTCTTAGTAAACTTCAACTATATCCGACGCTCCTGTATACCTATCTCCTTTGCTGACTGTACACACAGTAAAATACAATAACAAAACTAAATGGAAACACAAAGTAGGCAAATGTAATTAAAATGCTGGAGGCGGGCAGCCCTATCGCATGTTTAAGTACCGCGCGGCTGTAGGCATTTATTTCAAGGTTACGGCCGAGTTACCATACTGTATGATCTTTATACTGTGACACTGACCTCTATAATACAAGATTATAGAGGTCAGTGAGTCACGACCATTCAATATTTTGCACGAAATTTTGTGCGACATTTTTGCCAGTGTGAGGGACGCTTAACTATCGACCATGATTCCTAATCACAATAAAAATTAACAACTTTTTTTATCAAAACCACTATTACAATTCAAAATGGCGGCAGATTGTTTTCCGTACTTAGTAATTGTTTTATTTGCTATAGAGACAAAATCAATTAACTTGCATTTTAAAATGCCTGTTGAAGATAGAAATTTTACTATGAAGTCGCATTTAAAATTTGAGAGAGTTTCGAAATATTGTTCTCATAGAGATGACGCCTGTAGGTCCAATAACACGAATGTCTGTGGTGTGAAAATGGTGAATGAAAAAATGTTTTACAAGGATTTTGAAAACGCATGCTATTTATTTTTGAGTAACATGTGTGATCATCCCGAGGAAGGTAAGCTGTAGTTTTTATAACCTTGGAAATGGCGTTGGTAATGAAGCTCACTTTCGAGACAGAATATGGTGCGGGCTTTGAGTATTAAACCAACCGGAGACGCCACGAGTACTAATATCTATGCAAATAAGTCTGTCAATTTCATCGCGGGGGACGAGGGAACGCAATAATACACTAATGCAATTCGATCGCGTTGTTACGCACGCACACAAAACAAAAAACAAACACAAGCATAAACTATACGCACACATGTATATAACCGTTATGACCGGCGGTCTCGTACCTTTGGCAGCGGGGATCGCCTGACAATGGCGCCTCCAGTAGGTTTAATACTCAAAGGGTGCGGGTCTGTACGCCTTTTTTACAGTCCGGGTGAATGCGCTTTTGACACCTGTCAGTTTCATACAAACGAATAAGTGTTTTGCGATTTGCTTTATAATATTATACTTACTATTTATATATTATAGCTACTAGAATTGTTGCAGTAACAGGTGTCAGGAACGCATTCTGTCGTAGGCAGCACTGTTTGTAAAATTCACATGAGTCTCAGATCCCGGGTAGAACAGCTCTCCAAGTCTCCTCCTGTTCTCGTGAATAGCGTACAAGGTTCTTTTGGCACGAGGCTAAAGTCGGAACTAATGCCGCCATCTTGTTTTTTCAACCAATGCCGCCATCTTGTTTGTTCAATGTTTACCAACAGCGCCCCCTACCATCGTCATTCGAGCGCCAAAAAGATCCTCTGTACCACTGACCTCTACAGTCAATTTGCAAATCACTATTGAACAGTGTTTCTGGAATACAGCATCCTAATTGCGTACCCTTCTATCAATCACAATCCGAATCATTTTGATGGATTGCTAATCCATCATCATTTGCTTGCATCATAAGTCGTTAATTAAGTTGTTGAGCGTACTTGTATTATAGAGGTCAGTGCTCAGTACCCTATCGCATAGATAATTCCTGTCGAGTTTGAAACAGTTCGGATCTGAGGAGTGTTGTCTCTATCACCCATCACATACCTACATGTCCGTCCACAGGTATTTTACCTCTGACAGCAGCAACCTAAAGGCCTACGCAGACCGGGACGGCATGTCAAGAGATTTAAACTTTTACTAATGGACATTCAAACGTATCGATATAGAAATACGACATACGACATAAATACGACATAATACGACATAAATTGCTATGCTTTAAAATGATGCCGTGGCATCGCAAGGGATTTCATTGCACGGCATTGAAAGACGCGCCACGGACTCCCGCGGCGGAATGCCGTGGCGTCCTGCGGTAGGCAACGGCATGCCAAGGACTCTGGCGCTCGTTGTGACGCGGGGTGAGGCGGCGGGGGTAGAGAAGCGGGGAAGCCGCTGGAATGGCGCGGTATCTAAGCGGCTAGTGTGCGCTGACTGACGGTAAATCCCTTGCCATGCCGTCCCGGTCTGCGTAGGCCTTTATTGAATCACAGTATTCACAGTATAATATTATGAAGGCGAAAGTTTGTGAGTGTGTGTGTTTATATGTTTGTTACTTCTTCACCCTCAAACGGCGGGACAAATTTTGATAAAATTTTGTATGGAGGTAGGTGACACCCGGGGTTAACGTAAAGGTTACTTTTATCTCGATATTCCCACGGGATCAAAACTAATGCGGGTGAAACCGCGGGACGCATCCAGTAAAGAATAAAGATCACAATGATTTTGACAGACTTACACATAACACTTGTACATAATAAAAGAGTATTCTATTCTATTCTAATGGCAGCAACACAATAGCAACCATATTGCAACAAATAAATAGATCATTGTGCTTTTGACAGTGACGCAAAATCAGAGGTAAAACAACTGTGAACGGATCATAGAAATGTAAAAAACAGGAGAAGTGGCAAGGGGGCGTGTCTGTGTCCACGCGTCATGAGCAACCTGGGCCTGTACCACAAAATACAGAGAGTATAATCAGCTGTTCCCTACATTTATGTTCGTGTAACTCGTCAAAATGTAGGGAACAGCTGATTTTTTTTCGCGATTTCAGGTTTGGTCCCATATTAAAAGTTGTTCATAATGATGAGTACAATGACCTCTGTGGTTGTTGGTGTTTTTCCAATAACCCTGATAGATAGATTTTGAGAACACATGGCAGTTCATACTACTGCGGTGCTATTCTGTAAAAACTTAGGTGGAGTGAGCGTGGAGTCGGTGGAGTTAGCTGTCAATAGTGTCAATTCCTAGGAAAAACAAACTCAGTTGAGTTTGTTTTCGCTAGGAACACACTCACTTCACCCAAGTTTTCACGGTGAGATTTTTACAGAATAGCACCGCTGGACAATAAATATTTTCTATTTCTTTTTTTACTGCAATTGTAACAGTGGAATGTGGACGTATGATCCTAACTTTTTGCAGTAAGATATCGTACAAGACAGCGGCAGCGCCTTATGAACGGCCGGTAATGTTTAAACCGAGCTGTAACGTACCTAGCTAATCTTTTAAAACTTTTTCTAGAGTACTTCATAGCAGCTGCGGGTAGTTGCGAACAGTATTTGACTAAGCGAAGAGATGAAGAGCCAGAGGATGTGCCTACTACTGCACCGGACAACACAAACTCTACAGAGACGAATTCCGGTGATAATGATACAGGTTGCGGCAGGCTCATACACACGCCAACGACAGATGTAACTGCCGTCAACGCGTATCGGCGGCTGCTGTCGACACCTCGGCGGCTGCAGTTGCCTCTGTCATTGGCGCGTGTAGCTCATGCGTCTGCAGTACTGCACAAAAAAATTCATCACTCTCGGGTCGGTGACGCTGAATCAGGGATACTCGGCTCCAGTCGTTCGGTGACGCTGAATCAGGTATACTCGGCTCCAATCGTTCGGTGACGCTGAATCAGGTATACTCGGCTCCAATCGTTCGGTGACGCTAAATCAGGTATATTCGGCTCCAGTCGTTCGGTGACGCTAAATCAGGTAAACTCACTAAACTCGGCTCCAGTCGTTCGGTGACGCTAAATCAGGTATACTCGGCTCCAGTCGTTCGGTGACGCTAAATCAGGCATACTCGGCTCCAATCGTTCGGTGACGCTAAATCAGGTATATTCGGCTCCAGTTGTTCGGTGACGCTGAATCAGGTATACTCGGCTCCAGTCGTTCGGTGACGCTGAATCGCTTAAATACTCGGCTCCAGTTGTAAGTTTTCACTTCTACTCTGCGATCGTTAGCACACGCCCTCACATTTTTCTTCTAAAACTATAACGTAAGCCATACATGCTACGGTCTACCGGCGGAGAGGTTACCTGTGCAGGTTTGCCTGCGCAGGTCAACCACACGTCGGTAGCGTGTATGGGGACGTTCCGGTGTACCGAAGCGGTCATCAGTTCTTTTACTGGTAGGTACACCGTACGGTGTCACTCGAAAGAATTGGTTTTCGATTTTGCGCCGGTCGCCAGCGCAGGTTCAAAAAACTGCACAGGTCTATTCTCACACACGCTCCGGTTCACCTGCGCAGGCATACCTACACAGGAAGACCTCTCCGGTGGACCGTATGACCGGCTTTAGGCTACTACGCCCTGACAGGTGGCTTGCTTAACGCCTCGAGTCTAGCGAATCACCTAGTAGAGTAGCAAAGTGAAACGAACGCTCTTGAATTTCCGCAAACTGCCGCACTGCGCGCTTAACGCCTTCTCTAGTCGCCTAGCGTATTTTGAAGGATGATAAAGGTCATAGCACACGTATCAAACCCGAAGGGATCGGCACCGTACCAACTCGAGCTATTCAGCATTCTTTGTATGAAACTCCCTACTGCAACGCACACTAATCGGAATCGTAACGTAATCGCCTCGCCTCGGGACAAGCTCACGCACCGCGGTGCGGTAAGTTACGGCTCGTCGTCCCCGCGCTTACATCTCTCCGTACCCGAGCTTACGTCTCGTCGTCCACCCTTGCCCCTCTCACCCCTCCGGCCTGCCTGCTGCACCATCAGCCAGCGGTCGGCGAGCCGTAAGCGCGGCGTCGCCTAGCCGTAGCCGAGTCGACGTATCGAAGCTTCTGATCCGCTTTGGTTACGTGCTTACGTTAGGTTGACGCCTGTTTGACGGCGAGGCGAAAGTAGCCTAAGCCTAACACATCTCGCATGCAATTGTTTTTGTTCTTTTTTTTTTTAAATCTAGTTACCGACGCCGGAGCTCTCCGTCAGAACAAGTTATATGAAATCGACATATCCTTCGACTACCACGTGTGCCCTCACTCCTGCCCGAACGTATATTCTCCGGAATGCGTCAACATCAACAGAGGCTACGGGAAGTATTTCAAGATGCTCAATTTTGTGAACCATTGTTCAGCTGATGTTTATTATTGCAAGTTTTATAAAGGTGAGGCTTACCTTCTACAGTTTTTACATAAACACAATGTCATGGGGGGTAATTGGGTAAGACACTAACATTAGGAATGGCTTTCATTTTAACAGTTCAACAACATTCGTTATTGCGTTATTTTCGTTGTCGAGTAGCCACATTTTTCTAACATACTGTTGCGCGCCACTATTAAAGCCTAGTTACCACTAGCGCCATCTATTATCGAGTAGCAGAACTAGTAGAGTCAAGATCGTTCTAGAAATTTCGATGCTAGAACTTTCTACAACTATCGTCATCTGGTCAGTCGGGGCCGGTATGTACTCGAAAATTCTAGATGTTTCCACAATAGATGGTTCTAGTACTATCTGCGGCACTATATAAGGTCGCGATGGGCCACGACCGAGACAGTTTGGATAAAGCGATACAAGCGAAGACATCCGAAGCGATCTTCAAGTGCGACTTAAAGCGATCAGTAGTGCAATTGTGTTTTATAATTAAGTACTTAGTGTGTTTGAGTTATTATTAGTGTTGTTGATTAAACTGTCATTTTTGGTTAATAAATCGGCAGTTTTTATTGTCACGAACCCGAAGCTCGTAACAATACGAACCAATGAATTAGGAATACCTACCCTTTAAAATGATTCAGATTGAAATTGATAGTGTGTTACGCACAATTATAGGGTGCTGTTTGGGCAGACGCTGGGTGCCTAACTACCTAAGCACGAAGTCCGTAGTTTCGGACGAAGTTATAGGCGTTCCCCACTCCGTACCAACCTACGGACTCACACTCTGTCCGCTAGGTTAACCGTTTTTTGACAGATGGAACTAGTGATTGCAGCAACGTCATATCAGACATTTCGATAATTCACACTTTTAGTTTGTATGTAGTATCAATTCTCGATTTTTTGTTGTCGTACTTTGACAGTAGACCTCAGAATCCCTAAAGGCATAGAGTACAATTTTTTAGGGGAAACTTTCAAAAGGCTCATATAAATTATTGTTTTGAATCATTTCCAGAATTCCGGCCGCCGCCTGGCCAAGACGATGTGAGCGTTAGAACATCATCTTTGGCGTGGTCATACTGTGGAGCGTACAGGTAATGGTTCAAAATTTTCTACTACGTCTCTTGGGGTTCTCCATACGATTTACTCTCCTACCTCCTTAACGTATGAATATACATCCTCAGATACCTACAATTCGCGCGCTTTTCGGAGGCAGTGTCGTCTATGGGACATTTCGGCTGGCTTGCCGGTGACTACAAGTACTCACATATCATGGAACCACACCAACGTATACCCGGATATGGGTAGATACCAGAATGCACAGAACGAAGGACTGTGCACAATACATACTGTTTTTTATGTTAAATTTAATAAATACTAAGTACTGTAGAGATCATATCCGAGAGATATGCCTTCACTCTATATTTGTTCGAGTTCAAATGTCGCCACCTCTTTTTCCCACTCCTGAAACTCACACAAAAACAAAGCAAGAAAGTAGGCTTAACACTTTTGTGCTATCTTATTGTACACATGCTCAAAAGGGGAGGACACTAGAAAGTATAGATACAGTCACTGAATAAATAAAAATAAAAAGCGCGAGCGCGTTAAACAATCGTGAAAATATAAACTTTTTTGTTGGTGGAATATAAACTTTTTTAGTGGTTGAATATAAACTTTAAAGTTGATTGAATAGACACTGTTTTGTTGGTTGAATAGACACTGTTTCGTTGGTTGAATAGAAACTTTTTGTTAGTTGAATAGGAACTTTTTGTTAGTTGAATAGAAACTTTTTTGTTGGTTCAATAAAAACTTTTTCCTTGTTTTCTTTTTTTTTTCGTCGACATGGTCGTACGACGTACTCATAATTGGATAAAATTGTAGGAAAAAAAAATTCACGGGCCACCGTATTCTCCTGTCAATTTAATGAATCTATAACTGCACTTGGCTCGGCCATAATACCCAACTCCCTCAAAATCAACGTATCCACTACACTCTCATCTACTTCCTGTTCCGGGTGATGTATCAAATGCAACAGTATCCTGGGCTTGCTGTTTCCCTCCCATTTGCAGATAGCGCAGGTGAATAGAAACTTTTTTGTCGGTTGTTTTCTTTCTTTTTTTTTCACACCGTGTGCTTCCAAACGGTGCTGGGAGTATAGGCTGGCGCAGAACATTTTTTTGCACTCAGGACATCTAGAAAAGAAATAGACGAATCTTCGTAAAAATAAACTGTGTCCTCGTCCGCGGAGCTCATCGCATCATCGCCGATCTATAATTCTGTAGGTACTAATATTACAGAGATTTTGTTTTTTTGTATGTAGGGGATAATATTCGAAACTGGAACTACTGTTCCGATTTCGAGAATTTTACTAATGGAAAGCTAAGGGCCACTTTGGCAGAATCATAAAAGGATAACATTATGAATCATAATGGACAGTTACCTGTTAAGTTACGTATCAAATCCCATTGGTGAAGGAATTTTCAGTTATTTTTTTTTGTCTGTGCCGATCAATCCAATCCAATACCAATCTCTTTGATTATAAGTACCTACGTAGTGCAGCGAAAAAAAGAAAAACGCGGACTGTTTTCGCCATATTATGATTCATAATGTTATCCTTTTATGATTCTGCCAAATGCCTATGTTACATGATGATATACTCACCGCGAGCTTTCGCTTCACCAAATTGTTTCGCAACGAGCATTGCTTTTCACACGAATTTTGCTCGCGGTGGGTACAGTCCTTTTTTTTTTTTTTGCGGATGGGAAATCATCAAATGACCACTCCCGCTCTGGGCGGTGCGGAAGGGAGTGTCAGACTCTTACTGACTAAAACTCACCCGAGTTCCTTCCTTAGCCCTTTATGTTCCGGGCCAGCGGTAACCATTTCGGACAATCCCGCTGACCCGGCAGGCTTCGGCCCTAAGGGGCCCCTTCTCGATGCTGACATCTCTTTGAGGCGCGCGTGGAACACGTACGCGCCGTCCGGCACGGGCCTGGTTCTGATCGGACGATGAGCTAGTGGGTAGTCCTTACGGGAAATTATAACAGTCAACTTCAGAACACTTACCTCTTCCTACTTTTCCGAAACTCTTCACACTACTGAACGATTCCTTACAAAACAAACAACATATTCCTTCACCACCTTTTTACATAGTCAAGAATCTATTATGCCCAATGGGTCTATTAAGGCCCAAGCGGTCTATTAAGGCCCAACAGATCTTAGTACCTACAATTTTGTTTTTACTGAAAAATATTTATTTCTATTGCAGGATACATACCTTTTCTTACTTTTCCTATGGGTAGTATAACTTTTCACACTACTGAAGGTTTCCTTACAAACAGCACATTCCTTCACGACCTCCTTGCCATGGCTTAATTCATGGTGTTTCAGAGCCTTCGCATGTCTCGCTATGAAGCCACATTGATCGCACTTGTGAGGGTTGTCGGGTCGGTGGATAAGTTCGTGTTTCTTTGTGTTCTTCTTTGAGACACTGCGGTATGAACAGTGTGAGCATTTGTAGGGTTTTATACCTATTGAAAGAAAAAGAGCGATAAATAGTTTAGTTTGTACAAAAAGCTTAAGGTGCCATTAGTCGATATTTATTCCATACAAATTTCGGGAGAGTAATACTCCACTGTTTGACATTGTGCACCCAAAGATATCGTTTTGACTCATTATTAATTGTGTCTGTACGGAAACAGAATAGTAAAATAAAAAACCATTTAAAAGTTATGAGCCAACAAAATTCGTTTTTCTTGCTATTTTTAACGTAACTTTGGGTGTAAGTATAAAAGAACTGTAAAATCATCAAATCCAAGTCCGTACCGACAAAGCTTAGTTATCGAAGAGTTCAATAAATTTTATTTTTTTACGCGCCTATCAGTTCGGAACGGTGTTTCTGTGCGTGAGAACTGGACGTTGAGCATGTAGACTATAGCGTCCAACTGCTCATCATTGATACTAGCTCTGTCAGACACGAAGTCAGGTGAGACAGCGTGCTTTTTGACCATGGCCACCAGTGAGTTCGAGCTCGCGACTAGTTTACTCTTAAGAGATTAGACAGAAAGGGAAAACAGATAAATATTATACATGAAAAGATGATGATTAAAAAGAGATTTTATTTCTATCTACTGCATAGATTGGTAACAACTGTCTATTATGGCCGACCAAATACCGACTACACATTATGGTCTACATACGTCTATTACGGCGCAGCAGCAGTCTTTTATGGCCCATATTATTATTATTATTTTATTTTACATAACTCAGGACCATGCGGTCCCGGTCCTTTGGAAGGCGTACGAGGGGCCAAAGCCAAGCAGAGGCCTCTTACGAAATTTTAATGAAATGCGGCACCAACCGACGATTATCCCTGTATGCACTATGCAAGTGCACCCAAGGATAACCCCCGGTTGGTGTAGGACTATAGCAGGATATGGAAAAATAAAAAGTTGGTCTATGGGTTTGGGTGGCTAATGTGGACTGATTACCAAGAACTATAGAAGAACTATGACCCCTGCCTGATCAATGTTTTATATATACACGGATAAAATGGTATGGGTGACTTGCACACTCAATAATGGGCCCCCGGAAACGGTCGCAAGCACATAGTGACGTAGCAACAAAGGGGGCAACATGTCCTGAGGTGCTTATGAGGAGTGGAGAGGTATTCCACGACTATCAGGACAATCCCGGAAGTACGGTCAAAATCCCTACCAGCATCTTACTGGAATACTTCCTTCCTCCGAGCACGTTTGCTCTTGCGAATCTCCACTCTAGCCGGCCAATAAAGGCAAGAATGAGGTGGGAGCTCTGTTCCTCGTCATTGTTCACTCCAGCCGGCGGCAAGCCAGAGGTGAGGAACAAGACTTCTCCCAGGAGATAGGGTCCATGGGGTCGCTACCGCCCAACAGCTCGCCACATGCTGCCCTGCGGGTTTCTTTATCTCTCTTGGTCTGGCTCCTCACCTTAGTCCTGTTCCGGCAAAGTAAACTCTTCCGGCATAGGCCTAGAGCTCGGAGCGCGGAAGCCCCACCACGACGTCAACGTAGATTTACGGCGATGGGGTTATTATTACGAGCCTGTTATGTCATTGTCATTTCAGCCGAAAGACGTCCACTGCTGGACATAGGCCTCCCCCAAGCACCTCCGCTTCGACCGGTTCTGCGCTTCTCGCATCCAACGAGTTCCTGCGGCCTTCACAAGGTCGTCGGACCACCTTGTGGGAGGCCTTTCAACGCTACGTCTTCCGGTACGCGGTCGCCACTCCAGAACCTTTCGGCCCCATCGGCCATCTGTTCTGCGAGCAATGTGCCCTGCCCACTGCCACTTAAGTTTGGCAATTCTTCGGGCTATGTCGGTTACCTTGGTTTTCCGGCGGATCTCCTCATTCCTGATCGATCACGCAGGGAAACTCCAAGCATAGCCCTCTCCATTGCCCTTTGGGTGAGTTTTAGCCTTCTTATAAGGCCCATTGTGAGCGACCACGTTTCAGTGCCATAAGTCATCACTGGCAACACGCACTGGTCAAAGACTTTCGTCTTGAGACACTGCGGTATGTGGGACGAGAAGATATTGCGTAGCTTCCCGAACGCTGCCCAGCCAAGTCGGATTCGTCGATTGACCTCTTTCTCGAAGTTAGACCTACCTAACTGGACAGTTTATCCTAGGTAAACATACTCGTCCACGACTTCGAGTGTAGCGTCTCCGATCTTTATGAGAGTGGGTGTTACATGGACATTTGACATGACCTTCGTTTTGTCCATGTTCATTTTAAGACCCACTCTTTCGAAGGCTCTACTGAGGTCATCGAGCATTGTACTGAGGTCCTCCATAGTCTCGGCCATGACTACGATATCGTCGGCAAACCGAAGGTGAGTTATGTACTCGCCATTGATGTTGATGCCAGCCCCTTTCCAGTCCAGAACCTTGAAGACATCCTCCAGTGCAGCGGTGAACAGTTTCGGAGAGATAACGTCTCCCTGTCTCACACCTCGCTGCAGAAGGATAGGATATAATATGGGCCTTATAGGCCCATATTATATCTAGTATTATTAAAATATATCACTAACCTTGATGAATCCGGACATGTTCTTCAAACAGGACTTTGTTATATGTAGAGTAGTCGCACATAAAGCATTGGAACGGATTTTCCCCCCTATGCATTTTGCGGATATGACGTAACATTTTCTCTTCTGTTTCCGCTGTATAGCGCTTGCATTCTGGGCAGCGTATACGACGTGGTTGTGCAGCGAGGTATGCTTCTAGAGGTGATGTTGAACGGCTGAGGAAGAATAAGAATAATGGATTTTTGTGCTGTTTTGGCAATATACAAAAACAAACACAATTTTTTCCCTTCATAGTCACTTTATTTTGGAATTGGTTTGTTTTTTTTTTTTTGTAAATAGTTTGTTCAGTTACATGCTAAAATATGTGCTTACTATAATATTTTTTTTCATACAGTACCAATTGGAATCCTGAAATAATACAAGGCATAGTAGTACAAGCTCAGATTGCTTATAATATACAAATCTGGGGGCCTAAAAAGGGCACTTTTGGCAGAATCATAAAAGGATAACATTCTGAATCATAATATGGCGAAGACAGTCCGTGTTTTCCTTTTTTTCGCTGCACTACGTAGGTATAATCAAAGAGATTGGGATTGTATTTGGATTGGATTGATTGGATTGCACTGACAAAAATAACTGAAAAATTCTTCACCAATGGGATTTGATACAATTATCTTAACAGTTACTTAACTGTCCATTATGATTCATAATGTTATCCTTTTATGATTCTGCCAAAGTGGCCTTTTTAGGCCCCCAGATTGCTTATACAAATCTTGATAATTAATTGATAAAATTTTCCTTGTTGTTGTATTTCACTCTGTTACTTTTTGCATGTAGTATGTGATTGTACTAGGTTGCAAGTAGCTTCATATTTTCTGACTGACCGACTTCTTGACAATTCAAAAGTACCTGTTAAGAGCGTTTACGCCGTACGGCATTTCATACAAACTCAGCAGGACACAAAGGTCTAAAAATGTAGTAAGTAGAGAACATTTTCGAAAATAGTGCTACTAAATTTCCCTAGAAACAGAGATTTCCAGTTGATCTTTTTTTAAATATGACATTCGAAAATGTTCTCTACTAACTTTTTAGACCTTTGTATCCTGCTTATGCGTATGCAGTTTCATTAAAATCGGTTCATTCATTTCGAAAAATATGGGATTGAAAGTTTGTATGAAATGCCTTACGGCGTAAACACTGTTAATGGTTTAATTGAAATAAATGCTTTGATTTTGAGTTGCAGTTTTAAATTTCTATTTGAGCCTAACCTCAGGTTTCTGAAAGTCTAACTTAATCTACACTAATATTATAAAGAGGAAAAAATTGTATTTTTGTTTGTTTGTTTGTTTGTAATGGATAAACTAAAAAACTACTGGACCGAATTTTAAAATTTTTTTCACCATTAGAAAGCTATATTATCTGCGAGTAACATAGGCTATATTTTATTTTAGAAAATAAAAAATAGGGGTCCGTAAGATATTTGGGTTATTCGGACCCAAGGTGTAAAATTTCATCCAAAAAAGATCCTTATTTCGCGTACGCCGCCTAAACTATAAAAGATAGAACCATAAAATGTCCTAATAAAAGCATCATTCATCTAATGGGTATTTAATTATTTAGACAGGTAAAAATAACAAAATTAAATTCTAACATCTACACAGAAACTAGAAAATGTCGTCGAAAAACTCATCATCAAATGTCCTAATTAATTAAAGACCTTAAAAAATATCTACAAAAAAGTCCGCGACACGCTATACCTATCTATTTCGAGTTAAGCACAACAACGATTTTTTTTATTTAAAAATCTTGAATTTTTTTGGACTTCATTTAACGCATTTATTTTACACATGTCATTACTCCTTATCAAAATAAACTATTTTGTCACAAAGTACTGTTTATGTAGATAATATTCAGTCTTTAATTCATTAAAATTGGACGTTTGGTTTGAAAGTTACGGTGAAATCAATGATATTTTAGTAAACAGATATGTTATGAGCGCGCAAATCGTGAAGACTAGAAAACGTCCTAATTGGGACGTATTGCCTTTAGTCTGTGCCACGCACGTCTACGAGTGAGACGGTGCGCGCAGCTTCGTAATTACCATCCAAAATGCCATTTTGTGTATTTAGAAAGTGTACCAATTATGATACCAAAGTTAATAAAACTCAAGGAATCTCATACCACACGAAAGTACACATTATACTTCGATTTATTAATATATTTCAATTATTTTCCTAATATTCTGATATTTGGAGGTTAGGAAAAAGAAAGAGATGGAAAATACTTTTTTTGTCGTAAGAACGACAAGGATGCGAGCACTCCGGACATAGAATAAAAGTACAGATGCGAATATTAGGCAGTAAAGTCATCTTTACAGCAGAGTTCTAGTTTCCCTTTTAATAACTTTTCTTTATAATTTTGTTTGATATATTTAATTATAAATTAAACATGTCATAATATGTAGGAAAAGAAAATATTAATAGCTTATCGTTACCATAGTATGTCACAGATAGTGTTAAAATAAACCTACCATTGAGATTAAAATTAAATCTTTTCGAAGGTGTATGTATGATTATTTTTACAATTGTATTTCTTTCTTTTTAAAACGTGTTTTATTTTTCACCTACCTACCTTTTAATAGTGTTTATTCGTTGCATAGGCACAAATCCCGACTACAAATTCTGTACACGCGGTTTGTACTTTCTGCCTAGTTAATTTGTTAGTCTATGATGCCAACGTGCGGTGATTGGTAGCTCGAATAATGTTTGTTTACATTCACGCGCAATTGACAACATCTAGCTGTCACTTTTTTTCTTATTGGTTTTATCAAGCTATCCTTTTTCTATCCTTTTTACTTGTAGTGAAATGTAAAATGAATGAAAAATGTGTTGTATACTGCCTCTCGGCGCGGAACACTTTTTTCTGTTGTTTTGTAAGTGTATAACATATCTGTTTATTAGAATATCATTGGGTGAAATCAATATAATACTGTTTCTGCGCTCCGCGGCCCGTGGCGACAGGCGAAGTAGGCGTCACCAAGGCGGGGGTGCGAATGCGGGAGGGGAGTTTAGTAATTTATATGGCAAAACAACGTTTGCCGGGTCAGCTAGTTTAATATATTATAGCCTAAAATCAAGTCTAGTGATCTGATAAGTTGTTTCTATTTCAATTAGCAGTTAAAATGAGTTTGACAGTCTCTTAGAAGTTAAAGGGATCTTTCAGACACTGGCAGTGCCAGATTAAGACTACTTGATGCCCTAAGCAAGCCACGCCTGTAGGCCCACCTATCCACTAGTCGCCTCGTATTTTTCCAAAACATCGACGAGCGATATGTAAATATTGGCGCACATCTCTAGAGTGACTTTTGGGTCTTGTAATATCTTGCTGATAAACAGCCTTGTCATTCATATGCTAGCAAATACTGTTTCGGCGCTGTTTCTGCCTTATGCTGCCCCCCGAGACGTGATGCCCTAAGCAATTGCTTAATTTGCTTATGGGCTAATCCGGCACTGGACACTGGGTGTTGCAGTTGTAATAACACATAACTAAGCTCAGCTTTTTATACCATGGAACCCTAGAGGGATAGCTGACGATGCGTTAACCTCATCTACACCTAGCAACATATGACATCAGCCACAGAAACGAGGACAAGCCACAGATGCTGACTTCGCGCAACGCCAAAACGATCACGCCACGATTTCTAGGGCACCTAAAAATGGGCACTTCGGTTCCAACCTCGAACATAGTCATATTCTTAGCTATAGACAATAGGCGTGACGACAGTATCAAATAATCAAAAATTTAATGATGTTAGGGGAAAATACATATTAAAAGGATTTAAATCAGTGATTTAGTTTAATTTAAAAACTTGAGATTAATCGGATTTTCACTAAAATAAAAGATTAAAATACTGCAGTCGGCCATTTTGACTGAAACACAAATCACAGCGCATGACGTCACGCCTATGTAAACATCACTGTGGTTCACAGAGTACACTATAGATAGTATACTGACAACAATTGATGTTTACCTAGGTGTAACGAAAGATCCGACGCCATGACACTGTGAGCTGTTTTCGCGCCCTATTGAAAAATATTAGAAAAATGGCTTCAAACTTCGTTAAACTTTAGTTTATTACCGAAATATAGGTGTTTTCGTAAATAGTAAATGTGTACGTACATTACGGAAGAGGATTTGAAAATCATTCGTCATGCCTATTAATGTAATTTCTCTTTAATTAAATTAATTATAACCAAAATTGTTTTTTTTTAATACTCCGCCTGCAGCCTCCGTAATTAGCTGTAAAACAAGTACTCACTTATTTTGTTCCACCTTGACATCCCCAGTAGTAGCATCAACTATTGGGTACTGAGAGCCGGAAGCCACATCTATAAATACTGTGTTTGAGAGCTCACTAGATTCTGCCTCTGCCATGGTTTAACTGAAAGAATATGGTTTTGTTTTAACAAAAAAGTTCTTCATGTATTTTATTGGATGTCAAACAAGCCAACTGCGTATAATATTACCCAGGTACTGGGTTGTCAGGGTCTGATAGGCAGTCGCTCCATGTAAAATACTGGTATTTAGCTGCATCTGGTTAGACTGGAAGTCGACCCCAACATAGTTGGGAAAAAGGCAGGCAAATGATGATCATGATGACAAAACAAGCCTACATACAGCTCTTGATGGTAAGTGGTCACTGCCGGCTATGGACACCTGTTATACCAGAGGAAAGCAAAGAAGCTAGACTAAGAAGAAAATTTCATCATCATCTGCCTAGCCTTCCAGTCTAACCAAAGAAAAAAATCAAAAATTAAAAAAAGAAGAGTGACTTTGTATGTTTGTTACTTCTTCACATACAAACGGCCGGATGGGTTTGGATGAAATTTGGCACACATATAGTTTATAACCAGGATTAACATATAGGATACTTTAAATCTTGGTATTCCCACGGGATCGAAACTTATGCAGGTGAAACCGTGGGGAGCAGCTAGTAATAAATATTTACATAGCATCATGCCTGTAACTCCCGAAGAGTGAGGCAGAGGTATACCTATAGTACAGACGCCAGCACATCAAGCTACCCGAAACTGTCAAATTTTCCCAATCAACTTTGAACCTTATGCTTTAGCCTAAGGCTTTAACACATTGACCAACCCAGGAATCAAACCCAGGACCTCAAGGGTCAGTAGGTTGTCTTAGGGGGCTCAGTTCAAATCAATGCCAATTCGAATATTTTCGTAGATTGTTCCAAACGGTAATAGTATGGGTGAAGATATGGGCTGGAAAGTTATACATCAATGGGCCATGGCAAAACAATTGATTTGGTACTTACCAAATTGAAAGAGTGTACCAAAAAGTTCGATTAAGATAGAAATAGAAAGTGTTTTATTGTCCAGGTAATTCAGTAAGCGGGTTCACAGGTTATCACCAAGTTGAGACGACAACTAGGTTATCACGATAGTTTCTAGAACTAGTTATGTAGGCAATTACTGTAAAATCACCGGTTTACGAGACAAAATAATATTTTTTGTATCACAACAAATAAAAATAAACAAACAAGATACTGACTTTTGAAATTTGACAGATCTCCATTGTTTGTGATCCTTGCTTTTAGAGATGAGTAGAGTATACGTCTGTATTTAGTCGAGTTGATTTACTATATAATCAATGTGACCAGTGTGAAACAATAATACATTTTTTTTTAAACATTTTGAAACAAAGGCATAGTTCCATTGCTGCGTGTGTCTATTTTTTGGATGGCTACATGTGTCTGTCGGAATACAACTTCAATTATTGTCTATCCGACTATTACACAGAAAATGTGAAGTAATGATCGTAATATTGTAGCACGTCAATTGAAGAAAAAAATGAATGCTTGTAAAATATGATACCTATACAAATAAAAAAGTAACTCTATTATTAATTACGTGTCCCAACAGTGTCTACCTTTCCATGGCAGCACTTTACACTTGCTGTACACATGGCGACGCATCAAGCTATATATTTCCAGTTTTAGCTGACCTCGCATTGAATAGGTTTTTAGGTGCTATATGGCGCCCTATTTAAATGAATGAAACTCGATGTATTTGTTATAGCTATGTATATATATCACAGCGCAGTATTCAAGCAACAGGCTTATACTGATTATGTATAGCTTGATATGTACTCGTGCGTACGTGGCTATTGACAGCGCTGACCTCTTGAAATAAAAAATGAAACTGTAAAAAATAGACAGAATGAAACAAAAATGGGTCTGCTGCCAGCTTCCGTTGTCTAGACAGTTGGTAATTTAAAAAGCAACATAACACCTAATTTATTGTTAATCAAATTACAAATTCATTACATAAAATCTGCGGGATTGTCAGGGTGTTTTTTTTGCCATTTAGCCAACTTTTCATGATAATCCTCGTATTCAGGTGCTCTAACATACGTATACAACTTATCTCCCTCTTTCCTGATCACTGGCTTGAACTTACTAGAGTTTGAATCCTCAGCCGATTGGTCTTTCGAGCTCTGTTCTTCTGGAGACCGTTCTTCAGGACTGCGATCGTCGCTCTTGTCTGAAGCCTCACTTCTGTAAATGCCTCCGTTTGGATTTTCAGAAGTTACTTTATTATCATCGAAGCTGTCTTCGTGGGCTCTAAGCTGTGCAATAACATTATCGTTTTTATTCATCTCCTCTGTGACACGTTTTTCAGGCTCTCCTTCATTTTGTTCCACTTTCTCGACAATATTTTCTTCGGAACGTGTCAGATGTTTCTGATTATCTTCTTCCAAACTCGAAGCTTTTTCTTCTCTAATTCCATTGTCCATATGACTCACCTCTTGTCCTACAATGGCCTTATCTTGTGGTCGTGCTGCATGTTGTGCTTCGCGGAAAACTGTCTGTTCATGTCCCGGGCTTTGTCCCTCCAGCAAATGATCAGGTTTCTTACTGCTGTCGTTTATTTCGCCATCCGTACCGCTATGACAACTATAATTTATTTCACCGTTTCTATTAGCATCTTCATTGCGATCGTCATTTTTCGTATCATCTCGAGAACGTTTGTTTTCGTCGAATGATTCTTTTTCGGCCTCCATTTGATTTTTGTCAGTTGCAGTTTGATTGGAAATAGGCTCTTGTGTTTTATTATTAAGGTCTTTAAAACCCGAAGGTCCTATTGTCTTATTCTGTTTGGTTAGCTCTTCTTTTGTATCGTTTTTGGGAAGCGGATCTATAGTGCTTTTCGCTTTTTTCTCAGGCGCATTTTTCTTAAAGTACTTGTATCTGAGCTGGAGGTTTTCTGATAGTGAAATCGTTGCATTCACGACGGCTTGTGGATCGATCTTTCCCGTGAAATCTTTTTTTAATTCTACGTCGTTCAATTGAGTTTTTTCGTATTTATTTACGTTTTCTCTGTTTGGTTGTTTCTTAGCTTCTTGAGTACTTTCTGTACTATTGTTAGTTTCATTACCAACGGTCGCCCTTTTAACGGGAGAGGGAGCTGCGTCTATATGCATTATTTTGTTAGCAGCTTTTTCAGCTAATTTTTCAGCCAGTTCATCAAACAACCTTGATGCAAGTAGTTGACTAATAAAACCATCTATATCATAGTGCCTGGCTTTTGATTTGTGCCTTATCAAGGCAGCTGTCATTTTCATGTTACAAAGATGCACCATAACTGAAAAAAAAAAAAAATTGGTTATCTGCAAAAAGATGACAAAGCTTACTTATTAATGCGCTGTTATAAAGCTTTCTTACAAGTTTTCAATAAAAGTTTCCTATGCTATTTCAGCGGGGTAATTGCGTATCACACTAATAGTAGCAATGGCTTTCATTTTGACAGTTCAACAACATTCATTGCGTTATTTACGATGTTGAGCAAACAAATTTTTCGAACATTATGAATCAATGGATTAGCAATATCCTTCAAAATTATTCAGATTGAGATTGATTTGTGTTACTCAATTAGGGTGTGTAGCTTAGACAAAGAAAAGTATAGACGGCGGGTAGCTCCATTTCATTTCCACAAGAAAGGGATAAAGTATTGAGTTATTATAAGTAACAGAAAAGGATAAAGCTATACTATTTCCGTCTCTCAGTGCGTGCCAGTTTTTTCAAGGCAGCTACTTATGTAGCTCATGTTAGTTAAGTTAGTTTTTGTCTCATGTGTGGCCACGCTACCCGATGCTCTATAGCTTTCTTACTCTAAGGTGTAGGTACCTACCAAACTTCAAAAATCAAATCCGTTTAGCCGTTGAAGCGTGATTAAATCATAAAGTTGGATATTACTAAAGGAGTTCGTTTGAAGAAGAATAACAGATAGTGGAAGATGGTTTAGGTAATACTTACATAAATAATGGAAAATCACATATTTCATTGTAGTTAACTACAAAAACAACTAGGTAAAAACTTTAAGATTTTCTTTATACGACCGTGAGAGCATAAAAAATAATAATAACCATAAAATAACACTTATTTTCAGTGATAAGGCGCACTGCCCAAAAGCAGTTAATACCTAGGTACGCATGAACTGTTTAGAAAACGTTTTCTTGAGACTGCGTGAATCTACTATTTTATAAATGCCAGTCTCCAAGGCTGAGGCAAGGACTAGCGAGCAAGAGGTAGTAAATTCGGTGTTTGTGTCCGCAGTGCTCAAGGAAGGGCGGAAGGGACGGGAGTTAGGTACAGCTATAGCATTTCACAAGCACTTGAGCTTACTTGGGGTGTTAACAGAATTCAAAATTACTAGTAACGTCCTAACTTGTCACCTTCATGAGAAATACACACTTCACATCACTTTCCTTTGAACTATTATACTTATTAATTATAATAGTTCAAAGTTTATTAGGAAACGACCAATTGGAACCGTGCACCTAGCTTCTGACGTTTCATAAGTGCCCATGTAGGTTTATGTGAAATAAAACATTTTGATTTTGATTAGTGCTTTTATCGCTTTCACAGAGCATGTAACACTTAAATCGCTTTGATAAACCTGTGAGCCAATGGTTCACTCAAGTGGTTCAAGCGAGGTACAATTGCAATCTTGTGAAGTGTGCATTGTGAAGAAGTGTGAAAATGAAAAGCATGTGAGCATACACGGCCCGGTTGATAAAATATATTATTGCAATTAACTGGCAACATCGTATTCGAAAACCATGGCGTCCTTAGAGTAAGAAAGCTATAGAGCATCGGGTACACAGAATACATATACTCCTATCGGAGATCGGGTAGCGTGGCCATGTTATTTTCCTCTATGGCGTGGCCACACATGAGACAAAAACTAACTTAACTAACATGAGCTACATAAGTAGCTGCCTTGAAAAAACTGGCACGCACTGAGAGACGGAAATAGTATAGCTTTATCCTTTTCTATTACTTATAATAACTCAATGCTTTATCCCTTTCTTGTGAAAACGAAATGGAGCTACCCGCCGTATATACTTTTATTTGTCTAAGATGGCGTCGATGGCGGTCAGTGGTACCAGAGTGACCTGACGTTTGGCCAGCTTGGCTATTTATTAGAAGGTAGTAAAGGAACTACTAAAATAAAGCGTGTCCGGCGATATTATTTCATCCGAACCATCACTGTCATTAATTATGTTTTCTATAAAATATTTTTAGCCCCTAGGGACTTAAAGTGATTTGAAGTTGGATACTGTTAGTAAAAGTTCCAATCACCAAGGAGATTAGTCACGAACCTTGTATGAACAAGTAACAGGCTCAATGAAAAAGGAAAACGAACGACAGAAAAAAAAATGTGTAAAAATAAAAAAACGCGCGAAAAGCATTCTGCCTTCGTCCGTAATTGTTTACTCAAATTAGGATTTTACTCAGTTTTATAAAATATGAGTACGTATGTCTTCCTCAAGTAATTGTATGTAAATAAATAAACGTACTATTGTTAAGGTTACGCTGACCGCCTAGTGGCGCCCTCATCGGAAAAAAGCGTCCACTATTATCCGTTTTAGTGATTATAATAAAACGGCGCCCTCTTAAGGACCACCAAACGGCTCGCATCGCATCGGATCGAAATTTTACAATCTTTAAACGATATTAAATCGTGTACACAGTATTTAAAGTTTATATTACCAAGCCGCTTGCACAGCAGCTTGACCGCGGGTGTCTTCCGAAATTATGCATTATTATGTCGTAGCCGAAATTATGCTGCGACGCGCAATCGGCTCCGTTCGGCTGTCGTCGTTTCCGACCGAATCCTTTCAGCTGTCGTCCAAATTTTTATTTTCCTTCACCCTAATTGCGTAACACACTATTACTATCAATTTGAATAATTTTGAAGCTTAGTGCTAATCTATTGCTCCATATGTTCGAAAAATGTGTTTGCTCAACAACGTAAATAACGCAATGGGTGTAGTTCAACTGTCAAAATGAAACCTATTGCTACTGATAGTGTGTTACGCAATTACCCTGCTGTTCTGTGTTTAGCGCAGAAACGGATACGTTCGCAAACGACAGTACCTACGGAGCCGTTCGTACACGTCGACATGCTGCCGGACGCGATCGGCTGTAGACGCGTCCGTTCGTATCCTTTCCGATCCGATGCGATGCGAGCCGTTTGGTGGAAATCATCCTTTATTAAGGCTTTAACTGCCAACGCGGTCACCGGTGACCGCGAACAATAGATTTTCTATTGTGTCTGCTGTCTGGCGTTCAACGTGTTAATAAGTTGCACTTACTTATTTTTTCATAGAGTGTGATAAAAAGTAGAGGATCCACCTCGGGAGCAATCAAGAAGCTTATAGATAAAAGTGGAGGCAACACTCTAAATACCGAAGTGAAGACGACTGTGGTCGGACACTCTCTTTCTAAATACACACATAAGAACGAGACAGTGAATGTGTTTTCTTTGTCATATGTATGTGTTTAGAAAGAGAGTGTCCGACCACAGTCGGTTTCACTTAGGTATTTAGAGTGTTGCCTCCACTTTTATCTATAAGCTTCTTGGGAGCAATACTATTTTAAGCACGAGTGACGTACTTTGATTCCGTCACTGCGCTCAGGATTCTACTTTAGAACCCCTCGCTGCGCTCAGGATTCTACTCTAGAATCCGTCGCTCCGCTATGGATTCAAAGAAACACTCTCGCCTTCAAAATAGTTGTTTGCTCCCTTGGCGAATAATCTACTATTAAGTCAATCTACTATGGCGAGACATTTTATGACCTTAATTATTAGAAGACCTTGTTTTAATGCAAATATATATATAATATAATATTATAAATATTCTATTTACTGTTTCCGTTCTTTTCAAATAATTTCCACCTTTTTTGATCAGTTAACCCAAGAAAAAGGCAAATTTTTTCATGAATTTTTATTGCAGTGTACGGCAACACTTGGCGGCTTATTTCAATTTGCTACCCTCTGTCTGTAAGGTCTCATTTTCATTCTATCAAAAGAAAAAGTACTCTGTTGGTCTCATGTTTATTGTTTTGAGAGATAGGATAACATCTCTTCTGATTTTCACAAATATTATTATCAAAAGTAATCCCAGACAACCAAAACCACAAAGATGTCCGTACCAGCATTGAGACAGCCGAAAACAACCCACGTAGAAGTAAAAGTCGCGCCACCTAACTTGACAGAGCCGCAAAATTTTCTTATTGTAACTTTAAAAGGTGGTAAAAAGCTTGTGGTGTCGTCTGATGCTTACCACGGCATGCTAACGGCTGGGGAGCTCTTTAGATGCGTGTTTTGTGAGACGGAGATGGTCCGTGACGTGATTTGTAAGGAGAGACACAAGACTTCTGAAAATCATCGAAAAATGTTAGAAAGCTACCCACATGTTGAGGAATTCAAGGAGAATTTAATCAGAAAGGTTTGTTTAAGTTCTTATTACTCCTAAATCATATAGCCAGGACGAATATTTTGAACGCTGCAAACAAAATAGTGTTGCTAAGGACTGTTTAGCCACTTAGTAATGCATTTTTCGTCAATCTTCTTTATGTTCGCCAGTTATATTTAAGTCTTAGGTAATGAGGGTAAAGTCTATTGCCACTAGCTTAATTTAGGCCCCGGCTGCTACTGAGAAATTCCTGAAGGTCAAGCTGCATATTTACAGACATTTAGAATCTAAATCTCATCTCAGTGACAATTAATGTCAAAAACTTGTCGAAAATGTGGGGATTTTAGAGACACTTTCGACGATTGAGACTGTGAATGTTCTTAACACGTTCCGGGACACTAAACACACATAGACGTGATAACAATAAAACTTCTATTGTGTCTCGTGTTGTGTCCCGGAACGTGTTAAAATTACAATTTAAAAAAACTCAAAACAATTGCAATATTACATTTTTATTTTCAGCTAAACACGGCTGACCACTACTGCACAATCTGCAACGTTGTAGTAATGTCCCATTTCATCCACAAACATATAACCGCAGAGGTTCACACCAAGGAGTTACAGATGGCTAAAGGACGGGCTCTTGCGTATAAACCGTTTAACTGAATTGGATCAAGAATGTCTATGTACTGATATTCAGTGCCTTAGCTTCTTATTAATGTGTACCTATTATTCAAAAATTAATTATTTTTGATAACTTTTAGACCAATATGAACCTTATTAGCAGAGAAATGTATTAAAATAAGAAATGAAGAAATGTTGCATGCTTAATATTGACCCATTAGTAGACAGGTCAGATTTTTTTTGCTCAAATCTCTTCAATAGTTAATCATATGTTCAAAATACAAGCATTCATGATTAATTAATAATCAAATCAAATCAGTTTTAATTTTATGCATCAACAGTAGTACACTTTTTTGAGTTAAGTCAGTATTCCATTAAGCATGCGATGTGTCCTTGCAGCAGGGAATCCTTACAATATAATGAAGCAAGTCTAGGTTCTACTATTATTTATTATCCTACTTAGCACATTGAAGGACACTGAAAGAGACACAATAGAAGTTTTATTGTTATTATGTCGAGGGGTAGTTGTAATTTTTTTTAAATTAATTGTCCTGCAAAGTGTTAATTATATTATAAACGTGGAAGTTTGTGAGGATAGATATGTTTGTTACTCTTTCACACAAAAACTACTGAACGGAGTTTGATGAAATTTGGCACACAGATAGTTTATAACCAGGATTACATCGATGGCTCCTAAGTATAGTCAACTATTATTCTTTATAAGTATAGTTGACCCAGTATACTTAGGAGCCATCGACATATAGGATACTATTTTTTATCCCGATATTCATTTGGGATCGATACTTATGCGGGTGAAACTGTTGGGCACTGCTACTATTTCGTATTTTTTCATTACTTATACATCATAAATATTATTGTTGAAACTAATTAACAAAAATGTCTATTTAACTTTTTAATATTCTAAAACAATTTGAACTGTCAATAACAACTGGAGTAGAAAATATGTAAATTATACAACATTATTTTTAGTATATTTTTATTTAAAGAATCTATCTACAAAATTTCAAAACCGTATCATGAAAAATAACAAAGTTACAAGCTTGTTAAGTTACCTGTTTTTCCATACTAAAAAATGCTCACCCGCGCTCATTGATAATTATTACCTAGGTAAGTAGGTACCGAACCGTTCGGCGCGGAGATTGAGTAACCTATTTATTGTCGCTCGGTGTCCAACTTTTAACCTTTTTAAAATATTTTTTGGACAAAATACGAGTATAACATGGGGTAAAAATTATTGGAATTGATTCAGTTACTTATTCTGAACAAACTATATTCAGGTTTCGCATATACTAAAAATAACGTTGTATAGACGTCTGATTTCAGATCACATGTTACTGGTATCATAATTGTGTTCTTGTGACCTGTCGGTTTCATATAAACAAATATGTTTTGTGAATTTAATCTTTATTCGTTACTAGAATTGTCAAACTGACAGGTGTCAGGAATGCATTCTCTCGACGGCTGGACTGTAAATGATGTTAAAATGTAATGAAAGTGATCCTGATTTGTCAAAAAGTAATATAATTTGTTAATCTATAAAATCATTTTGTTTTATTTGTACTCTTGCTCTTGTCTTGTCTGTGTGGTGCCGGACTTAAAGAATAGCACCACCCCATCCTTCCCGTGGGTGTCGACTAAGGCGCGTACCGGAGAATGGGCAGCAGCATTCTCTATGCATTCCACCACCATACCATACCCCAACCCAACCCAACCCGCCTGCCAAGTCTGGCGATTATGGCAAACCCCCCCCTTTTGGGGGAGGCCTATGTCCAGCAGTGGGCGTCTTTCGGCTGAAATGATGATGAATGATGTACTCTTGCTTATGTACCACCTATCTAGCACAAAAGTTGTGATTGATTGATTGGATGTGATTATTATTTCTATTAAAAATAAAAAAGCCAGTGTTGTCCCACAGCAAGGCAAAGGCTTCTCTTACCTTTTTCCACTCAACACAATCCCGCGCCAATCTGGACCATACAACTAGTTTGTCCCGCCATCTGCTCCTAGGAACATCTATAAGCCGGCTAAGTATATTTTATTGCTGAACAGGCCTGCTCTTGACCTTGATAACACCTGATGTAAAGCAACAAAATGAGGTCTATAATGGGAGAAGCATGCGCAGAAGATGTCTGTTCTCTCTTGCTTTGAAGAGCATAAATCAGGAGATTCAGTGTCAGACTGATATGAGATAGATATTTTGCAGTCAGTTGTAACATTCGATTGTTTTTTACCAAGGTCACAGACTGAATTGATGATAGATTGACAGTCTTATGGTCTGATAACTGATAAGGTGTATATTGCGAGAAAGTAGTGTAATAAACTACAGCACTGAACATTACAAAAGATGGCGTAACAAAATAAAAATACAGATTTCTAAACACATATTTATTATAACCTTTTTCGTTTCTTATTCTTAGACCGTTTCTTCGTGTTTTTCTTGCCGACTTTGTTGATTTTAGCGATCTTTCTCTTGTGCAGCCACACAGGGTACTGTCCGTTTTGATCCTTGAGCGTTTTGGTACTAAAAACTCTTTTCTTACCGTCGTCATCAACTTCAACTTTTTCGTCGTCGGAACTCATTTCAATGTCCTCCACAGCTTTCTCAGCTTCAGCTTTCTCTGCTTCTTTCTGTGCCATTTTCTTGTTCTTTTTATCTGCCTTCTTGCTAATAGCTGCAGCATCTAAGAATATTACTTGGTCAGATTCCATAACCTCATCCGTGGTGATTTCTGATGGTTTGTCCTCTTCTTTTACGCCCAACATCTTCTTCAAACGTGCCAATTCTTTGACGGCGTAACGTTCGCGCTTTACCGCCCTGCATTTTCGCTTCCAACGGCTTCTGAGTGATTTTGCCATCGTTTTTTAATAAACAAAAATATTTTTGCGCGACGTGCTTTTTGACGGAAAGCACATGAAAGAACGAAATGTCAAAATAGGATAGTGTTGTCCGTACTTTTTCATAAAGTGCACTTAGTGCACAGACTACATACCGATATTAAGTGTATGTATGTACTATATCGAGAAAATATTTTGTGGATTTTTCTTTTTTTGAAGCCGACCCCAAACAAAAGGTTAGGCTAGGCAGATGATGATGATTTTGAGGATTTTTCTTATAAATTAAGTGTATTGGCAACTTTTATCCAAATAATTTATGTGGTGTATTACCAAAACAATCAGACAAATTCGTTACAAAAACTAAATGGAAAACAGTCCATTTTTAGGGTTCCGTACCCAAAGGGTAAAAACGGAACCCTATTACTAAGACTTCGGTGTCTGTCCGTCTGTCTGTCACCAGGCTGTATCTCAATAACCGCGATAGCTAGACAGTTCAAATATTCACAAATTATGTATTTCTGTTGCCGCTATAACAACAAATACTAAAAACAAAATAAATTAAATATTTAAGGGGGGCTCCCATACAACAAACGCGATTTTTTTGCCCTTTTTTGTTCGATATCAAAAATGGCAACAGGTAGGCACTTGAAATATTCACAAAATACTCAGTTGTATTTTAACTTTAATAATAAATAATAAAATTAAAATAAAATAAATATTTAAGGGGGGCTCCCATACAACAAACATGTTTTTTTCGGCGTTTTTGCCTTGTGGTACGGAACCCTTCGTGTGCGAGTCCGACTCGCACTTGGCCAGTTTTTTATATTTTCAAACTCAAAAGGGTCCCGTCTGCTTTCAAGTTTCCAACCAATACGAAAAATAGAAAAAAAAATCAATGTTCTGATTGGCAAAATGACTTAGTTGTAACACGAAATTCCACCTTAAAACAACCTTAATAGAGCACGAAACACCGTTTATTTCCCAAAGTTGATGCATTGATTCTGTTATTAGTTATAACGCAGTGAATTTTGCAATCGACTAAACGCCTAAATCAATAACTCTTCTACTAAAAACTAAAACACCTCTATGTGTTTTCTTCAGTCAACACCCGAGTTTTCGATTTTGTGATTATTGTGATTTCTCAAATAATATTTTTGGAATTGCTCCAAATTATAAAATACCGTGTGTTTGTGTGTTTACTGCGGTTCATATACTCTTTTATTCTTGTTTTCCTTTGTCTGATGGCGCTTGTGTTGTGTTCATTATTTCCGATGTGAGGGTCTTTAGTGGCCAGTGATTATTTTTTCAAACCAGTTATTTTAGTGAAAATGGATTCATTAATTCCTGAAAATAGTCCGAAACAGGATCTGGATGACAGCGGATGCGTTCAGGATGGTAAGTTTTACGTCCGACGTAATATCTTTAAGTGTGTACCTTTTGTTGAATAATTATTGCGTTTTTAGTGATTAATAATTGTAAAAATAGCATTTGGTTTTGTAACATTCTTGTTTTTGACATAAATAGCACAAAGGATTTCGTCTCAGGGTCATTTTGACCCACTGAAGGATCATTGGGTCATCTCAGGGTATGGTCACAAAACAACAATTAAAGTCCTAATCATTATAAAAGTCAATGCATTCTTGCTTTTACAAAAACATCCACTTCTAAATATTGTGGAGGTCATGTAGTCGTTGTTGTGAAATACTGGTATTCCGCTGCATCCGGTTAGACTGGAAGCCAACCTCAACATAGTTGGGAAAATACTAGCCAGATGGGTCAGTGGGTCATCTTAGGGGCAGAGATAATGTCAAAATATAAACCACTTACAGAGTTCTAAAGGCTGTTTAGTAATAGATCATCTCTTTGTTTAAAATCTTGGTTTTGGAAGTACTACTGAGTACTGATTTCTGCTCCCAGTTCCTGGTGTAATTACGAGAATATTTATTTATTTCTAGCTGCACCCTGCATTTCCACCTGCATAAGTCTCGATCCGGTGGGAATATTGGGATATAAAGTATCCTAATCCAGGTCATGGTCCTTTTCATACAAATTGTTCAGCCGATTTAGAGTGAAAGCGTAAACAAAAAATACATACCAATAAACAAATGTACCAGAAATAAAATCTTTTCTATAGATTGATTTAATATTCAAAGCATACAAATATAGAGGCAGATTTAATCCCATGGTCATTTCCTACCAGTCAACCTTTAGGTGATGCAGAGACAAACGTTGGTAGCTGCAATAATGAAATATTTGGAATAAATGTCATAATTACATATACATTGTATGAGACATTTCTGCTTTGTCTCTGGAATGGCAATATATCTGTCATGCTTCAATGTTTTATAGGAAGACTATTTATTAAAAATGAAAACTAATGTGTTGATAAAGGGCGAGGAATTGAATCCTGAAGACAACACAGTATTCTTGGGCATAACTTTGGATGCTAAGCTTCAGTGGGGTCCACATATAGATAAATTGTCAAAAAAGCTAAGTTCCGCAGCATACGCTGTTAGAAAAATTCGTAATTTAACAGATATAGAGACTGCCCGTTTAGTGTACTTTAGCTATTTTCATAGTGTAATGTCGTACGGTATTCTACTGTGGGGAAATGCCGCCGATATTCAGACTATCTTTGTTTTGCAGAAGCGAGCTGTTCGCTCAATTTATAAATTAAGTCCGAGACACTCTCTTAGAGACAAATTGAAAGAGATTAATGTAATGACTGTGCTTTCTCAGTATATTTATGAAAATCTTTTATATGCCCATAAAAACATAAAATTGTTTAAAAAATACAGTGATATCCATAATATAAATACTAGAAACAAACACAATTTTGTTGTACCTACAACAAGGCTCAAAAAAATAGGTGGCTCGTTCAGATGCCAATGTATACACTTTTATAATAAGCTACCAAGCCACATTCAAGATCTAAGCCTCAATAAATTCAAATCATTCATTAAACGTTAGTTGTGCCAGAAAGCCTTTTATACCGTTAAAGATTATATTGAGGACAAAAAGGCTTGGGATTGAGCTGCTTCAAATTTCTGCATTTTGAATGACTTTTTTATATACACATTGACATTAATGATTTTTTTATAAACAATGACATTTGCTTACTTTGTAAAGTATTATATATTTTTTCTTTTTTTTTATCATTGTGATTTGTGAATGTGAAGACGATGTGGGTCATTTTATTAATTTTTTATGTTTTATTTTTCTCTCTGTTCTATTACTTGTTTTTTTTTCTCTCTCTTTTTCATGGTCTGGCAGTTTGAGTAATTTATGTGGCCTACCCAAATGTCCTTTCTTTGGTATTGTTCGTCGAATCGTTGAGCTCCTTAAGTCTTGAGTTGAGCTGCACGATTTCTGACAAATGCGTGCACTGACTGGACAGGTCCTCTCAATCTGTGTGGTTCTTTCCTCAAAAGACCATCTCAGACATCGATCTACATGGTCTTCATATAACCTGACCAAGATTATGTCTGGACTTTAAAAGAGACTGTGACCTCTGAGTTTGTTTCGGCCTTTCTTCTCAGAGTAGTCAGATAGGAAACGCCGACCTCATCTAGTTTAAAAAAAACATGATTGACGTGTAAAAGTGTTTGTACAAACCTACTTACAAAAATAAAATCATTTATCATTTATTAAATATAACGGCTAGCGCAAAAGTATTGTCATAATGTGAATGTGCCTTAATTTTTGCAAATGGTGCCAAATGTCACTGTGCTTTTACATTTGGGTCATTCCATAAAAATAGGGTGATTTATGAACTTAATTTGTCTTAGTAATAATTAAATCCTAATTAGATCTTCAAGTGGTATTTTCGGTAGATAATTAAATCTATGTACCGTCTGTAAAAGGGCCAGTCACTTAACTTAGTATTTTACGAGAAATGTAAGATTTTACAAATTTTGGCGTCTAGGGACTGATGAGTATGCCTAGGGACTGACGAAGAAGCTAACTACAGTACAATTTATAATTACTGTAGGGAATCAAACATACATAAAGTTTCTCGTTTATTTGTTGTTACTTAATGTTATGGTAATCATAATTATTTGAAATATTATAAGATTTTAAAAGGTTTAAATGCATGAATTCTGATTTTAATACGGAAAAAATATATTATATTGAGCTTAACTTGTAGACTTAAGGAAAAATAGTAAAAAAAATCATTGATGTATTTATTTATTTCAAAAAACTACATTGTGCCTTTTCGGCACCACATGCATTTTATTAAATACATAAATAATAATAATATTTATGCTACTTCCTATGCAACTCATTGAAACAATCTTTTGATTTCTAATGCACTTTACATTTACTGCACATTGTGACTGTTTTTAAGTTACAAGATGGAAACATGCATCCCATCTTTTCAGGGGTTCTGATTTGCTCATGCCCCACTCTATCAAGTATCTCTCTCTTGGAGGTAAAACTTGGCAAGGCTTTCCTTTCCGCATTTTTGGTGGTAGTCCCTCTAAAATTGCACTGGCACTTGGGCGATATGTGGAGTATTTGCACAATGATGCCGCTAGGACACCGAAGCTATCTCTACGTCATCGATATTTGTAACGTACTCCTCATATGCTCCTCTCGGCACTGAGCTCATCATTACCTCCTTTTTTGATGGTAATTTACAGGATTTCCCTAGACGATTTGTTCAGCTAATAAAACAGGATAACTTTTAATTTTCATTAATCGAGCCTTTGCAGCAATTTACTTCTTTAAGGACATTGTTTTTTTCTTTGGACAATTTTGGCTTCTTTTTAGGCGGCGGCATGATTTCCCTAGACGATTTGTTCAGCTAATAAAACAGGGTAACTTTTAATTTTCATTAATCGAACCTTTGCAGCAATTTACTTCTTTAAGGCCATTGTTTTCTTCTTTGGACAATTTTGGCTTCTTTTTAGGCGGCGGCATGATTTACCTAGACGATTTGTTCAGCTAATAAAACAGGGTAACTTTTAATTTTCATTAATCGAACCTTTGCAGCAATTTACTTCTTTAAGGCCATTGTTTTCTTCTTTGGACAATTTCGGCTTCTTTTTAGGCGGCGGCATGATTTCCCTAGACGATTTGTTCAGCTAATAAAACAAGGTAACTTTTAATTTTCATTAATCGAGCCTTTGCAGCAATTTACTTCTTTAAGGCCATTGTTTTTTTCTTTGGACAATTTTGGCTTCTTTTTAGGCGGCGGCATGATTTCCCTAGACGATTTGTTCAGCTAATAAAACAGGGTAACTTTTAATTTTCATTAATCGAACCTTTGCAGCAATTTACTTCTTTAAGGCCATTGTTTTCTTCTTTGGACTATTTTGGCTTCTTTTTAGGCGGCGGCATGATTTCCCTAGACGATTTGTTCAGCTAATAAAACAAGGTAACTTTTAATTTTCATTAATCGAGCCTTTACAGCAATTGACTTCTTTAAGGCCATTGTTTTCTTCTTTGGACAATTCTGGCTTCTTTTTAGGCGGCGACATGTCTAAAATACAAAATTTATAATCAATTAAACACACAGTGCTCTAACAAACAAACGTAGTTTGACATTTACTTACGTTAGAAGTGCCAGTTCATCAGTCCCTGACCTCTCCGTCAGTCCCTAGTCACATTCATAGCGAGGGACTGACGCACTAGGGACTGACGATTTGAGTAAAAATTGAAGAATACGCCTGCCTAATGATAAATAGCTCTATATCTATTATTTTCTATCGAAACGGACTTACAAAACGAATTGTGATTATTAAAAATTAACCTAATAAATAATATTATATTTATAATATTACTTACCTAGGGCCTGACGCAGCGACTGGAAAAACACGTGCACACACTAGACTTGCCGCGTAAACAATGTGACAAAAAATGGCTGGCATCCCTATTTTTATTTGCTGCCAACTTCATTGTACAAATAATAAATAAAACTTGTCATTGATTCGGTGGCTCACTCATTTAGCGGGAAATTTCAAATTTCGTTAGCGGCTAGGGCCTGATGCTGAAAGTTGTGGACAATACATTGACTTTGGATTTTTTACATAATTTTATAAAAAAAGTTACAAATCAAATGTTAATAATAGATGAATTATTTTATGTTTGTTAGTCTTAATAATGTTTAAAAGTTATTAACATAATGATTTTCGAAATTTATGGCCTCAAATACTAAAATTTGGTGCATGGACACGGTTAGGGACTGACGATTGTAACATGTAAGGAAGGATTTTAGATATTGATTTAAACTTTTTTTAAATTTATGCATGTTAATACAAATAAACACTTTTATTCAGCTATATTAGCATTATTGATAATAAAATTGATTTAACTATATGGGTGAAAAGTTGTAAAGACATAGAGTTGCCCAACATTTATGGAATCACCCATTTATGTTGTAGACATATAGAGAATTAGTTGTCAACAAGCATTCAAGTGCCTGACGCCTAAAACATTTGTCAAGTTGTACAAGACTTACATAAGACCACTCTTAGAGTATGCAAATGTCATCTGGGACCCTTATTTTAAAAAAGACATCATTCTACTTGATAATGTACAAAGAAGGGCAACCAAGATGGTTCGCGCCATGCGTAATCTACCTTACGAACAACGCCTCAAAGACGGCCTTATCACACTGGAACAGTGCAGACAAAGGGGTAGGCTCATTGAGACGTACATAACACTACGAACTGCCCAGGCTTCAAGATCTTTACACACATTTGCGTGGGCATTTCCTAAAGCTACGGGAATATTCATAAAAAAAAGCCCTTGAAGCAATTCTTGTCTAACCGAGTTGTAGCAGCATGGAATAGGCTCCCGGAAAATGTTGTGACGGCTCCCACACTGAACTGCTTCAAGAATCGACTGGACATATTAAATATCTCCAAGCTATACGATACACACGCATCAGCTAATTAGCTGCCAGTGTGTCTAAACAAATAATAATATTAATAAGTCATGGAGCGATACACACCTCACGAATGTGGAATTATTGTTGCTGCTTATTTGACAAATTTTCAAACTGTTGTTTTAACGCAGCGTGAATTTCGTCGTTGTGTTCCATGTGCTCGAACATTAAGCGTTTGGCCGTGCGCCTCATGCAAACTGGGTCCACTACAGATCTAGCAAGAAGTGGCTAATTTGGAGCTGGACACATTTTGCGAGCAACAATTCAAAATGCACCTCACGAATGTGGAATTTTTGTTACTGCTTATTTGACAAATTTTCAATCTGTTGTTTTAACGCAGCGTGAATTTCGTCGTCGTGTACCATGTGCTCGAACATTAAGCGTTTGGCCGTGCGCCTCATGCAAACTGGGTCCACTCTGTAGTGGACCCAGTTTGCATGAGATCTGTATCTAGCAAGAAATGGCTAATTTGGAGCTGGACACGTTTTGCGAGCAACAATTCAAAATGCCGTAAAATGAGCACAATTGTGCAACTCGAGAGTTGGCCATTTGAGCTATATAATTTTTACCAATGTCATCAATTATACACTTTCAAATAAACTTTTCATGAACACAGAATTCAATTTTTTTCATTTCTATTAAAAAGGGCAGCCAATTAAAATTATGACATTACTTTTGTACCACCCTGTATAAACAAATGGATCAGTTAACATAGTTGTGGATAAACTAAAACAATTTCTGTTATCTAAATGCTATTATAGTATCAATGAATATCAAAATGACATAGGAGAATGGTGAGACCCTACCCAGACAAAGTTAATTGTAGCATTATGAACTATGTTGATCTTTATTGCCCTCATGGAGTAGTTCAATTAATCCTAAGACAGCATGTCTGAATTTACTTGGAGAAAAAAGTTATGTGAGGAAATTAAATTGATTTAGGGCTGATTTTTCCATCGCCAGGTAACTTTTATTCGGGGAATAAATTTGACGTTTGACAGTTTTTGTATGAAGTAACTGTCAAAATTTCAAAATTATTCCTCGAATAAAGTTATCAGACGATTGAAAAATCAGCCTTTAGTCAAAGAAAATATTTAACTTGTCCTTTCAAAACTTATTGACCTGCTAATGATAGACACTTTTTGGAATTAATGAACCTTGATTAACTTTTTGCTCTTCTAATGATGCACTGTTTTAAATAATTGAGCCTCTTTTTAACTTTTTGTTATACAGGGTTATAACAAATCCCTTAGCTATTTCAACAGAACGTGTACTAAATTAATAATATGATTTGCTAATTTTATTTTGATTTATGTTTTATCAACAAATAAGCAATTATTACGTTTTAAAGTGGTCCAACAAAATAGCCAAATTTATCGTCAACGCTGCAGGTACGTGAAGCGGTCACTGACCGAATAGCCGGCGATCATAAACGTATGCCGCTAAACATGCAATTTTCTAACGTACGTGATTGTCTTAAGGTACAATATTGAATTCATACTTTTATGGGATGAGGACCGTATTTTTAAAGAAATGGCAACCAACTTATGTTTACAATTTTGAAGATTAATCAATAAAAAATTAGGTACAAAACTTACTGTCAATCATACTGTAACAATTGGTCAAAGTGAAATCCATTTCTCTCCAAACAAAGCCTTGCACGTTTAATTACATTTCTCCGGAGTCTATCGAGCACTGCACTATTAGTTTTAACAATGTCAAATGCACTAATAAATTTTTAGTCTTAGGTCCTCTAAACTTTGCAACTCATTATGATAAACAAGACGTTTAATTTCACCCCACAAAAAAAAATCACATGGCGTAAGGTCCGGCGACCTAGGAGGCCAAGCCACGGGTCCACCGCGGCCTATCCATCGTTCTCCGTACTCACTATTCAGGTATTCTCGAACATCGCGGGCGTAATGCGGGGGAGCCCCGTCTTGTTGATAATAATAATAAAAATCGCGTAGGTACGCGATCGGTACGTTTTCTAAAAATTCTGTTATTACACCCCGCAACATATCGAGATAGGAGTACCTCCAGTGAGATGGCCTTCAATAAAATATGGTCCGAGAATCGTGTTGCCAATAATGCCTGCCCACACATTGACGCTGAATCGCACTTGATGGTAATCTTCACGAATTACATGAGGGTTTCGGAATGACCACCAGTGCTCGTTGCGGCGATTGTAGAGTCCGATCCGAGTGAAAAGTGCTTCGTCAGTCCACAAAATGTTGACGTTTTGATTTTGAACTAACCACTCACAGAAAACTCGTCGCGGTAGCGCATCGGCATCATTCAGCTGTTGAACTCTCTGGTAGTGGTACGGATGTAGACCAGCCTTCTTCAGAATTTTCCATGCTGTTGGCTGGCTTAAATTAAAAACACGTGCGGCGTCGTTGGTACTTGCCCTCGGATTTCGCTCGAAGTAGGTAATCTAAAACTTCGTCTTCAAGTCCGATTGTAATTTTATTTGGTCGACCAGAACCGGACGCGTGTGTAGGCACTGTGAATTAACCATAATCAAGGAGCCGTTGATTCGCCGCTAAAATCGTGTTACGATGAGAAATCGTTGGGTTGGAAAGTCCTTGAGCAAGTCGGGGGATGGATTCCGTCTCGTAGAGCCTTCGAGCTTGGTAAAGACTTTCGACACTTTCTATGTACACTCTCACCATTTCATAATACTCCCGGTTACTGTACATTTTGTTATCACTTCAGCCGACTAATAGCGACGCAGGTAGCGCGTTTGCGTCACGGGTTGATAACGAGTCGGCGACCGGCGGGCAACTGTTCGATGTTGCGGGCGGCGGCATACAGTAGCCGCGTGCGCCGCCCCCTCCCCCTCCTCCGCGCACCTTGCGCCTTGTGTATTTCCCGCTCGCTGCCTACTCGTGTGTGCTTAATGTAACCTAAGGTCATTCACATTGCTATTTTATCCTACTTTTTATGAATTTTTAGGACATTCTAAAGAAGAAAAAAAAAATTTTTTTTTTTCACTTTTGTGTTCTGTTATCGATTCTGGTTTAGAGAAAAAAAATATAGCTAAGGGTTTCATAATAACCCTGTATTTGAGGTTCATAAAAGAAGGCATGTATGTAATCAAACTTTTAATAATTCTCATTTAGCGCTGCTAAAAATATTATTGAACACTCTAATATAATGATTGTGTCTCTTTTTGTGACCCTCAAGTAACTCCTATTTTGGGATCCTAAAAATACTGAATAGCACCGTAACTGCGATGAACTTGGATGCAGTGCTCGCTCGGCTTGCGCGGTTGGTCACAGTTCCAACCTCAATTAACCCGTTTGGTCGGGGTACAAACTCAAACCTTTATTTCAATTAAACCAATCACACCAAAACATACTAAAACCAAGTGATATGATTGCCATTACAACCACTAATAAAGAGGTGCAAAATTTGAATTGTCTGTATATAATGTCAAATAATAAAAAGATTATGTCAAAGAAGTATGTAAAACGATCACGAACCGATCCAGCCTGTCCCGTGCTGCCGTCCAGCGATCCCCGATGTCCATGTAGTCGCTTAGTTTATTAGTTTTATGCCCTGTTTGAGGGCGTTCATTTATTAAGGCACCCACAGGATAACCCGGTTAAGCAGCCGACAACCTTCTAGATTGACCTGCCAGATAACATACTCAAAAACAAAAACCGGCCAAGTGCGAGTCGGACTCGCACACGAAGGGTTCCGTACCACAAAGCGTAAAACGCCGAAAAAAACCTTCCTTCCGTTTCTTTTATACCCCTTTAAATTTAAACTTTATTTTATTTTTATTATATGTTGGTATAGCGGCAACAGAAATACATCATCTGTGAAATTTTCAACCGTCTAGCTATCACGGTTCATGAGACAGACAGACAGACGGACAGTGGAGTCTTAGTTTGGTTACCCTTTGGATACGGAATCCTAAAAATTAAGCTATTACGGATGGATGCAGTCTTAATTGTACACCATGCTAACGTAAATTTCCTTCCGCAGCATCGGCGAGTGAGAATGGCAGCAGGGGTTATGCACAGCTGCTGGACCTGTCCGATGACGTGCTGCTGTACATACTGCAGTACTTGACTCCGAGGGATTTGAAGGCGTTGGGCCAGTAAGTATACAGCTATAATGTTACGAGCTTCGGGTTCGTGACAATAATAACTGCCGATTTAATATCCATAAAAATTACACTTTAATCAACAACACTAATAACAACTCAAACACACTAATTATAAAACACAATTGCACTACTGATCGCTCTAAGTCGCACTTGAAGATCGCTTCGATGTGTTCGCTTGTATCGCTTTATTCAAACTGTGTCCCGGTCTAGGCACATCCCGGCCTTATATGTATAGTGCTGCAGATAGTTCTAGAACCTTCGACTGTAGAAACATCTAGAATGTTCGAGTACTTACCGGCCCCGACTGACCAGATGTCGATAGTTCTAGAAAGTTCGAATCGAAATTTCTAGAAGGATCTTGGCTCTACTAGTTCTGCTTTTCGATACTAGATGGCGCTAGTGGTAACTAATGTCACCATGTACCAGGTATTAACTGTGGCGCGCAACAGTATGATCGACTTACGGAAACCTTAACATACTTTAGGCCCCCGCAGACCGGCGCGACGCAACTCTAGTAGGACAATTTCTATGAAAATTTCATGAGCCTTTGAGGCGACTATATGACCTTAAAGCGCGGTCTTTGTCGGACTGCATAGAAAAGAAAGAGAAGCGCGATGACAACGCTAGTAATTTATTGCAAAATATGAAGCTATTATCGATTTACAAAAAATCAATTGTTTGGACTAAAAAATTAAAACACTAGTACTTTAGTATGTTGCTTGTAGAATAATCTGACAAAAAAAAGTTAATTAAAAAAATCAAAAAACCCGACTGCGGTAAAAAACTTAAGTTAAAAGAAACTGAAAAGCTAAAAACAAGCCCATTTTAAATTAAATAAAAGTTGGAAGCAGGCGGGACACATTTGAATTTGAAAATACAGTAAAAATGGTGTGGGTCCCGCCTGCTTCCAACTTTTATTTAATTTAAAATGGGCTTGTTTTTAGCTTTTCAGTTTCTTTTAACTTAAGTTTTTTACCGCAGTCGGGTTTTTTGATTTTTTTAATTAACTTTTTTATTTCCAGCTTTTTAGTTTACAAATTTGAAAGAATTCGCAGACGATTTAGTTCTTGGTAGATGATTTTTGCGATTTGTCACTTCGAATTGCTTTTAAGTATATATGTTGTATATATTTTTGTAATCACCTCTTAAAACCCTTTATTTTGATACCCCACTCGATAGGTTTTGAAAAAAAAAATTAAAAAAATAAATTTAATATGGCGTCCAGTAGTCGCCATATTGAATTTTCACTAACGTCATGTCTTTAGTGACACTCGCCGGACTAAGAGGAATCGATTAACGTGTGAATCATAAAAATCGGCCCAGGCGTTTGGTCTGTATAGTGCTTCAAAGGAACATATAAACATACATACATACATACATACATACATACATACATACATAGGCTGATGAACACATTACCACTCCTTTGCGTCGCGCAGTCGGGTAAAAATCTGAATGATTGTATGTAGTATTGATTGTATGTAGTGTTAGTATGGTTTTTATTGTAAAAAGAAAGTTTTTAAGGGAATCTTCATGATTTTTTTCTATAGTATTGTTACGAGCTTCGGGTTCGTGACAATAAAAACTGCCGATTTAATAACCAAAAAAATGACACTTTAATAATCAACACTAATTACAACTCAAACACACTAATTACAAAACACAATTGCACTACTGATCGCCTTAAGTCGCACTTGAATATCGCTTCGATGCTTTCACTTCGATCGCTTTATCCAAACTGTGTCGGTCGTGGCGCGTCTCGGCCTTATATAGCGCCAAAGAGAGTTCTAGAACCTTCCATTGTAGAAACATCTAGAATGATCGAGAACATACAGGCCCCGATCGACCAGATGTCGAAAGTTCGGGAATGTTCTAGAAAGTTCCCGCATCGAAATTTCTAGAAGGGTCTTCACTACTAGTTCCGCTACTCGATACTAGATGGCGCTAGTGGTAACTACTGTTACCATGTACCAGGCATTAATTGTGGCGCGCAACAGTATTAAATTAGGATTAAATTATGGTTTCAACACACTATCTACCTAGCTTATATCCTGAAGAATATCATTATGGATCAGGTTTTTCCAAAAAACCTATATCAGGCACCAGTCTCTCACAAAGGTGGAATACAGCTGAGACATTTTTTTGTACCATTAACTTTTAAGTCAGCTTTGTGACGAGAGAATAAATGATAAATAATAATAATATATATTTTTCTGATTTTGTTTACCATAGTCGATCATGTGCTTTTATTGTTTCTAAAACTTGTGTTTTTTAGTGTTTAGGTCCTGTAAGCTCACTTGCACCACAAATCACTAAATAGATTTTAAACTGCCGCGTTGCCCTAGTGGTTGCAAGCTCTACTGCTGAGCAAGAGGTCCTAGGTTCGATTCCTAGGTCAGGCTAGGTACTATTGGATTTTTCCATCTGGAATTTTTCAGTAGCAGCCTGGAGTGGCTTTGTGCCCGGTTTATGGCAATTAGGCTTGCCCCCCATGTTCTATGTTATGGGTTTGGTTTCCGCACTTAGTCCTTCAGTGGACCATTGTGCGTGGGCCATGGCGGCCGTCGGTTGTTATTCCAACCAGCCCACCTCCCTCCAGAAGCTGATTAAGTCTCCTGGTCTGTTGAGAACATCTGTTTACGATCTGGGTGTCCCGAGGGTTTCTGACCTTATCTCGGTGACGCCTGTGCACTCAAAGAGCACATGCGCAATGGTTTCATCAGCCTTCATGCAAGCCCTGCACAGGGGACTATCTGTTATGTCTAATGTGTAAAAGGGTTTATTTAGCGAGCAGCGTCCTGTGATGGTCCCCGTCACCAGGCCTTTCCTATCCAGTCGTAATAAGCACCTGGTTAGCCTGCCATCCAATGACGGCTTGGCTTCTTTGGACTGCCTGCAGCCTGGTGACCACGTCCACCAGCTTTCTGCTTGTGTGTGGGTGTGCTCCTGTAGCCACTTGCGTAGTTGGTTGAAGGGGATGGGCAAGATAGATTCCAGTCCACAAACTGACATACTGGAAGCCCTTCTGGCCAGCTCGTCAGATGCGTCGTTGAGGCTCGCTACCTATTAAATGGGTCTTCTTAAACATATGTAACTGGCGAAATGTTCAATACACCTCTGTCAACTTCTTCGGGGATATGAACTGTATAATAGAATACAGGTGCCGTATGCCATCATGATTTCAGTGTAAGAGAGAGACGGAGCTATACATGACCGATAGCACCATCCCCTTTTGGCACTGGAATCATGATGACATTAATACTTCGTAATATGGCCCCAGGTTAAAATTTAAAACATGCGACAAATCGAAATGGGAGATTGTACTCATCATTATGAAATCGCGGAAACAAAATCAGCTGTTCCCTAGATTTATGTTCGCATAACTCGTCAAAATGTAGGGAACAGCAGATTTTTTCGCGATTGCAGCTTTGGCCCCTTAGTAAAAGTTGTTCATAATGATGAGTACAATCTCCCATTTCGGTTTGTCGCATGTTTTTAATTTCAACCTGTAGAATCATGGAGGATAGAGGTAAAAAGAACTGTGTGAAAGTTGAAAAAGTGTCCAGCTATAAGCAGTAAATAACAGTTCAAAAACCCTCCACAGTGGCGCTAGCGTAGGCAAAGGGTATGGTATGAATGTAGCAGTTGTTGACGGATTGAAGTATGCCGAGTTAGAAAATTTAATATTTTTAGTGACTAGAGCAGTTAGTGACAGCCCAGTATACCAAACCTCAACTATTTACGTAGTCCAAAATAATTTTGTAAACATAACCTAAAATTACTGCTGTGAGAAATTTACCCTTTTGCTACTGTAGCCACGTGTAGCGCCACCCGAATTTAACGCAGTTTGAAGGACACTTTTTCACAATGGAGACAGTTCTCCTTACTTCTATTCTCCCTGAATAGAATATATTTAATTGCATTTTGTAGGCTAGATATAATATACCCCTGCCTATCTTTTCGGGGCTTAAAGGTGTACAGACGCCAGCACATTAACCTACAACAATCTGTCAAATTTCTTTAATAGATTTTCAACTTTATCGCTGAAGCTTAAGAGCGTTTACGCCGTACGGCATTTCATACAAACATTCAAGCCCTTATTTTTCGAAATGAATGAACCGATTTTAATGAATCTTCATACGCATAAGCAGGATACAAAGGTCTAAAAAGTTAGTAGAAAACATTCCAAAATGTCTTATTTAAAAAAAGATAACTGGAAATCTCTGTTTCTATGGAAAATGAGGGATTTTCTTTTTCTTTTTTTTAACGCTTCCCTAGTCGCTGGATAGATGGCGCTGAACTTGGTAAGTTACTGCAAGGAACGGAAGTCACATAATTTTTTTATTAATTCACTTGGATGTAATTTTGAGATCGTAAAACGAAAGCAAACGAAACTGTCACTCAACGAGCGTATATGACGTGCCGCAATGTTTTTTTTTCCAAGCGTTTTGACTTTGGCATCTAGTAACATAGTCAGTTCAACGCCATCTTCAGGGTTCTTGGGAACTATTTTTTTTTTTAAATACTGAAAAGAAAAACCTCTCATTTAAAATCGGTCTAATTTGGCTGTAACACTATTTTTCGAAAATATACTCTACTAACTTTTTAGACCTTTGTATCCTGCTTATGCGTATGAAGTTTCATTAAAATCGGTTCATTCATTTCGAAAAATAAGGGCTTGAAAGTTTGTATGAAATGCCGTACAGCGTAAACGCTCTTAATAATAATAATAATAATAATAAATTCTTTATTTCGGACAACATACGATCCACTGTGTTAGTAATTCCCTTATAATTAATGTTAGTTACATATTACAACTAGATCGATTCTAGATTGTTTTTGTTAGGTTCAAAGTTGAATGGGAAAATTTGACAGTTTCGGGTAGCTTGATGTGCTGGCGTCTGTACATTATGTTATGGAGTATCTATCTTCCCGTTCCATAAAAACTCTTACGCTTTGGAATGGGCAACCTTCATCTTTCTGACTGACCAACCCCTTGACAATTCTAAAGTGCCTGTATTAATAATAATAATGATTTATTTCAGACTAGGTTGTCCATAGAGTGTTAGTAATATACTGAAACTTAAGACCTATGTTAGTAATACACACATACAAACTATAATATTTATCCTACATGTAGGCGAAACCAGTGCCTCCATATAGGACTCTCAATATGTTCAGCAGTATTGGTTTAATTGAAATAAAATGCTGAGTTTTATGACCTATTTCCAGCACCTGCGCTCGTCTTGGGACCCTAATATGCGACCGCACTCTCTGGACAAGGGTAGACCACAGAACATCGCCTGTTGGTCAGCAGAGGCTGCGCTGGCTTCTAACGCATTGCCTATGTCCGGCCACCACCGAACTGAAGATAGCGGGATACGCTAATAAGTTTAGCAGGTGAGGTATTTTTTTTGGGTCAAATAAATGATTAAGTAGTCAAAAACATGATTTGTCAAAAAAAAAAACTTGGTACTCGTAAATATGAGATTTGCATAAAATTCAAAGGGGTGTAAAATATAGAATTAAAAGGTTTTTTATTGTATGTTTATGACGGAGAAGTTATGTGTGTCTCGTTATTATTAGCCATATTTTAACTAGTGTGGGCGTACTATGGGTAGTGTTGGTTATTGCGCAATAGAAAAACCGTTTGCAGTTCAAATCAGATTATAATTTCACGAACAAATTAATCACACCAGCGAATCACATACTGTAGGTACACGACACAACCAGATACGGAACGCGAGACAGTTTCTGAGCATATGCTGTCCGTACGATGTCCAATGTCCAAGCGAGACACCGCTCTGTAGCACTCTCGTCGACTCCCACGAACTCAGGCTAGACTCTGTCAAGCGCCACCAGATGGCGCTGGCGTCCCGATCAGTCAAACGGATGACGTATTTCCGACATATAGTTAACTATTTACACTAAGTACTAAATTAAATGATTAACTATCTATACAAATAAATACAAAAACAATAGGACACTGGGGCGTCGAAGTACTCATCCGCATCGCTGTCATCCGGAAACGTGCCCAGAAAACTGGCAGCATTGCCACGTTGAATTAAAAGATATATACAGAGTGTCCCAGAAGTCGACGTCAAGCCGGAATCGGGTAATAGGCCAAGTCAAAATAGTTATCAAAAAAATATAAAAAAACTGGCCAAGTGCGAGTCGGACTCGTACACGAAGGGTTCCGTACCACAAGGCAAAAATGCCGAAAAAAACACGTTTGTTGTACGGGAGCCCCCTTAAATATTTATTTTATTTTAATTTTATTATTTATTATTAAAGTAAAAATACAACTGAGTATTTTGTGAATATTTCAAGTGCCTACCTGTTGCCATTTTTGACATCGTGCAAAAAAGGGCAGGTCCGTCCGTCTGTCCGTCCGTCTGTCCGTCCGCCTGTCCGTCCGTCCGTCCGTCTGTCTGTCACCAGGCTGTATCTCATGAACCGCGATAGCTAGACAGTTGAAATTTTCAGAAATTATGTATTTCTGTTGCCGCTATAACAACAAATACTAAAAACAAAATAAAATGAATATTTAAGAGGGGCTCCCATACAACAAACGTGTTTTTTTCGGCGTTTTCGCCTTGTGGTACGGAACCCTTCGTGTGCGAGTCCAACTCGCACTTGGCCAGTTTTTTTTAAATATTTTTTTGATTACTAACTAGTATGACTTGACCTATTTACCCGATTCCGGCTTCACGTCGACTTCGGGGACATCCTGTGTGAAGAATGATTTTTTTTCACTATTTTCACTGTTTCGTGCTAATTCATAATTATTCTTGTTTATTTCTATTTTTAATTGTTTATAATTGTTTATTTACAGGTGTCTCGGTATTCAAGACCTGCACTGGCCGGAAGAGGCAGATCAAGGTAAGTTTCAATAATACGTTGGTTTTATATTTATTTTAAAGGAAGTGGGACCATATATTTTGTTTTGATCATTTTGAACTGTTTTTCGCGACGCTGACTGTACAGCTGTTAAGCTCTTATGGTGATTTCACCTTCTTGAACTGGACAGGGGTCGGACGAATTTGTAAACAATAATTCTAAGGGCGCATTTCACCAAACTTTTATACCTAGAATACGTTTATTCCCAGTCGCCCCCGCGGGGATTGCCACCGGAGGCAAATGGGAATAAAAATTCCCAGTCGCCACCGGTGGTGACTGGGAAGACATTGCCCCCACTTCAGTTTCGCTGTACATTGCTTTCTCGATAGTAGAGAATAAAAGGATGAGGCAACATATCCTAAAGATAAAAGGCAGGTTTAGGATAAGTTGCCTCATCCTTTTATTCTCTACGATGGAGAAAGCAATGTATAGCGAAACTGAAGTGGGGGCAATGTCTTCCCAGTCACCACCGGTGGCGACTGGGAATTTTTATTCCCATTTGCCTCCGGTGGCAATCCCCGCGGGGGCGACTGGGAATAAACCCTAGAATACGTCTTATTCTGAGAATAAATTTTGAATTTTTGGCCGTTTTTCCATACGACAATTACTGTCAGACGTCATTTTTATTCCACATAAAAGATATCTGAATTTGGTAATAAGCCCTTAATGGGGTTAAATCATAAACAAGAACTATTCCTTGATGGGGACAAATCGTAAACAAGAAATGTTCCTAAGTGGGATCAAATCGTAAACAAGAAATGTTCCTAAATGGGGTCAAATTGTAAACAAGATTTGTTCCTGAATGGGGACTAATCTTTATTCAGGACACCCTACGTTCCTAAGTGGGGTCAGGACCCCCCTAAGTTCCTAAGTGGGGTCCAATCTCTTCCACAAAATGGAAACACAAAAAGAATAGAGTAAAGAGTAAAAATCAAGTCAATGAGTTAATTATCTTTTTGTATGCACGTGTTTCTGAGACAAATAAACATAATTTTCTTTTTTTGCTTTCCAATACCAACAGATTTCATCCGAGGAACCTGCATAGGCTCTCAGGAGGGCGCGGATGTGGAGCACTTCCTGCTTCGCATGTGGTATCCACATCTACCACGGTAAGTTAACCATATTTATCATATTTTTACCTTAGTTACTAACAAGTATGAACAAATAATTAGTTTGAAATAAATGGTTAAAATTTTTTGTGTAACAGCTTTTTCGTGCCTTTTTTTTGAGTCAGAAGCTAGATTTTTTGTGGTTGAGAAAAGGTTCCTGTTATGCTAAAATGACCTACAATTCCACAATATTTTAATTAATTACGTCAAGATTATTTTTTTACTAATGTAATAAGTTAGTACCCAGAAAAAACCGGCCAGGTGCGAGTCGTGATACGGAACCCTTCGTGTGTGAGTCACACACGAAGGGTTCCGTATCACAAGGCAAAAAAATTCGAAAAAAAAACAAGTTCTTGTATGTAGGTCTCCTTAAGTACCTTTAATTTTTATTAACTTATTTTATTTTTTGGTTGTTATATAGCTGCAATAGAAATAGACACTGAGAAAATTTCAACTTTCTATCTATTACGCTTCATGAGATACAGCCCGCTGACAGTAAGACAGACGGACGTACGGTAGCGAATGCTTATTAATAGGGTTCCGTTGGCATTCTTTGGGTACGGAATTCTAAAACAAATTCATTTACAAAAAAACTGGCAAGTGCGAGTCGGACTCGCAACCGAAGGGTTCCGCACCACAAGGCAAAAACGCCTAAAAAACACATTTGTTGTATGGGAGCCCCCCTTAAATATTTATTTTATTCTGTTTTTAGTATTTGTTGTTATAGCGGCAACAGAAATACATCATCTGTGAAAATTTCAACTGTCTAGCTATCACGATTACAGCCTGGTGACAGACAGACGGACAGTGGAGTCTTAGTAATAGGGTCCCGTTTTTAGGGTTCCGTACCCAAAGGGTAAACTAAAAACGGGACCCTATTACTAAGACTTCGCTGTCTGTCCGTCTGTCTGTCACCAGGCTGTATCTCAAGAACCGCGATAGCTAGACAGTTGAAATTTTCACAAATTATATATTTCTGTTTCCGCTATAACAACAAATACTAAAAACAAAATAAAATGAATATTTAAGGTAGACTCCCATACAACAAACGTGTTTTATTCGGAGTTTTCGCCTTGTGGTACGGAACCCATCATGTGCGAGTCCGACTCGCACTTGGCCAGTTTTACCCTTTGGGTACGGAGCACTAATAAAAATGAATCAGCATTAACAACCCCTAACTTATTCGAATTACTTCGAAAATAAAGAAAATCGTGTTTTTTTTAACATTTTGGCGTAACCGGCACCCTAAGGGTCAAATCACACCGAGATGGCAGCGAAGCGGCGAGCAGTTTCAGTGTCATATAATTTTAAACTTTATATTCATTACTATAATACATAGTATCACTTGAGAAACTTGAGTCGTCGGAGTGCTCGCGGCGCCGCGGGCGGCCGCGCGACCTTTCAAGTTTCTCAAGCGATACTATGTGTTATAGTAATGACGATAAAGTTTAAAATTATATGACACTGAAACTGCTCGCCGCTTCGCTGCCATCTCGGTGTGATTTGACCCTAATTCCGTAACACGCTATCAACCACAATCTAAATCATTTTGAAGGATATTGCTAATCCATTGCTTCATATGTTCGAAAAAATTGTCTGCTCAACAACGTAACTAACGCAATGTATGTTGTTGAACTGTCAAAATGACAGCCATTGCTACTGATAGTGTGATACGCAATTACCCCTTCTCGCTCGCTTTTTCTCTCCGACCGCATTTCCTCTTAAGTGCGCTACTCACTGCGTAGTACCTCACCTCTCACCCCCGCTGACATGTGAATTTATTACTGCTCAGCAACTCGCCTCATGCCCCGACTCGCCATAAAGTTTGACTTGGACATTTCTGTAATTCAATTAATTTTGACATTTCTGTAATTTTATCAATTTTGACATAATTTTGACTTGCCTGTATTCTTATTTTGACATTTGTAATTTCTTTTTTTTGTTATTGACATTTTCTAACATATTTTTTAATGAATACAAATATCATTCAATAACTATGAATCATGGCACATCCAAAAACTTGCATGCTGAATTTAGTAGGCGGAATATGAAGTACTATGAATTGTATTATGACATCGGTAAGCACCATTATTTCATGCAAATAAACGATTATTATTATTGGGCTGCAGCAGGTTGCGCGTCCATGCCCCTTGTACCCTGTATTGTAATAACTAGTAAATTATCATCTCACATACAAACTACTTTAAAGAAAAAAAATGCATTTCTTGTAAATAATTATGAATTGTTTTAAATAACGTAACAGCTCGCTTGTACAGTCCGATTCAAACTGTATGACGGCTTTGAAGTGCGCTACTCACTGTGTAGTACCTCACCTCTCACCACCGCTGACAGGTGAATTTATTACTGCATAGTAACTCGCCTCATGTTCCGACTCGCCATAAAGTTTGAATCGGCCTGTAACTAAACGCATTCATTTCTTGGCTTTTTGGAACCTCAGACACTATGCTTACAATATTATTATTAGAGAATTATCAGATGTAAAGTTAATTCTAAAGGTCATAGCACACGTATCAAATCGGAAAGGGATCGGCACCGTATCGCCTTTCGCCTCGCCGTCAAACAGGCGTCAACCTAACGTAAGCACGTAACCAAAGCAGATCAGCAAATCCGATACGTTGACTCGGCTACGGCTAGGCGACGCCGCGCTTACGGCTCGTCGACCGCTGGTTGATGGTGCAGCAGGCAGGCCGGAGGGGTGAGAGGGGCAAGGGTGGACGAAGAGACGTAAGCTCCGGTACGGAGAGACGTAAGCGCGGGGACGACGAGCCGTAACGCACCGCACCGCGCTTCGTGAGCTTGTCCGGAGGCGAGGCTATTACGTTACGATTCCGATTAACGTGCGTTGCAGTAGGGAGTTTCATACAAAAAATACTAAACGGCTCGAGTTGATACGGTGCCGAACCCTTTCCGGTTTGATACGTGTGCTATGACCTTAAGGAGGAAGGGATATTGTATGCCTTTCGGCGGACCTTAAATATGTACAGTCAGGGAAAATAATTTGCTTAGCAAAATTAAAATTAAATCATTATTCAGGAAGCCGGCTTGTCCTAGAACCAAAAATTCGCAGACATTTGACATTTACCAATCCGCACTTGACCCGCGTGGTGGCAAAAGAATAGCATTTGCTCCGAAACGATTTGAATTTACGGACAATTTTAAAAGAAAAAGATAATATTGTGCCGTTCCCAAACAAATTGGGATAATTATGAATGACGTATAATCAGCCTATAATGTTCACTGCTGGGATACAGGCTTCCTCTCAGTGAGAGGGAGTGGGCTGTAATCCACCACGCGGGCCCAGTGCGGGTTGGCGGATGTCACATGTCTTAGAATTTTTGGTTCTAGGACATGCCGGGTTCCTCACGATACTTTTACAGTGGTGATGAAATTAAATACACAAAGTAAAGTGCCTGTCTGGTTCGAACGACGTGCGACGACTCGTAAAGGCTCTCCCCCACAGGCGCGTTATTATCGGTCGATAATATCGGATGCGTTATTGCGATAATGCGTCCTGATTCCTTGCCACACGGCTGCGTTTTTATCGTCCCATATTTCCAACGTGTGCGTGTTACCTACACACTACAGTCCGTCCTACGCGTTACTACGTTATTATTATATTATTTTTGTTTTGTTACTATTTGCTGTATTGTAGACGCTTTTAACGTGTACGTCTTTTTTTTTTACATCGTTCTCACATATAATTATAAATTCAACATTAATAATGTAACTAATATTTTTGTAAAACTATAATTTAAAAGAGTGTCCATGGAGTTTCTTGCCCGTTCTTCTCCATAGGTACCTTCGCTTTGGAATGGGCAACTAGCTTCATATTCTGTATTCTGTCTGACTGACCGACTTCTTGACAATTCAAAAGTGCCAGTAAATGGTTTAATTGAAATGAATGCTTGTGTGTAAGATCGTATGTGTACTAACACAAAATTTTCTAAGAACTCATATTGGAATATCGCAAGACGGAGGAACATAAGTGACCTGTTCTACTTCTGTTGCGTCGTTATTATCGCGGTAGTGTGTAACTTCGTGGCCGTCCTAATACAAAATGTAATGAAAACAGATGTTGCAACAACGCATCCGATATTATCGACGGATATTATCGCGCCTGTGGAGGAGGGCGCTAAGTTGCGGTCGTTGCCACTGAGACATGGCTCTCTCTGACTGTACATAGTGAAACAGAGGAAGAAAACATTTTATTTTTCCTTTTTTCATGCTTATTTTAAAACGGAAAAAGGAGAGATATCATATTGGCTAATGTTGCTGATCAGAGCTATCGGCGGTTCGAATCGTAAGTTTTTATCCAAGATTCTAGCTATTTATGTGTTTTTAAGGCAGGTTTGCAAGACTGACCCAGTAGTAACAGCAGAAGCGTAGCGTGCTTTGGCGGGGTCCCGTATAAAAATTTTGTTTGGGGGCCCTTGGGAAGGGTAAAGATTTCTCACAAAAGAAAAAAAAATGTTTGCATAAAATTAAAAGAAATATTTATTCATCATAATTATCTGTCTGTCACTTTTTCCAAATTGTTTTTTTGTCATTTCTGAAGTAAATAAATTTTGGGAAGTTTTTATTGATTTTTTGCTTACGCACGTGGAAGGGGTAGCTACGGCCCTGAGTAACAGTCGTAACTTATGAGTTGTACGTGACAGGTGCTTTACTTCGTGTAAATTATTTCATCACCACTGCTCTCAAAGCGATGAAGGAAAACATCGTGAGGCAACCGGCATGTCCTAGAACCAAAAATTCGAAGACATGTGACATCTACCAACCCGCACTGGGCCCGCGTGGTGGATTACGGCCCACTCCTCACAGAGAGGGGGCCTGTGTGCCAGCAGTGGGAACATTATATGGTTGATTTTGCTCTGGCCCATTTGCACCACATCACTAAACACACCTAGGCCCGCTTATAACTCGTACCATTAAATGCGTTCATCTCTAAACGAACTTACAACAACAACAACAACAACACCATTTTCAACATATTTTTTTTGTTTTAGCTTTTTTTTAGGGTTCCGTACCAAGATGGTAAAATGGAACCCTTATGGTGAGAATCAGTCTGTCTGTCTGTCACAGCTGGATATCTCAAGAACAACTAATGCTATCAACTTGGAATTTGGAATAGTTTTAGATGACGCTTGCCCAACTATTTTGCAAATAAGAAAGAAATAAAAATATATATGAATATTTTTTGCAATGGACTGAAAGGGGGTCTGAAAAATTCGAAGTGGGGCTACTAGGGCATGTGGGGTATCATATGAAAGAGCGCAGTTTGTACGTGCTCAAACATTTTTTCTTTTTTTTAGGCCTCATAGTTTTCGACTTTTGATGAAAAATGTAAAAAAAATGATGGTACGGAACCCTCGGTTCGCGAGTACGACACGCTCTTGACCGGTTTTAAAAAAAATACAAATACAAAAAAACGTGTTCGGTGGTTTTTGCTCGATCAGCATGTCACCGTGTACTTACTGTTAAATATTGTATGTAGGTATTGGAACCCTTCGTGTGCGAGTTTGACTCCCACTTGGCCGCTTTTTGTGTTTTATGTGCATGCACACAAACAACCAAGAAGACGCATTATGGAATTTAGCCAGATTTGGTGCCAGGTGATGGGTGCTGGTAGAAATAAAGAAAGAAAAATTCTTTATTCTGCATAAACAAAACGCATATTACAAAAAAAAATACACCATATAAATTACAGATATAAAATATACACTTACAAAAATAGTCAAAAGCATCGTACTCAAGCATATAAAAAGTTGTCAATTTTGTCCATTGCTTGATTTTAGGGCCAGGGACCAAAGACAACACACACTAACTGACATTGACACACACATTAATTTACATTGACACACACATTAATTTACATTGACACACACATTAATTTACATTGACACACACATTAATTTATATTGACACACACATTAATTTACATTGACACACACATTAATTTACATTGACACACATTAATTTACATTGACACACACATTAATTGACATTGACAATACAAATTAATCCGTGATGCGCCCGCGACACTGGCAGGTTACAACAAAACAACAACAATCAAACAAAAACAAAATGCCAATAATTACAGAGTGGAAAAATAACTACTTTTGTAACAAACAAAACAATAAAAAAATGGTACATGGTGATAATTGGTAAAGGCCTACGCAGACCGGGACGGCATGGCAAGGGATTTTGCCGTCAGTCAGCGCACACTAGCCGCTTAGATACCGCGGCTTTCCAGCGGCTTCCCCGCTTCTCTACCCCCGCCGCCTCACCCTGCGGTATGTCACAACGAGCGCCGGAGCCCTTGGCATGCCGTTGCCTACCGCAGGATGCCACGGCATCCCGCCGCGGGAGCCCGTGGCGCATCTTTCAATGCCGTGCAATGAAATCCCTTTCGATGCCACGGCATCATTTTAAAGCATAGCAATTTATGTCGTATTTCTATATCGATACGTTTGAATGTCAATTAGTAAAAATTTAAATCCCTTGCCATGCCGTCCCAGGTCTGCGTAGGCCTTAACGGGTGTTGTTGGTGATGCTATAGTAATTGATTTTGATTATTTAATCGGCAGACATTTGTCGTGTGACTTGTACCCTAGACATAAGCACAAAGATTATTCGTATCTATATTTAAATCTTTCCACCAGGTTCGCGGTTTCTCCCCGATGGCCAGATAAAGCGGAAGCTGACAGCAAAAACGCGAAAGTCGAAGCCGAAAACAAGAAAGCTGCAGAAGCCGCGGCTGCGAAAGCTGTAGAAGCAGCGGCTGCCAAAGCTGCAGAAGCCGCGGCTGCCAAAGCTGCTGAAGCCGCGGCTGCCAAATTAGCCGAAGCTTCGAGCAGTTCTTGCCAAAATTCGAGCAGTAATGAACATAACTCAGACAAAACCAACAAATTTCCAGGCAGTTCGAGCTCTGACAAATCATTCCAACACGCAGGCTGCTCGAGCCAAAACTCAGAACCAAACCAAGACGCAGATTGGTCCATCCAAAACTACAAAAAAACTGACTGCGGCAAACCAGACCAACACGGAGACTCGCCGACGCCAAACTGTGGCAAATTGCCCCAATACGCAGGCTGCTCGAGCCAAAACTCGAGCAAACCAGAGCAATACGTGGACTGGCCGACGCAAAAATGTGACAAACCAGACCAACACGTGGACTGGCCGACGCAAAACTGTGACAAACCAGACCAACACGCAGACTGGCCCAACCAAAACTGTGGCAAATCAGACCAGAACTCGAGCACTTCAGGCCACTCGAGCATGTCGGGCCAAAATCCGAGCAATTCAAGCCAGAATCCGGACACTTCTGAATCAAAGAAGGAAAATAAATGTGAATATCTATTTGAAGACGATGTAACTGACGACTGCAAAGGCCCACAGTTCACTTTGACAACGAATTTGATGAGGGATTTAAGAAAGACATGCGCGAATTTGACGTCCTTGGCGCTTGAGTATTGTAATTTGGATTATAAGACGGTAAGTCCTTGAAAAATATATTTTTACCACATTTATACAAAAAGAGGGGCCCGTGGCTAAATAATAACAGCCGCACAGGTCGATCGATCAGGTTAAGCTACGCTTGCCGCGGTTGGTCCGTGGATGGGTGACCATCTTTACATACCGTGACCCCTCAGTGCCTCGGAAAGCACGTTAAGCCGTTGTTCCCGGCTGTCAAAAGTTACTTAAGACAATTTTCGAAAAATAGTGTTACATCCAAATTAGACCGATTTTAACACACAGATTTTTCCACAGAAACAGATTTCCAGTTATCTTATTTAGTTATCTTTTTAGACCTTTGTATCCTGCTTATGCGTATGAAGTTTCATTAAAATCGGTTCATTCATTTCGAAAAACAAGGGCTTGAAAGCTTGTATGAAATGCCGTACGGCGTAAACGCTCTTAAGCTCGAGTGACGTATTTTGAATCCCTCGCGTTTGCTCCCTTGGCAAACAATCTAGAAAGAAAGAAAAAGTATTTATTGCGACTCGTACAGGAAGATCACAAACTAAAATAAACACAGTCAAATAAAAAATCTAAGTTTTATAAAAAAAAAAGGTAACAAAAGGAAAATAAAACAGAAAGTCCTATACGAGGCCAAAAGGCTCCTATCTCAGCATGAAGCTGCGACATTTAAAAAATAAATGTCACAGCGCTGGTATTCTGATAGGGCCCGCTGTGATGTCACGGGCAGTTACAGAAACAGATATAAATAATTATGTAAAATATTAGCAAATAATAAAAATAAATTAATTTTTTAATCTGCGCCAGACGTAACCTCATTACGTGTCTATGCCTTGAGTGCTAGAGGCACTCTGGTGTGTCTGTGGCATAGCTGTGACAAGTAAATGGACGCCTATCTAGATCTACTATTATTTATTTCATACAACGAAGCAGTGGTGGCCCAGTAGTAACAGCTTAGCGGCCCTTACGAGCTGTAAGTCGTAGGTAACAACCCAGACGGCTACCTTACTTTATGTAAATAATTTCATCACAACTGCTCTCAAAACGGTAAAAGAAACCAGCAAGTACTAGAAACAAAAATTGGAAGACATGTGACATCTACCAACCCGCACTGGGCCTCCTTGGTAGATTACAGCCCACTCGCTTTCGAAGAGAGGAGGTCTCCAGCAGAACATTATAGGCTGATTAATATGCTATTCGTAGAGACCCCTTCGTGGCTCAGAAAGCTCGTTAAAGGTCACACGTATCAAATCGGAAAGGGATCGGCACCGTATCGCCTTTCGCCTCGCCGTCAAACTGGCGTCAACCTAACGTAAGCACGTAACCAAAGCGGATTAGAAGCACCGACACGTCGACTCGGCTATGGCTAGGCGATGCCGCGCTTACGGCTCGCCGACCGCTGGTTGATGGTGCAGCAGGCAGACGTAAGCGCGGGGACGGAGAGACGTAAGCGCGGGGACGGAGAGACGTAAGCTCGGGGACGGACGAGCTTACGACGTCTCTCCCTTCCGCTCCGCCCAGAGCTGGAAGGGTTTGATGATATCTCACCCAAAAAAAACGTACTAAAAAAGACAAGGTTGTATAATTTCTCCCTTTTGCCCCACAGACGAACCTCCGTCATTTCCCAATGCATTTGAAGAAGCTATCCCTCCGCGGCTCAAGATGCTACAACCTACCGCTAAACACTTCATACTTGGGGAAGGTCCAGCAGCGCTTGCCTCAGCTAGAGGTAAGGAACGGTAACGAGGCAAAAGTAGTATGTAAGGATCGTCGCAGGTGTCGTTCTGTAGATACTGCCTACCCCCATGAGAAGGAGGCGTGAGTGTATGTATGTGTGTATAGAACTAACTTTTATTTTCCAGTACCTCGACGTGTCAGAATGCGACTGGTTCGAGCCAGCCTCACTAATGCCGCTGAGCAAGCTGACCGCCCTCACTGAGCTATACATGAGGGACTGCAGACGCCTGACTGAGTGTGTCGCTTACGCGTCCCTCTCTACAAGATACGGATTCAAGAAGCTTAGGGTAAGTCTGAAAATGTAGGGTAAGACACGGAAGTTGGGGTAAATAAATACCTTGCTAATAACACTGTGTAATCAATTTATATTGGGGTAAGGAAGTAAATGTAGGGTAGGTTAGAAAATGTAGGGTAAGTTAGCAAAGTTAGGGTAAGTTAGAAAAGTTAGGGTAAGTGGGAAAACTTAGGGTACGAGAGAAAACTTAAGGTGCGGCAGGAAGGTTGGCAAGGCTGCAATTGATTCAAACCAGCTTCACTAATGCTGCTGAGCAAGCTGACCGCCCTCACTGAGCTATACATGAGGGACTGCAGACGTCTGACTGAGTGTGTCGCTTACGCGTCGCTCTCTACAAGATACGGATTCAAGAAGCTTAGGGTAGGTCTGAAAATGTATGGTAAGACACGGAAGTTGGGGTAAATAATTACCTTGCTAATAACACTGTAATCAATTTATATTGGGGTAAGTAAGTAAATGTAGGGTAGGTTAGAAAATGTAGGGTAAGTTAGGAAAGTTAGGGTAAGTGGGAAAACTTAGGGTATGAGAGAAAACTTAAGGCGCGGTAGGAAGGTTGGCTAGGTTGCAATTGGTTCGAGCCAGCCTCACTAATGCTGCTGAGCAAGCTAACAGCCCTCACTGCGCTATGCATGAGGGACTGCAGACGTCTGACTGTGTCGCTCTCTTCAATATAGGGATTCAAGAACCTTAGGGTAAGTCTGAAAATATAGGGTAAAACATTAAAGTTGGGGTAAGTAAAAAACTTGGGGTGAGTTAAAACTTGGGGTAATTTAGAAAATATGGGGTATTTCTGAAAACTGGGGGTTAGTTCGAATAATTGGAGTTACATAAACTTAGGATGAGTTAGAAAACTAAGGATAGCTCCTTTTTATCTTTAACTAGCTGCGCCCCGCGGTTTCACCACCCATAAGTCGAAATCCTGAGGGAACATCAAAATCAAAATGTTTTATTTCACATAAACCAACATGGGCACTTATGAAACGTCAGAAGCTAGGTGCACGGTTCCAATTGGTCGTTTCCTATGGAGAAGAACCGGCAAGAAACTCCACAGTTACTCTTTTTAAAAATAATTGGCTTTTACAATGTTTCCAGATTACAGTAGGTATGGGAGGACAGCGCAGGCCTGTCAACAAGTACCAAGTACTTGATAGAATAAAAAATGGTCTACAGATCTAAAGTCCATAAGGCCTACAAAGTCCTCACATTTACAAAATAAGAATCTATCAAAAGGATAAACAAAAAAAAAATATTAATAAAAACCTACTAAAACCAAGTGTTATGATTCCCTTTAAAACCACTAATAAAGAGGTGAAAAATTTGAATTGTCTGTATATAATGTCAAATAGTAAAGAAATTATGTCAAAAAGTATATTATGTCAAATAATAAAGAATAATAAAGAAATTGTGTCAAAAATTATGTAAAAAGAAAATAAAATAAAAATTAAACATCGTATTTTGAGAGCAGTTAATAGACATTTACATAGTTATGCCGTTAATGAGAAGCCAGGGAAGCCACATGTGCAGAAGGAATTATTGCCAGACTACCTTGTCTTCAACGTAGTCTTTAATCTTATAATATGCTTTTTTGATTAGGACACGTTTGATGAGGGTTTTGAACTTTCCATCGCTAAGTTCTGTAACCGGCTTTGGCAACTTATTATAAAAACGGATGCTGTTTACAAGAAATGACTTGCTAGTTTTAGTTAATCTAAATTTAGGTAACACAATTTCATTTTTACTACGTGTATTTATATTATGGAAATCGCTTCTTATTTTGAAGAGTCCTAAGTTTTTGCGAACATACAAAATACTTTCTAAAATATAAAGAGAAGGCAGAGTTAGTATATCAATTTCTTTGAATTTGTTTATAAGAGACTCGCGAGGACCCATTTTATAGATTGCGCGGATTGCCCTCTTCTGTAAAATGAAAATCGAATCTACGTCAGCTGCCGATCCCCACAGCAGAACACCATAAGACATAATACTGTGGAAATAAGCAAAGTATACTAACCTAGCTGTGGCTATATCTGTCAACTGCCTTATTTTTCTTACTGCATATGCAGCTGAACTTAATCTACTTGAGAGAGCTCTAATGTGTGCGCCCCATTGTAGTTTTGAATCTAAAGTAATTCCTAGAAATACAGTTTCCGTAACAGCATCTAGTCTTTTGCCATCAAGTTCTAAATTCAGACCCACTTGAGGTACATTTGGTAATGAAAACTTAAGACATTTAGTTTTGTTCGCATTAAGTAAAAGATTATTAGCTGCAAACCATTTCGAAAGAACAGCCAGACTATAGTTAACATGTAAGACATCCGTATCTTTTCTATTTTAAAAATAAGGGAAGTGTCATCAGCGAATAAAATGATATCCGACAAGTTAGCCATCATGTAAGGAAGGTCATTAATATAAACTAGAAATAGGAAAGGGCCAAGAATTGAGCCTTGAGGCACGCCCATCTTAACTAGAGACCCCGATGACGTCGCCCCGTTAACGTTTACTTTTTGCTGCCGCTTTGACAGATAGGAAAGAACAAGATCAGCAGCTTGTCCACGAATTCCGTAATGGTATAATTTACAGATCAGTGTATTATGGTCAACGCAGTCAAACGCTTTTGAGAGGTCACAGAAAATGCCAATTGCATCCTGGGACTTCTCCCAGGATTCCAAAATGTGACTGATGAGTTTTACTCCCGCGTCTGTCGTCGACCTACCTTTCGTAAAACCAAACTGGCGACTATGCAAAATCCCATTTGAATTAAAATGTGACAACATCTGGTCCAGCATGATTTTTTCATAGATTATGCTCAATGCTGGAAGCACAGATATAGGTCTATAATTGGAGGGATCAAACTTACTACCCGATTTGAAAATTGGTACTACTATACTATGTTTCATTAAGTCAGGAAACGTACCGCTGTCTAAACATTGATTAAATATGCCTGTTAGGGCAGGGGCAATTGTGTCAATAATATCTCCAAGAACCTTAACAGAAATCCCCCATAAGTCTTCAGTGTTTTTTATGTTAACACTTTTAAATGCTTTTTTAATTGTGTCAACAGAGATGGGTTTGAATGCAAAGCTTGGAATATCCTTATTAAAGTTTTCTTTAAGAAGAGCTTCAGCTAGTATAGGTGATGAGGGGAGAGACTTTGTAACCTCTATTGGGATGTTGGTAAAGAAATTTTCTAGTGTCTCAACAACTTTTAACTTATCTGAAATGGTTTCATTATCAATTTTTAGGGACAACTCATTCTGATCTCGCTGTTTTGTGTTTCCAGTTTCTTTGTTTATTACCTGCCACACAGCTTTTATTTTATTATTAGACATACTAATTTTTTTACTAATTAATTTAGATTTAGCCTCAGCGCAGACTCTTTTGAATATTTTAGAATAGTTTCTTACATAATTATGAAGGGCTTGATCAGAAGTTAATGATTTCTCGTGATACAGATTATATAATCATCGAGATAACAAGTATCCTTGTGGTTTTGTTGTAGCATCTCCCATAGTGTGTCCGCGTCTAATTGTCGGTTTATTTGATTGGGCTTCATATTCGTCATCTCGCCCAGGTATTCGACGTCCGGGGCTCCCCTCTGGCCGACTCCGAGGTGTCGGCGCTGGGCTGGCTGCCGCGCCTCGAGGAGCTGTACGTGGCGCCGCCCGAGGAGTTCAGCACCGTGTCGGAGCACACGCACTCGTGGGCCGACACCAAGACTGTCTTCACGGAGCTGGACAGCTGGGAGCTTGAGGTATAGTGTCATAAGCTCCCCACTAGCCGACTGGGACTTTTTTTTTTTTTATATACAAATATTTGTTCCGTGCTGGAATCGAACCCGCGACACGCAGCGCAGCAGTCAATCGCTTAACCACTGCGCCAACAGTGCCGTCAAACAAATAATAACTTTAATTTCGGAAGTCGGTGTCTTGGGATTTGTATTTTAGTTTTAGTTTTTTGCCACCGACTTCCGAAATTAAAGTTATTTCATAATTTTGAGTTAATTTCTTTTTGAAGTCGGTTTAATTTTTAAAATTACTTTTAAGTATTTCGTAATTTTTCATAATTTTTTTTTTTAGTTTTAAGGAATAACTGGAACTGGGTTTTAACTGGAATATTTGTTTGAATAAGTAGGTAATAGTTTTGTTGTGAAATTGCACTAGAATTTGACCAAGGTTTTGAGATGTTTTCCCTTTGACACTACACCCGTAACTCGTATCAATAAGCCAGGCCGTCACACTTACACGTATTAGATCTTGAAAATTACTAAATCGATTTTAATGAAAATACGTGGACAAACATACATACATCTACACATCTATAAAATTTTGTATATTTGTTTGGAATCCCTAATAGATTGTCATATGTGAATATAAAGCAGTTCCAATAATATTACATACATACGTCTCGAATTGACAACCTCCTTTTTTTTAAAGTCGTTTATAAACTTCTTTTTTTTTCACAGGAGCCGGACTACTACAAAGTCAAGAGTCCAGAGTCGGAACAAGAAGACGATGAGAAAGACGAGGAGCCAGACAACGAGCGACAAGGCGATGTTATCATCAACAACCCATGGTGGGCACATGAGAGACGGTAAGCCGAAGCTGGTTTATAAGATCTTTCAATATGGACATCGACACCTGAAAGGAAAAATTTAGTAAGGACTGATTTTTGAATCGACAGATAGTTTATATTCGTGAAATAAAATTGACGTCTGACAGATTTTATATGGAAGAACTGTCAAAAATTCAAAATTATTCCTCGGATAACATTTTTTGGCTTTGGAAAAATCAGCCCTAAGCGACAGGGGTAAGTTTACAGGAGAACAGAGGGGCAATTCTCGTAATTTTAAGAGCGTTCACAGTCTGATCACAGTAAAAAAAAAAAAACAAAAATTGACGTATTTTTGGCAGATTGACTGTCAAAACTACGTCAATTTTTGTTTTTTTTTTTTTCTGAAAAAGCTGAACTTTAAACATAAGGCCAATTCCCGTAATTAACCCTTAGTCTGCCGGAACGTAGATCTACGAGACACAATGGCTTTTTAATTGTGTCAGTAATTACGGCACACAAGCGGTTAAAACGTGCAAAATCTAATCTGATCTCAGCGATAATCAATAAAAAAATTAAAAAAAATTTTTATTCAGTATTAAAATTGGTAAAATTATTACATAAAGTCTTAGAAATTATTTACAAAGGTATAATAATGTTAGATGCCTGTACTATAACAGGCGGCATGAGCATACTTTATGGTAATTGTAGGACTATAGAATAGAATAGAATTTTTCTTTATTAAAGTAACCAAGACTCAAACTCAAACAAGATTGTTAGTAAAACTTACGATTATGTAAGTAAGCACAGATAATAAAAAAAAAAAAACACAAGAAATAACGGTTGGTCACCGTTGCGACATCCCATGAGCGACGGCACCACAGTGACCCACGTAATGACAGTCAAGGCGACTCGCAACCATGTTTAAGATACTGTTGGAGCCGCCACACACCCTGCGCTCCAGGGAAGCGCACCTTTTACGCATTGTTGCGTAAAAGCAATCTACATGCGCGTCTGCGAACATCCCTGACGCACTACAGAAACGGGGCAGCCCCACTAGTATAACCACTATAAAATTCATAACAATAGAAAAGAATAATAAAATATTAATAATAAAATAAAATATTAATAGAATATTAAAAGTCTTGAAATAATGACAATATTTTACTAATTCATTATTTTACACCTAGTTTACTCAAAACTTGTCAAAAATGTAGGGAAATTGACGTATTTTTGACAGATTGAGGCTGAGATCAAACTGTGACCCCCCCCCCCTCCCCGACTCCCCCTCTTTTCTCCAGTAAAGTTAGCCCTATATCGTTTAGGGCTGATTTCTCCAACGACGCCAGATAGTTTTATCGGAGGAATAATTTCGAATTTTTAACAGTTCTTCCATACAAAATCTGACAGACGTCAATTTTATTCCACGAACAAAAGTTATCTTTCGGTTGAAAAATCAGCCCTCAGGTAATTTTGCCTTTCAAGCGTTGGTATGGGAATCTTTGACTTGTGCTAACAAATGTTAAGACACATGCACGTTAACAGTAACAGTTTGACATTGCATATGTTGCCTATAATCCTACTAATATTATAAACTAGCTTCCGTCTGCGTCTTCGTCCAATTGAAATTTCTTGTTCCCCGAACCGCATTGCCCGCCTGCGCTATTACAATTACCGGCACGTAACTTGGCAAGAGATTTTCGTAGTGGGGGAAGTTCGCGCATATAAAAATGTATGAAATTGTGCGTGCGCAAACTTGCCCCACTACAAAAACTCTTGCCAAGTTACGTGCCGGCAACTATACTTCGGTTCTTTCTGACTTTAATTCTGTTTGTTCGCCTCCTTATGCTCCTAGAGTAATGTTAAAGCCTATACAGGGCTTATTGGTAAAACATTAACAACCTCCTAAGAGGTCATTGTACTCATCATTATGAACAACTTTTACTATGGGACCAAACCTGAAATCGCGAAAAAAAATCAGCTGTTCCCTACATTTATGTTCGTATAACTCGTCAAACCGGTATGAGAAAGTTTATAGTGGATAAGACAAAGATTAAAACAGAAGACGATCCAGGAGGGGATCGAGGTGGAGGGGGTGGAGGGGGGTTCAGGGGATCAAAATGGAATAACTCGTCAAAATGTAGGGAAAAGCTGTATTTTTTTTTATTTCGCGATTTCAGGTTTGGTTTTTAAAAGTTGTTCATAATGATGAGTACAATGACCGCGAGGTTGTTAATTACATTTATGTTCGTATAACTCGTCAAAATGTAGGGAAATGCTGTTTTTATTTTTCGCGTTTTCAGGTTTGGACCCATAGTAAAAGTTGTTCATAATGATGAGTACAATGACCTCGAGGTTGTTAATGTTTTACCAATAACCCTGTATAGTCTTCCTCAAGAATTGGGTTCTCAAATGCAAAAAGAAGTTTTCTAATTCGACCGGTATAGTTCCAGAGATTGGCGCGTCCAAACAAACTTTTCAACTTTATTATTAGTTGTAGATTTCAGTGACGTCATTCGCCGGTTTTTTTTTTAAACGGAGGGACATTTTTTGGCGGTAACCGTAGCTTACTAACATGCACAGATGCCAGCACATCAAGCTACTACAATCTATCAAATTTCTTTAATAGATTTTCAACTTTATCGCTAAAATATAAGGTTCAAAGTTGATTGGGAAAATTTGACAGTTTCGGGTAGCTTGATGTGTTGGCGTCTGTACAAATGTACAGTATGAAAAGCAAAAAGAAAAAACTGGCCAAGTGCGAGTCGGACTCGCACACGAAGGGTTCCGTACCACAAGGCAAAAACGCCGAAAAAAACATGTTTGTTGTATGGTAGCCCCCCTTAAATATTTATTTTATTTTGTTTTATTATTTATTATTAAAGTTAAAATACAATTGAGTATTTTGTGAATATTTCAAGTGCCTACCTGTTGCCATTTTTGATATCGAGCAAAAAAGAGCTAAAAAATCGCGTTTGTTGTATGGGAGCCCCCCTTAAATATTTATTTTATTTTGTTTTTAGTATTTGTTGTTATAGCGGCAACAGAAATACATCATCTGTGAAAATTTCAACTGTCTAGCTATCGCGGTTCTTGAGATACAGCCTGGTGACAGACAGACGGACAGACGGACAGACAGCGAAGTCTTAGTAATAGGGTCCCGTTTTTACCCTTTGGGTACGGAACCCTAAAAAGAATTGTTTAATTATCTGCCTTCACGCTCTCCTGATGTGCTCACTGCTCACGTATTAAAATCTTACTTCAGTTCGTTAAGGGTGTAATCGTACTAAAATAGTGCTTTTGCTTAGTTTAACTAACAGTAAATGCCAGTGCGAGTGATTTTAAGCGTTGAACCTTATTTTTTCATTTGCGAATATTTTACATTACATTTTAGAAAAAATAAGTTTTCTTTGTTTGCTTTATCTGTTAATCCAAGTACGCTCAACCGCGTGTCAACAATAACGTATAGTATTTCTTTCTCACGAAGCGACGCGCGCTTTACTCGTGGTTACCCAGTGAGCTTTACGTGATGTTTAAGCGCAGGAGCTCTCGGTACCGTCCTGAGACAATAATACAATTTTATTGAAGTATAAAGTAAAATAGGATTTATATTAATTACAATCGAGGAAAATTAAATTCTAACTGTAATGTAGACCTGCCTGATCTAGGTTTACGGAAAACCTGTGTTTCAGGCCATCAATTTACACCAATGGCGAAGTAGAAAGTGTGTTTGTGTGTTATGTGTTGACGCTACTCGTTTTCACGCACACATTCACAGCGGGTTTGTACACTTGTATATCACAAGTAAAGCGCGCGTCGCTTTGTGAGATAAAAAAAACTGTAGTAGTAAAGGGCGGCTGCTGTAATTAAAGTGTTAATAGTGACGTGCGGCTGGTTATACAAGCCGCCATTTTGAAATTGTTACAAATGTCAAATATTAATTTTAAAAAAATCGAGCGAGAACATCATATACCGATGTACTGTTAATATGACATACTTAGGGCTGATTTTTCAATCATCTGATAACTTTATTCGAGGAATAATTTTGAAATTTTGACAGTTATTTCATACAAAAACTGTCAAACGTCAATTTTATTCCTCGAATAAGAGTTATCTGGCGTAGGAAAAATCAGCCCTTAGACTTACAAAATAGTGTCACAAAGGTATCATGAGTGACAAGACACGACACTCTACAGTTTTATCTACAAGTAGGCAAAAAAAAGTACATGATTCTGAACGTGCGTTGCAATTTTTCATTGGTTATTTTAAAAAAATGCTGTTCCGTACATTTTGGCCGCGTAGGAATTGCACTTTTCAATGAAATAGCTGCGTTTTAGGGTTCCGTACCCAAAGGGTAAAAAACGGGACCCTATTACTAAGACTTCACTGTCCGTCTGTCTGTCTGTCTGTCACCAGGCTGTATCTCATTTATTTATCCATTTATTTCAGGCATCAAGGCCCATATAAACACATACAATACAATAGTAATATAACTTAAAAATACTATAAATACATAGGTACAACATTACATCAACCATGGACCAAGATCTCATGAACCGTGATAGCTAGACAGTTGAAATTTTCACAGATGATGTATTTCTGTTGCCGCTTGAACAACAAATAATAAAAATAAAATAAAGTTAAGATTTAAAGGGGTACAAAAGAAACGTTTTTTTCGGGGTTTTATGCCTTTATGGTACGAACCCTTCGTGTGCGAGTCCGACTCGCTCTTGACCGGTTTTTTTTTTATAATTGACGTAATTTCTACGCTAGGGGGTCCAGATCGAGATGTCAGCATCGAGGAGGGGCCCCTTAGGGCCGTAGCCTGCCGGGTCAGCGGGATTGTCCGAAAGGGTTACCGCTGGCCCGGAACATAAAGGGCTAAGGAAGGAACACGGGTGGGTTTTAGTCAGTAAGAGTCTGACACTCCCTTCCGCTCCACCCAGAGCGGGAGGAGTCATTTGATGATTTCCCATCCTCAAAAAAAAAAAAAAAAAAAAAGGGGGTCCAGATTCATGTGCCAACCTGTATACTAATATAATAAAGCTAAAGAGTTTGCTTGAGCAGTGGTGGCCAGGGCCGTCTTTAACCTACTGGAGGCCCTGGGCACATAAGGATCACGGGACCCCTGTGTAGATAAGAGACAATAAGAGAAGCATACTAATATTTTCATAACTGGGGGCCCAGAAAGTTATTGTTAATTGCACTGCAAATCACTAATTTTGTCTTTAAATCGGGTACTAATAATGCGTGTAATGGAACGGCGCGGCGGCTGCAGAGAATGTTTTTTTACGCGAGCAGGCCGGGGCCCCCGAAGTTCGCGGGGCCCTGGGCACTTGCCCAGAGTGCCCAATGGAGAGGGGCCTGGTGGTACCCAAGTGGTAAAGGCCGCGACTTACCGAGTTGTAGGTCGTAGGTTCGTACCCAGACAGGCGCTTTACTTTGTGTAAATTATTTCATCACCACTGCTCTCAAAACGGTGAAGGAAAACATCGTGAGGAAACTGGCATGTCCTAGAACCAAAAATTCGAAGACATGTGACATCTGCCGACCCGCACTGCGCGTGGTGGATTAAGGCCCACTCCCTCTCACGGAGAGGAGGCCTGTGTCCCAGCAGTTCCCGGGAACATTATAGGATGATTATGATGAAAGAGTTTGTTTGTTTGAATCCGCTAATTCTTTTTGCATTTGATAGCCTAATTATTGAGGAAGGCTATATATAGGCTATATAGGCTATTTAAGACTACGCTACGACCCTTAGGCTGCGTTTCCACCAGAGATTTATTTTATTTTAGGAAAACTTACAGCTAAACAAATATAGTAAGTAATAATTTATACAAAATAAGGCCAATTACAAGTTTCCACGTGTAATGTTTAATTCATTGTGAAACAGAAAAAAATTATAATAGACTCTATGGCAAATCAGGAAAAAAAATATTACTAAAGTGTTTTTCAAATAAACTTGCGATAAATGTCATTCAGAGGAGGAGAGGGCGCCACAGTGCCACTGTTCACATCGAGTCCGTATTTTAAGTGAAAAATAAAATGCAATTCCTACAATTAAGAAGCTAAAAGTGTATAAACGTGAGAGTTTGGATCATGTGTTACTAAGACTATATGGAGAATTAAGTGAAAACCCAGTGAATAGACTTCTTCAAAAGAAAAAATAACTTTCAACTGTGCGGTGTCAACGGAGCGCGGTGTCAAGTGAATCAAAACATTAGTCCGGGGACGTCCTAAGTTATTAGTTTACGATTTAGTGCAAGAGTTATCTATCGAATCAAAAACTCAGTACGTATAGTGCGGAAAACAAAAGTAACAAACAATTATCACAATTAAAACATTAAAAACCAGTTACCCTCAAAAGTGCATTAATCATCGTCAACTTGGGCCAGAAGACTTAAACGACAGTACAATCAACGCCATCTACGTAAAAACTTGAACACTAACTGCAACCAAACATCATCGACCACAACATCCATTATTGATCGGACCAACCAAGCTCTCTAGTTCATAGCACAACCACAGAGGGCGCTGTATCAATTTTTTGGCCATACATACACGGCAGTACAATCAACGACATCTACCAATAAACTTAAACACCTCAAAAGATACACCGAGACATCGACCCCAACAGTCATTCCAAATCAAACAAGCTCTCTGTTTCACCGCATTACCAACAGAGGGCGGTGTTTTACAAGTGTGACCAGAATAAACACAGAAAATCATGGATGAAATAAAAATCATGCTGGAAAAAATGCAAAAAGAAATGAAACAGCAAAAGATTGATATGCTCGATATGAAAGAAGACATAAAAACTACAATTAACAATAATATAAATGACAAGTTTAGGAAGTTGGAAATTAAAAATGAACATCTAGAAAAGAAGTTAGAGGAGCATTCTTCAGCTATCAACAATTTAGAAAGATACATAAGACGTAAAAACTTGCTTATATTTGGAGTGGAAGAACGGGAAATATCCTATTACGATCTAGAAAAAACAATAATAGATATAATAAACAACTACTTTAACCTGCAATATGAAAATAGAATTGAAGCTGTCAGAAGACTTGGGAAAAAAGGCGAGAAAACCAGACCTGTAATTGTTACGCTCAGCACAATGGGGGAAAAAATAAAAATCCTGCAAAACCAAAAATGCCTAAAAAACTCACCATATTATATAAAACAGGATTACCCCCTAGAAGTCTTGAACAAACGCAGAGACCTACAAGCCCAATTGAAAGAAGAAAGAGAGTCGGGCAATAAAGCTTTTATAAAATATGACAAGCTCATTGTATTACCCAACAAAAATAATAAAATATCACAATATCATACCAACAAAAGAACTTTATCTGAATCACCTGAAACAGTGACACTCGTCAATAGCCCAAAAACTACAGAAACCAAAAAACAACCTTTAAAGAAAAGCAAGACAGTTACTATGAAGAACTACATCCAACAAAAACCAAAACTTGTTTACAACACTGAAAGTACTTCGCAAGAACAAGTGCTAACAGTAGAGCACTATGAAATAGAATAGCAACCACAGAAGGCCCCTCCCGATCTCCCAATCCGGCCGGTCCCCGTGGGAGAAAAAGACCAAAACCCTCCAGAGACAAATACCTCAAACAAATTCGAGCCTGCGAACAATAACTTACTCTATATAGCTACATACAACGTAAGGACTTTATCAACACACGCCCGCCTATTGGAATTAATGGAAGCTCTGAAAAATACTAAATTCGATATAATTGGCTTGTCTGAAACAAGAAGGCTAGGAAATTCAATTCAAGAATATGAAAACGTTATCTTTCACTACATAGGAGAGACCCCAGGCCTTCATGGTGTAGGTTTTCTCGTAAAGAAACACCTCAAAACTCACATAGAGAGCTTCACTGGTCTATCAGAAAGAGTGGCTCTGTTGACGCTGAATATCAACAACTTCAGAATAAGTATAATACACGTGTATGCCCCAACAGAGGCTGCGGACGACGATGAAATAGAACTATTCTATGACACCATCGACAAAGCCCTAAAAGATTCAGAAAATAACTTAATACTCATGGGGGATTTCAACGCCAAAATTGGTCAACCAAAAACGGAAGAAAATTTAATTATGAAAAACCACGGATATGGCACAAGAAACAGCAGAGGCGAACGACTAATAGAATTCGCTTATGAAAATAAACTTTCTATAATAAACACTTTTTACAAAAAGAAGAAGAAACAAAGATGGACTTGGCGATCTCCAGACGGTTCCACTAAAAACGAAATAGACTATATATTGACTAATTTACAGAACAACGTGCAGAATATACAAGTTATCAACTTGAACTTCCCTACGGACCACAGGTGCTTAAGAGCAACATTTCTTATACAAAAATTAAAGCTATCCAGAACGAACTATGCCAACAACTCGAGGAGCTCACTAAAAAACGAAAAAGAAATATCAAGATATAAACAATCGCTCAACGAATGCCACGAAGACTTCATGCACTGCCAAGATACCAATTCTGTACAGGATAGCTACGACAATATAGTTAACATTTTAGAAACAAGTTTGAAGAAAGCCCTCATTCATAAGAGAGATAAAGCAAGGAGCAGCGTGATATCAACTCATACTTCAAAGCTGATACAACGCAGAAGTGTTCTACAAAAAATCAAACCCAAGACGCGAGCTATGAAAAATGAATTGAAAGCACTGTACAAACTAGTAAGCAAATATGTTCGAAAAGACTACTTGAGCCATCGAAAACATACCATTGAGAAACACAGGAGTGAAAGATGCTCTCACCTATGCTCTAAAATTAAAATGGAGATGGGCAGGACACATAGCGAGAATGAGCGACGATCGATGGACAATTCGCATGACGTCATGGCCAGGTCCTACAGGTACTCGGAAAAGAGGAAGACCTTTAACTAGATGGGCAGACGACATCACACGAGTCGCTGGCAAAAACTGGCTGACAGAAGCCAAAGACCGAGATCGCTGGTGTTCTCTGGAGGAGGCCTTCACCCTCGCTACTTGAGGGGTTCATGCATGCTTTTTTACTTAAATTCTTATTAACATTTTCATTTTAAATTAATATTCAACGTAAAAAAAAAAGAAAAAAAATTATAAACATAACAATCACTCAAATTGACATTTTAACTATTACCTATTATTATTATTCATTTATTTCAAAATCAAAAATATTCCATACAATGTTAGCAAATCATATGTTATTATTGAATGTCAACGTTATTAATTTATATATTATTACACTAAAAACGTATTATTATATTTCTAATTTTTATCTACTATCGCAAACTGAAGTAAAATGAAACGATATTATGAAATTAATTAATTAATTATTACCTATGTAACGATAGCAACAGCTTACTCACCTATCAATTATTTTTCAAATTATTACTTACATTGTACTAAAATACACAATACATGTAAAAATGTTAAAAATCCTTTTTTAAATGCATGAAATAAAAGGCTTTTTTATTTTTATTTTTTATTTTTTTTTATTTTTTTTTTATTTTTATTTTTTTTAAATGTCATTCAACCACCCTGTACCAAAAAGTCCAAATAACTTACGATAGATATCGTTCGTCATACAAAACTGTCGCTAACATTGCATCGGTTGAGTTTCATAATACCAAACACGGAGTAAGTCAATGTTTTGATCGTGTTACCGACACTGCCCATACATTTTTTTCGTATGGTTTGGAAATATTGGGTTACATTAGTAGAAGGAGGTGAACAAACTTTATCGCAAGTTTATTTGAAATGAACTTTATTTACATTTTGGATGCGTTGCGAGGGATGTGTGTGAAACAAACCAATAACATCGTTTCATTTTCATAGCTTGAACTGAGTAAGCGTTGTTATTGGTTAGTTTTACACACATTCCTCGCTACGCATCCTCGCTCATCTCTGGTGGAAACGCAGCGTTAGGAGCCGAAAGTAAAAACAGTCAGAACGCTAAGCGAGAACGAAGTATGAGTACGATGCGATGCGATGTAACGCGGTGGCTCGGGGAACAAGAAATTTCAAGCTACTATTTTCTGAAAGTTAATTAACAAACCTAGTACTAAGATGGCAATGACGATTTGACGAAGAAACTATGGTCAGCTTGCACCTCTAATCATCATCTGCCTAGCCTTTTCCCAACTATGTTGGGGTCGGCTTCCAGTCTAACCGGATGCAGCTGAATACCAGTATTTTACATGGAGCGACTGCCTATCTGACCTCCACAACCCAGTTACTGGGTAATACGATACCCCTTGGTCAGACTGGTTGTCAGACTTTCGGGCTTCTGACTACCCGTAACGACTGTCATAGATCCACGAAGGACAGCCGGGACCAACGGCTTAACGTGCTTTCCGAGGCACGGAGGGGTCACGGTATGTAAAGATGGTCACCCATCCACAGACCAACCGCGGCAAGCGTAGCTTAACCTGATCGATCGACCTGTGCGGCTGTTATTATTTAGCCATTGGCCCCTCTGCACCTCTAATACAAAGTCAAATTATCAACTCGGAAAGGGATCGTCATCGTATCAACTCGAGCCGTTCAGTATTCTTTGTATGAAACTCCCTACTGCAACGCACACTAATCGGAATCGTAACGTAATCGCCTCGCCTCGGGACAAGCTCACGAACCGCGGTGCGGTGCGTTACGGCTCGTCGTCCCCGCGCTTACGTCTCTCCGTACCCGAGCTTACGTCTCTTCGTCCACCCTTGCCCCTCTCACCCCTCCGGCCTGCCTGCTGCACCATCAGCCAGCGGTCGGCGAGCCGTAAGCGCGGCGTCGCCTAGCCGTAGCCGAGTCGACGTATCGGAGCTTCTGATCCGCTTTCGTTACGTGCTTACGTTAGGTTGACGCATGTTTGATGGCGAGGCGAAAGGCGATACGGTGCCGATCCCTTTATCTTTAGGAACCTTTAGGGGAATGTGCTAAAGTAGTCCGCGGTATTCAAATTTCTTACGTTTTTTGCAATTTACAGGTCAGTGTCGGGTTGTATGTGGATCTAAATATGATCCATACTAATATTATAAATGCGAAAGTGTGTCTGTGTGTTACCTCTTCACGCTTGAACCGCTGAACCGATTTAGATGAAATTTGGTATAGAGATAGTTTGAGTCCCGGGAAAGGACTTAAGATAGTTTTTATCCCGATATTCCCAAGGGATCGACACTTCTAGTTGTCCATAAGTTAGAATTGGCCTCAAACTATGTAATGACCAGCTGCGCCCTGCGGTTTCACCCGCATAAGTGAGGATCCCGTGGGAATATCGGGATAAAAAGTGGCCTATATATTAATCCGGGGTGTCAGCTACCTCCGTTCAAAATTTTATCAAAATTGGTCCAGCCGTTTGAGCATGAAGAAGTAACAAAAATATAAACACACACACACACACACACACAAACTTTCTCCTTTATAATATTAGTGTGATTTCATGAAATACTCATTCATTCAATATGGTAATATGAACTTAAGGAAATATATTGCTAATTCTAATGATTATAATTCTGTAGTCATATTTGTTACGGTCGCGAATCATATTTAGATCTCCATAAAACCTGATACAGACCTGCAAATTGTAACAAACGTAAGAAAATTTGAATTTTCTGGACTACCCTGATGCTTTCGCTTTAATAGATCTAATATCGTAACCTGAATATCTGACCTGAATGGACCTATAGTCTGTTTTTTTTTAACAAACGAGTACTGAGTATGTCTCTCGCACATTTCCGATATTGAAAGAGCGAGATTCAGACTCCGATTCATAGTGTGTTACGCAATTAGGGTGCTGAATAATTTTGAAGGATACTGCTAATCCATTGCTTCATATGTTCGAAAATTTTGTCAGCTGAACAACGTATAACGCAATGTATGTTGTTGAACTGTCAAAATGGAAGCCATTGCTAATGTTAGTGTGTTACTCCAATACCTCGCTGAATGTATGACATATCGAATTTAATGGCATTCCTACCAAATTCGCTACTTAAAGCGAACAAAGTACAGACGCCAGCACATCAAGCTACCCGAAACTGTCAAATTTTCCCAATCAACTTTGAACCTTATGCTTTAGTGATAAAGTTGAAAATCTATTAAAGAAATTTGACATATTGTAGTAGCTTGATGTGCACGACTGTCTGTACACGACTTATGTACAGAACTACTGAAATATAAATTTAGGTTTGATCTCCACAGTATCATCGTCATTCAGCCAAACGCCAGCCGGCAGGAGCTCGAACAGCGCTACCCACCCAGGCAGAGACAACCAGGTAACGAAGAAGACGACAACATGGGACAACCTCGGCAGGCTCCCAGACGCCCGGGAGAACGTCCACCGGGCCCCGTGGACCCTCAACAGGGTCCCGCAGACCCGCAACCCGGTCCTGCGAACCCTCGACCGGGGCCCGCCTACCCTCTCCCCTTACAGTTGGGCTCCATTGATATTGTGCCCATAAATCCCTCGCGGCCCATGCAGGATCAACCTGTTCAGTTGGCACATTTCCCGGGCCCCGTTAACCCGCGGCTGGTACCCATGGACCCACGACAGAGGCCCACAGACCGGCCGGGCCCTGCGAACCCGCAACCGAGTCCCGCACACCAACAGCCGGGTCCCGCTCACCAACAACCGGGTCCAGCAAACCCTCAACCAGGGCCAGCGAACCCCGGTGAAGGAACTTCAAAGCGTCGCCTGACCGTCGGTGAAGCCATCGACCTCGCGAAACGCCGTCGTCTCGAAGTTGATGAAGAGGTGGCAAACATGCAAGTGCCCCTCCCTGCTGACCCTGCTAACTTTCCACCGTATAACCCTGAGTTTTGTCCAAGGTTGAGGCTAGAGGATGTAGATGTCCCTTTAGAAAATGATCCCGAAAATGAACCTGAAAATGAACAGCCCAGACAACCTGGCTGTGTTAGATACCGACGACACGACTTACGCCACATAATGCATATAGACGTTGACATCCATAGACAATCTACTATCCATATCGGCAGCCATGTTGGATATCATCTTGTCTCTGATTCGTCGTTACTGCGCCTCGGCAGGGCGGAGAATGAAAATGTGAATTATATACATATTGGTAGGAATGGGGTGCATCACGGGTCTGAGTCGGGGAGTCGGCCGGATAGGTCCAATTTGCGCATATTGTCGGTTACTGGGTATAGGAATATTACAGACAGGAGTTTAGAACATTTGGTAACGGCTGCACCATATTTATTGCATATTGATTTTACTGAAACCAATGTTACTGAAAGGGGTGTCGAGCTTTTCAAGGCTGTTCGACCTGACTGCGATGTCATTTTCAGCCAGTTCGGCCGAATGATGTAGGCTTGAAAAAATCGGATTTTTTTTTCGGATTTTCAGATATGTCAAAAAAAAATTGGATTTAATTTTTTGAGGATGTCGGGTATTTATGAAATTGACGGTATTAAGTTGGGAGGTGGGAAGTTCGGATATTTATAATAATGTCGGATCTAAAGATACCGAAGGTCCTATTTATAAAATTATGCTTGTAAGAACAGAAAGTGCCGGATATATTAAAATTGTCGGGTATAAGGATAGTATATTATGTCGGATATTTATGGAATGATCTCGGGTTTGTAAAGTCTCGAATGTCGCAGCTCGGATACTAGGATATCGGATATTTAATAAATTTCCGAAAGTCAGGGTCAAATTCTCGTAAGAAATATCTCAAAATTAATTAAAATTGCAAAAGTTGAATTTTTATTTTGATAAAAATCTGTTCGACTTATAAGTCGAATATATCCGACTCCTATAAAGTCGGATTTTCGTATCTTGTATTTCGGATACAGTCATATTGATTCATGCAAGTAAGGGTGAAATCTAATATTAACGCACAGATCAGCATTTCCCAGTATCTCTCTCCTTTTCTAGCAATTCAATAGAGCAAAAAATACATTCGGACGTGAAAACGCTTTCGAAGCAAATGTTTGCAAACAGACTTCTCGCTCTAGCAAAATTATTTATTTATTTATATGGCACTTCAACGACTCACTCACTAAGACATACACAAACAAAAATCACATACAGTTTTAGGAATTGTGAATTCGTCACTTACAGAAGTGCACAGCACTATAGTCCATGCGAAACTAGTTGGCCGCGCATTAGTTGGGGATCATAGCTGGGCACCGTTAATCAAATAGTTAAATTCGTTAATCACTAATCGGTTACTGAAATAGTTAACTTCGTTAAAAGTTAAAGCGTTACATTTCAGAAAATTTAACGCAAGTTAACGTTAATCGTTAATCCGTTAACACGTGATCAAAATTGCATCTTCTTATAAAAACTGTTGGTTCTGGAAGTTAACAGGTTAGAAACAAAAAAAAGACGGGTATAATTATTAGAGTGTGTAATATAGGCATGTTGACAAACAATGTTTTTTCATTCATTTGGATTAAGATTTAGAATTTATTTTATTAAGATAGACTAGTTGCATTCTGGACGAAACACTACTAAGGGCTGATTTTTCCATCGCCAGATAACTTTTATTCGAGGAATTAAATTGACGTTTGACAGTTTTTGTATGAAATAACTGTCAAAATTTAGTTATCAGATGATTGAAAAATCAGCCCTTAGTCGAATTGCTACATAGACCATTTACATCTAAGACGAAACGATACTAACTAACCCATCCAATTTATCTGTCAATTTAGTCATCTGTGATCTGGCATAATATGAATATTCCCCTTCATGAACATTAATATGTTGAAGTTCTCGTCTGAATCTGTGCTGGAGTAACGATTAACGGACTTTGGGAAATTTGACGGAAGTTAATGAAGCCGTTAACATAAGTTAACTTAAAAGTTAATCCGTTACTCGAAATGTTAACTTCGTTAATTAACGGATTAAAGAGTTAATGCCCAGCTTTGGACTTTGGGAAATTTAACGGAAGTTAACGAGTCCGTTAAAATATTTTTAAGCTAACTTAAAAGTTAATCCGTTACTCGAAATGTTAACTTCGTTAATTAACGGATTAACGAGTTAATGCCCAGCTTTGGTGGGGATAGGGGTGAGGCGGCGGGTTGCGTAGTGTTCGCAACGCACGTATTGAACAAAGTAACAAAGCGCCCCCGCCCCTCCGTCCCACCGCTCACATTCCTAAGGCGCGGCCAATTAGTTTCGGTCGGTTAGACAGTTTCGGTTAGCTTGATGAAAGTAACTTTTATAGATCTCGACCTTAATGACAGAAAGAGATAGAAATACTTGAAAGTGCTGATGATGATTTTACCCCTAATTATGCTACAGAGTGTCAAAGAATAAAATCTTCAATTTGATGATTATTGTAAAAAAATATAAACTCTTTTCGTAGTGATATATTTAATGGGCATAGCTTAGCGAATTATAGATTCGGCGTTTTAATTTGCAGAATATCAATGTGTTATCCAGGGACTTGAAAACGAAATGAATTTCGTTCTGTTACCACTAATGTTATCGTATAAAGTTCCAAAATTTGTAACGATACTAAAACCTAAAAATATCAATAACGTTACAAAAGAAAACTTTATAGAATATCATTTTCGTAGAAACAATATTATAAGTAACGTTATAGGTATCAGTAACATTAAGCTTATCCGCATGTAATAACGTTACAGGAGAAGCGTTCCAGATTCATTTGTAACGTTATTTATTCTTCATACTTTTGTCTTTTTTGTCATCTTATATGTCATGAAGCGGGCAAAGTTGAGTATCGAAATAAATAACGTTATTATAACGTTATACTAATAACGATATATTGATAATATTGTTAGTGAACAGTTTAAGATTTCGTTCCGTTCGTCAGAATCGTTATAACCAAGGAATTAATTTAGTTACGATCCTGGTGGAACGGTACAAATTATCGTTACCGGAACTACGTATAACGTTATTTTGAGTAACGTTTCAAGTCCCTGGTGTTATCTGCTTATTATAGAATTTAATGATACCTGCAACTTGTCAAAGTAATTATTAAAGATACATTAATTCAAAGCTCATACAAACATATTTTGAATGTCTACGCGTGTACCTGAAAGTTGTGTTCATATTTAGGGGTACAAACCATGAAACTGAACAACTCTCCGTGGGACCAGTGGCGTATTTTAAGATTCAGCGCCCTGGGCCTGTAAGGTTAGCCGCCCCATAAATTAACGGAAAAAATCAAAACTTTTAATGAAATATAAAATAAAATCCAGCCGTGTGTCGATGTGGGCTGAGAATGATTATAATAAATGAAAAAAAAACTAAAAAGTCTGTACAAAGAAAAAACACCATTTATTTTAAATATTTTTTTTTCGATGAACAGATTGGTTAGCAAACTCATCAATGACGCTGTCATAATTAACGGAGTTTGTCAAGTCAGCTTCTATATTCAGAATAGCTAAACTGTTTAAACGTTCTTCGCTTAAACGGGAAAGTAGATAATTTTTTATTCTTTTAAGAACGGATTTTTATTTCTTCATGCCTAGTAAGTCAAAAAGAAAGGCGCACAAAACTGAGCGCCCCGGGCCATGGCCCTTTTGGCCCCAGGGTAAATACGCCACTGCGTGGGACCAACATCGTAATCACGAAAAAATAATCAGCCGTCCCATACATTAGGGTCGAGTAGGTATTGAAGTTTTGTATGAGACAGTTGATAAATCTTTCGCGTTTACGATGTTGGTTCGATGGAGAAAGTTGTTCAGTTTGGTGGTCTGTACCCACAGATAGAACCACCTAGATAACGCAACTACTTCGCGAGCCAAAAATCGCACCAGCTTACGTACAAAAATCGTAAGCCGCCACTTTCGCCCTCAGTCCTGAGTACTGCTGGCTGGGTGAGCGTGAGCGCTGGCGCTAGGCCCCGGGGGGTGAGGCGAGAAGGCGTCTTTGAATCGATTTGATTTTCCCATCACTAAATAGTGCTTGTGACGTGGTAGTAGGTAGTCAAAAAATGGAGCGATTAGTTTTCATACAGATAGTGAAAATTGCGTTATCTAGGTCTATCTATAATTGTATGTACCTTAAAGATGACCACACCGTTATGGTACATGCAGTAAATTGCGCGTAAGAATGAAATCTTGAAAATTGATGTCAAACTATAACTTCTTCTTTTTACCAAAACTTTTCAATTAAACAATGTTGTGGCTTTTTTAAGTCAACTTCTAAAATACACCAAAAAATTTGGCCTAAGACTTCGATGGCGAGACGAAATCGTTCTCTTTCCCCCTCACGTTACCCAAGTATGTCTGTCCTTGTCTTGAACTGTGAAACGGTAATAAGACAACCTATAGGGTGGCGGAGACATCGACGCGCATCCTGTTTCTATGAATACAGTACATGATTCTGAACCCGTTGAATTTTTTCGTCGTTTATTATTAAAAAAAAATTGCTGTTCCATACATTTTGACTGCATATGTATTGCAAGATGATGTAATACTAACACCTATGAGGGGCTTGTGGCTAAATAATAACACCCGCACGGGTCGATCGATCAGGTTAAGCTACGCTTGCTGCGGTTAGTCCGTGGATGGGTGACCTTTACGTACCAAGACTCCTCCGTGCCTCGGAAAGCACGTTAAGCCGTTGGTCCCGGCTGTCATTCGTGGATCTTTGACGGTCGCGAGTCGTCAGAAGCCCGAAAGTCTGACAACCAGTCTTACTAAAGAGTTTCGTATTACCCAGTAATTGGGTTGTGGAGGTCAGATAGGCAGTCGCTCCATGTAAAATACTGGTGCTCAGCTGCATCCGGTTAGACTGGAAGCCGACCCCAACATAGTTGGGAAAAGGCAGGCAGATGATGACTCACACCCTTTGGGCCTTGATGCCTGACAATAAAATATGTTTTTTTATTGTTTTTTTATCGGGCTTTTATAAAAAACAGCTGTTTTTTTTATAACAGACGAAAAATTTTAGCGCTGTGTGGTCCAGAATCGTGTACTGTATCCTTGGTAGAAGGTTGCGTGTCCATGTCCGCGCCACCCAGGGACTTGAAAACGAAATGAATTTCGTTACGTTACCACTAATGTTATCGTATAACGTTCCAAAATTTGTAACGATACTAAACCTAAAAATATCAATAACGTTACAAAGAAAATTTTATAGAAAATCATTTTCATAGAACAATATTATAAGTAACGATAAAGGTATCAGTAACATTAAGCTTATCTGCTTGTAATAACGTTACAGGTGAAACGTTACAGATTCATTTGTAACGTTATTCTTCATACTTTTTTGTCATCTTTTATGTCATGAAGCTGGCAAAGTTGATTATCGAAATGAATAACGTTATTGTATCGATAAAATAATAAGGATATATTGATCATATTGTTTGTGAACAGTTTAAGATTTCAACTGTTTCTCAGTATCGTTATAGCCAAGGAATTAATTTTATTACGATCCTGGTGGAACGGTACAAATTATCGGTAAGTACTGGAACTACGCGTAATGTTATGTGGAGTATCGTTTCAAGTCCCTGGCGCCACCCTGTATATCTGTCTCGTGTCTTCAGAAAATAATATATATTGCAAATGATTCTGCATGCTTTAAGTTAATGAATATTGTTAAATGGGGTAAGATCTAATTTAAATTTAATATAATAATAACTGTATGTCTATTTAATGAATTTAGAGTTAGTATTTAAATGTATTGTAGTTTTAGGATAAGGTCGGTTTGAATGTCGAGTAATATTAAGTTTTTTTTTAATAGCCTCTTGAGAACTAAGTTGGGGTCGGCTTCCGGTCTAACCGGATGCAGCTAAGTTCCAGTATTTTACATGGAGCGACTGCCTATCTGACCTCCACAATAGCACTGCGTGTTGACACTATGAAGTTCAGATTTTCCCATAAATTCTCAGTAAATTCACTTGATAGGGCAGAAAAACGGTAAAAATAGTATTCCAGTATCACAATCATCTTATAACGTTCCCACTGCTGGGAGACGGGCCTCATCATCATCTGTCCAGCCTTCTCCCATCTATGTTGGGATCGCGTGCCAGTCTACCCGGATGCAGCTGAATACCAGTATTTTACATGGGGCAACTGCCTATTTGACCTCCACAATCCAGAAAATGTAACTTAATATTACTTGAAATTCTTCCTTAAATATAATTAAGAATGTGATTTATAAGAACTACAAAAAAAAAAAATACTTATCTCAAAATTTTGTTGTTTTTATCTTTGGCATGTAGTCTTTTGAAATTGACACATTTTTTTGGTGAACGTTTGCTATTTCCTATGTTTTTAACACCTAAACTTGGTTCTTGGGTGCCCTTAAAGGAATAGATGTTACTAGCACAAACAGATGGACGAAGCTAATACAGGTGTTCGTCACCCTCTGCGGCCGTCATCCTACCAGCACCCCTGCTATAGAACGAAACTCAAGCATTTGATTAACTGATGACATGTATTTCATACAAATCTGAAATATTCGATTGTGGCGGCATCTACAACGAACTACGCGTCACGCAAAATCCTGCATCTCGCAAGCGGAGTTTACCGCGCAACTAGCATAGATACAACGTACAGACACTTCGGTTAGTTACCCACCAGACACAACACCCGTCTGGTCGGAGTATCCTCCCTTTTCTATGGAGGATGAGGGAACTTTATACCCTGTTCCTCATACCTACATACCCCTAGTTGATCAATGCTTCAGTACTGTTCCAAAACAGGGGTTGTAGACTCAGACCCGTAATGTTGCCATTATATTTATTGCACAGTGTAAAAGCCTATGATTTTCTCAGATCTCGGATAAGTAAATTGTTAGTCTTAAGTATAAACTATTAGTAATTTAAATTAAAAAGCAAATTCAATTTGAAATAATCTGTTAGGCGCTACAGTTTTTAAGGGGTGTTAAACACAGGAGATGGGGGTTTGTAGTGAACGCTGCAAATGTGTATGTTAGGGGTGGAGTCGCCTATTCAACGCTACCAGTGACATTAGCAAAATATACTCTGTGACGCTTAACCTAATGACAGTGGCTGTCAATTGGGTAAACGTCAGAGAGTATTTATTTTTAGGACTGTTTAGTGTCAATTCATACTAGCGCAGAGTCGAAGCGTTAATCTAAAACTTAACATAGCAAATTCACCCTTATCTACACAACGTAATGCACATGTCGCAGCCAACTGGTTAAATTAGCCGTTTAGTTAACCGCCTGGCTTTTAGAAGTGGTGCCTCGCTTCGCTCTCTCGGCTCGCACGCGGTTGATCAAGTTCTAACCTAACCTAACCCATTTGGTCGTGGTACCCGGGTTTGGTTACTGCGACCAATTCGGCAGGCGCGTTACAGTTCCACAACCTAAACTATAATTTAATATCATTCAGGCCGTTTTTTTAACGGCTAGGCGGTTAACTAAACGGCTAATAAAAACCAGTTCGCTGCGACACACATATTTCTTCTGAGATAAAAAGAAGACGCGCGAATTCGCGCGCTTTCGACGGAATTCGCGCGTCTGATCGCGACCAACGCTGATTGGTGCGCGTGCATTAGGTTGTGGAGATAAAGGTGAATTTACTATGTTAAGTTTCAGATTAACGCTTAACGCCACGCTGGCCTGGGTAGAACTTACGACTCGTAAGTCGGGCTGTTACCACTGACCCACCATTGATAATATTTTACACTAGCAGCGCCACGCGGTTTCACCCGCGTAAGTTTCGATCCCGTGGGAATATCGGGACAAAAAGTATCCTGTGTTAATCCAGGAAATGGTCTATCTATGTGCCAATTTTCATCGAAATCTGTTCAACGGTTTACCCTTGATTGAGTAACAAACATCCAAACATAAACTTTCACATCACACTAATATTATAAAGGCGGGAGTTTGTGTGTTTATATGTTTGTTACTTCTTCACGCTCAAACGGCTGGACCAATTTTGAAAAAAGTTATATATGGAGGTAGCTGACACCCTGGATTAACATATAGGCTACTTTTTATCCCGATATTCCCACGGGATCGACACTTATGCGGGTGAAACCTCGGGGCGCAGCTACTTTACAATATTAGTAGGATACATGGGCACTTCAGAAACGTCAGAAGCTAGGTACGTGGTTCCGAATAATCTTTTCCTATGGAGAGGAGCCGGCAAGAAACTCCACGGTTACTCTTTTAAAAATTATTGTCTTTAACAATGTTTTCATATTACAGTGCTAATGGGTATGGCAGGACCATCTAGGTAGTAGGTTTTTATTTATTTTTATTTTTTATTTATCCTTTTGATAGATTCTTATTTTGTAAATGTGAGGACTTTGTAGGCCTTATAGACTTTAGATCTGTAGACCATTTTCTATTTTATCAAGTACTTGGTACTTGTTGACAGGCCTGCGCTGTCCTCCCACACTTCTGACGTTTCATAAGTGCCCATGTAGGTTTATGTGAAATAAAACATTTTGATTTTGAAGGTCTATCAACAAGTACCGTTTATAGGAGGCTTCATCCTAAGTGATAGATATAATTCGTAGCGCTAAAAAATTAACTTTTAGACATAAGTTTGGTACGGAATTTTGATAGAAAGGGATGTATACAGGGTGTCCCAGAACTCAACGTCAAGCCGAAACGGGGCGACAGGATTGATCATAAACATCATAAGAAAAATTAGAAAAAAAATCTATCCCATTCAGTTTGAAAATTATGGGCATTTAAGAAAAACCTAAAAATTTGGTCAAACTGTATCCATTCTTCGGTTATTGTAGTTCATTTTTATTATTTTTGTTTATTTAAACCTTGGAAACGTAACCCTAAATAATATTTCTAAGAATCACAGTCAAAAATAATGACACAATTGCCCCAAGTTTCCTAGAATTAAGACTTTGTTAAACCATGAATTTAAAATTTTCAAAATTTGTCGACTTTGAAAGGCCCTCCTTTAAAAAAAATGTACTAGAGTGCCTTGGCAAGTGCCATTAAAAGTTGGCGCATTTAATGAGGATTGTAAAATGTGCAATACTTGTTAGTTTCATACTAAAAAAAACGAGTAAAAAAATAAAAACCTCAAGTAACCCGATTTTTGCTAACCCTTTTTACTCAGTTAAAATGTTTTTTATTCGCACAAGCTCTTGGTAGGTTCTTGATTTTACGGCAAAATGATGAGAGAGATGGATAGTGGACATGTTTGCCATGAGTGAGCGAAACAGATAGTGACGCCACTTTTACCAAAGTCAACAAAAGTAAGTAACATTAGTAAAATAATGAAATATTTTGACCTAGATTAGTTGAGGTTTATTGGAATAAAAGTCACGAACGGAAATACTTGGGTCATCTGCGACCTCTTGCAATACTTTTTCCTCGTAAGGAAAGCGAGGTCTACCTCCAGCCCGTATTTGATTCGGGAAATGGCCGCTCTCCGTGAGTGAACGGTGCACATTAACAAACACGCGGTGATCCGGATAGCGCTCTAAATTTGGATATCCTTCACGATAAAGTCTAACGGCGGCACTTGCGTTGCATCTGCATTCCCCATAAATGAGGTGCATGTTCGCATATTCTTGTGAAGTGTAGCGCGTAGGCATGGTAGATAACAAGGATGCCAACACAAAAGTCCAATTCCAAAAGAGAGAAGCCAAAGTTCGGCGGTATGTAATCAACAAGTTCAATTCACAAAAATCCAAGTCCAAAAAGAGAAGCCAAAGTTGTCAGTACTAAATCAACACAAGCGAATACGGAAAGGTGCGCAGTAGACGAATGAGCGAAACGTACTAACTGGTGTCAGACTGGTAGCGTAGCCATTTGCTTGGTATGGCGTCTGTATCTGTTTCATTCGCACTCGTTTAAACGATGCATCTTCGTCTCACTGCGTGGCGTCGCTATCAGTCTCGCTCGCTCATGGCAAACATGTCCACTATCCATCTCTCTCATCATTTTGCCGTAAAATCAAGAACCTACCAAGAGCTTGTGCGAATAAAAAACATTTTAACTGAGTAAAATGGGTTAGCAAAATCGGGTTACTTGAGGTTTTTATCTTTTTACTCGCGTTTTTTAGTATGAAACTAACAAGTATTGCACCATTTTACAATCCTCATTAAATGCGCCAACTTTTAATCGTACTTGCCAAGGCACTCTAGTACATTTTTTTTAAAGGAGGGCCTTTCAAAGTCGACAATTTTTTAAAATTTTAAATTCATAGTTTAACAAAGTCTTAATTCTAGGAAACTTGGGGCAATTGTGTCATTATTTTTGACTGTGATTCTTAGAAATGTTATTTAGGGTTACGTTTCCAAGGTTTAAATAAACAAAAATAATAAAAATTAACCACAATAACCGAAAAATGGTTACAGTTTGACCAAATTTTTAGGTTTTTCTTAAATGCCCATAATTTTCAAACTGAATGGGATAGATTTTTTTTCTAATTTTTCTCATGATGTTTATGATCAATCCTGTCGCCCCGTTTCGGCTTGACGTTGAGTTCTGGGACACCCTGTATATAAAGTTTGTATGAAGTAAAAAAAAACGAGACGGCATTTTTATCAGTGTTAACCCAGCACCCTTGTTGCGTAACAGACTATGAATCAGAATGTGAATCATATTGCACATCCATTGCTTCATATGTATGTTCGACAAATTTGTCAGCTCAACAACGTCAATAACGCAATGAATGTTGTTGAACTGTCAAAATTAAAGCCACGGGCGATTTATTTTCGCGGCGATTTTTTTTCGCGCATTCGATTTTTAACTTTCTGCTTTGAGCCGAAGGTTGAAAATCGAACTATGTGTTTTTTTGACGCAATGGGATGCGCTCTGTTGTATTCTTAACGCTCGGCTCAACACCTAGAGTTCAAAATCCAGTGCGTAATAAAATCCCGCCGCGATATTTTTACGTCCATGCTAATGTGGGCTTATAAAATACAGAATATTATTATGTATGTATAATCTTTATAAGGTGTGTAAAACATTTAAGAAAACCTACAAATATTGTAATAGTAAGAATGTAACAGTTTGGTAGCAAAGTAGCTATACATAGGTAAACTCGTTGAGATAATTCTATGGAAAATTACAAAATAAAATATACATTGGTGCCGGTTCTGTTGTTCACAAACTAAACTAAACATAAGTTCATGCATCTTTTTCTTTCTAGTTCATTAAGAAAAGGACAGCAGATAAATATTAGTTTAGTGCTGTCAAATTAAGATACTCCATAGACAACTTTAGACGAGATTAAAATATTTGGCTATTAAAAATACGTCAATTTACGCCATGCGCTGACTAATTTGACAGGACTAAACTAATAAATATCTTCTGTCCTTGTCTTAATGAAATAGAAAGAAAAAGAAGCCTGAACTTAAATTTAGTTTGTGATCAACAGAATCGCCGCCATTGTCAGTTTGAACTTCAGATCCATCTGGGCAAGATTTGTAACGTGTGTTGGCGAAATTTATTCCTTGTGAAAAATAATCACCAATCTGTGAACAATACCAATACGCCCCTTATGGGAACTACATGATCTAAAGCGCGGTCACTGTCGGACTGCATAGAAAAGAAAGAGAAGCACGATGACGTAACGCTGGTAATTTATTGCAAAATATGAAGCAATTATCTATTTACAAAAAATCTATTGTTTGGACTAAAAAATTAAAACACTAGTGCTTTAGTATGTTGCTTGTGAGTAATCTGCCAAAAAATCTGAACTTTAGTTTCGGAAGTCGGTGTCAAAAAACGAAAATGCGGAACCAACGACACCGACTTCCGAAATTAATAATAATAATAATAATAATTTTATTGTCAGATATTACAATCCATTTTTGTTAGTAAGGACATAAACATCTTACAAACTAGTGTTAGTACATATACCTCTGTCAATTAATAAATTCAGAAACATGTCAGATACGATACCAATAATAATAAAAATTCCTAATACGTAACACAATTACACTACACACACTACTTCTGGGCACGGTTTGAAGGCAACACTGTCGTCCTCGTCCAGTGCTTCCATATAAGGCCCTCAGTCCTATCCGCTACGGTCCTCAAGAGACTGTTGGCGCTGCCGCGCACCCGCCACATCAGGGATGCGATGCGCTTTCGAATAATAGCATAGAAGTCATCTATACGTGCCTCAGCGAACATCCCTGACGCGCTGCAGTGTCGCGGCAGCCTCAACAGTGCCCTGTATGCGTTATTGTATTGGACTCGCAAGGCGCTGTAAGCCCTCTGCGTGTAGTCGACCCATAGGCTGCAAGTATAAAAAGATTGGCAGTATGCTAAACAGGGTCCCCTTTACATCACTTGAACACTTCGCAAACCTACGGATCAACATATTGCTCCTGACTGCCAGCGCCCTACGTTCCCTCTCCATGTCAATGTTATCGGTCTGTGTAGCAGTGACCCAGTGCCCCAGATATTTGAAGGAGGTGACCCACTCTAGAGCGGTCCCCGCGAGTGAGATGGGTGGTGCAGCATAGGTCTTAGTGCCTGCCTTGAACAGCAGACACTCGCTCTTTTTTGCATTATATCTAAGACCCTGGGCCTCAGCATATCGCTCACAAACCAACAACAGTGTTTTAAGGGCGCTGATTGATGGGGCCAGCAGCACCATGTCGTCGGCGTAACTTATGTTATTGACTAGTGTTCCGTCAATTGAACAACCTACCATAGTGCTGCTGAGCTCACGAATCAGCCGATCCACATACAGACAGAAGAGTTTCGGCGAAGTCAGCCCTCCCTGCCTGACCCCACACTCCAGCCCGTATGGATCGGATAGCGAGCCTGCCCACTTCACCATATTGGTTTGATGGCCGTACCAATATTTAAACAATTCAACCAACTCACCTGGAAGCGTTGTCTCATCATGCAACTTCTTCCACAACACACCATAGGACACCAGATCGAAGGCTTTTGATAGGTCAAGAAAACATGCATACACAGGGGTTTTCCTGTCTGTGTAGTACCGAACAGTGTGCTTGAGACAAAGAACAGCATGTTCAGTTGACAGACCCGTTCTAAAGCCAAACTGTGCGTCGTGTAGCGACAGATGTTTATTTAACTGTTTGTCCATTAAAGTTGTTTAATTCCTTTTTTTTTTTTTTTTTTTTAAAGTTTTATTCTTCCATACTTTTCTATTAGTCGTCATTTCGAACATTAGGTGTTTTTCATGAAATTATCTCGGATGTTTTTTGCCCTTAGAATTATCTCAGCGAGAATAGGGTATAAAGCCAAAATTCAAATTTTGTATAACGCGCTACAAATACCTGTAAACTGTAAGAAAATGATTAGGTACTCTGTAGTGATACAATACGGTTGAGGACAAAAATATGTATGCACTTTGTGACATTCAATTACGTGGCAACCTACCTGCGGTGCTATTCTGTAAAAATCTCAGCTGTCAATAGTGTCAATGAGGGATTTTCTTTTCATTTTTTTTTTTAGCTCTTCTCTAGTCACTGGATAGATGGCGCTGAACTTGGCAAGTTACTGCAAGGAACTGAACGTCACATAATTTTTTGATTATTTCACGTGGATGTAATTTTGAGATCGTAAAACGAAAGCAAACGAAAGTTTCAGCCAACGAGGGCAGTGACGTGATGCAGTGCTTTTTTCCAAGCGTTTTGGCTTCGGCACCTAGTAACGTAGTCAGTTCAACGCCATCTACAGAGTTCTTGGAAACTATGTTTTTTTTTTTTTAATACTCAAAAGAAAAACCTCTCATTCCTAGCAAAAACAAACTCACTTCAACTAAGTTTTCACGGTGAGATTTTTACAGAATCGACCGGCACGCCCAAACGTGTAAGCAACATTGATATATTGTCAAAACGAAAACAAGATGATCAAGGCTTTTTATTATTGAGTGAAACTTCTGCGCATTGGGCATTTTTTGATATGGGAAAAAACCATTGAACTCGCACCACTGTTACCGAAAGTGTCTAAACACACTATGCCAAAGGTACGTGACCGAAGTTCGGCATGATTACGCCTGCAATGCTATTTGTGTCTAAACACACTATGCCGAAGTTACGCGACCGAAGTTCGGCAAGATTACGCCCGCAATGCTATTTGAATGCTATTTAACGCAACGTAATTTCGGCATAATGTGTCGTCAGTAATTCAAATAGCATTGCAGGCGTAATCATGCCGAACTTCATGCGGAGGCAGGCATGCCCGCGTCCCGCTTGTGCGCAACTGAACTTCTGCCGCGTAAGTTCGGCACTTATGCTGTGTCATAACAACCGAATACGTCGAAACGTAAAATCAGCCGCGGAACTTCGGTCGCGTACCTTCGGCATAGTGTGTTTGGACACTAAGCGACACCGCGCTTATTTTGTTCAAATCAAATCAAATCACTTTTATTTGTTAACACAGGTACAGAAATACAGGTCTTGAGTTTGGTGAACAGAACGCTATATTATGCCAGGGGGCGTACATTTTTTCGGTTCGGAGGCGTTCAGTTGGTTTATAAGACGATTAAAAAAATACCCGCTTCGGATGTGTTCGGCTGTCCTCGGGATGTACTCGGTTTTAATGTATATCCGATGTGTCAGTGAGTGATGGCAAAGTATTGCCACCGTGTACATCCCGAGGACAGCAGAAGCGTGTATTTTTTAAATCGTTTTATAAACAAAAAATGCGCGGTGTCGCTTACGGTAACAGTGGCGCGAATTGAATGGTTCTTTCCCATCTCAAAAAATGCCAAACGCGCTTAAAGAAGTCTTCAGGTTTTCACTTCAAAAATAGTTTTTACTAGCTGCGCCCCGCGGTTTCACCCGCATAAGTTTCCATCCCGTGGGAATATCGGGAAAAAAGTAGCCTATATGTTAATCCAGGGTGTCAGCTACCTCCATACAAAATTTCATCAAAATTGGTGCAGCCGTTTGATCGTGAAGAAGTAACAAACATATAAACACACACACACACACACACTCACTCACACGCTCACAAACTTTCGCATTTATAATATTAGTGTGATGTGATTAAAAAGGTGGTTTCTAAAACAGTTTCCCTGTATCTCTTATGGATTGGGATTTCCTCATACTGTCCCAGTTAAAAAAAAAAAACAGTGGCACTCCGGGAGTGCCGAAAGAAGTGAAAACTTGAACAATTACTTGTGTATTTTTTTAATCGTCTTATAAACAAAACACGCGCGGTGTCGGTTACGGTAACAGTGGCGCGAGTTCAATGGTTTTTTTCCCATCTCAAAAACTGTCCAACGCGCATAGCTTTCACTTAAAAAAAAAAAACATAGCATCAGATCTTTGCAGACATATTATGTTGATTTGAATCACATTTCAACCCATACACTCCACACTACAAGAATCATCAATTATCATTTTCCTGTCCAATTAATGTGGGGTCGGCACAACATGTCTTTTTCATCCATCGCACGAGTCGATCGACCAGGTTAAGCTACGCTTGCCGCGGTTGGTCTGCGGATGAGTGACCATCTTTACATACCAAGACCCCGCCGTGCCTCAGAAAGCACGTTAAGCCGTTGGTCTCGGCTGTCATTCGTGGAATTTTGACAGTCGTTACGGGTCGTCAGAAGCCCGAAAGACTAACAACTGGTCTTATCAAAGGGTATCGTATTGCCCAGTAACTGGGTTGTGGAGGTCAGATAGGCAGTCGCTCCATGTAAAATACCGGTTAGCCTGGAAGCCGACCCCAACATAGTTGGGAAAAGGCTAGGCAGATGATGGCTTTTCTATTACCTAGTCGTCATCTCTATAGCCACTCCACTTTCTAGCTATATCATCTACTATACAAAAATGAATTTGCCAAGTGCATACATATTTTTGTCCTCAACAGTACAAAATGTTAGGTACTTTGTTAGTGATACAAGATGTAAATATCTTTTTAAACTGATGGCTAATGGAGGCGCCGGTATTTGTAGTGAAACACATTGTAGAAGCTGTTTACACGAGTTTAGTAACTAATGCTTAGTACACTTGTCACTTGCAGTAAAATATCGTGTGTGACAGAAGCATAATCAGCCCATAGACAAATTCATGGGATGGGGCCCTCCCTCAATGTAAAGAAGCTCAAGCAACGATATTTTTTTATTTTTTTTTATATTTTTCCTTACTAAATTTAACACCTGACTGCTTTTGTCCTTATGTTAGGACCCTCCTGTGCCCATGGCCCTCTCGGGCCGGGGGCCCCCCTCTGTCTGGGGGCCCCCAATGCCATCCTATAGTTACGCCACTGCCATAGACGCTTCACTTGCATTTTTATTTCATTCCTTGTTTACACAACACCGACAGAATTCCATAGGAATGATAGTTCATCTGCTCGTTTCATTTCATTTTTCGATAATTCGGTTGGCGAGTGAAAGATGCCGAGTGCCGAAATCTAACATCGTTGGATCGGTTCACTTATTAATTAATTTTTCACTTTTGGTTCATTTTGTGTTCAGTTCGAGTTGTGGATTCAGTTTGAGTGAAAGGCAAAATGAACAAAAAGTGAAGTGAAATGAATTGACCTGATGAACACTCTTTTGTATGTAGTAGAATAAAAACTGGCCAAGTGCGAGTCGGACTCGCACACGAAGGGTTCCGTACCACAAGGCAAAAACGCCGAAAGAAACACGTTTGTTGTATGGGAGCTCCCCCTAAATATTTATTTTATTCTGTTTTTAGTATCTATTGTTATAGCGGCAACAGAAATACATCATGTGTGAAAATTTCAACTGTCTAGCTATCACGGTTCATGAGATACAGCCTGGTGACAGACGGGCAGTGGAGTCTTAGTAATAAGATCCCGTTTTTATCCTTTGGGTACGGAACCCTAAAAATGAACGTTTACTCGAGTGAAGCGTCTATTTTCAAGTTTAATAAAACATAACTGACAAGTCGACACAGTAATACTAAATGACAAGTAGGTACTAAGCTCGTGTAAACAAGGCATAACAAGGCAGGTCTGGTACTAGCTAAATGCTATTTGTTTTAAAAACCAAACGTAGATTGGGTCATTATAGATAATAATATACTACTATAAATAATTAAATTTGCTAGCGAAACTTCGCACATGTGATAGGTAGGTATCGATCTAAAGGTGATTTTCTAAACTCATAATTTCAAGTAACTGTACAACTACCAGTGGTCGTGGAACCAGTAGTCAACTGTAGTTACTAGAAATTAAGAATTTTGTTTTTGAAGTGAAACCTCAAATTCGATAATTGGACGAGAATTGAGAGTGAAATTTCAAGGACGCGTCACATTTAGGCACATCTCGTTACAAGAGAGAGAAGAAAGATATAACTCTCACAGTAAATCTCTCTTACTATTTATTTTTCAAGAAGTTTCACTCCTTTCAGGTATACCGTGCTGCGCGCGTTTTTTTTGTTTTGTCGTCATTAGATGTCAATACTTATATCATGAGCAGAGTTTGTCTAGCTGATTTCATTTGACCCTGTATGGTTAACACTTTTTTCAATATCGTATTATAATTGTATTATATCAAATACAAAATAATATTCCGGTATGATAATATAAATTGTAGATGTTTATGATATCAAGTTTAGAATTTCAATTTTGTTATTTGTTAGGTAAATTGCCTTTGTATCAATAGAATGGTTATGGAATCAGGGGTGTCTATTACACCCCCATGTCGCCAGATATGTTTCAAGTCACATATAAAAGAGGGGAAGCCTATTTATTACCTATAAACGGGCACATGATTTTTTTTTTTCAGAAAAAATATTATTATTATTACAATCGTCAAAGAGTACTTTTATATTGAAACAAATTCAATGTGAAATAGTCCGTATGATTAGATGCTGAAGCATCTAATTTCCATATTATTATGTTTTTGTAGACATGAATGTTTTCAATTTTTTGAACTTCTGAATGTGAAAATGAAATAAGATTAAATAAAGAAAGTCTTTGAAAAATGTGTTGTTTTTATTGTTTCTTTTTTACCCTTTTCATTACTTTCAGCTACTGACCTTTTTAATAAATAAATACTAGGCAGGTATAATATTCTTCATAAAAATCCATACTAATATTATAAATTCGAAAGGAACTCCGTCAGTCTGTGTGTTACTTTTTCACGCCTAAACCACTGAACGGATTTCGATAAAATTTGGCAGAGAGATAGATTGCATCCCGCGAAAGGACATAGGATAGTTTTTATCCATTACCGACTCGTAGTCACACCAGATTGTCACACCAGTATGACAAACAGGAATTTTTTTCTCGTTTGTCACACCACTGATTTTTCGACACCATGTATACGATAATTGCTAGTGAAGTACCTACATATTCTAATAAAGTCGATCTGCTGATCGGCGTTTGCCGACTTTCGTTCAAAAAGTGTTACTATCATTATTGTCAGAGCTTATGGCGAAAAACGAAATCAGTTGATTTGAAAAGTAAACTATATAAAAGAATTGTGGGACTATGTACGGTATTGCCGCTAACTCCATTAGAACTTTGTTAAAAACAGATGGGAGTACATAAAAACACAATCTAATCTATCTAATATAAGCGGGGAAAAGATGAAACAGTTCATAGCATACATGGCCCGACAATGGCTAAATGATGAACAATATATCGCCGACAGGAATATATATATACAATATATTCCTGAGTTCCTGACCAACAAGGATTGGTTGGTCAAAGGCACAAAACCAACGTATGTGAAAGTTGGCACTGCCAATTATATAAAAATATAAATAAAAACTACGTAACCATACTAAAATTATTAACAGTATTATCCCCACCCCAGACAGGTGGCTGGGGTAGACAGGATGCGGAAGGCGGAGGACGCCCCCCAGCTAGATGGAAGGACGACCTAAAGAAGGTTCTTCAGGTCGTCCGTCCATCTAGCTGGAGGGCGTTGCACACTACGCTTGCCGGTACATGGTCTCCACTCCAGGACTCGTCTGCTCCACCGGCCGTCGGTCCTTCGACAGACATGGCCAGCCCACTGACACTTCAGTTTGCTTACTCTGCAAGCTATGTCGGTAACTCCGGTTCTTTTCCAGATAAGTTTATTCCTGATTTTATCCTTCAAAGAGCAGCACAGCTCGCTCCATAGCGCGCTGAGCGACCTTGAATTTGTGGACCAGCCCGACCGTCAGTGTCCACGTTTCAGCACCGTATGTCATGACGGGCAAGACGCACTGGTTGAAGACCTTAGTCTTCAAACACTGCGGGATAGGCGACGAGAACACTTGACGGAGTTTTCCAAATGCTGCCCAACTCAAGCGGATCCTTCTGTCGGCTTCTTTCTCAAAGTTGTGTCTACCGAGCTGGATGACTTGCCCTAGGTAGACATAATCCTTCACAACTTCGAGAAGCGACCCTTCGATGTGGATTGGACTCGGCAAGACGTGCGAATTGTACATGACTTTTGTCTTGTCCAAATTCATGCCGAGGCCAACCCGCCGGAGGCTCCATTTAGGCTGTGCAACATTTGGTCTAACTGTTCCAGCGTCTCTGCCATTATGACGATGTCATCGGCAAACTGAAGATGTGAGATATACTCGCCGTACACGTTAATACCCTGTCCATCCAGTCCAGCATCTTGAAGACGTCTTCTAAAGCGTTGGTAAACAATTTAGGGGATATTACATCCCCCTGTCTCACCCCCCTGAGCAGTTGGATGGGGCTGGTTTTCTGATCCTAGATCTGGACAGTCATCGTTGCAGCGTCATACAAACAACTCAACACTTAGATGTAGCGCCAGTCAATTCGACATCGTTGCAGAGAGAAAAGAACTGCCCATATTTCGATGAAGTCGAAGGCTTTCTCGTGGTCCACAAATGCAATACACAGCGGCTGATTGTACTCCTCGGTCTTCTGAAAAATTTGTCGAACAGTATGAATGTGGTCTACGGTACTGAAGCCTTTTCGAAAACGGGCTTGTTCTGGCGGCTGGAATCCGTCAAGTCTCCTGGCGAGATGGTTCGTGACGACCTTCGAGAACAGCTTGTATACATGGCTCACAAGTGAGATGGGTCTATAATTCTTTAACAAGGATTTATCACCTTTTTAGGGTTCCGTTGCCAAATGGCAAAAAACGGAACCCTTATAGATTCGTCATGTCTGTCTGTCTGTCTGTCTGTCCGTCCGTATGTCACAGCCACTTTTCTCCGAAACTATAAGAACTATACTGTTGAAACTTGGTAAGTAGATGTATTCTGTGAACCGCATTAAGATTTTCACACAAAAATAGAAAAAAAACAATAAATTTTGGGGTTCCCCATACTTAGAACTGAAACTAAAAAATTTTTTTTTCGTATAACCCTTACGTGTGAGCTATCTATGGATAGGTCTTCAAAAATGATATTGAGGTTTCTTATGTCATTTTTTTCTAAACTGAATAGTTTGCGCGAGAGACACTTCCAAAGTGGAAAAATGTGTCCCCCCCCCCCCCCCTGTAACTTCTAAAATAAGAGAATGATAAAACTAAAAAAAAATATATGATGTACAATACCATGTTAACTTCCACCGAAAATTGGTTTGAACGAGATCTAGTAAGTAGTTTTTTTTTAATACGTCATACATCGTAAACCGCAATTTACCTTTTATTCAACCAACTCAAATATAATAAAAACTTTTTTACAAAAAAAACAACCGACTTCCAAAAACACTATAAATAAAGAGAAAAATAACTTTAATTTCGGAAGTCGGTGGCAAAAACTAAAATACAAATCCAAAGACACCGACTTCCGAAATTAAAGTTATTTTTCTCTTTATTTATAGTGTTTTTGGAAGTCGGTTGTTTTTTTTTGTAAAAAAGTTTTTATTTTTCACTTTTTAGCGGGTCAGTTTGTAATTTATCTAAGTTATAATAGCCTAATGTCAACTGCTTATCGCCTTTTACAAAATATTGCTTTTCCCGATGCATGGACGTTAATTGTTGAGGAGTTCTCCTAGTAAGAACCAGGAGAACTGGAGCTGATTGAGAAGTCACCATCAGCTCCACTTCACCATACGCATTGTAATGAGCATAAATTGCTTAGCAGCCATATTAAAGAAATCGAATCGCAACCCGTGAAATATTTGTCATTGAGTAGTGCCATTCGTGGTCTTCATCATCAGCTCCACTTTACCAAATCATAATTTCCGAGAGCAAATGCTCAAGTTACTTTAATAATAGACTTAGGCAAGAAAATTTTTGCTAAGGGCCAAGTTTATGTTACGCTTAGTCGTGTAAAGACGCTGTATGACATTGTATTATGCGACTTGGAGCCAACCAAATTGCTAAATAGACCACATGACGAAAAGGCATTGCGTGAAATGCAACGATTGAGGCTTTTATAAATCATCATCAGCCAATTGCAGTTCACTGCTGGACGTAGACCTCCTGAAGTTTGCGCCAACGTTCGCGATCCTCCGCTTCTCTCATCTAGCCACTACCGGCAACATTTAATTTTGTTAGGATAATTATACAGAAGAAAAACTCGCAAAAGTATTTCACTTTAAGAAGTATTTATTAGTTTTTAGACTAGATGCTGATAATCCTGGCTGCAGCATCAGGCCAGACTTATGTCAACATTGCATTGAACTTAAAATTTAGTCCTGTTTAAAATGAGCCCAAACACGACTACGGTGCTGTAATTTCAAGGTTTGTACTTTTTCTGATGCTCGACTGGCTTCAGCATCAGGTCTCTATGTACTTCGGTGTTCCTCATTAACAGTACGTTTATCCACACATCGAGCCCTTTTCAATGAGCCTAAACACGATATATCTGCTGTTAGTTGTCGAGGAGTTAGGTACTCTGCAGACTATCCTGTCTGCAGCATCAGGTCATAACTTGATGATCATGAGACCAAATGTGGCAAATGCCCTATCAAACATCAAAACAATTTACTAAAACAGTCCTTGCCTGTTCGAGTAACTTCTTACTGTTAAGGAGTTGAACCTTCCATCATCAGCCCAGCTACCTGAGATGGTGACAACCGTACGCAAATACACAAGATACTTCATAAAATATGCGAAAAACAATAAGTGAGCCTATAAAATTTGAGGGTTTCTCTCGATTTCTCTAAGATCCCATCATCAGATCCTAACTTGGTGACAATGGGACCACCTCAGAACTATCTACTTTCGAACAAAAAAAAGAATTTTGAAAATCCGTCGATAATTGGCGGAGTACTTAATCGATGAACAAACATACAAAAAAAAAAAAAAAAAAAACATACAAACATCCGAACATAGTACCTCCTCCTTTTTGTGAAGTCGGTAAAAAAATATAAATAATTTCATAAACATAAACCTTATGCATAAACGCTCTTGCCCTGTTTTTTTTTTAAAGAACAGAACCACCGCACCTCTGCTCCACGTCTTGGGCGTTGTACCCTCTTGGATAACGCAATTAAAGAGACTCACTAGCTCTTTCAGGACTGGAGCCCCGCCCGATTTAAAGAGCTCTGTCGTTATTCCGTCATCCCCAGGTGCCTTGTTGTATAATAAAATGTAATATCCGGGATGTCCTCCGTGTAGTGGCGTGTTAATTCGGCTCGATGGTCATCTGCACTATGCCTCGCTGGTTTCATCGTCCGTGTTGAATATAGGCCCATAAAAATCCTCTACTTCCTCGAGAATCTCGGACTGCGACGTCACGATTCTGCCATCCGCAGTTCTTAGTTTCGTCAGATGGGACCTCCCTAATTGCAGAGCGAACTCTTTCGACCTTCGGTTTTTTTTCGGCGTCCTTAATGTCGCGCGCGTTGGAGCACCGAAGGTCGCGACGCGTCAGCTTCCTAATTTTTAGGTTTGAGGCCCTCTTGTCTGACGAAGACGGCTGCATAAATGGCAACTCTCGCCCTTTCCTCAAGTCCGAGAGTTTCCGAGAAAAGTTTGGACACCTTACTTTTTCGCCGCGACGGGAAAACTCTGCGGGACACGTCGCGTAGTGCTTTGACCACCTCGTTAGCTTTCTCGTCAAAGTCAAGTCAAGTCTCGTCGTTTTAAATTTAACTAATAGTATAACTAGGACAGCACTAGTTAGGAATAAATGGTGTGGAAAAATCAGTGGTGTGACAAACGAGAAAAAAATTCCTGTTTGTCATACTGGTGTGACAATCTGGTGTGACTACGAGTCGGCAATGTACCTCGCGGAAGGAACCTATATTTTACAAGGTCGGTCTTATCGCTAAAATATATTTTGGATATGGAGTAGATGGAGTTAGAGAGGAGAGAATACTGAAGGTATTGTCCGCGCGGAAATAGTTGGCCGCGCCTTAGGTGGGCACGGGGGTGAGGGCGGCGGGGTTGCCTATTGTTCGCAACGCAAGTACTGAGTAATGACAAAGCTCCCCCGCCCCTCCGTTCCACCCGCTCACATGCCTAAGGCTTCTCTCTGTGGGAGGGAGAGGCCGTGACCGTGAGACGTGTTGGATGTCGATACTGTCAATATTTAAACTTGATAAAACAAACAAAAAATATTTGAATTTTTTTTTTGGTCAAAGACCCCACGTACGTACCTACTGAGTTTAGAAAAACTTTGATATCGATACCCATCACGACAGTTTCGCTAATTAATTTAATTTGACCCTGCATATTAATACTGCCGCGCTAACGATAAGAGCAGTACGGTAAGTATTTTTTGCATAGTTTCGAGTATTGGCGCGCAAAGTTTTTGTTACAATTTTGAATTTTATTAAGTAAAAAATATAAAAGCGCTTTATGTAGGCTACACGTTTCAACCATCACAATTAATATAAATTAAAAACAGAAGTCCGGAATAACAAAATTGTAACAAAAACTTTGCACGCCAATACTTACTCAAAACTATGCAAAACATACTTACTGCTCTTATCGTTAGCGCGGCAGAATAATATTCAGAGAAAAACATTGTAATTTCTAACGATTATGTACTACTTACTAGCTTCCGCCCGCGGCTTCGCCCGCGAGGTATGTCGATAAAAACTATCCTATGGCCTTCCCCGGGATGCAATCTATCTCTCTGCCAAATTTCATCGAAATCCGTTCAGTGGTTTAGACGTGAAAAAGTAACATACAGACAGACAGGAGTTACTTTCGAATTTATATTATTTGTATGGATATGCGTGATTGCGGACAAAAACCTCACATATCTAACGCATTACACAAACAGCCAGACCCGGAACAAAATAATGTCTGTAGGTCATAATATATTTAAATGTTTACCGGTGCCGCGGAGTGGGAATCGAAAAAGGTCCATTGCGCAGTACTAAATACACCATTCTTAAGATTTTCTACGTTACTAAATTTTCACCTCTTTATTAGTGGTTTTAATGGGAATCATAACACTTGGTTTTAGTAGGTTTTTATTATTATTTTTCTTTTTTTTATTATTTATCCTTTTGATAGATTCTTATTTTGTAAATGTGAGGACTTTGTAGGCCTAGACTTTAGATCTGTAGACCATTTTCTATTTTATCAAGTACTTGGTACTTGTTGACAGGCCTGCGCTTTCCTCCCATACCTACTGTAACATTGTACTGGAAACATTGTAAAAGCCAATTATTTTTAAAAAGAGTAACCATGGAGTTTCTTGCCGGTTCTTCTCCATAGGAAACGACCAATTGGAACCGTGCACCTAGCTTCTGACGTTTCATAAGTGCCCATGTAGGTTTATGTGAAATAAAACATTTTGATTTTGCCCGCGACTTCGTCCGCGTGAAATTTCGGCCCCCGCCCCATAGCATCGCATCCCTAGAGATGGGTTTCTACCCGGTAAATACCCAAAATACCCAAATGCAGGGTTTTTACCCGGGTAAATACCCAAATGGTGGGTATTTACTTTTTCATTATTGTTTTAAGTCTTTTATACACTTTAAGCAATAAAAAATGTTTATCAAATGTGTTTTATGCATGAAATGTAAATGGTGTCAGCAAAGAATAGTTTTCTACTAACAAATCATATAAAAATTGTACGTGTGTATTTTTTACATATTATATTAGGTGGTTTATATTACATTTGATTATAGTAGTTTTAAATTAAAGACTATTTGAATATCACAGCATGTCGTAACAAATATTTATTGATAAAATACATTAAATAAACGTGAATCATCAAACTCTTGAGTACCTATGTAAGATGAAGAAAATTACTTTTTTATTTTGTAACATAACTTAATATCATTTTTACTCCAAACGTAAGGGTTTGATGAAAAAAAAAAAGTTCTAACTATCCTCCAGTTCCAGGGGAACTCCCAAAATTTATTGTTTTTTTTTTTGCTATTTTTGTGTGAAAATCCTAATGCTGTTCACAAAATACATCTACTTATAAAGTTTCAACAGTATAGTTCTTATAGTTTCGGAAAAAACTGGCTGTTACCTATGGACGAACGGACAGACAGACATGACGAATCCATAAGGGTTCCGTTCTTTGCCATTTGGCTACGGAACCCTAAAAAGGGAGTTCCGATTCCAAATTAAATGAAAGGACATTATACAATGTGTTGATTTGCATCCTCGTCAAAGTTCAGGAGGTTGTCATAAAATACATAAATAATCAATTGAAGTACGTTATGGGGCAATAACTAGTAAGCGCTGCTTTTTTTTTGTTGTTGAAATTTAACAGTATTTCAGAATTACACCCTTAATTCAATACAAATAAAACAGAATCACCCGACTACGCACACAGCGACAATGCATGCAGCTGTTTTTCCCCGTCGCGCCAATGCGCGTGCAATGACCGGTAGCAATAATTTTACCTAATTTTATTTCGATAATCACCTACATTATTGTCATAAATTTCGCTTGATAATTAACTAATTTTTGAGCATCATTGGAATACGGAAATCTTACTAATGACAGTAATACTAGTGCGCCAAAGAAAAGTTCACTGACCTGTTATCAGATGATTAAATGATTTTGTTTTTATTTGTGGATTAAATTGGTTGATTTGAAACTTTCCTTCCTACATAACGGGCTTAGGGCCTAATAATAATAATACCTACCTTAGTTAGTGTACCGATCTACTAAGTCTAAAAATGATGTTTTCTACGTTTGATGAAATGGAAAGACGTGCTAGTTAAGTATAAGTACGTGGTGTACTTACTTTCAACTCTTAGGTAAACACTCGTCCATCCACAGGATGTTAGCGTCTTGGTGTTCCAGGAACCAGCGACCAAAATGTAACCCGCACAGCATTATCACCTGGGTGAATGTCTTGTGCCCGATCAGGATACATTTCCACGAACATCCGGATGGCTCCACTGATGGCGACCATCTCCACCAACTCGGCATTTGAGTAATTGTCCGTCATCACACTTTGTAACTACGTCTCGATGTACGGAAATTCGCAAAGCGCACTCGCGAACATGTCGGCGAGTTCAAACACACTGTCGGCGCCGGCGCCGTGCGCCGCGGCAAGAAAGGGAAAAGGGGCGTGGCTAGGAGCGGCGCGGTAGAGTGTGATTGGAGGATGGGATTGATTACCTACGAATTTATCGAATGAGAATTGCAGAATGGTTTGCATTTGTGTGTGTGAAGCGCGGTTATAGGGCTAGTAACAGACGGGCCGCGTTTAAATACGGCTGGTTCACACTTACGGATTTCCTTAAATAAGAAAATAAAATAAAAAAATACCTACTCATTTTATTGTTGATTTGGGTCGAGAATCATTAGCATAATTACGTCCTTGAATTTGACTAGGATGCAAATCAACACATTGTATAAAGAGGAAAATCAGCCAAGTTCAGTACATTTTGACCAGTTAGGCGAACACAAATGTACTGACCAGCAGATTTTTTTTTCGCGATTTCAGGTTTGGTCCCATAGTAAAAGTTGTTTGTTTTCATGACTACAATCACGTGTTTAAGTGTCGTTCACTAATTACCAGTCAGCCTATATAATGTCATTTACTATATAGAAACTTCATCAAATCAGTTAAAGAAATTTTACATTTATGCTAAAATTACAGTTATTATCAGTTAATAAAGCAATTTAATCAGGCTTTGAGACGAAAAACATATGAAAGTAGCCGAACTTATAACATGGATGTGTTAAAAAAAGAACGGGCTAAAATTCACCTAAACTTTATTAAATAAAACGTTCCATAAAGTGTTTATAGTTTATACCCATGCTTTTGGGTATTTACCGGGTAAAAACCCTGTTTATACCCAAATTGGGTATTTACCCGGTAAACACCCGATGGGTATTTACCCACCGCCCATCTCTACGCATCCCATCGCTCACCCGCGTGCTACTACTCTGTTTTCGCTTAGCGTTTTTTTTCTGACGTTTTCTTTTTGTTTTTGGTCGGCTCCTTAGTGTCGTAGCGTGAAGTTAAATAGCTTGTAACCTTCCTCAAGAATTGGGCTATTAAATGCAAAAAAAAAATTTCAAATCCAACTGGTAGTTCCAGAGATCAACCCCTAGGTACAGATAGCTTGATGTGCTGGCGTCTGTCAATTTTCTTTAATAGATTTTCAACTTTATCGCAAAAGCATAAGGTTCAAAGTTGATTGGGACAATTTGACAGTTTCGGGTAGCTTGATGTGCTGGCGTCCGTACATACAAACTTACAAACTTTACTTCTTTATAATATTAGTTAAAACAAATGAATTGTTTATTTGTTGTCAATTGTTGTCTTTCTTTATTTTTTTGGGTCCTGGGTCGATGGTTCGATGGTTCGATGGTCTAAAAAGCGGCCGCGTTAGTAGGTAGATACAGACTCAAGAAGGAGGCCGCCAATCGGGAGAGGGCTGTTCGGAGAAGGAGGCGTCGGGGTGGCAACCGTCTCGGCGCCTAACACGCCGAAACCCCGCCTGCATCATCTAAGGCTACGCAAGACTACTATGGGGTCGCGGTCGCTTAGAGTGGGGACTCTGTCGGCCCACTGAGTGACCTCAGGGAAGACGGCGCACAGTGGTCATGTGCTGCCTTGTACACTTGCTCAGCTAGGTTTTGAGGAGACCTCTTTACAGTCTCCCCAGAGATGTGCCGGAGTGCATAGGCGTTGCACAGAGGGGGCTCCGGATTGGTCTTTTAAGAGGTAACGGTGCCCCCTTCCATAGTGCAAATGGTGACCACTGGGGTGGTTTTAGTGAGGTAATAATCCAACACTCCCTGGTTTTATCCCCAAAGAACAGGTGCCTTTTGAAAGTTCCCCCCGAGACCAAAAAAAAAGGTAGATACAGATAGCGCCATTCACGAAGACGCCCCCCACACTTCTTCCTAATCGGTTACAGTACAAGTGTGCAACATTCTACTAGTGTTTTAGTTTTGTCGATACACAGTAATTACTTCATCATCTGCCTAGACTTTTCTCAACTATGTTGGGGTCGGCTTCCAGTGTAATGGGATGCAGCTGAATACCAGTATTTTACATGGAGCGACTGCCTATCTGACCTCCACAACCCAGTTAATGGGTAATATATAACCCTTGGTTTAAGACTGGTTGTCATGGAGACTTTCGGGCTTCTGACTACCCGTAACGACTGTCAAAGATCCACGAATGACAGCCAGGACCAACGGCTTAACGTGCTATAGCGGTATCTACAACGCCACATGCGAACAACGCGTCATACTGACGTCACGCAAAATCCTGCATCGCGCAAGCAGAGTTTACCGCGCAACTAGCAATAGATACAACGGCCCGACATGAATCATCGGGCAGTTGCCCGCCAGATACAACACCCGGCTGGTCGGAGGATCCTCCCTTTTCTATTGAGTGAACTTTACACCCTGTTCCTCATACCTCTATTCTATACTCTGCTTAGAGAGCTCTACTGCTTACTCTGCTTTGAGGCATAACGTGCTTTTCGAGGCACGGAGGAGTCTTGGTACGTAAAGATGGTCACACATCCATGGACCAACCGCGGCAAGCGTAGCTTAACCTGATCGATTGAACCGTGCGGCTGTTATTTCTTAGCCACAAGCCCCTCACCCTCTACACAGTAATAACTTATTAGTGGGTAATTACTGTGATTCAAAAAACTTCGTGTGCAAGTCCGACTCGCACTTGGCCATTGTTTTTTATTCTGTAGCTTAACTTCTCAATTTCATAACTTTTTAATTCCGTTACCTCTCAATTTCATACCTTTTCAAATCCGTAACATCTCAATTTCATAACTATTTTGCCATTATTTTCCCAGTCAACTTTGAACTTTATACTTTAGTGATAAAGTTGAAAATCTATTGAAGATGGATAGATTGTACTTAGTAGCCCCTACCCTACCAAGGTACAATAATAGCTTCTGATTGGTGAATGTCACAATGGCATGCAAGCTACGGGATTTAAACATTTTGCATGACTCTTGACATAGCTTGCACTGTAAGAAAGTTGAAGTGGGCTGACCATGTATGTCGAGGGACCGATGGCCGGTGGACCGGACGAGTCCTGGAGACAGCGTATCGGCAAGCGTAGTGTGAGTGAGACGCTCCCCAGCTAGATGGACCAACGACCTAAAGGTGTCTGGGACAGACTGCACGAGGAAGGCGGAGGACAGGGTGCTGTGGCGCAGCCTGGGAGAGGCCATGTCCAACAGTGGACTGCGATAGGCTGAGTTATTGATTTATTGATGACTTTTTGAATAGTACCTAGTAGGTAGGTACAGACGCCAGCACATCAAGCTACTACAATCTGTCAAATTTATTTAATAGATTTTCAACTTTATCGCTAAAGCATATAATAAGATTCAAAGTTGATTGAGATTTGACAGTTTCGGGTAGCTTGATGTGCTGGCGTCTGTACTTATTTACTATTAATTCTGAAATCAACACGAATGATTCTGTTGTTCACAAACTAAACTAAATTTAAGTTCATGCATCTTTTTCTTTCTATTTCATTATGAAAAGGACGTAAGATAATTGTTAGTTTAGTCCTGTCAAATTAGTCAGCGCCTGACGTAAATTGGCGTTTTTAATAGCCAAGTTTTTAATCTCGTCTAATGTTATCTATGGAGTATCTTAATTTGACAGAACTAAACTAATATAATTTATCTTCTGTCCTTTTAATAATGAAAAAGAAAGAAAAAGATGCATGAACTTAAATTTAGTTTAGTTTGTGAACAACAGAATCGGCGCTAATTTACACTTAAAGTTGATGCTTAGTAACGTCAATCAGAAACAAGGATTTCAATATGTCATAACCTAAATCTCTGCCCACCCTTGGGGGAAAACAAAGCGAGATATTATGCTAAGTAGTAATTATTATGAACGCAAACATTGCAAACTTTTTACACACGAACTGCGTGTACACTACTTTCGCCGGGCGTACATGCAGAAATGCGAAATATAACTGTTCATACATTTTAGTAGCATTCGAGGAATCGAGTTGCTCGCACGCATGTCCAAACCGCGGCTGAGCGCGCCGTAAAATTATTTTGACATAATAAAAAGTGTTTTTTTATTGATCTCGTTCATTGAGCAATTGATTTATAATAAGTGAATTTCCGGTTCCAGTGTTATTTTTATAGTTAGTGGCTGTTTTGATTAAAATAAAAGTTGTTTTTTTAGTCATATTGTGAATTGGCGAGTACTTAGGTGAGTTGTATAGTCATTTAATTTGTACATAATAGTATGTGTTTAGGTGTTTACTGTGTTTATTATGAGACAATGTTGACAGGTAACGTTTGTTACTGCTGCCGGATTCCTTTTTTAGGGTTCCGTACCCAGAGGGTAAAAACGGAACCCTATTACTAAGACTTCGCTGTCTGTCCGTCTGTCTGTCTGTCACCAGACTGTATCTCAAGAACCGCGATAGCTAGACTAGCTAGTTGAAATTTTCACAAATTATGTATTTCTGTTGCCGCTATTACAACACATACTAAAAACAAATAAAAATAAAAATTTAAGGGCTCCCCAAGGAGTCCCATACAACAAACGCGATTTTTTTGCCCTTTTTTGCTCGATATCAAAAATGGCAACAGGTAGGCAGTTGAAATATTCACAAAATACTCAGTTGTATTATAACTTTAATAATAAATACTAACATTAAAATAAAATACATATTTAAGGGGGAATCCCATACAACAAACATGTTTTTTTCGGCGTTTTTGCCTTGTGGTACGGAACCCATCGTGTGCGAGTCCGACTCGCACTTGGCCAGTTTTTTCCTCACTAATATCTGTAGGTACAGTCAACAAAAGAGATAAGTATGCAGGATCGTCGGATAAAGTTGAAGTTTAGTAAGAAACCGATGGGTGTTGTCAACTGAAAATTATAATAAAATTAAATTTTTGGAGCGCGGGAGATATTATAGTGCACAAGTGTGCGCGCAGACACAAGTACACTCCCTCTTCCCTCACTCTCATAGTCCGATGGGACGGCAATCCGACACGACCTGAGAGAGATCAGGCGCAGGGCCAACGGCTTTACGTGCTTTCCGAGGCACGCGCGAGTCTTAAACTGCCAACTTCCAAACTCCGGACTGTTACTAAGAAATTCCTAATGGAACACCTAGTACCTAACACTTTGTCCGACCCAGGAATCGATCCCAGGACCCCACTACGCCTCGCAGTCGGGCTTGCAACCACGAGACTAATGGGGCGTACTTTTCTTTTTTGAGGATGGGAAATCATAAAATGACACCTCCCGCTCTAGGTGGAGCGGAAGGGAGTGTCTGACTCTTACTGACTAAAACTCACCCGTGTTCCTTCCTTAGCCCTTTATGTTCCGGGGCAGCGGTAACCCTTTCGGACAGTCCCGCTGACCCGGCAGGCTTCGGACCTATACTCGTACATTAATCACTCACTTTTTTACTTAAAAAAAGGAGGAGGTTCTCAATCCGGATACTTATTGGATGTTCGGGCATAACTCCCTCAATATATTATAGACGGATTAGAAAATTATTTTTTTGTTCCAAAAAGTTTTACTCCGAAATGGTCCCAATTAAATTTCGTAATTTCGTGTCGTGGTCTCTGTGTGGTGCCAGACTTAAAGAATAGCACCACCCCTTACTTCCCGTGGGTGTCGTAAAAGGCGACTAAGGGTCGTACCGGATAACGGGCAGCAGCGTTCTCTATGTATTCCACCATCATACCACACTGCGATCGCCAACCCGCCTGCCAAGCGTGGCGATTATGGCAAACCCTCCCAAAATTGGGGGAGGACTATGTCCAGCAGTGGACGTCTATCGGCTGAAACGACGAACGACGAAATTTCGTAAAGATCTCTCAACCAAAGCACCTGCCATCCAATCTCTTCACCACCCTTGGTTGGCTGGTAGAGAATGCCTAAGGCATCAAGCAAGTCCGCCTTTGTACCTTTTTGTGCGAAAAGTTTAAATAAATAAATAATAAACTATGGCAGTGACTACCTATTTGTCGTGTCGAGAACTCTACTTTTTGCGTAACACACTATCGATCTATAACTTTAAAGGATATTGCTAATCAATGGCGTATTTTAAGATTCCGCGCCCTTGGGCCTGTAAGGTTTGCCGCCCCTTAAATTAACGGAAAAAAGCAAAAACTTTTAATGACATATAAAATAAAATCCAGCAGTGTGTCGATGTGGGCTGAGAATGATATAATAAATGGAAAAACTAAAAAGTGCATAAGTACAAAGAAATAAACACCTTTTATTTCAATTTTTTTTTACCGATGAACAGTTTAGTTAGCAAACTCATCAATGACACTGTCATAATTAACGGGAGTTTGTCAAGTCAGCTTCTATATATTCAGAATAGCTAAACTGTTTAAACGTTCTTCACTTGAACGGGAACGTAGATAGACATTTTTTATTCTTTTAAGTACGGATTTTTTTTTAATTCCTTCATGCCTAGTAAGTCAATTAAAAAAACTAAAAAACCCGACTGCGGTAAAAAATTAAGTTAAAAAAACTGAAAAGCTATAAACAAGCCCATTTTAAATTAAATAAAAGTTGGAAGCAGGCGGGACCCATTTGAGTTTGAAAATGTAATAAAAAAATGGTATGGGTCCCGCCTGCTTCCAACTTTTATTTAATTTAAAATGGCCTTGTTTATAGCTTTTCAGTTTTTTTAACTTAATTTTTTACCGCAGTCGGGTTTTTTAGTTTTTTTAATTACTTGTTTTTTATTTCCAGCTTTTTAGTTTACAAATTTGAAAGATTTCGCAGACGATTTAGCTCCTAGTACGTGTTTTTTACGATTTGTCACTTCGAATTACTTTTAACCATATAAGTTGTATATATTTTTGTAATCACCTTTAAAAACCCTTTATTTTGATACCCCACTCGATAGGTTTCGACAAAAATATTTTTTTTTGAAGACATAATATTGCGCCAAAAATTGGCTATTTTTTTTTTTTTTTTCTATTTTGATATACCCAGTGACACTCACGCTACCAAGACAAATCTAAAGACGTATAATTTATCAAAATCCGTTCATTCGTTTAGAAGTTACGAGGGAACAAAGAAACGGACATACATACATACATACATACAGGTCAAACACATAACCCTCCTTTTGGGCTTCGCCGCAGTCGGGTAAAAAGAAAGGCGCACAAAGTTGAGCGCGAGGTGCGACTTGCACCGCCCCTCGCAGGCTACCGCCCCGGGCCATGGCCCTTTGGCCCTAGGGTAATGTACGCCACTGTTGCTAATCAATTACTTCATATATTCGAAAAATGGAGGTATTCCACTCAGCTGAACCGCACTTGGACTAACCGCACCTGAGCACTTCCACTAACCGCACTGCAACAAAATTTTGTAACGTGCGGTTCGGTGAAATAATTTATCGTTATTGTTTTCAGTCCCCGAACGGCACTTGCATACAGTTTGTAGTGATGGGACGTATATACTATAGGGTTATTGGGAAAACATTAACAACCTCTTAAGATATCATTATGTACTCATCATTATGAACAAGTTTTAGGTACTATGGGACCAAACCTGAAATTGCGAAAAAAAATCTACCTTATGTTCGTATGACTCGTCAAAGTGTAGGGATTGCAGCTGATTATTTTTTCGCGATTTCAGGTTTGGTCCCATAGTAAAAGTTGTTCATAATGAGGTTTATGAGTACAATGGCCTCTTAAGAGGTTGTTAAAGTTTTACCAATAACTATGTATATTCTTTGTTCAGGACATTACCATTATTACCAACTTATCGATACGGCAAGTGCGAAGGTCCAGTGTGTCTGCTGAACAAACTAAGAAAAACGTATACAACAGGCAATGTATGTTGAAGAAATGTCAAGATGGAACCCAGTGCTACTGTTAGTCGTCATCATCTGCCTGCCTTTTCCCAACTATGTTGGGGTCGGCTTCCAGTCTAATCGGATGCAGCTGAATACCAGTATTTTACATGGAGCGACTGCCTATCTGACCTCCATAACCCAGTTACTGGTAATACGATACCCCTTGGTAAGACTGCTTGTCAGACTTTCGGGCTTCTGATTACCCGTAACGACTGTCAAAGATCTTCAAATGACAGCCGGGACCAACGGCTTAACGTGCTTTCCGAGGCACGGAGGGGTCACGGTATGTAAAGATGGTCACCCATCCACAGACCAACAGCAGCAAGCGTAGCTTAACCTGATCGATCGGCCTGTGCGGCTGTTATTATTTAGCCACGGGTCCCTCATTGCTACTGTTAGTGTGTTACTCCGCAGGATCTTCTCAGTAGCAGCTTCTCAGACTCTGGATCTGCGCGGTTGATGGTGATGGCAAGGCTTGCCCCCATTTTAAAATCTATACAGGGTTATTGGTAAAAAAAATCAGCTGTGCCCTACATTTATGTTCCCTACAAAATGTAGGGAACAGCAGATTTATTTTTCGCGATTTCAGGTTTGGTCCCATAGTAAAAGTTGTTCATAATGATGAGTACAATGACCTCTTAAGAGGTTGTTAATGTTTTACCAATAACCCTGTGTGTCAATAGTTACACTATTTATAACTCAAGAACGGCTGAACCGATTTAGCTGAAAATTGGTGGGGAGGTACTCGTACCTAGCTTAGAACCTGGAGGCGGATATAGGATACTTTTTTTTTTCTTAAAGGAGTAGAGTAGGAATAGTGTAGGAGTAAGTTATGAGTAGGGTAGGAGTAGGATAGGAGTAGTGTAGGAGTAGGGTAGGGGTAGAGTAGGGTAAGGGGTAGGACACCACGCGAACGAAGTAGCGCCAGACAGCTCGAAATAATTTATAATTATGGCAAAACAACGTTTGACGGGTCAGCTAGTAAAAAATAATAAAAAAGCCTTTACTCTACTTCTACCATAAATATATAGAATAATTTAAGCATAGTTATTTTTTTATCATAATTATCACATTCTATTTTTACTACTTACACATTTCATTAGATCACATTAATATTATTGCTTATTATTTGAGTTGAATTCATATTATTTACTATTATTGTTTAATTGTATATTTTTTTAAGTGTTTGTAAGCCAAATATAATTTAAATATATATTATATAAGATCAAAATATTATTATTAATGTTAGCATGCACGTATAAATTATTTATTTATGGAAGACGCCTCTGCGGCGTAGACCTCCCCCAACTTTCTCCATTTTTTCCTATCTCTAGCTTGTCTCCTCCAGTCTGGTCCAGGCTCGCCCCCATTACATAAAACATAACTGGCGAAATCTAGGTGTAGAATAGGTACCCAACTCTTTGAGAAATACAGGCGTGAATACCAAAAATTACAAATAAGTAATCGCTTTTTTTCCGCTCAGATTATTTCGTCGATTTGCCATCGCAATATAATATCCCGATTTTCTTTTTGTTTGTTCGACACTTTTCATTCATTCATTTATTAATTTTGTGAACACAGGATACTTACAATGATGTTTTATAAAAATGTTTGGTCCAGCCTATGTTCCGCCGAAAGGCATACAAAAATCAAGTTTAAATTAATTATAAAAGTAGAAAATCTCATAAAATATAATGTCAGCAATGAAATTTGTCAATAATTAAATGAAATAGTACAAAAATCGCACGGAACAGAAATAAGATAAAATAAAATGTCAGCAATATTACAAATAACAAAATTAAATTAGTACAAAAGTCATGAAGAAAATACAATATCAGCAAAATTTAAAGTTATCAAAATTACATTAATTATAACCGTATCAAATCTTCTAATAATAATAAAATGTCAGTAAAATTTTATTGTCAAAATTAAATTAAATTGTACAAAATCATATCAAAATTTGTGATTAAGGTATTCATCGACAGAGTAATACTTATGCCTTGTCTTTCAATAATTCAAAAGGCTGACGTTTGAAACTATTTACGTTGGTAGCTGATATAATTTGATTTGGTAATTTATTGTATAGTTTGGGAGCCATTGCATATATGCTTTTATGGAGAAATTTGGTTTTTGTGAATAGCAACTGCAACTTATTTGAGCGTGGCTGACTTTCGACATGTCTATAAAGATGCATATTATTTTTTACAAAAATAGAGGTTTCATAGATGTAGAGAGATGGTACCGTCAGTATTTTCAAAGTCTTGAAATGTGGCTTGCATGAATCAGCTCGAATGCATTTTTCAAAATGCATTCGAGCTATATGCAAAATAAAACGGACTGATTCATGTACGTGCAAAATAAAAGGGACTGATGCAAGTACTTATAAGTACTTGCTCAACTTTAGCAGCATTGTCCCAAAATATCAGGCCAAATCGAAGGGTGGAGGCAACGTAACCATGATATGCTGCTACGAGTGCGGTCATGTTTGCAACTTTACCCAACATCCGAAGAGCATAGGAAAACTTACTTAGTTTTCCACACACATTGTCAATTTGCGTCCTCCAAGACATATCGTTCTCAATATATAGGCGAAGAAATTTTGTTACATTAGATTCATGTATTGGGTCTCCTTTATACTTAACTAATCTGAAATTGTGATTGTAGTTTTTGCCTAATTTTGAAATTCATGATTTTAGTTTAGGTAAAATTAATTTTAAGATTATTAGCTTTCAACCAGTCAATAATCTAATCAATAATCTAGTCAACTAATCTTTTCGACACACATTTTATTTTTACCGTTCTAATTTCTCGATTATGTTTTGTTTTAAATGTTATCTGACACACATTCATGCATTGTCTCCCATCGCAACGCAGTATCCCGATATTCATTTTGTTTGTTTCACTGACATATTCTATTATGGCGAAGATTTCTTGAAGACGGTCAAAAACTTGGTTTTTTAAAGCAGTCTCTTAAACCGTAAATAATTTAAAAGATATTTTCAAGTCTTATTTTAATACAGTGATTTTACTCGTATATCTGCATCAAAAACATCTTCAAATACACCTCTTCATTGTCTTTAAAAGAAGCAGTTTATCCCTTCATTAACAATTTTAATTATAATTAAAAATATGCCATTAAATTTCTAATGCCAAACTGCATTCATTGATGGATTATTTATTATAGTTTTTGTAAATAGATAATTGCTTCATATTTTGCAATAAATTACCAGTGTTGTGTCATCGCGCTTCTCTTTCATTTCTATGCAGTCCGACAGTGACCGCGCTTTAGGTCATGTAAGCCCCATTAAAACTAGCTTCTGCGCGGGACTTTGTTCGCGTGGTACTCGTAAGATATATACAATAGCGCGTGTTGCAACGCATAATCGCTCGCACTAATTACTTCGTTTTCGCTTAGCGTTCTTTCGAACTTTTCCCTTGTTGCTCCTAAGCGTCCTGGCATGATGTTAATTAGCCCCTTTCTCGAGCATTGGGCTATGAATGCAAAAATATATTTTTTTTAATCCGACTTGTTAGTGTAAAGATTAGCGCGTTCACACAAAAACATCCGAATTGAGAACCTCCTCCTTTTTAGAAGTCTGTTAAAAAGAAATGTGACCTATAGATTATTTTTCAGTCGTCCCAATTTCTTAATTATTTTTTGTCATACTTATTATACTTTCTCCCGCTAGTATTTACTTATTAGACCCTGGTTAGACCTGACGTTACAATTGAAGAGCAAACGAGGTCTATTTCCATATTGGTCGCAGATGTGCGCATGCGCACGCCTTTCACCAGTTATCACAAAACGTAACGTGGACTCAATAATGTTGCTAAACAAGCTGACCTTTTGGCATTTAGCGGTTAAAGAATGACATGCTCTCCTTTTAGACTGTCTTCAAAAATGTACTCGTTTTGGGTTTTCCGCACGCGAATAAAAGGTTGTTTTTTCTACGCTTCTTCGATCTAGAATTAAGGTGAAAGGGTAGTTGAGACCGCGAACTTCTAATTTTCTTACGTTTTTTGCAATTTGCACGTCACTGTCAGGTTGTATCTTGATCAAAATATGATTCGCGACAATAACAGGTACATATTTAGAGAATTAGAATCATTAGATTCATTAATACATTTTTCTAAGTTAGATTTCTACGAGATTGGTGGTTGGTGGTAGAAATCTAACTTAGACAGATATATTAATTATTCTAATGATAATAATTCTCTAAATATGTACCTACCTGTTATTGTCGCGAATCATATTTTGATCAAGATACAATCTGACACTGACCTGCAAATTGTAAAAAACGTAAGAAAATCTGAATTTCGCGGTCTACCACTATCCATTCATCTTAAGATATCTCAAATTCTTCCGATTCTAGACAGCGCAAGTAGATATTGCTAATTCATTGCTTATAAGTTCGAAAAATTTGTCTGTTCAACAACATATACTATATATATATAACGCAATAAATGTCGTTGAACTGTCAAAATGGAAGTCATTCCTACTGTTATGTGTTACGCAATTGCCCCACTGGGAATTGATCTTAAAAACCCACATTCAGCTCTGTCTGGAGACACGTTGCAACCTCTACACCAACGACACAGAGCAAATATTGAAACTTTAAATAAGTTTCGCTGGCTTGCTGCAAACATCGGTTTGGCTCCTACATTTGACATAACGGCATAAGTTATACAGGTTTCTTAGGCATTCAGTAATCTTCTGAGCTAACGGTACGCTGATATACCTAACTATGTAAGTAAATAAGTGAGTATATATTTCTCATTTCTGCCGCCAAGCGTTCCTGTGTTCCGTTTTGTAGGGTATGTGGGAGTATGACGAGTATGATGTACTTGAGACAGTTCAGCCACAAAATACAGATAGTCTATACAGACTATCTGTATTTTGTGGCTGAACTGTCTGTGGTTCAGCTTTGTCTCTGGGATGGCAACGTACCTTAGAGTCAAGGATTTTTGGCGCCTAAATGACACTGACATGGCGTTGTTGGTAAACGTTTGTCATTTTAATTGTCTTTAAAGTAGGTACCAAGGGTTTAAATAAATCTATAAGTATACCTACAGTCCGTTCACAATAAAATCATTTTATCTCTGAGTTTGCATCACTGTCAAAATCACAGTGATCTTTATTGCCGTTGCATACGGTTGCTGTTGGGCTGCTGCCATTGACAAGTATGTCAAATTCACAGAAGTCTTTATTATGGTTACAATAAGGTTGCAAAATCAGGTTGCTGCAGTCAAAGGTAAATTTGCTGTGAACGGACTGTTTACGTTTGTCATATTATGTGAAATTGTGTCACAGTAATCGTCTTTAAAGTACCTAGGATCTTAAATAAATAACTGTTCTAGTATATAGTACATACTAATGCCATGTATAGTAGGTACATACTAATTCTATGGATATTATATTGACGAAACAAGATGGCGGCGATAGTTCGGATTTTGGCCACGGATTTTAGTGTTGTAGACGCTTCTGGTTTGATGGTGTTATTTGTCCTTCATAGCTCAGTAGCACAGAGTTCTTTTGTATAGACTAAAACTCAGTAGCCTTCAGGCACTGAAACAATTATAATTTATAATTGTGGCACTTTAATTTATGAGCGTGACACATTTTACGTACACGGTCAAAAATATGTAAACATTCACTTCTTGTAAAGTATTGAATGAAATTACCTATGCGGTCTTTGCACACTGTATTAAAAGTACTTTTGTATATTAACTAAGTATGTTTATCATTCCGGACAACAAGTGGATCGATAGAAAATAACAATAAAGAAAGAAAATGTATTGTAGTAGGTACTTACTTAACGTGTTATTTATTCTGTGAATAATATTTACATAATCTATGCTAATATTTAAAATAATAATAATAATATGTACCTACATTTATATGAAAAAACAAGTAAAATAATCATAGGGCATCAAAAAATTCGTCCGCATCGCTGTCAACAGGAACAGTGCCCAAAAGGCTGGCAGCATTGGCACGTTGAATAGCAATGCTAATTCTTTGGCCAAAAAATAGGCCAGCCCTCTGGTCACGTGAAGAGTATAAAAGTTATATTCACTTAATGTTGATTTGTTTTTGCAAGATTTTTAGACAATGGTTAGACCTGCTGTCTGGATCAGAATATTGGGCCACAAAAGAGATGAATGAAAGGCATGCAGCTGAGATGAGAATGTTGTGTGGAAACATGGTATGGGCATGTGTTACGACGGAGTGAGGAAAATGTCGTGAGGAAAGTTTTAAGTGAATGTCGATGGCTACAAGAGTTGGGGAAGACCAAAGAAACGATGGATGAAATGTGTGACTGTGAAAGATGATATGGCAAGAAAGGGGGTGACTACTGATACGACGATTAATAGAGAAGTATGGAAGAAGAAGACAAGTTTCCCCGATCCCAAACGCTCTGAAGATTGCTTCAGAGCGTTTATGCCGTACGGCATTTCATACAAACTGTCAAGCCCTTGTTTTTCGAAATGAATGAACCGATTTTAATTAAACTTCTTACTCATAGGCAGGATACAAAGGTCTAAAAAGTTACTTAAGAACATTTTCGAAATGTCTTATTTAAAAAAAGATAACTGGAAATCTCTGCTGTTTCTATGGAAATTTAAAAATCGGTCTAATTTGACTGTAACACTATTTTTCGAAAATGTTCTTAAGTAACTTTTTAGACCTTGTATCCTGCTTATGCGTATGAAGTCTTCAAATAAAAAAAAAGTAAAACAATAAATACTGCTGACGTAATCACCATCCAGACCCCCCATCCCCTATGTCATCAAAAGTAAGCAAAGCAAAGACCCCAAGTAGTGCTTACCTAATACTTGAATTGCCCTCTTGACTGTACAAGATTATACGTGTAAATGTAAACTGACCGTGAACTGGACAGTGCAAGAGGAATATAAGTATTCAAACAATAGACAATCAACGTTAATTTTATTACTCATAGCTGTTCCCTTTTATTTTCTCTTGACTGTAATTACTTGTCAAAAAGAGTAAAGTAGTAAACCTAGATAATGTGGATAAGACAGAGATTAAAACAGAAGACGAACTATGTAGCAGGGGATCGAGGAGCGGGGCTGGAGGGGGGGTTCAGGGGATCAGACCGGAATAAATCTGGATTTCTATGTCAAAAATAAATTTTTAATTCGAACCAGCGCAGCGGTGCTATTCTGTAAAAATCTCACCGTGAAAACTTAGGTGAAGTGAGCGTGGAGTGAGCTGTCAATAGTGTCAATTCCTAGCAAAAATAAACTCACTTCATCTAAGTTTTCACGGTGAGATTTTTACAGAATCGACCGGCAGTAGTTCTTGAGATTAACGCATTCAACCAAACACACTCATCAGCTTTGTAATATTAATAAAGATTATTTTATTAGTACCTAAGTTTTACCTTCTATTTTTCTGCAGTTGCAACACAACGTTGGTTATGTCTGCAATACTTCCTCATAGTCAGATATTATGTCATCATTACCTATTACATGTTTATGAGTCTCGAGTTCTCGACTGACTGCACCGCCTTGATGTTGTAGTGGATCCAAGCGCTACTCCTGTCCATTATTTTTTTTTTCTTTTTAATTTTTAAGTCACGGGTTCTATCGTCATGTCGGGCATAGTCAGTTAGGGTTTTGTCATTAGAAATTTCTTTGTAACTGTCCGGAGTCTGGTTTTTTCTCTAAGTCGATCAACGAAAATACGGGTCCGCCCAAAAGTAGCTGATCCGTCAAAACAAGTGACAAATTCAATTGTTCAGACGAGCAAATACGTCTCGGGGAGTAGGGACAACTGTCAATTAAATCGTGTTGGGCCACTCATACATATCATCATCTGCCAGCCTTTTCCCAACTATGTTGGGGTAGGCTTCCAGTCTAACGGGGTGCAGCTGAATACCAGTATTTTACATGGAGCGACTGCCTATCTGACCTCCACAACCCAGTTACGGGGTACTACGATCCCCTTGGTAAGGCTGGCTGTCAGACTTTCAGGCTTCTGACTACCCGTAACAACTGTCAAAGATCCACGAATGACAGCCGGGACAAACAGCTTAACGTGCTTTCCTAGGCACGGAGAGGTCTTGGTATGGTAACACCTGCGACGATCCTTTTTTTTTTTTGGTTGGGAAGTCATCAAATGACCCGTCCCGCTCTTGGCGGAGCGGAAGAGAGTGTCAGACTCTTACTGACTAAAACCCACCCGTGTCCCGCTGACCTGGCGGACTATCCCGCTGACCTGGCGGACAATCCCGCTGACCCGGCGGACAATCCCGCTGACCCGGCAACCTGCTACGATCCTTACATACACCTTTTGCATCGTTAACGTTCATACATCTGCATAGCTTTTCACAACCACTCAATACGCTTCCGAATCGTATCGAACATCAATCAATGTTATCCTAAGTCCTTTAAACGATGTTCATAAAACCAAAATCCGAAAATATTGTTAGTTTAAGGGCTGATTATTTCCAACGCCAGATAATTTTATCGGAGGAATAATTTTGAATTTTTGACAGTTCTTCCATACAAAAACTGTCAGACGTCAATTTTATTTCATGAATAATAATTATCTGTCGATTGAAAAATCAGCCCTAAATCCGCTATTCTTCCGACAGCTGTTTGCTGTCGGGGGCAAGGCAAGGTTATTGTTATGTGTCATTTTCGATACGATAGCCTGTCGGACGGTTGTGAATAGATATGCTGGCCATATACAGGATATTTCATGCTCACTTAAATGTCTCACCGATGGTGGCGCGTGTGTTGGATTATTCGGTTCCATACAAAATGGTTGAGCTGGATGGTGCTGATCCACGCGTCATGTTCGTGAACGGGTGCCGTCGGTTGAGACTGGTCATCTCTTAACTGCCAAGGCTTATTTTTAATCTTATATTTTGAATTGTTTCTTCATGTCTTTTTTTTTTTACATTGTTCTCACATATAGAAGCAACAAGAATAATGTACTCAGGATTTTGTAATAACTTGATTTAAAAGAGTGTCCATGGAGTTTTTTGCCCGTTCTTCTCCATAGAGATCTACGTTTTGGAATGGGCAACTAGCTTCAACTTTCTGACTAACTGACACACTATTTAATTTTGACAATTCAAAAGTGCCTGTACAAGGTTTAATTGAAATAAATGCTTTGAGTTTGAGTTTATTTTTTTATGCATTGCGCAAATTTTCACAGAGTGTTCTACCCATGAATATGAATAACTTTCACTATGGGACGAAGTCTGAAATCAAGAAAAAAAAAACTGCTGTTTCATACATTTTGGTCAAGTAGGTAACAGCTGATTTTTTTTCGTTCAGAGTTGGTCCCATAGTGAAAGTTGTTTATATTCATGGGTAGAACACCATGTAAAAATTTGAATGGTCTTTGAAAAGTAACCCTGTATATTAAAATAATGTGGGTAGTTTGGTTATTTATCATCTAATATTGTACTTTTGTGTGTTGTGCTGTCTTTTTGTGTGCGCCATATAAATGGTTTATCTATATATTTATCATATAGGTACCTACGCACGCCTGCTGCCTATCCTTCGCCGAAATAAACGCTTGATGTGACGCTAAAGCGTTAAAATAAATGCATGTAGGTGAGTAGAGTTCAAATGTTTTGCTATTTCGAATTTCAATCGATGTTCATTTGTTAGTCAAATTAGTGAATTTCTAATTCTGAAGTAAGAAATGAGTCAAACGATTGGTTTTGTTGTTACGGTCGAAAACACGCGAGTGTTGGGGTAGTCGACTTATGTACAATTGCGTTTTACGCCATACGGCATTTCATACAAACTTTCAAACCCTTGTTTTTCGAAATTAATGAACCGATTTTAATGAAACTTCATACGCATAAGCAGGATACACAGGTCTAAAAAGTTACCTACTTAAGGACATTTTCGAAATGTCTTATTTAAAAAAAGACAACTCTGGAAATCTCTGTTTCTATGGAAAATTTAAAATCGGTCTAATTTGGCTGTAACAAAATTTTTCTAAAGTTTCGCTAAGTAATTTTCCTACGCATAATAGTACTTTTCTAACACAATCAACTCAGCCTCTACTCAGCCTGTCGCAGTCCATTGCTGGACTTAGGCCTCCCCCAGACTGCGCCACAGCACCCTGTCCTCCACCTTCCGCATCCAGTCTACCCCAGCCACCTTCTTGAGGTCGTCTGTCCATCTCGGTGTGGAACCTAAGGTAGAAACACGCATCATGTACGATATGACTACCAGAAAGCAAAGCTAATAGAAATCTATATTCCTAGACAGCACGTTTCGCCGAAAACTTTGTTGTTATACATAGAACATTGTAGATATCTCTGTCCATAGGAAGCACTGTTGACAGAAATCTCTTTTCATAGATAGCACTTCTTGCCGTAAACTTTGTTCATAGAAACCACTGTTTCCAGATACCTTAGTTCACAGAAAGCGCAACGTAGGATGCAAGAGCGAGTGAATGGGAATACAACTTACTTAAAAATAATTATCTAATTGGTTTCCGTGAATCAAAGGCGCTTTCTGTGAATTAAGGTATCTGGAAACAATGGTTAATATGAAAAAAGTTTACGGTAAGAATTGCTATCTATGAACAGAGATCTCTGTCAACAGTGGCTTCCTATGGACCGAGATATGTACAATGTTTTTTCGGCGAAACGTGCTGTCAAGGAATAGAGATTTCTATGAGCTTTGCTTTCTGTATGTAGTCGCATCGTACAAGAGTGTTTCTATCTTAGGTTCCACACTCTGTCCATATAGCTGGTGGGCGACCCACACTACGCTTGCCTACGCCTGAATACTTTTAAAACAATAAATATTTGAAATAATTTGCCAATACATCCAGCGTGCGTGTGTGTTGTTAATTAATTTAATATGTATACATATTTGGTAATTTTTATCAGTCGTAATCATGGATGTATAGGTCAAAAGAGAATGTAACCAACCGTTTTTCATATATTGTTTTAGAAATATTTGTTTTTTTTTTTACTTATGTATGGTGCAATGCAGATGCAGTGATTTATTTATTTACTAGCCTCTGCCCGCGACTTCGTCCGCGTAAAATTTCATCTTTCCCCGTACCGTCGCATTGCATCGTCTGCCCGCGATATTGGCGCCGATTCTGTTATTCACAAACTAAACTAAGTTTAAGTTCGGGAAAAAAAAAAAAAAAAAGTTCATGCATCTTTTTCTTTCTATTTCATTAAGAAAAGGACAGAAGATAAATATTAGTTTAGTCCTGTCAAATTAGTCAGCACCTGACGTAAATTGACGTATTTTTAATAGCCAATTTTTTAATCTCGTCTAAATTGTCTATGGAGTATCTTAATTTGACAGGACTAAACTAATATTTATCTTCTGTCCTTTTCTTAATGAAATAGAAAGAAAAAGATGCATGAACTTTTTTTTTTTTTTTTTTTTTTTTTTTGTGGATGGGAAATCATCAAATGACTCCTCCCGCTCTGGGTGGAGCGGAAGGGAGTGTCAGACTCTTACTGACTAAAACCCACCCGTGTTCCTTCCTTAGCCCTTTATGTTCCGGGCCAGCGGTAACCCTTTCGGACAATCCCGCTGACAGATGCATGAACTTAAATTTAGTTTAGTTTGTGAATAACAGAATCGGCGCCATTATCTACTACTACTTTCTGACTTTTTTCTTTATTGCTCAGCTCCTAAGGGCATGAAAAATGAACGAAATCGGTCGCGAAAAAAATCAGCTTATCCCTACATTTATGTTCGCATAACTCGTCAAAACGCAAGTACCCCGATGTTCTGTCTTTAGACAAAACTGTTTTTTTGCGCGAAACCTAATTCCTTTCTGAAAATGAAAGTTTGAGCCTATTTTAATGTAACGCCAGCTATCCTTATAACACTAGTTATCTGCCAGTGAAAGTCCCGTCAAAAATGACCCAGTCGTTTCGGAGATTAGACGGAACAAACAGACAAAATCTTTAAAAATGGGTTTTTTGTTAGTGCCGTATTAATATAGATATTTTCAAAAGCATTTAGTAAAAAACTGTTATTTTGACATTACAAACAGACAATACAAGTTTAATTATTTGTACTTATTGAATACTTAGATTAAACCATAATTTCCGCAGTAGATATTGAATCATTGCCAGAAAATTCATAAAATAAAAGACAATACTCTGAGATTTGGCAAAGATTATGTAAATTGTAATTAAATTTAATTAATCACAAATGGTAAACTCCATTGTTTCCCATTTCTTGAGAACGGAAGCCATTTTGAATTCCGTTTGACATTCGAAATTTTAATGCATTGAGTTGCATTAATCCACACTAATATTATAAACTCGAAAGTAACTCTGTCTGTCTGTATACCTTTTCACGCCTAAACCACTGATCGGATTTCGATAAAATTTGGCAGAGAGATAGATTGCATCCCGGGGAAGGACATAGGATAGTTTTTATCGACACACCTTGCGGGCGAAGCCGCGGGCAGAAGCTAGTCTATAATAATAATAATAAAGCTGAAGCATTTGTTTGCTTAAACGCATCATATCTGGAATTAACAGGAGGTTTTGAAAAAAGAAAGGCTTTTGATATGTAGCCCAATTTCTGAGGAAGGCTAATAACATCTTGCTAGGACCTTTAAGAGCTGAGGAAAGAGAAAAAAAACTTCAGAAAGAAGTTCTCTTTGAAGTTTTTCCCTTTTCATCGGCGTTCTTTCAAAGAACGCTAAGCGAAAACGAAATAATACCGCTGGGGTAGGGGGGAAGTTATTCCCATTTCATTACGATTCTGAAAATGTCAAAACTATTCGTGTAAAGCCTACTCTACAGCCTACTCGTCGTCAGATTCATCAGCAGATGGCCATCTGCGAATGCCTCCGCCGACGTGTAGACGGGGTAATTTGCTAGTCTGTGGTAGGTACTTAGCCTCTGTAGGTATTTGACGTCATCGAATCTGTCTACGTGGAGAGGAGTCTTTATGCGTTCTCATAATGCGAGCTACTTGTCATCTGTAATACCTTTTGCTCGGCGTCCTTTCAAAGAACCCTAAGCGAAAACGACATTACCGCCGCGGGGGAAGTTACTCCCAGTTCATTACGATTCTGACAATGTAGCAATGTCAAAACTATCGTGTTAGGTGTACACTACCTACTCATAATGCGAGCTACAATTGTCATCTGTAATATACGTTAACTTGCCTATCTCACGTGCTACTTACGTTGCTAGTAACTTGAGCGATCTTCAGCACGCTCTGTTTGGCAGCCATACTTTAATGATATTATCTGTCGTCTCGTATCCGGAAGAGTTCGTTGACTCCAAAGTGCATTTAGAGAAGATACTCTCTTCATCATCTAGGGAGGGGCCCGTGGCTAAATAATAACAGCCGCACAGGTCGATCGATCAGGCTTGCCGCGGTTGGTCTGTGGATGGGTGACCATCTTTACGTACCGAGACCCCTCCGTGCCTTGGAAAGCACGTTAAGCCGTTGGTCCCGGCTGTCATTCGTGGATCTTTGACAGTCATTACGGGTAGCCAGAAGCCTGAAAGTCTGACAACCAGTCTTACCAAGGGGTATCGTATTACCCAGAAACTGGGTTGTGGAGATCAGATAGGCAGCCGACCCCAACGTAGTTGGGAAAAGGCTAGGCAGATGATGATGTTATAGATTTTCTTGGTAGGTTGTGCTATGCACCTCATTCATCCACAGTTTGTGAAGGCACAAACTGTGGATTGCATACAAACTACGTAATTGCCTTGTACACTAAAATACTTACAGGGTTATTGGTAAACCATTAACAACCTCTTAAGAGGTCATTGTACTCATCATTATGAACAACTTTTACTATGGGACTAAACCTGAAATCGCGAAAAAAATATCAGCCATTTATGTTCGTAATAACTCGTCAAAATGTAGGGAACAGCTGAATTTTATTTCGCGATTTCAGGTTGGGTTCCATAGTAAAAGTTGTTCATAATGATGAGTACATGACCTCTTATGAGGTTGTTAATGTTTTACCAATAACCCTGAATAATTAAATAGTAGTCATACCTTACCGTGTAAAAATTAAAGTTTAAAATCCCATAGCATCTAGAGGCATCCCGTCTTTACCGTTTCTCACGGAGGTAGATAGGGTTTCATGGTGAGGTGAGCATAGATAAAGTATCTGTGACAAAGTACGGTGTCCCATGTACTTAATATGAGTGAAAGACAAAGTAAATACCTATAGACTAGACTTAGACCCATATACAAAGAAAAGTATAGACGGCGGGTAGCTCCATTTCAATTCCACAAGAAAGGGATAAAGCATTGAGTTATTATAAGTAACAGAAAAGGATAAAGCTACACTATTTCCGTCTCTCAGTCCGTGCCAGTTTTTTCAAGGCAGCTACTTATGTAGCTCATGTTAGTTAAGTTAGTTTTTTGTCTCATGTGTGACCACGCTACCCGATGCTCTATAGCTTTCTTACTCTAAGCCTAGACCCCACACTATCAGTAGGAATAGCTTTTATTTTGACAGTTCAACAACATTCATTGCGTTATTGACGTTGATGAGCAGATAAATTTTCGAACATATGAAGCAATGGATTAGCAACATCCTTCAAAATAATTCAGATTGAGATGGATAGTGTGTTGTTACCCACGCAATTAAGGTGATGGTTTAAACTGTATGGTTTAGTTACGCGAGACATTTCAACCCCTCGTCTCTACTTCAGCGGAGACACCGATGTCTTTTCACAGCAGCTCTACTTCGCTCATTGTCGGTCATCTCCGCATGGAAACGCACTCTTACAGGCATACACATCCTACTGACATGTTTAATGCGGGTTGCAGACCAAGTAAGCAAAGTTAGTCTAGCTTAGCTCGCGTAGCTGATGTAGTTTTTCATACTTGTGTGCAGACCGCAAACTATGTAGAAGTATGAAAAATTGCTTCAGCTATGCGAGCTAAGCTAGACTATAACTTAGCTTAGTTCTTGGTCTGCAACTCGCATAAGTGTGGTTACACACGACCTCCCTGCTTCAACCGCAGAGGTAACTGTATCCGTCGACGGCTGCTCATGGCTGCCATCAACACGTGTCGGCGGCAGCCGTCGAAGAGTCGGCAGCGGGCGTTGAAGAGTCGGCAGCGGGCGTCGAAGAGTCGGCAGCGAGCATTTAAGAGTCGGCAGCGGGCGTCGAAGAGTCGGCAGCGGGCGTCGAAGAGTCGGCAGCGGGCGTTGACTGGCGTGGACGGCTGCATTTGTCTCTACCGTTGTGCATCTCGCTGGTGTGTGTGCACACTAAGTCACTAGAGACTGGTAACACATCTGCGATGCCTCGCGTATTGTAGCTCTCGATGGGCGGCGGTGACCATTCCATCAGAGGGGGCCGCTTCTTGATTGATTGCCGCCCATTCTGTACTCCCGATAGGTTTAGGCAGATGTGTATACAATTCGCTGTGAACTCAAGTTTCACAGGTAGTTTAAGACATGCTACGATTTTAGTGTGTTACACACGAGCGCCAAGCGTCGACGAAAGAGGCAATTGTACCCGTACTCGCGTGTCGACAACATACCGGTCGTGTATTTGTGCACCGTAGGGGCCCGTGGCTAAATAATAACAGGCGCACAGGTCGATCGATCGGGTTAAGCTACGCTTGCCGCGGTTGGTCTGTGGATGGGTGACCATCTTTACATACTGTGACCCCTCCGTGCCTCGGAAAGCATGTTAAGCCGTTGGTCCTGACTGTCATTCGTGGATCTTTGACAGTCGTTACGGGTAGTCAGAAGCCCGAAAGTATTACCCAGTAACTGGGTTGTGGAGGTCAGATAGGCAGTCGCTCCATGTAAAACACTGGTATTCAGCTGCATCCGGTTAGACTGGAAGCCGAACCCAACATTGTTGGGAAAAGGCTAGGCACATGATGAACGACTCAAATACAAAATACTAGTACTCAGGTGCATCCGGTTAGACTGGAAGCCAACATAGTTGGGAAAAGGCTAGGCAGATGGTGACCTACTCAAATACACGAGTGACACGTTGTCGACGGCAACCGTTGACGCGTGTCGGCGGATGCAATTGCCTCTGCCGTCGACGCGTGTCCGCGGATGCAGTTGCCTATGTCGTCGACGCGTGTCGACGGATGCATTTGCCTCTGTCGTCAACACGTGTCGGCGGACGCAGTTGCCCATGTCGTCGACGCGTGTCGGCGGATGCAGTTGCCTCTGTCGTTGACGTGTGTCGGCGGATGCAGTTGCCTCTGTCGTCGACGCGTGTCGGCGGACGCAGTTGCCTCTGTCGTCAACATGTGTCGGCGGATGCAGTTGCCTCTGTCGTCAACATGTGTCGGCGGATGCAGTTGCCTCTGTCGTCGACGCGTGTCGGCGGACGCAGTTGCCTCTGTCGTCGACGTGTTTCGGCGGATGCAGTTGCCTCTGTCGTCGTCGTGTGTCGGCGGACGCAGTTGCCTCTGTCGTTGTTGTGTGTCGGCGGACGCAGTTGCCTCTGTCATCGTTGTGTGTCGGCGGATGCAGTTGCATCTGTCGTCGACGCGTGTCGGCGGACGCAGTTGCCTCTGTCGTCGTTGTGTGTCGGCGGATGCAGTTGCCTCTGTCGTCGACGCGTGTCGGCGGACGCAGTTGCCTCTGTCGTTGTTGTGTGTCGGCGGATGCAGTTGCCTCTGTCGTCGACGCGTGTCGGCGGACGCAGTTGCCTCTGTCGTCGTTGTGTGTCGGCGGATGCAGTTGCCTCTGTCGTCAACGCGTGTCGGCGGACGCAGTTGCCTCTGTCGTCGTTGTGTGTCGGCGGATGCAGTTGCCTCTGTCGTCGACGCGTGTCGCTCATGTGTATGAGCATTTATGTATAACCCGCGCCCAAATATGAACTCCGGACTGCTGGACCCAGAACTGTCAGCAGTAATACTACCAGTCCACTAGATCAACGTGCCAGTCATTAAAACAACGTTCTTATTTTGTTTCAGAAAATGTTTCAATACGAATACGAAAAGCGGCCGCCATCGTCAACATCGTGCGACAGCCACGCCACGATGACAACCGACTGGAGCCGAACGTACCCGAGCGTTCCCGAGCGCATGCCGAACGCACGCCGACCGCTGCCGCCGAGACCAACTGTCATTCACCGAGTTCCGGACAAAACTACTGTGAGTTGAGTTGTGCCACTGTTACGTAATTGTGGTGTTTCTAGCGTAGGGTAGGGTCGGGTTTCTAAGGCGGCGAAATTGGGGCTGTGTCGTTGCTCGAACAGTTAGCCCCAAAGAGGTGGCACGCAGTGTTCCATGCGCGCCTTTATGGGAGGACGTGCGGTCGTGGGATCAGCCGCACTTGGTGATGGGGCCCGCTGAGCCTGGCGGGCTCATTGCCGGATACCTATATACGTACCCATTTTTCCCACGGAAAAAAAGGTTACACTTATCATTCCGTCAAGCTGTATTCTTACAAGGGGTAGGCAGAGATGGGGCGAGTCTATTGCCGTTAACCAGCCCCAAATTCTGACTCCAGGCTGCTACTGAGCAATTCCTCATGGTAAAACCCATGGGGAAACCCCAATTACTCTTCCATAACCCATAACCATGCTTACAGTTGCGCTTGAAACCACTTGATTTACGATCGAGGCAGTCAAGAAAACCCGGCCTATTCTGTAAAAATCTCACCGAGAAAATTTAGGTGAAGAGATCTTGAAATGAGCTGTCAATAGTGTCAATGCCTTGGCATCAGGGGGCCTAAAAAGGTCACTTTGGCAGAATCATGAAAGGATAACATTATGAATCATAATATGGCGAAGACCATCCGTGTTTTTCTTTTTTTCGCTGCACTACGTAGGTATAATCAAAGAGATTGGGATTGGATTTGGATTGGATTCATTGGTATTTTAGCACAGACAAACAAAAAAAGAACTGAAAATCCTTCACCAATGGGATTTGATACAATTAACTTAACAGTTAACTGTCCATTATGATTAATAATGTTATCCTTTTATGATTCTGCCAAAATGGCTATTTTAGGCCCCCTGGTTGAATGACAGTGACAGCTCTCTCCAAGCTTACTTCCCCTGAGGTTTTGCGGTGACTAAAATCTCAGGGGACGTAAAGCTTGAAGTTGCTGTTCTATAAACTCTCACGGTGAGAGTTTAGGTCAGAGAACAGAGAGGTTTCTGTGCAATAGACTGCTGTTTCGATTGCCTATTTGATAAAACTATCGTGCTAAGTTCCGCGTCTGGCCATTTGTGTAAGTAAGGTGTTGCAAGGTTTGTGTCTGCACGCGATGTGCAGGTGAAATTGCTAATGACATGGCAAAATTCACTTTCGAAAAGAGTTCTCAAAAAATGTCACACTGATATAGAAATATGGATGAACGAAAGATCGCGAAGTATTTTGCTCTTGAAAGAAAGAAAGAAAATACATTTATTGTACCCACCAGATAAGTAGTCAGATAATAGTCGTACATCAGATAAAACAAAATAAACATACAAATAAAAAGGCAAAGTCCGATGTAAGAAATTAACAGGAATGTGTGCCTCACGGCTGCGCCAAAAAGGTCAAGTTCAGCAAAAATGCCAGACAACTAGTGCCTGACGCTGGTTTTCAACTGGACCTGGCTCTTGCGTTATCTATCTCTGTGGTACTACCACTACACCAGAAGGACAGTTCTCGTACTTAAAAAAAACCTTCAAATCCAAGTCACAACCATATTATTATCTCAGCGACGATCAATGCCAAAAATGTAGGTAAATGAGATGTCCTGTTGACAGATGCCGATTGAGATTAAAATTAGAATGCTAACGTTTTTAAAAATACGGGATGTTGCCCTCTGACCACTGCACCGTGTCCCATTGTGATTAAAGTATTGGAGCCGGGTGTAGTTACAACAAAAGAGATAAGTATGCAGGATCGTCGATATAGTTGAAGTTTAGTAAGAAACCGAAGGATGTTCTCGAGTAAAATTTTATTTTATTAATAGAAAACAAACAGCCCATTTATCAAATTAAATTTCAGTCCACAACATCCATCGGTTTCTTACTAAAAAAGTATTGGTGTAGCAGGTACATGAATCATTCCAGCTGTAGGCACAGTCTCTGGGATGGTAACGTATCACGCCAGAGCCACAGAAGACATAATATCTGTCTAAACCTTATTCTAAAATAAACCTAAGTTACTCTTTGGAACATCAGCTATCTGCCAGTGAAAGTCCCGTCAAAATCAATCCAGCCCTTTCGGAGATTAGACGGAACAAACAGACAGTATAACAAAATTTTTTTAACATTTTAACGTTCAAAAGTCCTGACTGACATTATCAACGCACAGCCTAAACCGCTGGTCCTAGAGACACGTAATTGGGAGGATGTGTTCTTTGTGAAGAGTAGGTATCTACTAAGAAAGGGTTTTTCGAAATTCCACCCCTAAGAGGGTCATCGGGGGTTGGGTGACATTACACGCGGGCAAAGTCGCGGGCAGAAGCTAGTTTGTGTGGTGGAGGTCTGCCCCGCTTGGGCGGAGCACCGCCGTGTTCTCGTAGAGGCGATCGGCAACGGCGGCGTCCGGGGCGAGAGGGAGTGGGAGGCAGTCACCTTCACCACTACCTTCTGCGAAGCAGTCATGCTAGCGAAGGAGGCGGCGGGACGCCTCAGGGAGAGAGCCTCCGGTCCCAGCCGCCGCGGGAGACGCTCCGGGCATCGGGAGCCGCGTGACGACTCCCGGTCACCGTAGGCGCGGGCCTGCGGGCGGAGAGTAATGGGTAGCTCAACGTCCGATCAGGACCAGGCCCGTGCCGGACGGCGCGTACGAGTTCCACGCGCGCCTCAAAGAGATGTCAAAGAGAGGTCAGCGTCTCAAAGAGAGGTCAGCGGGGTTATCGCTGGCCCGGAACATAAAGGGCTAAGGAAGGAACACGGGTGGGTTTTAGTCAGTAAGAGTCAGACACTCCCTTCCGCTCCACCCAGAGCGGGATTGATGATTTCCCATTCGCAAAAAAAAGCTAATTTGTTATGTAGTGTTTTTCTATACTGTAGTAACGGTTTAACTTTAATTTCCAGGTACCTCTCAAGGTGTGGATCATAGCCAGCGCGTCCTGCTTCGCCGTCTGCGCCGCTCTGGTGCTCGCCACCGTGGTCATCACCAAGTGGGGAACCTCTGATGCCTTCACCACGCGAGAGATGTATCAATCACCGGTAATTATTAAGTTTTTGAAGTGAAAACTTCTTTAGGCGCTGGGCATTTTTTGATTTGGGAAAAAACCAGCGAACTCGCGCCACTGTTAGATTTTCACAGATTCTGCGACGGGCCTCTTAAAAGACCCAAAAATGCATACGTGTACAACATGCTTACGACTCCTTACGACAGACTTTTTAAAAAACCACCTTTTCCTGGCTTTCCTGGAACAAGTAGTTTCCGTAACGTCTGGGTTAAAATACTAAAGTGGTCCAAACATAAGAAAGATTTTGACATTTCTATGGGTCAAACATTTATCTATATGAATCCTTGAAGATGTTGATGATATATTTTATTTTTCTAGGAACCAATCCGCTCGTCACCGTACCCAAATACAATAGAATTCACGCCAGCATCAGACGAATCGGAAGAAAACGCAATTCTAGAAAAACTGTCCATTTTCAAGAACATTGTCGCAAGCAGAGAACATAAGAATCTGATATCTAAAACACAAATTCACCCAGTACACGACGAAATACCACATGAAGAGAGGAATATAAAGAAAAAAGACAAAGCTGTCATTGATAATGTTCGGGAGGAAAAAGGTTTTAATACAGTAGAAAAAGATTTAAATGACACTCCTGACGCGGATGTTGTGCGAGAAAAAGTTGACGTTAACGATACCAAGATGAAGATAGTTGAAGATTATGTTCCGAATTTTAAACCAATGTTGCCGGCTTTGGGGAAGAACTTGGATTTGGTATCACCTTACGGGTATTTGGATGGTACGCAATTTTATTTTTTGAACGAAGTCCTTTAACGCAGCTTTGGCAGGAGTAGACTGGTAGAAATCGTCGCGACTTTCTCTCTGTGTCTCTTTCTATTATATTTAATAGAAAAAGATGAAGGGTGAGTGATAGTTTTTATGATTTTCGATCGTGCTAAACCCGAGTCAGGTTAAAATGAAAATCCAAGATGGCGGCTGAGCAAATTTTTCGCCACGTGTGTCGTTTTCATGGTTTCTGAGGGTGTTGTAGTCGATCAGTCGGGGTTTTTAAATTATTTTATCCTTTTCCAATTACATTTAACTTTATTATTATTTTGTGTCGGGGGTTTTTTTCTGTTGTTCTAAACAATAACTATAAATAAAACGAATTACAGCAACTTTCTTTCCCACAGCCAAAGACGATTATTCCTTCTACGACGAGAATCTCTACGACGACTACATGCAAAGTAACACAATGACGAGTTACCTCATTGAAAAAGTACAAGAGCTACACGAATGGGTCTCCTCCGACCCGGACCTTTCAACCAATGAAACTAGAAGCGAGAGTGATTTCGGAAGCCTTTTAAAAGCACTAAACGAGAGCCTGGTCGAAGGCAATGTAACTATAGTCATGCATAAGCTCAGAGATATGTATTTTGGAGATAATTATACGCATTTTAATAGCAGCAGGAAAGTTATCGTGACAAACAGCACTGATTTGTTATCGTTTGGGATTTTGACGCTGGATGTGATGTTGCTGCATAATATTCAGCTTATGGCGTGGGAGAATCAGGTAAGAGCTCTTCATATATACTTATTTAGCCTAAGTATAGCATTGCTGGAACTCAGGAGGTCAATTCTCCTGTCTGTGAGAGAGTGGTTTGTTATTTACTATCAGGTCTAGTGCGAGTTGGAGAAAAACCAATAACCAGGCGGCCAAAAACCAGGCGACCAATATCTCAGTAGTCGCCCTCGGTCTATGTTCTATGTTATGGGTTTGGTTTCCGCACTTAGTCCTTCAGTGGACCATTGTGCGTGGGCCATGGCGGCCGTCGGTGGTTATTCCAACCAGCCCACCTCCCTCCAGAAGCTGATCAAATCTCCTGGTCTGTTAAGAACATCTGTGTACGGGTGTCCCGAGGGTTTCTGACCTTATCTGGGTCACGCCTGTGCACTCAAAGAGCACAAGCGCAATGGTTTCATTAGCCTCCATGCAGGCCCTGCACAGGGGACTGTCTGTTATGCCTAATGTGTAAAAGTGTTTATTTAGTGAGCAGTGTCCCGTGATGGTCCCCGTCACCAGGCGCAGGCCTTTCCTGTCCAGTCGTAGTAAGCGCCTGGTTAGCCTGCCATCCAATAACGGCAAGGCTTCTTTGGACTGCCTGCAGCCTGGTGACGACGTCCACCAGCTTTCTGCTTGTGTGTGCTCCTGGAGCCACCTGCGTAGTTGGTTGAAGGGGATGGGCACGATAGGTTCCGGTCCACAGACTGACATACTGGAAGCCCTTCTGGCCAGCTCGTCAGCTGCGTCGTTGCCTAGCGATCCACTGTGTCCTTTTATCCATTGTAGTGTCACTGTATTGCGGTTCGATACAGTTACCCGCTCGAGCGCATTGTGACATTCTAGTATTAGGTTCGATGTGATGCATTTTTTGTCTAAGGATTGGAGGACGAGGCGCTATCAGAGAGTATGCGAACATGGGTGTCCGTGACTCTCCTGGCCGCTATGGCATAAGCCGCTTGCATTATGCCCACACACTCTGCTTGGTAGACCGTGTTGAGCATTCCCAGCGGTTTGGATATTTTTATGTTGAGGTCGTGTGAGAAGACTCCGACTCCAGTTCCGCAGTCGGTCTTTGAGCCATCAGTGTAAATCCTCAGTTCTTTCGGGCCTGAGTGGTCGCACCGCTCCTCTTCAAGCACTATGTTGTAATGCTTTTGGAAGCAGTATTGTTTCGGGGCTTTGTTGCAGGGTGATGGCATTGGCTGCCGTTTGATCGCATCTTCTTGATGTCGCCCTCGAAAGATGATATGGCTATAAAGCCATATCATCTTTCACACAATCTATCCACCGTTTCTTTTGTCTTACCCTACTCATATAGCCATATAAATTCATACTTGAAAGGTCCGTCATTCCTCTGCATCACTTGCTCATACCACACGGTATTCAACCTTCAGCATTCTGGCTTAAGAGCGTTTAGGACGCGCGGCATTTCATACAAACTTTCAAGCCCTTTTTTTTCGAAATAATTAACGGATTTTAATGAAACTTCATACGCATAAGCAGGATACAAAAGAGCATTTTCGAAAAATAGTGTTACAGCCAAATTAGACCAATTTAATTTTTTTGTTAGAAACAGAGATTTCTAGTTATCTTTGTTTAAATAAGACATTTCGAAAATGTTCTCTACTAACTTTTTAGACCTTTGTATCCTGCTTATGTGTATGAAGTTTCATTAAAATCGGTTCATTAATTTCGAAAAATAAGGGCTTGAAAGTTTGTATGAAATGCCGTGCGTCCTAATCGCTCTTAAGCCAGAATGCTGAAGGTTGAAGACAGTGTGGTATGAGCCAGTACGCTCTTAAATGTAACAGAAATTCTTAAAGTAGGTAGTGCCGGAATGAGTTTGTAAGTACTCATTTCTAATTTTATCCATTCGCTTAACACGTCAAATCCCTTTCATCTTTTTTTTTCTGAGCTGCATAAAACATGGCTTTTCACGGGGAATCCGGGAGTCAGAAATTGCTCCTGTGTGCTGCCATCATTTCATTTACATTGTATTAAACGAGATAATCCCTGATAGATCGTTAAGAGTCAAACCGGCGCGCGAAGATGTGGTTGATCGAATTATCAAACAAATGAACGATAGAAAAAGCCCGGGATATGACGGAATACGAGCTAAAGACATTAAATATATTTCAGATAAATTAGTTCCAGTTATTACACATTTAATTAATAGTTGCTTGCGGACCGGTACATATCCCGATCTTTTAAAGATAGGGGTAATACGTCCAATCCACAAAAAGGGTCCACGTGATGACGTCAATAACTATCGTCCAATCACCATATTGTCCTGTATTGATAAGATCATAGAACGTTATATTGGTAATGAAATAAACAATTTTTTACAAACACACGGCGTAATCAACAATAAACAATTTGGTTTTCAGAAAGATAGGAGTACGACACAATTATTACGAGAATTTACTGATGAAGTTAATAAACACTTAAATGAAAAAAAACATGTATTGACACTTTTTATAGACTTTAGTAAAGCGTTTGATATGCTCCGTTGTGATACTCTTTATGATAAGTTGTCACGAAATGGAGTACAAGGACCTCTATTAGAATTATTAAAAAATTATCATACAAATAGATACAGCACTGTTAAAATAGACAATGAACTTAGTACAAAGGTTCCTTCCACGCAAGGAACAGCCCAGGGATCAATAATAGGACCGACAGAGTACTTGATTTATGTTAACGATATGAGCAACGCTATAAACTCGGGATCCGTATACCAGTTTGCAGATGACACGTGTATCTTAGTCGCGAATAAAAACATCTCCGAAGCTCAAAAATCCCTACAACTTAACTTCGATCAAATGTGTAAATGGGCTCATGACGTAGGACTAGTAATTAACGCATCTAAGACAAAAATTGTTCACATACGCTCATCACACAATAAATGTACCACTACACCGACAATTATAGCACATGAACATTCTTGCCTCCATAGCTCGCCTAAGGCTTGCCAATGCCCACCACTAGAAGTAGTCGATAAACACATGTACATCGGTCTAATAGTTGATAGCCGATTCTGTTGGGGTCCCCACAAAGAATACGTTTGCAACAAGCTGAGGTCTATTATAGGTAAACTTAGCATTCTAAAGTACAAATTGCCTTATAAAACACTAAGAATGTTATACATGGCCCTGGCAGACTCGGTTATCAACTACGGTCTCAGCAGCTATGGGAGAACCTACCATACTTACTTATCAGATATCTATAAATTACAATTAAGAATGTTAAAAGTCATTACACCTATACATATAAAAAATAAATTTAGAAACAATGATTATGATTTGTTTAAATACTGTAACGTTATGAATGTGTACAGTAAAGTTGGATTTTTCACCCTTGCAGAACTCAATAGGCCTGATTTACTAACTGAAAAAACAAGACCTGACTTTTTGAGATCCGTTACACATAAAAATAAATACATTCTACCAAAAACCAACAATGTGTATGGAATGAGGGTTGCAGAATACTTAGTGCCTTACTTTCTTAATAAACTTCCAGAAGACTTACAAACATTATATAAATCGAGTTCGAAAAGCTACAAGTGTAGGTCAAAATATTTCTTTACACAGCAAGTGATACATTCAAAAGATTAAAAGCATTTACTTCAAATAATCCATTTCAGTCAACAAAAATGAAGCTAATTGCATCTTTAGGTTTAATGTATAATATAATATATTATCATGCAAGTTTACTGTATCAGAACATCAATTTGTAATTACTAAGTGAACTACTCGCCAGCACACAGATAAACCCTGAGAGGTTTTCGTTGTGTGGCAAACACCATTGTTAAAATAGAATTAAGAATTTTGGAAATAAATAATAAATAAATAAAATAAATAATTTCTTCGCTATAATTTGCAGGAGAAAGCCAGAACCAAGATGATGAAGGACCCTGATGTGTTTGCGTTCAATGCGCTGTTCCTAGAACCCAGCAAAGTGGAGACAAAACAAAATGAAGTGGCTCATGATGGATCTCTGTTTTTGTAAGTACACACAACAGAACCTCACGCCTGTAAATATTTTCTTCTGCAAGTATTTTCTAACTGAACAGACAGCTGTGCTGCTGGAGCGTTTGATGCGCCACTTCTCTCTAGAGAAAGGACTAGGAACTACACTAGGGCGGGCGTTTTGAGGGACTGTCTTTTGTAATTTTGACGTTCGAAAAATGCTGATTCTCAGCCTAGTTTGAATACTTAAGGCGAAAGCGCTAAGGTAGCCCGCGAAATTCAATTGTTTTTACGTTTTTTGCAATTTGCTGGTCAGTATTAAGTTATACGTTGATTAAAATATGATTCGCGGCCGTAACGCACAGCCTAGACCACTGGTCCTAGAGACATGAAATTTGGAGCGTGTGTTTTTTGTGAAGAGTAGGCATCCACTAAGAAAGGGTTTTTAAATTTCACTCCTAAGAGGGTGAATGGGGGAGCCCATTCACCCTCTTAGGAGTGAAATTTCACGCGGACGAAGTCGCGGGCAGAATCTAGTAATCATTATAACCAGTAATACAACTTGTTAAGTTAGTATAATCCCCAAATGTCAAGATTTCATGAAATAGTCATTCTTGTGGACTACTTGGTCTTAGAGAGTTGTGTTGATGACTTTAATGATTATAATTCTGTAAATACATATTTGTTACGGCCGCGAATCATACTTTAATCAACGTACAACTTAATACTGAACAGCAAATTGCAAAAAACGTAAGAAAATTTAAATTTCGCGGGCTACCTTAGCTCTTCCCCCTTACATGCCTTTTGATTTGATTTGTACAGATAGCACACTCACATTTTGCCAGTCTGTTTCGGCAGAAGCCAATCTGGCTATCTGCACACAGGATAGGTACGCTTCTACCTTCCCCTACCCGGATACAAATGCGGTTTAAGTGTCAAATAGGAGGCGAGACTTTTGACAATAACCCTTAGTCTGCCGGAACGTAGATCTACGCGAGACACAATGGCTTTTTAATTGTGTCTGTAATTACGGGACACAAGCGGTTAAAGGAGAATAAATAATCCATACTCCGAGATGCTACTGAGAAATTTCTAATGGAAAAACTCTGGAATCGAAATTGCGACCACTACTCTGCATTCGCGTTTTAGTTTCCAGAAATGTAAATAAATATTTGTTTTGGGAAAATAACTTTAATACTCACGCATAAAGTTCATTTTGCACAGCAACTTAAAACATTTTTGTGATTTTTTTTTCAGTACAAGTCGTTCTGAAATAAACTAAATGTACACTGTCATAAAGTTGATATTCGTTTAAGTGGAAACAGGGATTTGAATAAACTTTAGACCACAGATTAAGAAGTCATACTTTGAAAGAAAGGGAAACTGGCTTTTAAACGCAGCTTATTTCTATTCTTCCAGAAAACGCTTGAATCCTCGCCAAGATGATTTGGATTTAGGCAAGAATCTTCTAGAAAATATAATGGAAATCGGCATGAGCACTGCTCGCGCTGCCATACATTTGGGAAGGGCTTATAAAAACACCAAGTAAGTTTCATTATGATTTTATTGTTAACAAAATCGACAAGTTGAACCGATGACCTTGTGAAGGTCGCAGGAATCCGGAGTGGACATCTTTTGGCTGAAATGATGATTAACAAAATGCCTGCTTTGGATCTCGGTCTCGCCTGGTGGAAAAGATGGATGAGGTCTACGATGAAAGGCCATAAAATCGTGTTTTAGAAAAAGTTTGGCTATGTAGTGCTTCGTCTCTGTCGCATAAACCCGGTTGACAATCTCTTTTAAAAGCTCGATATTCGTATTTGAAATAAACGCTCGGGTACTGTATCATTCACCACTGTTCTCAAAACGGTTAAGGAAAACATCGTGAGGAACCCGGTATGTCCTAGAACCAAAAGTTTGAAGATATGTGACATCTACCAATCCGCACTGGGTCCGCGTGGTGTATTACGGCCCACTCCCTCTCGAAGGAAGGAGGCCTGTGTCCCGGCAGTGGGAACAATAGAGGCTTATTATGTGCTTAGTACTGTACCCATTAGATAATTTACTATTCACTCTGATTTTGAAGTGAAGAAAAACTTGATTTGACACTATAATTACTACCTATAGAGGTATAAGAAAGAGGATGTAAAGTTCAAAAAGGAAGGATCTTCCGACCAGACGGGTGTTGTGTCTGGTGGGCTCTTGCACACGATTGATGTCAGGACGTTATAATATCTGCTAGTCGCGCGGTAAACTCTGCTTGCGCGATGCAGGATTCTGCGTGACGTCAGTGTGATGCGTAGTTCGCATGTGGCGTTGTAGATGCCGCCACAATACTTTATATGAAAGGGACTTTCATATAAAGTTATTTCTTTATTTTAATAAGTTATTTCTTTCACAGAAACATCCTCAATCAAATCTCGAATAAAGAGGTGCAAGCTGCCAACATACAGAACCAACTGTCACGCAACCTTGATGCCAACACACACGCGCTAAATCACTTACAAACGTCATTTGACAGCACGCACGGTGTTACCAACAATGGTAGTTTTTACACAGAGTTGGATTGCGTCTGGTTGCTGTATTGTAGGAATCTTGTGGCTACTACTAAATTAAACTCACCCTATGGTACGATGGCTAGAATTAATGGGTAAGTACTTTGATCCATATTCTATTACATATCTTTACACTCGTTACTATTGTATACCCTCGAAGAAGTTAGCAGAAAGTTGCCTCGGAAAGTTTTGGGATGCACGAAGAAGCCTCGTGTAGAGCAGTTTGTTCCGCCAGTTACTCAAATGAACCGAGCGCTCGGCGCATCCTGGACAGTCACACTCAACACCTTACTTGACTGGCCAATTCTTCCCTTGCGGTGGAGGGCTCACGCCCGCCTGGCTTGCGACCGGGTGGTCGTGGCTAGATGCCGGACTTCAGTGGGAGGGTTCCCAAAGGAGTCCGGCGTCAAGCAGCCTGCTGTGTGTCGTCGACGCGTGGGAGTTCCAGTGCCTTAGGCATCTTTTGGGACACTCGTTCCATCATAGACCTCATCCATCGCTTTCCATCAGGCGTGAGGTCAAGAGTTCAGTTCAATTCAGCAATAAAAAAAAAAGTACGTAAAGCCAGCCAAAGGTCGTGTCCGTCCCATCGGACTATGAGAGTGACGGAACAGGGACCTGTGTTTGCGCACGCACTTGTGCACTATAATTATCTCTTGCGAACTTGACTAGCCACTGTTGAGACCGGCCGCCGTGACCGAAATTCAGTCGTGAGGGTATTATAGTACACCCACATTTCCCAGTTATGCTTAAGGCCCATGCAAACGAGTACTGGGCATAAAGACAGACTCCCGTCTGTTAAGAGCGTTTACGCCGTACGGCATTTCATACAAACTTTCAAGCCCTTATTTTTCGAAATTAATGAAATGATTTTAATGAAACTTCATACGCTTAAGCTCCAAAGGTCTAAAAAGTTAGTAGAGAACATTTTCGAATTGTCTTATTTAAAAAAAGATAACTGGAAATCTCTGTTTCTATGGAATTTTTGGCAGTAACACTATTTTTAGAAAATGTTCTCTAGTTACTAACTTTTTAGACCTTTATATCCTGCTTATGCGTATGAAGTTTCATCAAAATCGGTTCATTCATTTAGAAAAATAAGGGCTTGAAAGTTTGTATGAAATGCCATACGGCGTAAACGCTCTTAAGAAGAAAGTAGTTCCTAATGAAAGAACCCAAAATCATTTTGCCGACCTAGCTTTTCAGTCGTACTTGTAACTTGCGAACACTGAACCAACGAGTCAGGAGACCTGCGGGGTAGTTGCGTAACACGCTATCAGTAGCAACAGCTTCCATATTGACAGTTCGACAACATTCATTGCATTCTTTACGTTACTGACCAGACAAGTTTTTCGAGTTATATTCAAACTAGCTGTGCCCCGCGGTTTCACCCGCATAAGTGTCGATCCCGTGGTAATATCGGGATAAAAAGTAGCCTATACAACATTAGTTTTAGTACATAAATGCGAAACTCGAAACACGTATCTAGTATTTTTATGTAAAGAATCTATGTACAAAATTTCAAAACTGTATCATGAAAAATCACAAAGTTAGGTATAAGCTTGTTAAGTTACTTGTTTGTCCGTACAAAAACATGCTCACCCGCGCCGCTCGCGCCGCGCCGTCTTGCGCTCATTGATAACAGTACCTAGGTACCTAACCGTTCGGCGCGGAGATTGGATCACCTACTTATTGTCGCTCGATGTCCAACTTTTAACCTTTTTTAAATATTTTTAGGACAAAATATAACATTGGGGTAAAAATTATTGGATCGATTCAGTTACTTATTCTGAACAAACTATATTCAGGTTTCGCATATACTAAAAATAACGTTGTATGCTAATCCAGGGTGTCAGTTACCTCCATACAAAATTTTATCAAAATCGGTCCCGCCGTTTGAGAGTGAAGAAGTAACAAACATATAACACACACACACTCACAAACTTTCGCCTTTATAATATTATATAAGTAATGTTATTAAGATCGATAGTGTGTTACGCAAATAAAGTGCTGGTCAGATATCTTTTACGACCTATATGACTTTAACATTTCTCCTACCATTTCAGCGTGGCGCTAAGAATGCTGACTGGCGAGCTGGCAGCCAACAAGGCGCTGGATACAATGTTGTACGAAGTACTGACGGGATGGACTGAGCTTAAGTGCAATGACATGTTTCCTAGGTAAGTCATGTTCAGCGGTGCTATTTTGTAAAAATCTCACCGTGAAAACTTAGGTGAAATGAGCGTGGAGTGAGCTGTCAATAGTGTCAATCCCTAGCAAAAACAAACTCACTTCACCTAAGTCTTCACGGTGAGATTTTGACAGAATCGACCGGCAGTTTCTAAAGCCAATTACATTGTTTTTTGCCAAAAGCTTCACACTGCAGGGCAAGGTGACCCTTTCCCCTTCCACATCAACTGCTGTATTGCCAATCTTTAAGAAAAGTGTCGAAGCCCTTTTTTTCGTGAGTTTCGGCCCATGCATACCCTCCTTAAAAGATATACTGAGGTTTCTATTGGACTCCTACCCGACTAAAACCTTCCAGTACCAAGAGTTGGGGACCCGGGAGATACTTGTACGTTCGCCGCACTTCCGACTGGTATCAGCCCGCCGTGCCTAGCGGGCCCCGTCACCAAGTATGGCCGATCCGACGACCGAACGTCCTGCCATTATGTCGCGCATATAATACTGCGTGACACAATATCTCTATGAGCCTGACTGCTCGAACGATACACAGCCCCAATTTCCCCGCCCGCAGGCCTATCTCCTCCTAGGCCTTCTTAAATACTTAGCCTTGTGTTCACCAACATTTAAATCAACTGATTAAATATTTAATCTAGTTCTATATTTAAAACTTCCTTTCGAAATTTGACATAAACCAACTGTTTAAATACCTAACCGGTGGTTTGACTTTATTTAGTTTAATTAAAATTATTTTTTTATAGATGCAGTAAGGTGAACGCTGCGTCGGTAGTTATTGATACAATTCTTCAATCGCACCGAAAATCTCCAGCTTCTAACAGAGGATGATAAGAGGTTGCAAAATAGTAAAATTATATAAGTATCTTATGTCAGAATCCCAGTTTAATGATAATGAACGAATTTCCTAGTAAATTAATCTAGTAAATTAACGATTTATCTCCGAATTTTCTCACAGATTCATTGAAATCAATTAATCGTATGTTTTAAAGGAAACTACTAAAATAGTAGAATTTTTATTACACTAGCATCTTTTTTGTTAACATCGTTAAGTTGGTAATTGTTAAGTTTTTAGATTTTAAATTTTTACTTTGTAATTCTAGATTTTAAGGTAAATTTCTCGTCATTTTTAAGAAATTTTCTTTAAATAATGATAATTTCTTATTAATGCACCAAGTCCAGGGGCTGAAACTGAGAAATTGCTGTTGGTAAAAACCAGGAACTAATTATGTAGGTACCTAGTTTAAATAATAAAACTGAAAAATGTACTTTTTAAAAGTACAGAATTACTTATAATATTAAGTACAAACATTAAATTATTATTTTTATTAAAATATAATAATTTTGAGGCTTCCATGTTGTTAAATGATAGACTGATAATTTAAAAATAAAAATTTTGATTTTAAATGTGTTTGATTTTTATTTTAGCCTTCCCCCCCCCCCCCGCCTTCAACGTTACTTAAACGAATGATTAGCGACTGTTTAACGATAAACTTTTGACGTTTAAACGACTCTTAACCTTAAACAACGATGTATAATGAAAGAGCGAGCGAAGCGAGTTCAAAAATTTGGATTTCGAGGTCGCTTCACTCGCTCTTGATAAAAACCGATCTGCTATGAGGCCAACTACCACTACCACTTGGCCTCATAGACGATCAGATTTTTTTTACCATTCATGCAGAAATAGGAAAACTTATTTTGTCGACTTATGAAATGAAGTTTTAGTTGACTTTCTTCATAACCGTTGCAGGTTTTTCCATAGAAGTAGCGGTTACTGTATCATTTGTTACATCTCTTTTATCACGTATTTGTCAATTATCAATCATCCTTCATTTTGAGTTTTTAATGGGAATTCTTAATCCGCTATATTTAAAAAATTCGTCTTCTCGACAACGATAATAACGTAGCGGATATTATTAAAATACAAGGGATTAAGTAAAGGATTTGATTAATGAGAGTAACCAAACAAGATTAACAGCTATTTTGGTAAAAAATATTTTTCAAGAGAAGCATGTATTCATTAATTACAATTAAAACCTAACCTACGAGTAATTCCTAGGTAAATATTTCTTCAATGATTCTATTAAAATTGTAGCTACAGTGTTAGTTGATTTGATCCTATCAAATAAATCCAAAATCTTTTCATCGTCCCAGAAATGTTGGTGCAAATTCATATCGTTTTTCAATTTCTTCAAATTCACTTCTAAAGTGTCTATTGTAGCTATAATGTAACCAATTCGGTAATGATCATCGTTTGACAAAGCAATTTTGATATTCGTTAACGGTTTAATTTTTCTTTCGACTTCGTTAAAAGTATCTTCAAGATACGAAAGCAGTTTGTCTTTAACCCTTGAAGTAGTAGTCACGTACTCTGGTGGAGGTGCCATCATTGGAATCATTCGTCGACCACTCAGAGCAGAATCAGAATCGTTATTTGCACGCAAAACTTCAGTTTTCACAGTTTCATTTTTAGCTCTTAACTCTTCAACTTTCTCCAAAACCGTTGCAGGTTTCTCCGTAGAAGTAGTGGTTACTGTAGCATTGTTTTCCGTTAACGTTGCGTTTGTTACTGTATCATTGGTTAGATCTCTTTTATATCTTCTTTCGTTTTTGGCGACTGGTAACTCCACGGCTAAGACGCCATCATTGTTGAATTTGATTAATTCTTCTTTAATGTTGTCCAACGCGCTCGTGACTTCACCTAACACTTCATCAAACTCTTTCTTGTCGCCGTTATTATGGTTATAATTGAAGTCGTTATAGTCATCAACGCTTTTACTATTGTCGTTGTTGTCCGCTGATCTTTCCTTGAATAAGGAATGGAGGTTGGATAGTATTTGATCGTACCGCTGTTGTTTAGATTGTCTGCCGTAGATCGAGAATTCTTGGTCGTCCAAATCTCGCTCGTAACCATATTCCATAGAACTGGTTGCTGCTTGTAAGAGGATGTCTGAAAAATAAAGTTGTTGAAAGTATATTTTTTGAGCGTTCCACCTGATAGTAAATGGCCTGCACGGCATGCCACCCAAGTAACACAATTGCGTCTAAAAACGGACTATTAGATATCTAATAGAATTTAATTTTATTGTTTGCCTTAAGAGTAAAATATCTCTCAAGTTATATTCAAAAACGCTTATAGACACAGTTTAGTAAAAGTGGGCACAACCTTATCCCTTCTCATAAGAATGAGTTAAGAAAACATGAATAGATAGAGATAAGAGTTGTAAATTTTCAAATTGTCTGTAGAGATTTTTCTAGTGTCTCACTAAATTGTTTATAGACTACAAATTTTACTAGTAGATAGTTTATAGATAAAGTTGAGACCTTTAAAGAAGTCTTTACTCGTTATGTTTTTAAACCAAAATTAACTCAAGACTAACAACTTTAAGTTACATTTGATTTGTAGTAGACAACGACATATTCCTTTTTATCTTATCACAGTATTTCTAGACGTTCATCAGTGAACAGGTAATTTGATGTGTTGTGAACGGAAGACCATTTTATGCAGTACAGAGCAATTTAATTAATCAGTTCACGAGGGTTAAGGCCTACGCAAAGCATAGCAATTTATGTCGTATTTCTATATCGATACGTTTGAATGTCCATTAGCAAAAATGTCAATCCCTTGCCATGCCGTCCCGGTCTGCGAAGGCCTTAAGTAAAAGATATTACTGTTTTATTTATAGACAACTAGCTGACCCGGCAAACGTTGTTGTGCCATATAAATTATTTCTAGCTGCCCGGCTCTACTTCGTTCGCGTGGTGTCCTTACCCTACCCTACCCCTGCCCTACTCCTACCCTACTCCTACACTACTCCTACCCTATTCCTACCCTACTCCTACACTACTCCTACCCTACTCCTACCCTACTCCTACCCAGGGTAGGAGTAGGGTAGGCTACCCTACTCCTACCCTACGTCTACCCTACTCCTACCCTACTCCTACCCTACTCCTACTCTATAAATATAGATGTGATAAATAGCATAGACTAAAGTATATAATAGTAGGTAGTAGGGATTCGCTCGTGGTCACGCGAGCTTGTCCTATCAGTGCGTCAAGTTAGCTCCGCGCGGACCGCATTTTTTTAAATCGTTTTCTCTGTGTTTGCTACAAGTACCCCTTGTGCAAACACAGAGGGAGCCCCCGCTGCTGCCCGGCGAGAAATCGCCGCCGCGGTCGCGGAGACCACGCCCACAAAGATGCCGAAACCCGGCATGCGCGGCTCCCTGGGCCGCGATGCCGGGTCCCAGGACTCCCTCCCGGCGCTGGACCGGGCGACGTCGCTGCCGAACATCGGCGTGGCGTTGTCCGGTGCACCGCCGGTGGGAACCAGCCGGAAGAAGGAGAAGACAAAGAAGAAGGAAGAGGGAAGAGAAGGGGGGGGGAAGTCGGACGCCGCTGTAGCTGCCGGCCCACCGGCGTCATCGGCGCCTGCGCGCGCTGCGCCGACGCCGTCGACGAGTCGCCAGCAAGCCGTCTCAGTTCGCCCGACGGCCTTCCGCCCGGTCCCGATTCAGGCCCCGGGGCCTGTCGCGTCACAAGGCCGCGCGCCGCCAGCGCGCGCCCCGGTGCCGTCCGCGCGCGTGTCCACAACCGCGCGCACCCCCGCGCCCGCGACCGTCGCGCGCGCCGCCGTACCCGCTGCGCGCACCGCAGCGCCCGCCGCGCGCGCCGCCGCGCCGCCAGTGAACCCCGCGCCACCCGCGCAACCACCCGCGCCACCCGCGCGACCCCGCGCACCACCCGCTCGTAGCGCCGCGCCGCCGCCGCGATTCACATCGCCGCCGGCGCCCGCCACGGAGACACCCCAAGCTGTGCCAGCTTCGCGCACCGCCATATCCGGTCCCCGCTTCTCGCTGGCGGGACCGGCAACAGCGGAGCAGGAGCGGCCAGCGAGTGCTGGACCTCACACCCGCCCGGCACACCACAGGACCACAACGCCCCTGGCAAGCAAGGTACCCCAATCGCCGGCACCACCTAGGTCCGCGGCGTACGACTCGCCCGCCCTGCTTTCGGCATGCTCGTCGAACGCGGGGTCGAGTATGTCGCTCGCATCGGTGGGCTCGGCCGCGTCCGGTCGCTCAGACGTGTCGCGAGACACGACCCCGCGATCCGGCACGCGGCCCACCGTGGGAGAAACGTACGCCGCGGCGATGTCGCCGGCTGCGTCACCTGCGTCTCCAACACCGTCGCGGGGGGGGTTCGATCGCGAGCCCAGACCCCAGCGACGCAGGAGGAGCTCCGGCGAGACTGCGGCGGAGGAAGTGGCGAAGAGGTACTGCCTTGACCCGCCGCGGCCACAGCGCGAAAGCGCGCCGCGGGGTCGGGGCGCCCCTCCGTCGCCCACCTTCGCCGCAGTGGCGCGCCGCACACCGCCGCGCTCGCCATCACCATCGCCGCCACCAACACCAACAACATCAGGGGTGAGTACCATTTTAACTCCCCCTGCCCCTGCCGCATCCACCGATGCGCCACCCCCCTCTGCCGCCGCCCCTGGCGCGGCCTCGCAGCAGCAACCGGGGAAGAAGAAAAAGCTCCGCTACCCTCCGCTGGTAGTTGAGAAGCTGCCTAACTGGGCGACGCACTTCCGGGCCATCAGTGCCAAACTGGGCCGGCCCCCAAACGCTCGTCCATACGGGGGTGGAGTCCGCTTCACCCCAGACAGCGAAGAGGAGTACCGGCTGGTCCAGCGGTACTTGACGGGCCTGGAGAAGGACAGTGGCGTCTCCTGGTTCGCGTACTCGCTACCAGCGGACAAAAACCTGAAGGTAGCCATACGAGGACTCCCGGCGGACACAGACCCGAAGGAGATAGAGGAGGAGCTCCGGACGCTGGGATACCAGCCGGAGTACGTCCGCCACATAAAGGGGGCGGCAGGAAGACCCGGCTGCGTATTCCACGCAATTCTGAAAAAGACACCAGACGTCCGGGCCATATACGACACCACCATATTTATGTATATGCGTGGTGTCAAAATTGAGGCTTGGCGTGGAAAACGCGGGCCCGCACAGTGTCACAGGTGCCAACGCTTCAGACACAGCTCGCACCTGTGCCACCGACCGCTCGCTTGTGTGCGATGCGGTGGCGAGCACGCGGCGCGTGATTGCCCGCGCCCGCGGGAAGAGCCGGCCACCTGCGTGAACTGCGGTGGCCCGCACCCCGCGTGCAACATAAAATGCCCCGTATTCCAGGACGAAATCAGGAATAAGCGAGCGGGGACCGCTGCCATCACGGCCAAAGCGCGCCAGCCCAAAGCGGCTACAGGAAGGCCGCAAGAGACGCCAACCGTAGAGGCCCAAGGCATGACGCTGATGGCGGCGGCCAACGGGCCCACAGAGAGAACCCAAGCCACCTCCTCCGGGCGGAGGAAGAAGAGGCGCGGGGGGAAGAGGAAGGGAAAGAAACCCAAACCCCCCCCCTCCGCGACACAGGAAGATATCCCTACGGCCGTCCCTGCCGAAAGCGGGGCGCAGGCTGTAGCAAAAAAAAAAAATATCGAGGCACCCACCGCTAGCGCCGGCACTACGCAGCGGGAAAAAAGGGAACCTCGACCAATTACGAAAGCTGCGAGTGCCGGCGCTGGCGCCACCAGCGCAGCGGCGGGAGCAACAAAAAAGGAATTTACAGCCTGCGCCATTAAATTATTAATGGACTTAATCAAAACGATTAGGCAGGGACAAAATGTTGAGACCGTCATCCTCGACGGTCTAGCCATGTTACTGACACTGTACCATGGATAGATCGTTGAGGGTGATTCATTGGAATGCCCGCGGCCTACGGGATAAGGTCGCCCCCCTCCGCCACCTCCTTCGGGAACAAAACATCGACGTGGCGCTAATAAGCGAGACGCTCCTGGGACCCGAGGACAAGATCAGGTTCCCGGGGTACCTCGCTTATAGGAAGGACGAACGGTCGGCTCATTCAACGTACCGTGGTCTGGCGGTACTTGTGAGGCGAAGGGTCGTCCATCAAGAACTCCCCTTGCCGTCGCTCGGCACGTTTTACGCGCTGGGTGTGCAGCTACACGTAGCCGGCGAGGATATCAACATCTACGCGTGCTACAAGCCGCCCGCGGCTCGCTTGGACCATTCCGAGCTGCGGGCCCTGCTTGGTAGCACCTCACGCGCCACCATCCTCGCCGGCGACTTCAATTGTAAGCACCCGGCGTGGAACTCGTGCCACACGAATACCGAGGGGAGACGACTCTTCGCGGACGCGGAAGCCTTCGGCTATACGGTGTCCGGCCCGGAGACGCCCACCCACTACCCGGACGCCAGGCAGTACATGCCGGACGTGCTGGACATCGTAGTCCACCGAGGGCTACACCGCCAGATCACGCAGCAAGTGATAGACGACGAGCTACAATCGGACCACCAACCCGTACTCGTCGTCTTATCGGGGATGCCGACCCGACTGAAGCCCATAGCGCCACGTCGACGCACGGACTGGACACAGTTCGCAGAGAAAGTAGAGACCACCACGCCGACTCGGCCTATCGTCACCTCCGCGGACGTGGACGAGATAGCGTGTGACGTCACTGTTTGCATCCAGAGCGCCTTACAAGCGGCGACAAGCATGCAGCCGCAGGGGAGAGGGCCATTGCCGCCCCTGCCGGCTCGCATCAATGCGATGATCGCCGAGAAGAGGCGCCTTCGCAAACAGTGGCAACAGCTGAGATGCCCAACTTTAAAAACACAGCTGAACCGTCTCGCGGAGAAGATCAAGGCCGAGCTCCAGGCGCAAACCGCCGAGGGCTGGGAGGAAAGAATCGACTCTGCGACGGACAGTTGGCCGTCATTACACAGACTTTGCGGCCAACTCACGAGTACCCCAGCCCCGGTGCGCCCTCTGCTCAATAGCGACGGGGCGCTCAAGTACGCAGCGGAGGACCGGGCGGAGGTCTTCGCCGAGCACCTGGAGCGTCAGTTCCGCCCAAACCCGACCAGTGACACCGAACATGTCGCAGCGGTCGAGCAACACCTTGGAGACTATTTCGCCACGCCGATAGCTCCCGAGGAAAGCCCAATATTTTTCTCGCCGGGCGCAGTCAGACGCGCCATCCTTAAGACGAAGCCTAGGAAGGCCCCCGGTGCTGACGGTATCACCAACACAGTGCTGCGCCACCTGCCGTACCGTATGGTAGCGGCATTGGCGCGCCTGTTCACGGCGATACTGCGCACGGGGGCTTTCCCCGCTTCGTGGAAGGAGGGGCGCGTCATTATGCTGCCCAAGGCGGGGAAAAACATATTGAAGCCGGAGAGCTATCGGCCGATCACTCTGCTGCCGACAGTCTCCAAGGTGTTCGAGGCACTCCTGCTGCGACATCTCCAGCCCCACATCACGCCGCGCCCGGAGCAGTTTGGGTTTCGGGCGGAGCATAGCACGACGCTCCAGCTGTCGAGGGTACTGCACCACCTCGCAGCCGCGCTAAACAAGAAGGAATACTCGGTGGCAGTACTCCTTGACATGGAGAAGGCCTTCGACCGTGTGTGGCATGAGGGCCTCATTTACAAGATGGCCACATCCGGCGCGCCCCGTCGCGTTGTAAAGGTGGTCTCTACTTTTCTCTCCCACAGGACTTTCAGGGTGGTGGTCGATGGGGCGCTGTCTAGCGCCCGCCCGGTGCTCGCGGGCGTACCGCAGGGCAGCTGTGTCTCGCCGGCGTGTTACTCGCGTTACACCGACGACATCCCCACCACTCCGGACGCAATGCTCGCGCTGTACGCAGACGACGCCGCGTACATTACTTCATCGCTCAATGCGAAGTACGCGGCGGTCAAGATGCAGCGCGCGCTCGACTTGCTTCCCGAGTGGCTGTCGAAATGGCGGCTGTCGGTGAACGTGGGTAAGACGCAGGCGCTGATCACCGGGTCCGCGCCCCTCCCACCACCCTTGAAGCTACAAGGAGCCGACATCGCGTGGTCGCCCCGGGTCAAGTACCTAGGGGTCACCATCGATCGTCGGCTCACGATGGGGCCACACGTCCGCTCGGTCGCCGCACGGGGTAGGTTCGCCCGCACCCTGCTCAAACCAGTGCTCTCGTCTCGCATCCCGGCGCGCGTCAAATTGGGTGTGTACAAGCTGTACGTACGCCCAATCATGACGTACGCCGCTCCGGCATGGTTCGCCCTCACGAGCGAGCCGAGCCGAAAGCTACTCCGCGCGCAGGAAAGTCTTGCGCTGCGGACCATAGTAGGCGCGCCTCGTTTCGTGAGGAACGATGTCATCCGGAGGGATCTCGGTATTGAGAGCCTGGATGAGTTTGTGCGGCGCCTCGCGACGGGAATGTTCGCGCGTGCCGACGCATCGGCCTGGCCCCATGTCCAGGACATCGCGCCCTGGCACGCGCGCCCCCCTGACGCGAGACCCTTGCCCCGCGACCTGGTAGCGGACGACGACCCCATCGCACCGGAATGACGCCTCGAGTGAGCCGCACCCAGGTTACACGCGGCTCACCCGACTCAACTGAACTCTACAAAGTACATACGCTCGTCGCGCGGCGCGTGCTAGGTTAATATAGGCGCGTCGCGCGGCGAACTCAGACACTCACTACTAAACAGACGCTATTACTCACACGCGTACGCGAACGCGGGACGCGATACGCGTAGACACTGGGCGGTGTTACACAATACAATACCGCCCACACACACACGACTGCTCCTTAGCCCGGACCGTGACCGGCTAGCTCTGGGAGCGGGGCGGGCGGGAGCAACTCACCTATACTCTGTAGGAGCGTCGAGTCGGCACCTTTGTCGCTGGTCGTCCTCCGCCGGGCCTCCCCCAGGTAACTGGGGGTCTCACCTGGCGGGGACTGACCGCCAAGGTGTCGTGAAGAAAGCGGCGCTGCATAACAGCGTCGCGGCGCGCCTACAGAGACACAACATGCAACCACACACATGGGCGCGCATTACCCACGCGCGCTCAACAATCTGCTGGCCGTGTTGCCACCCTAATGAGGGGCCTGTTTTAACAGGCCAACGTGTCGCCTCCGCGGCCGGGGGGCATAGCCCCGGTACCGCCCGCCACGCCCCCTTACGGGGGCGTCGCGATTTCTCCGACGTAGGTAGTAGTAGGTAGGTATGTACCCGCCGGCGGCGCTGCCAAAGACGCAGTGTTAACATAAGTCTGGCAGGTTTTCATCAGAATCGGATTGCTCACTAACATAATTTTGAGAAGTTTCGATTCTGAATCTGAATTATTTTGTAACTCTTCTTCATTTTTCTTCCTTTTTAAATATTTGCCGATTTTTCGCCGAAAGCCACCAGACCTTTTAATTTTTTCACTGTCTCCATTGCATAAAATCATCCAATTCAAATATTTAATACAAATGCACTTTATTAAGCCATTTTTAGGAAAAAAACCACTAAAAACACCTTTTCACTATCATTTTTTTAGAACTGAAAAATATCTAATAAAGTATTTTATCTAGACTTAAGTCTCTTTATAAACAAAGATAAGAGTACCAATAGCTAAAATAGAATGTTTTTTCTTAAAATATATCATCTTATCTATAAAATTACTTCAAGTTAGGTACCTTCAGGCTTTATTAACTATTTGTAGAGCATTTTATCTTAAAACATTCAATATACTTTTAAACGTACTTAAAATAAGTATGCTATAGAACAAATGCTCTAAAAATAATAGAGCTTGAGAAAAAAAACTCTATCAGAATACATTTTCTTTATTGAAACCATCTTTAGAAAGCCCCTATCTAAAGATTAACCATGAATAGACTGTCAATAGACAGATTTGTTTTAAACCTCCAAGACTGTGTTACTTGGGCATGCACCACTGCATGTGTCCACATGTTTTAGTCTCAGTTGGAGTAATCTGAATAAGATGAAGGATATTGCTTATATCCATTGCTTCATAATGTTTGCAAAATTTGTCTGCTGCCAACGGAAATAACGCAATGAATATTGTTGTCGTTATTGACCTGTAAAATTAAAAGCCATTTCTACGGTATGACCCCAGATGGAATCTGGATCTACAACTGGGGGCCTAAAAAAGCCACTTTGGAGCATCATAAAAGGATAACATTATGAATCGTAATATGGCGAAGACAGTCCGTGTTTTTCTTTTTTTCGCTGCACTACGTAGGTATAATCAAAAAGAGATTGGGATTGGATTTGGATCGGATTGATTGGTATTTTAGCACAGACAAAAGAAAAATAACTGAAAAATATCAAAATCAACGGGTTCGATTCCCGACTAGAAATATTGATTTTTCAAAAATCCAATGATGGAGTTTTAGTTTTCATCAAAATCGGGCCCGAGACTCTTTTGAGTACTTCTCGCTATTCCTCATAGTTTCGGATTTGGCCATCCACGCCCACTTGGAAAATTCACCCAGATCTCAAGCAAGCATAATCAGCATGTTAGAGGGACTGGGCCGTAATCCACCACGCCGGCTCAGTGCAAAAATTCGAAGACACAATATTTTCCTTCACTGTTTTGAGAGCAGTGGTGATGAAATAATTTACATAAAGTAAACTTGCCTGGGTTTCATCATCATCATCATCATTTCAGCCGAAAGACGTCCACTGCTGGACATAGGCCTCCCCCAAAAGGGGGGGGGGGGGTTTGCAATCGCGACGCTTGGCAGGCGGGTTGGCGATCGCAGTATGGTATGGTGGTGGAATGCATAGAGAACGCTGCTGCCCCCATTCTCCGGTACGCCCCTTAGTCGCCTTTTACGACACCCACGGGAAGTATGCCTGGGTTTAATTTTATACAATTTCTGCCGTGGGGTCCGAGTGCTCATGGTCTTTTTAAAGAAATTTCAAAACGTCTGGTTGACACTTCCCGTGACCCAAGGGCTGGCTTTTACCTTGGCCAGAGGCTAAGCATCGCCATACAACGTGGTATTGCCGCCAGTCTCTTGGGTACATTACCAGTCGACAGCGATGCGGATGTGTTTTTCGACGCCATTTTCTAGTTTCTGTGTAGTTTTAGTTAAGTCAGAATTTAATTTTGTTATATTTACCTGTCTAAATAAACTGATACCTAATAATTTCTGTTCTATTTTATTTATTAGGTGAGTAGGTAATTTGGCTAATGTGAATCAGGGGGCCTAAAAAGGCCACTTTGGAGAATCATAAAAGGATAACATAATGGACAGTTAATTTGTAAGTTAATCGTATGAAATCCCATTGGTGAAGCATTTTTCAATTATTTTTTTTTTGTCTGTGCTAAAATACCAATCAATTCAATCCAAATCCAATCTCTTTGATTGTACCTACGTAGTGCAGCGAAAAAAAGAAAAACACGGACTGTCTTCGCCATATAATTACATGAGTTGACGACTTTTTTTTTGTGAGAAAGGCCAAGCGTATTTTTCTAGTGTTTTTTAAACTATTAAATTATAATTCATAATGTTATCCTTTTATGATTCTCCAAAGTGGCCTTTTTAGGCCCCCTGGCCCTTTTAAACACTCGTGTAATTTTTTGCTTTAAACGTAGAATTTAATTAAACTTACAGAATATAAACAGCTGCAGCATTCTCTCTATATAATATCTAAAACTACCCATGACTATTTACAAAAACTAAATGACACAAAATGCATTTTGCAAGTACGAAATGTTGCCTATTTAAGAAAACATGAAGCAATCAAATCGAACGTGATAAAGTATGGTCGCGTACACAGATTGTCGAGTATAATATTTAATAAACATATGTTTCTTTCTTCAGTTTCGTTTCGGATCTTATCCCAAACGCCTTTCGACAGTTGCTGAAACTTTTGTAAAACATTAAAATTTTAATAGTGTGACCGTTTGTTAACACCCGGTTTTGAGGTTTTGCAAATGTGGACGTAACTGTACATACGTCATACTCGTATACGTTTGATTATCGAGTAAGTAAAGATCTTATTCCACTTGACTGAATTCAGTCCTCTGAATTTAGTCGTATTTTTATGAAGCAAGGGATTGTTTAGAATGCTTTTGTGTATGTCGCCCTATGATTGTGAACACCGTAAGTTTACATAATAGAATAGAATAGAAGTTTTCTTTAAGTGGACTCAAACAAGATTGAAAACAAGATTTATGTAATCTATCTCGCATAATTGTAAACTGTTATACTATACTGCTTACAATATCCGAGAACTCTCGCAAATCATGATAAAAAGTTTGAACGAAGAAAGCGAGAAAACTGGTCTAAAAATGAATTACAGTAAGACACTAATGACTAACTCGTTAAAAGTAGATAAGTATATAAATAAAGGAGGAAGGAGGAGGCTTGCTTTATCTAGAAGACTACATATACCTTCGTCGAGTCATCTCTAATCTCTACCAAAGACAAAATTAGCCAGGAAATCACACTAATATTGTAAAGGCGAAAGTTTGTGAGTGTTAGTTAGGCTCTTAGAGTAAGAAAGCTATAGAGCATCGGGTAGCGTGGCTACACATGAGACAAAAAACTAACTTAACTAACATGAGCTACATAAGTAGCTGCCTTGAAAAAACTGGCACGCACTGAGAGACGGAAATAGTACCTATAGCTTTATCCTTTTCTGTTACTTATAATAACTCAATACTTTATCCCTTTCTTGTGGAAATGAAATGGAGCTACCCGCCGTCTATAATTTTCTTTGTCTAAGGTTAGGCTACTTTTTATCCCGATATTCCCACGGGGTCGACATTTATGCGGATGACACCGCGGGGCGCAGCTAGTGATAATATATTTTTATATTTTAAGAAAAAATTAAAAATTTATTAAAATAAGATAACTAAATAAATAAACGAAATAATAATGACTAAAAACGACTATAGAAACACTATGACTGACTGAAACGAATACCTACACTAAAAAGACGAGGACCAAAAGGAAAAATACAAAGGAAAGAAGAAAAGAAAGGCCGAATCAAACTCAGAGGTCACAATCTCTTTTCAAGTCCAGACAAAATCTTGGTCAGATCATGTGAAGACCATGTAGATTGGTGTCTGAAATGGTTTTGTGAGGAAAGCACCACACAGATTGAGCGGACTTGTCCAGTCAGTGCACGCATTTGTCAAAAATCGTGCAGCTCAACTCAGAACTTGAGGAGCTCAACGATTAGAAGAGTTAGAAGAGGCCTAAGCCTGAGGCACACACACAGGGCCGTCTTTAACTTATTGGAGGCCCTGGGCACGTAAGGGTCACGGGTGGAGTTGCCAACTATACTGTTTTAGATAGTATTATACTGTTTTTCACTAAATTATACTTTTTACTGTTGAACAAAAATAAAGAATACAAAATACTGTTTTCAGCATCAAAATGCAAACACATATTATGTGTTATACTTAAACGCTCACACAAATTTATCAGAATATCAGAAGACAAAGATTTTCTTGAAATGAGTACTGGCCAAAAGTGGAGTCATTTATTAGTAACACTTCAGAAGAATTTGAAAACAGAACTAAAATTGTCTTATATCTACTTTCTGTTCCCGCCACCTCAGCATTTAGGTACTGAAAGAGTTTTTTCAGAAATGAATGCCAAGTAAGTGGCGGGAGGATAGAAATAGAGCATCTATTAATTTAATAAAAAATTAGCTCCTCATTTATTTTAATTTCAGTTATAATTGTGATGAGGCGTACGAAGTTTTTAAAAAAGATTGTAAATTAGTAAGTTGTGCGAGAAGCTCTAAAAATATGTATTTAAAACAATAAATAAATACAATACTGTTCATTTTTCTAAAATACTATTTATTAATATTCTTCATAGACCTGAATATACTTTATTTCTTGTAAAAAAAGTTGGCAACCCTAGTCACGGGGCCCCTGTGTAGATAAGAGACAATAAGAGAAACTTACTAATATTTTTCATAACTAGGAGGCTAGAAACTTATTGTAAATCGCACTGTTATAACTTATTTTGTCATTGAATCGGGTACCTACTAATAATGCGTAGAATGCAACGGTAGCTGCAAAGAATGTTTTTTTTTTGAGAGCAGGCCGGGGCCCCAGAAGATCGCGGGGCCCTGGGCACTTGCCCAGAGTGCCCAATGGACAAGAGGGGCCTGCACACACACCTGAAAATCGAAACATTTCGTGATTTTTTTGTTGCAAGCATTATTGTAAATTTTGCTGTCTAGTTTCGGAATAAAAGGCTTTATTATGAAACTTATGTGATGACGCACATATATATACCATGTTTTACAATAAACGTGGAATTTTCCTTCGAATACAAATTAACCTTTCTAAATAAACACGGTACTTTGATTGAACATTGAGACACGACTTTTCTTATCGCTGAATAACTTAACGGTAGGTTTATGTTTGCGTTACAAATTTCGCAAGTGAAGGAAAATATAGCGAGGAAACCGGTATGTCCTAGAACCAAAAATTTAAAGACTTGTGTCAACCACAAACGCGCACTGGGCCCGCGTGGTGGATTACGGCCCACTCCCTCTCACTGAGGACGCCCAGTGGGAACATTATAGACTGACTAGCAGCGCCCCGAGGTTTCACCCGCATAAGTGTCGATCCCGTGGGAATATCGGGATAAAAACTATCCTATGTCCTTCCCCGGGATGCAATCTATCTCTCTGCCGAATTTTATCGAAATCCGTTCAGTGGTTTAGGCGTCAAAAGGTAACATACAGACAGACAAACAGAGTTACTTTCGAATTTATAATATACACACATCAAAAGTGTCTAGGGATCAAGCATTTTTATGCGGATTTCTTGAGATTGAGATGTGGCTTTGTAATAAATTTATGATTTTATAAATTTATATGGATCTTTTTTGGTGCATTTCATAATTTGAATCAGGAACTGTGAATCAAATTCGAGTAAAAGATGAAAATCAGCTGTCAAAATTTTCCCTATAAAAACATACAACGCATTGAAGACATAATTATTAGTGCTACTGTTTCCCTACTACTGATTAAAACCAACGTTATTATGGAGCGGCGACGTCATTTAAGCAGGGAAGAAATGCTCAGAGCCGTGGGAATGATAGAAGCTGGTTCCCGGCAACGTACTGTGGCTTTAGCTCTGAATACAAGTCAGAGTGTTATCAGTCGACTTTGGACACGTTACCGAAGCACTGGTACCGTGGCTGAGCGCCATGGAGGACGGTATCGCTGCACCACACGGAGACAAGACCGATACATTCAAATCTTAACTCGAAGAGCTCCAACAATAACCGCCATGATGTTAGCCGTGAGGCTTCATCACTCTTCAGGGAACTTAATTAGCGACCAAACAGTCAGAAACCGCTTGCATGAAGTGAACCTTCATTCCCGAAGACCGCTACGGGTACCACCTATAGCAATGCACAATCGTAGGATTCGATATCAATGGGCTCTTGAACACAGAAATTGGGCAGAAGAACAATGGCGTTTCGTGTGCTTTTCTGATGAGTCTCGTTTTGGTATGAGAACGGATACAAGACGTATACGACACTGGAGAACCCCTGGACGCCAACAGCGATTAAAATCCTGCCAGGAAGTCCATCCTTATAGTGGTGGAACCATCGTGGTATGGGCGGGTATTTGGATCGGCGGAAGAACTGAGTTGATTTGGATCAGAGGCAACCTCAACGCTCAAATTTATGCTGAGACGATTGTATCAGACGTCATCGTTCCTCTACAAGTGCAAATCGGTCCCTTATTTCAGTTAATGCATGATAATGCACGACCGCACACCGCAAGAGTTGTAAGACAGACTCTCGCCGCAGCTAACATCAATGTCCTGCCCTGGCCTGCTCAGTCGCCAGACTTGAACCCGATTGAGCATGCATGGGATATGCTACAGAGAAGAGCTCTGCCGAATATGGAGGGTATCCAGTCGCAAGAAGACCTTTTTTTGTTGTTGCAACGAACATGGGCGGCCATTCCACAGCGTGATTTGGATGAACTCATTTTGAGTATGCCAAACCGATGTTCTTGTGTTGTTAGTGTTCGCGGTAGAAACACGGATTATTAATTGTTTAAGTTACCCAATAAAATTTTAAAGAAAACTGTTATTTCAGTCTTTTTTTCGAACTTTTGTGTTAGTGGTTAAAATGTCAAAAATCCCTTTATTAGGAAAATGGCAAATTTCTTTATTAATGCAAAGGTGACTTGGTTTATCGTTACTGTGACAAACGAAAACACTTTATTTGATGAATCCTTAAAGAAAATTTTAATTAATATGAATCAGGAGAAAAGTTATTGCAAAAATATATGTTGATCCCTAGACACTTTTGATGTGTGTAGTTTGGATGGATTATGCAACCGCATGTCCGTAAAATAACAATTGAATTACGAGTACCTATGAAAAGCAGACTCTACAGGGTCAAACTGTTACCATGTTACCATTACTTGATTGTACTGTCACATGCGAACTACGCATCACACTAACGTCACGCAAAATCTTGCATCGCGCAAGCAGAGTTTACCGCGCAACTAGCATAGATACAACGGCCCGACATGAATCATCGGGCTGTTGCCCGCCCGTCACAACACCCGTCTGGTAGGAGGATCCTCCCTTTTCTATAGAGTAATGAGTGAACTTTACACCCTGTTCCTCATACCACTTTACTATATAAGTCGGCATGAAAACCAACCAACTGAAGCCAATACCAATACCAGCCAACCCAATGCCAAACCAATACCAATAGTGCTATTCTCTAAAAATCTCATCATTAAAACTTGGGTGTAGTGAGTTTGACGTGAGCTGTCAGACCCTAGATTCCCTAGCGACAGGTAGGATGACAGTTTGCATATAATCAGACTAACTATAGTCTAGTATAGTGGGTACTATCCCACTGCTGGGACACCAGCCTCCTCTCTTGAGAGGGAGTGGGCTGTAATCTACCACGCGCGGGCCCAGTGCGGGTTGGTAGATGTCATATGTCTTCGAATTTTTGGTTCTAGGACATGCCGGTTTCCTCACGATGTTTTCCTTCACCGGTTCTGAGAGCAGTGGTGATGAAAATGATTTACACAAAGTAAAGCGCCTGCCTAGGTTCGAACCCCCGACCTACAACTCGTAAGACGGCGCCGTTACCACTGTGTGTGTGTTGTCTGTGTGGTGCCGGACTTAAAGAATAGCACCACCCTATACTTCCCGTGGGTGTCGTAAAAGGCGACTAAGGGGCATACCGGAGAATGGGCAGCAGCGTTCTCTATGCATTCCACCACCATACCATACTGCGATCGAGGTCATAGCACACGTATCAAATCGAAAAGGGATCGGCAACGTATCACCTTTCGCCTCGCCGTTAAACAGGCGTCAACCTAACGTAAGCACGTAACCAAAGCGGATCAGAAGCTCCGATACGTCGACTCGGCTAAGGCTAGGCGACGACGCCGCACTTACGGCTCGCCGACCGCTGGTTGATGGTGCAGCAGGCAGGCCGGAGGGGTGAGAGGGGCAAGAGTGGACGAAGAGACGTAAGCGCGGGGAGTTTCATACAAAGAATACTGAACGGCTCGAGTAGATACGGTGCCGATCCCTTTCCGGTTTGATACGTGTAAGGATATAATATGCGATACTAAATTATTATTATATTGTGCGATACCTTTACTGTGGCTTTTTGAAACACAGGTAATTGTATGTATTTAGAAAACTACATTAAAGGGTAGGTAGCTATAGACCCTAGGCCGCTTACACATTATGCTGTAACTTATTAGCTGCAGCGGCATCTATTATGTTAGCCTTGGATTTGTATGAACCCTTACACATTGCGCCGTGGCAGCGGCGGCGAGTTTTGATAGGTCTTATTGTTGCGCGCCACAATTAATTCCTGGTACATGGTGACATTAGTTACCACTAGCGCCATCTAGTATCGACTAGCGGAACTAGTAGTCAAGATCCTTCTAGAAATTTCGATGCGAGAACTTTCTAGAACTTTCTCGAACTATCGACATCTGGTCGGTCGGGGCCTGTATGTACTCGAACATTCTAGATGTTTCTACAATGGAAGATTCTAGAACTATCTGCGGCACTATATAAGGCCGAGATGCGACACGGGACAGTTTGGATACAGCGATACGAGCGAACATCCGAAGCGATCTTCAAGTGCGACTTAGAGCGATCAGTAGTGCAATTGTGTGAGTTGTAATTAGTGTTGTTGATTAAAGTGTAATTTTTTTGGTTATTAAATCGGCAGTTTTTATTGTACGAACCCCAAGCTCGTAACATTATTAAAACCCGGTGCCGCTGCAGCTACGGCATAAACGGCCTAACTAAACTATAAAATATTTTTTCCGCATTCTAAACTGCAACGGTTAATAAGAACAGCGGATCTTGCGAATTCGCAATTACGAGTGGATACCTACTGTCCCTCAGGAAATAAAAATCCATGAACTGAACGAAGTTTAATCAGCTTAGCTCTAATGTCAGAATCATATCCAGATTTTTAGAGACAATTCTCTGACTCTCCTCGTCCAAGCTCTCAAGATTCGACTTCACATGCTTTACCATAGCTGTCATTATTTCTAAGATGTCATGTCTTTTACCTGCTGCGAACTCTTCAAAACTATTCTTCATGTCGGCCCATTCCAAAGCAATTGACTCGTTTCTTGGTATCTTTGTGTCCATCAAATCGATGATTTCTAAAAGTGCCAGCGTCGAGTTCACTATACGTTGACGCGTAATGAAATTATGCACTATCATCGGCTTATTTTGATTCGTGATTGTATTCTTTAATATCAAAACGATCGCCCTCAAGATTAGAATATCCTGCATTTCAATCTTTTCGATGAATTCTTTCATTTTTTTCTCCGTATGATCCTCTAATATGTCATAGAAGTTCATGTTTTTAACTACCTCTGTAAAAGCATCTATGCCTTGCTTGAATTTTTTGTCGTCACATTTGAGTAATATGGTCAGAATCTCGACTAAGAATGCTGAAAAGCCCTGTCCACTGCGACATATACCGAATTTCTTACATGCATGGATTAATTGTAGCTTTTGCTCAGTTTCTATAGCTTTTTGGAATATGTTAGCGCTAGCTGCATTATGTCTGAGTACGCCCTTTTTATCCAAATCTCCTACCATAAAATTCATGAGTCTTCGAAGAATTCTATTAGACATATCAATGGTGTTCAGAATTACCTTTTGTGTTCCTAACCTTGTCTTGATTTTCTGACTACTTGTATCTCTGAGGAATTCTTTGAACTTATCTTCGTAACTTCTTGAGAGGAGATCAATTTGACTCTTCAAATGGTCCTGGTTAGTCTTTTGTTTAACAATTTCAAACACTTTTAACGTTTGTTTGTATAAGTGGTTGGTAAATTCAGTGATCTTAGCGTCGTCTTTGACAATGTGTGGGTCCGTGTAAATATCTTCCGTTCTAACTGTTGTTATTCGCGTAGACGTCGTAGTCGTTTTTGGTGTTGTTTTTTTAACTATACTACTGAAACTTTCCATAGATTTATTAACCGTTTCCAGTACTTTGCTTGATATGCCTCTCGGGGCTCTGGGATTTACGTAATGATTTATAATATTGATATTGGAGTCTTGACTGGATGCCATAGCCTCATCCTTAGGAGCGTGTCTCGTTTTATCTATCCAACTTGCAGAACTTTCTGAAGAACCACGACTTGTGTATGAGGATTCTTGTGATTGTGTTTCTGAATAATCTCGTCCTTTTGAAATGAATCTTAGTACTTTCTTGGTCTTTTTCGTTGTGTCGTCGTAAATCATTGCGGTAGCCTTTTTTTGTTTACCGGAGTCACTGTCAGATGAACTGCCTTCACTACTGGAAGTGTCACTTGCTTTTGTTTTGTGTTTTTCGACAGAAACTCTGTCTTTTTCACGTTTATGCTGTTTATCAGTGTGTTCTACATCCTTCTGAAGTACTTCTTTGCGATGTTCCACCGCTTCTTTGCGCAGCCTGTCTTCAAGTATACGCAGTTGCTCTTCATCCTTTTGCCGACCCACTTTATTACCATTCTGGTGATGGGAGTGCTTTGCTCCGGATCTGAGGACACGGTACTCATAGCTCCAGTTTTCGCCTAAGTTAATCTGTCCATCTATCTGTAGGTCAACTGCTTTTATTATGGGAATGGTACCTGGAAAATATTACATGAATTAACTCGGTTTTCACTCAGACTAGGACATACCATACCTGAAATTAATGTCTAAATAAAAGCGCGCTGTTGGTTTGGGCTAGCCACGTGATCTTCACGACATGTAATCACCAAAGTATTAGGCAGATATGGTGTATTAAGTACACCGACATTTCACCCAGTAGAATACAGAATTTCGACGCACAAAATATCGATAAATGCTAATACGATGCTACAAAATTGCGATGCACGTTACTGCGAAGCCACTACACTTCGATGCACGTTACTGCGAAAGATTTCCACTGCGATACTACTTCGACTTCGACGTCACCGCACCCGATCGCAACTGGCGACGTAGGATACAAGAGCGACCGAAGGACACCCCGAGGTTAGGTTACCTACTTTAAACCCTTTATAGGAGTTTCGCAGTAACGTGCATCGCAATTTTGTAGCATTGTATTAGCATTTATCGATATTCCGGATTCTACTTCATTTCACCAGTTATGTCTAAATCTCATGTAATAAGGGACGAGCCATGCCATCAAGCGGGCACAAATTCAGACTCCAGCCGGTCGATTCGGTAAAAATCTCACCGTGAAAACTTAGGTGAAGTGAGTTTGTTTTTGCTAGGAATTGACACTATTGACAGCTCACTCCACGCTCACTTCACCTAAGTTTTCACGGTGAGATTATTACAGAATAGCACCGCAGGCTGCTACTGAGAAATTCCAGTTGGAAAAGCCGTGTAGAAGTTGGTGGTTAAATCAGATAACTAGTGGTCCACATTAACCGAAGAGAGTCTGTACAAGATTGGACAAATTTGTGTTTGCTCTTCGAAAACTCAGACGCATAGCTAATACAGAAACAGCTCTTAACGCATATCACGGATATGTCTCATCAGTGCTTCGTTATGGACTAGTGATATGGGGTAACTCAGTAGACGTAAACAGAGCCTTCCTTGCACAAAAAAAATGTGTAAGAGCGGTTTATGGAGCGGGATATTTGGAACATTGCCAACCCTTATTTAAATCGCTAAAAATTCTTCCACTTCCTTGTTTATACATTTTTGAAGTCTGTTTGTTTGTAAAGAAATATTCTCACTTGTTCCCATTACATGAGCACGTTTCCAAAAGAGTACAGAACAGAAATCCAAACGAATTACTGGTACCTAGACAGAGACTACATTTATACAGTAGGAATTCCTATTGCATGGCAACCAAAATTTTTAATAAACTACCTGCACGCATTAGAGTGTTGCCTACTAATAAATTTAAGAAATTAATTTTCGTTTGGCTTTTGGATAACTGTTTCTATTCAGTTAATGAATTTTTAAATCAAAAAAATTGACTTTGCATAATTAGTAGATCCTTGTATTGACATTGTATTAGTAATAAATATTGACATTGTAATAGTTACAAATATTGACATTGTATTAGTAATAAATATTGACATTATATTAGTAATAAATATTGACATTGTATTAATAATAAATATGGATTGACATTTTCAGAATATTTTTTGACATTATCATAATACTTTTCGATGACTTTTTATTGCATATTGACATTATATAAAATAGTTAACTTTGAATAACATTTAATTTTAATTATGTATGCATACAAATAATGTGATCCATAAAGTACACATATTATTATTACTACTATTATTTATTTTTTTGTTTGTTTGTTGATTTTCAAATTTTATTTAATGTAGCATGATTTATAACTTTGTAAATTAGATACTCATTTAATATTTCTACACCAGCAATGGTAGTATATGTGATTCCGTCTAATATTAAGATCTTTATGTACCATGTACTCAGAAATAAACGATTCTATTCTATTCTTCTAAAAAACCCTAGAAACCATCGAAGTCATCGGGAGAGGTGTTTGCCAGAAGCAGTAGGATCATGCAGCATCACAGTTACAGTGTTAGATTTTCAACTTTTGACGCTAAGCAGTGTTGAAAAAGTGTGAAATGTCAAAATGAAACCCATTGCTACTGATAATGTTACCCCGCAGCACCCTATGGTTGAGGGGGGAGCGCTAAGGTAGCCCTCGAAATTCAAATTTTCTTACGTTTTTTGCAATTTGCTGGTCACTATTAAGTTGTACGTTGATTAAAATATAATTCGCGGTCGTAACAAATATGTATTTATAGAATTATAATCATTACAATCAGTAATACAACTTGTTAAGTTAGTATAATCCCCAAATGTCAAGATTTCATGAAATAGTCATTCATGGGGTCTTAGAGAGTTGTGTTGATGACTTTATAGATTATAATTCTGTAAAACATACTTTTTTGTTACGGTCGCGAATCATATTATAATCAACGTACAACTTAATACTGACCAGCAAATTGCGAAAAACGTAAGAAAATTTGAATTTCGCGGGCTATCTTAGCGCTTCCCCCTTAAGTTATTTTTGTAGAACAATAAATTCACTCACATAATATTAAACAAAACTTCGATAAAGAGTACATTCCATGTCCTTATCGTTACACTTTTAACGACTAATATAATATTTTTACTGTTATTTTTATTGCAACCAGTTTTAAATGTGTAATCACAATGTTTATTTTTTTATGCCTTGAGATGCTAGTAGACCTATACCTACTGCTGAGCATTGAGGTCCTGGCTTCGTGTCATTGACTCTGGCAGAGCCACCATCAGGGATTTTAATTTTGATAACACAAAAAATTGGTCGCTAATTAGTCGCAAATTGGCGCCAAATATCAGAATTTGTCGGTCACTGGTTCAAAAGATATAAATAAGACCTTCTCCAGAAGGGGCGAATTCGCCGCGAAACCTTTCGCGCGAATTCATACGCGCGTTAACGAGACACCAGGCGCCAATACATCGCGTCGCGTATACAAGCATCGCGCGATTTTAAAATACGCGCGTAAATCGCGTGCAGTTCGCTAGACTCTCGACTCGCGCTTTTTGCGCGCGAGTCGAGATACTAGAGACTCCTTGTTGCGTCCAGTTGACGCGCGAGCTCCAGAGCGATCAACTCCATGTTTTCTACTGTCAAATGAAATTCGAACCCAAATACTCGCGCGTTGGTACACTCCTTCTGGACGCAACGGTCGCGCGTAATACGCACGAGAGAATCGCGGTGAATTCACTCTTACTGGACAAGCCAAGAAAAAATATTTCCACCTATACTAAACCCTTACGGCCTTATTACAAAACAAGATTTATCTTTAGACCCAGATTTAAACCATCCAGCTATTTTTAAATTTCGAACTATAATCCGACGAAGCTAAAGTTCTTATTACAAAAACTGATCTCGTTTTGTAATAAGACTGAAACCGTCTTATTACAAAACGAGATCTAATTTTAGACCTAGCCGAAACCTTCCAGCCAGTTATTCTATTTTGAACTTTATTCCGGCAAACGTAGTTCTTAATGCAAAATTGACAACTTAGACTCGGGTTTTTAACGTCAGTTTTTTTAATATGAACTTTAGCTTCGTCGAATTATAGTTCGAAATTTAAAAATGGCTGGATGGTTTAAACCTGGGTCTAAAGATAAATCTTGTTTTGTAATAAGGCCGTTAGGGTTTATAGGTGGAAATATTTTTTCTTGGCAAAATTTTTCGTGAACTCTTCGATCTAGCTCTTGGACTAAACCTTATTAAAATACTATACTATACTACTAGTTTTATTCGCAACCAGTTTTAAATGTGTAATCACAATGTTTTTATTTTTATTTTTTATGCCACGAGATTCTGGTAGACCATTAGAGTAGACCAGTAGAGCATTGAGGTCCTGGGTTCGATTCCCAAGTCGAGTAAAGTAATATTGATTTTTTCCATGATGAATACCTATGAATGGTGCAGATTCCCTTGTTAACAAACTAAACTAAAAAGTTCAGTGTATCTTTCTCTTTCTATTTCATTATGAAAAGGACAAAAGATAACTTTAAGTTCAGTTCTGTCAAATTAATCAGCGAATGACACTACTCCATACAAGTTTATTCTAGTTCGGACTGTTTTAGGTAAGTATAAAATAAAACAAAAATCTTTACGAAACATTATAATTATTTTCATATTTACAAAAAATAGTTAACACTAATATAGCCTTAAGCTAACTTACTACATATTATATTAGCTTAAGAGTCCCTAAGCCGTTAGGGCCGAGTCAGATCTGGTGAAGCGCAGCGGAATATCCATCTTACACTAGTTGAAATAAAGTTGAAAATAAAAAAGTCCGAGAGCGTCAACCTAAATAGCGGTACGCGGTTATTTATTTTCAACTTTATTTCAAGAGCCGCAAGGATCATATGGAAAACCTGGCTTTTCTGCGCTTCGCCAGGTCTGTGCCAGCCGATAGAATTCTTAAAATTACACAAGACAATATACAGAACTACATAATAATTATACTCATTTAGTTTCCACGAAAAGCAATTACAGACATAATATCTCAATATGAAAGAGACAAATATAAAGCGCCATCTTTGAATTTTATTTTTAGGGTACTTATAAAATATATTCTAAACAAAAAAAAAAAAATATTTTCAAATCTCATGTCAACTAATATGATTGGTGTTTGTTATTTTGATGAACCAATCAGAAAGGCTAAAATGAGATTTGACGGTATACATATTTAACATAGGTAGTACCTAGGTACTGCTTATGGGCGACCGCTCAGTCCACTCCCTCTCGAAGACGCTCGAAGGTAGGAACATCATGCGAAGGGCTAGCGCGCCCTATAACTTTTTATCGCGCGATTATTTTGTCGCAGAAATGCAACATATTGATTTGTGAAAAAATGTCGCCGCGATTTGCCATTTAAGTTGAATGAGTAGTTGAGTTCGCGAAATTCAAATTTTCTTAAGTTTTTTGCAATTTACAGGTCAGTGTCAGTTAGTATCTTGATCAAAATATGATTCGCGGCAATAACAGATACATATTTAGATAATTATAATCATTAGAATCATTAATACGTCTAACACTTTTCCATAAGAGATTGGTTGGTGGTAGAAATCTAACTTAGAAAGATATATTAATGATTTTAATTATCTAAATATGTATCTGTTATTGTCGCGAATCATATTTTGATCAAGATACTAAATGACACTGACCTGCAAATTGCAAAAAACGTAAGAAAATTTGAATTTCGCGGTCTATCACTATCCATTCACCTTAAACTAATACGTTGCATTTTTGCGACAAAATATAACTGAATTGTTGAGGTCAGACAGGCAGTCGCTCCATGTAAAATACTGGTGTTCAGCTGAATCCGGTTCGATTGGAGACCCCGGCATAGCTGGGGAAAGGCTAGGCAGTTGATGATCTGCTATAGGATTATTGACCTTGAAGTTTTTCGTAACACAGTCTAGAAAAAAACGTCAAGTGTATCTATTTCTTTTTCATATCCGGGCATGAATTTGGATTTCCTAATCCTAATTAATATTATAAATGCGAAAGTATGTTTGTTTCTTACCTTTTCACGCCTAAACCACTGAATCGATCATCCTGAAATTTTGCATATAGGTACGTTGTAAGGTGTAAACGGACTTATAGTACCTTTCATCCCGAAAAAAAGTACAACCTACTAGTTGAGAAATAAAAAGTCGAGAGGAGCCGGTTGGAGCAAAGTACCTTTCGCGGTATTTTATGTATTAACCCTTAGTCTGCCGGAACGTAGATCTACGCGAGACACAATGGCTTTTTAATTATGTCTATAATTACGGCACACAAGCGGTAAAACATGCATAATGAAATAAATTAAAAACGTTTGAAAGTAACTAACTGAAAAACGTTTTTTTTTTTTACACGCTTTTATAAGCTGTAACTAACTAATAATGTAACAAACCTTAGAAGTCAATGTTAACCTAAGTACTTCTATTTCATCATCTGCCTGCTTTTCCCGACTATGTTGCGGTCCGCTTCCAGTCTAACCGGATGCAGCTGAATACCAGTATTTTACATGGAGCGACTGCCTATCTGACCTCCACAACCAGAGACTGGGTAATACGATACCCCTTGGTAAGAGTGGTTGTCAGACTTTCGGGCTAAAACAACCAGTTAACCAACTTGCAATTGTCGTATCGAAATGAAACTTTGTATGTATATGACACTATGGAGAGCAGTCCTGGCCAAGAAGTACCGGCCCCGACTTGCGAGGTCGTGACTTCGAACCAGTGCCGGATTAGCCCATAAGCAAATTAAGCAATTCCTTAGGGCACCACGTCTCGGGGGGCACCATAAGGCAGAAACAGCACCGAAAAAGTATTTGCTAGCACATGAATGGCAAGGCTGTTTATCAGCAAGATATTACAAGACCCAAAAGTCACTCTTGAGATGTGCGCCAGTCTTTACAAACAGCTAGTCGATGTTTTGGAAAAATATGAGGTGACTAGTGGATAGGAGGGCCTACAGGCGTGGATTGCAGCCTACTTTGTGTATTTAATTTCACCACCACTGCTCCCAAAACGGTTAATGAAAACATCGTGAGGAAATCGGCATGTCTTAGAACCAATAATTCGAAGACTTGCGACATCCACCAACCTGCACCGGGACCGCGTGGTGGATTATGGCCTACTGCCTCTCACAGCGAGAAAGCCTGTGTCTCAGCAGTGGGAACAAAATAGGCTGATTGTGTATGTCTAAGTAGTTCGGATGACAATACTATAATTTGTTATTTTGTAGCTGATCTGATGATGGAACCAGGAGGTAGATGGTGGATCTCTTCTGTGGCTTCTAGCAAACCCCTCGAGTTTAGGATAATTTTTAAATAAGCCTTTAATTAACTAAAGTTACCAAGGCCACCTTGCGGCTCCATCATCAGATCAGCTCCATGTCATAATAATATTGCATTGTCATTCGATTTACACATGCATGCAAATTTTCAGCTCAATCGGAAACCGGGAAGTGGGTCAAATTTAACTTGCAAGATTTGATACAACACTGAGACAAGGGATTAACTACATAAAAAAGCTTGTATCGTGGCTGTCAAAATGTTACACTACTTTCGGTGTAGTTCTCATTCGCCAAGTGTGCAGAGTTACGTGCGATAAGAAACTTCATACAGACGCCAGCACTTCAAGCTACTACAATTTGTCAAATTTGTTTAATAGATTTTCAACTTTATTGCTAAAGTATAAGGTTCAAAGTTGATTAGGAAAATTTGACAGTTTCGGGTAGGTTAATGTGCTGGCGTCTGTACCAGAACATCCCGAAAACTTAAACGCTTAATTTCATATTAAATTCTAAATATTTGACAAATCATATTGCAAAACAAGTTGCGCATAGGTATCTCAAAATAGAACTAAAAAAAAACATTTAACAAAAATATAATAATTATTCTCATTTTTTTATCAGGAACTTAATTTAGTCAGAATATTATAGTCTTTTAGAAACAGCACGAATGATTTTGACGTACAGACGCCAGCACATCAAGCTATCAACTTTGAACCTTAATCTTAAGCGATAAAGTTGAAAATCCATTGAAGACATTTGACAGATTTTTAGTAGCTTGATATGCAGGCGTCTGTACAACTCGCAAGAGTTAACTTGAGACCTCGATCGGATGACGTAAGCGCGCGGTACTAAGGCGACGATGGTGAGCCCGGGGTAACAACGGGGAGGGGGCGGGAGGGGCCTCTCAAGGCTCAAGTTAACTCTTGCGGGTTGTAAACATCGTAAAGTGGAAAAAAAACTCACCGAATGCATAACCTCCTAATTTTTTGAAGTCTGTTAAAAGTACAACAGTCCTATTGCGTTTTTTGGTTTAATATTTTTGTTAAAATTATTCGCACTAATCTTACATATTTAAAATCATACATATACATACTTAAGAGTTACCATACCAAATTAACAAAATATGAAGGTGACCGCGATCAGCTCGCGTAACATGACCAATTCTATAACTATTCTACCAAGAATAGACAAAGTTCTTTCTATCCAAGTCGACATTTGACATTCTTTCCATAGCTAAATAGCATAAATTTTAAAATCAATACAAATTTTTGTCTAAGTCCAATGCGACGTAAACCTCAAGCGTCAAGTGTACACCAATCAAATATTATGATATGAAATCGATTTAAAGAGGAAGGTATTATGTAAAACATCCAAAATATTTGAAGCACTTCGTCGAACACAAGTGGCAACTTAACCAAAGGTGTAACGCCGACGTTTCGAGTCATTAAATCTTATTATCCAATGGTGTTACGGCGACGCTTGAGAGGCTATTTGACATTTATGGAGAAATATTTCTACCCCCCCCAAGTGCCAAAAGTAGAGAAAAATTGGTCGTCATAATTTGAAGACTTTTGTCTATTGAAGAATAGAAACATTTCTTCATGACCTCTTCATGACCTTGCTTAAGACACAGTCATGTTTTGAAGGCTTTTGTCTACTGAAGAATAGAAACATTTCTTCATGACCTTGCTTAAGACACAATATTATGTCGTTTTGTCTATTCTTCCATTGACAAAACCCGTTTCTATGTTGGTCATGCTACGCGTGCAGCATAGTTTAAACTACGTTCAAGAGCTGTCAGTGCAAGTAGTCCACAACAATGATGACACTGACAGCTCATTATCGCGGCTTAAATGTGACAACCGCGTTCAGTTTCATTCGTGCAACCGCCCTGTCATTTTTTTTTTTGCACTGTATTTAACATCTTCTGGGCATGCTCGTTACATTATAGACCTCATACATCGCTTTCCATGAGGCGTGATCGAGTTCAAGAGCAGGCCCATTTAGCAATTAAAAAAAAAACATACAATAGATTTTTGCGACTTAATGACTGAATAATAAACTTATAATGCGTTGATTCTGCTATGTCAACTTAACTAAATTTAGGCTATTTCTATCTCATTCTTGCACATAAAACAAGAAAAAGATGGAAATTTAAAAGATATAGCTGTCGAATTAGGATAACAAAGCCATGGTATATTAGACAATACTATACAATGTGGCAGCCCCCGTCGACGCCCAAAGTGTAAACATGAATTATTATTTAGCTCATGATTCTAGTTACTTTACTATTATTTTTTTAATTTATTCTACCGTAGAAATTTTTCGTCGGTTATCAAAAATAAAAAAAAAACGTGTGGAGTTGAAGGACTCCCGGCAGGAACGAAGTTCAAAATGAAAATAAAAGATGGCGGCTGCAAAAACTTCATAATGCCGAAAATTTGAAAATTTTCTTATCCGTCATCTTGGATTTTCATTTTGACCTCACTGTTGGCTTCAGCACCCCCGAAAACGACGAAAGCTATCTATCTCTCTCTCTATTATACAGGGTTATTCAAAACATTAACAACCTCTTAAGAGGTCATTGCATTCATCATTATGAACCGAGGACATCCCGAGGACAGCCGAACACATCCGAATGTAGCGCGGTGTCGGTAACAGCGTCGCGAGTTCCAGTGGTTTTTTCCCACCTCAAAAAATGCCCAAGGTGTCCAAATAAGTTTTTATTTCAAAAATAAGGAACAAGAGAGATTTAGTATGAGAGACAGAGAGAGATTTATATCTTTCTTCTCTCTCATGTAACGAAATGTGCCTAAACGTGACGCGTTCTTGAAATTTCACTCTTAATTCTCGTCCAATTATCGCATCGCCGCCTTGGTAGTTTCATATCAAAAAGATTATTACTATTAACAATAAGACAGGGTGTAATAAGACCCATCACATAGCCGTCAACTAGGGATTTTGTTTATTAAAATCAACAAATGTTGTATAAACAATGTTTGTTGATTTTGATACGCAACGAACGTTGCGTATTGCGTACCCATAAGGGTGCATGCAACGGTACAGGGGTCGTGGGGGTATTTAAAGTTGCGTTATAATATCAAAAACTTATTTACGTAAAAAAACTTCAGTAAAAGATAGAATTTTGACCTTCAATCTGTCCGTATCCTGAAGGCTCCCAGGAATGGCCCAGTACAAAAAAAAATCAGCAAAAGTTAAAATTTTGACCTTCAATCTCTCCGTAACCTGAAGGCCTCCCAGGAATGGCCCAGTACAAAAAAAAATCAGTAAAAGTTGGAGTTTTGACCTTCATTCTCTCCGTAACCTGAAGGCTCCCAGGAATGGCCCAGTACAAAAAAGAATCTGTATAAGTTGGAATTTTGACCATCAATCTCTCCGTAACCTGAAGGCTCCAGGAATGGCCCAGTACAAAAAAAAGTATCACAATGACAGGGAGTACAAGTGGCTCTCGGCTTGGTTGAGTGTCTTATTACACCCTTTAGATGGCTTTGGCGAGAATGATAAACGATAATTGGTCTGCGTGAAAAATTCTACAACGTTATTTTTAGTATATGCGAAACCTGAATACAGTTTGTTCTGAATAAGTAACTGAATCGATTCCAATAATTTTTACCCCATGTTATATTTTGTCCCAAAATATTTTTAAAAAAGTTAAAAGTTGGACACCCAGCGACACTAAGTAGGTTATCCAATCTCCGCTCTGAACGGTTAGGTACCTAGGTACTATTATCAATGAGCGCAAGACGGCGCGGCGCGAGCGGCGCGGGTGTGCATATTTTTGTACGGACAAACAGGTAACTTAACAAGCTTATAACTTTGTAATTTTTCATGATACAGTTTTGAAATATTGTACATAGATTCTTAACATAAAAATACTAGACGTGTTTCGGGTTTCGCATATACTAAAAATAATGTTGTATAGCTGGAAACAGGGTGACTAAGTAAACACTAAAAAAATGTCACGTAAACAAAACACCCTAATGAAATTTAAAATTTGAAAATATTTCAATACTTATTATGTTAAGGATAATTGATGATAATTGTAATATCTTAGGTAGTGTAATGCTTGCTCATCTGCCTAGCCTTTTCCCAACTATGTTGGAGTCGGCTTCCAGTCTAACCAGATGAAGCTGAGTACCAGTATTTTACATGGTTAGTAACTCGAAGTTAACGAAATAACACCCAACGCATCTTCCATGAGCTGTGTGAACTCCCTAAGGCCGTTTTGTCTTGCCGTGAAAAACTACTGTTTATTCATCGTGTGTAGGCAGTCTTGGATCTTTGACAGTCGTTACGGGTAGTCAGAAGCCCGAAAGTCTGACAACCAGTCTTACCAAGGGGTATCGTATTACCCAGTAACTGGGTTGTGGAGGTCAGATAGGCAGTCGCTCCATGTAAAATACTGGTATTCAGCTGAATCCGGTTAGACTGGAAGCCGACCCCAACATAGTTGGGAAAAGGCTAGGCAGATGATGATTCGTCGTGTGTAGGCACGGTTGGCAGTTTAGTATGGGATCACTATGGAAGCTTGTATAAGGACATGTTTTTTCTACGGCGCCGTTTACCGTAAAGAAACCGTGACATCTAAAGGTGCTAATAGAGAAGTATGGATGAAAACTACACGTTGCGCCAACTCCAAATAAATTAGGTTAAGACCAGGAGAATGATGAAATAACTATTGAAGGCGACAAAATGTTTAACTTTTCGACTACTTGAACTAAAACCAGAAATATGTACTTCTTGCGGCTGATTTTTCCATCGCCAGATAACTTTATTGGAGGAATAATTTTGAATTTCTGTCAGTTCTTTCATACACAAACTGTCAGACGTCATTTTTATTCCACGAACAAAAATTATCTGTCGAATGAAAAATCAGCCCTTAATCGTTCGTTTTAGAGCACAAATTCAAAATTGCTTGAATTTTCGTCATTTAATTTAAGCTCAAAACACATAGTAACAAAAAAAAAAAACTTGAGAATTACAATCATTCTCACATTTTTTGAGGAACAGCCAAATACTGGCAACTTTTACTCAATGCGACCGACGAGAGAATGGATTCTTGACACCTGTCAGTTTGTGTGTCTTTTCAACATAGGCGCCACAGACAGCCCCCTTTGCAGGGGCTGCCTTGACGCCGAGGAATCAGCCGCCCACGTCATCCTGGAATGCGAGGCCGTGGCTTCTCAACGTGCAGAAATCCTCGGAACAATGAGGTCTCTCCGCGAAGCTCCCAGGAAGCTTTTGGGCGGAGCTAGGCTGGCTCTGTTAGCCAGAATCCCCACGCTTAACGGACCGAATGAGAGTCGTAAGTGCGGAAAAGGGAGTCCTATAATCATGATCATCATCATCACTTGTCAGTTTCATACAAACGAACACGTGCTTTGCGAATTTGATCTTTACTAGCTTCGTTCCCCGACAGCCCCACGTCGTATCGCATCGCTAGTACTTCGTTATCGCTTGGCTTTTTTTTCTGACTTTTTTTTGGTTTTGTTCAGCTCCTTCGGGTCTTTAGCATTTAGCCTACAGCCTTCCTCAAGGATTGTGTTATCAAATGCAAACAGATTTTTTTTTTCTGGATATTACTCCCTACATACAAACAAACAAATAAATTTTATCTCTCTAAAATGTTAGTATAGACTAGAATTGTCTCACCGACAGGTGTTCAGAACGAAATTGTCTCGTCGGCCACAATTTAACATATAAACTTTAACTCAAGCATCAAAATTGAATTCCTCAGGAATCATATCCATATCACTACTTTTAGCCGAAATTAAATCATCTATCGCCATTTTCTCATTAATCTGCCCTCGAGGAATATCATTAATCTGTTCCCGAGAATTATCATTAATCTGTTCCCGAGAATTATCATTCATCTGTTCTCGAGAATTATCATTAATCTTTTCCCGAGAATTATCATTCGCCTCCCCGATTTGAGCGTCCAAGGCTTCCATGAGCCTAGAATCCTCCAATTCTTCCGATTCTGTTGAGACTTTACCGTTCCCACTATTCACTATGACACTGATGGCGTTTGTATAATCATTCTCATTAACGTCATCATTAGTCTGACTATTGTCATTAATTTTTAATCGCGAAGTCGATTCTTGACTAAAATTATCGACTGAGAATTCGTTTGACTGAGATTTATTTTTATCGATATCAGTATTCTGTTCCGTTAGTGATGTAGCGTTAACGATAGTTTCTTTGTCGACTACATCATTATCGTTGAGCAAGCTTTCGCTGCCACAACTAACAGGATTAGAATCTTGATTTTCGCCATAATCTATTTTGTGATTGTTTTCGTCATTTTCTGCATTAAGACCGTCATTTTGATTCTCATCTCTGCTAGCAGATGACAAAGTTTCATTTACTTTAGACCCACTATTGTTTTTACTGTATACCACACCATCATCATAATCAAAGCTAAAATTATTAAGATTAACATTATTATCATTATCTCTACGCGATTTTTCGTCATTATTATCATTACTATTACTACTTAAATTATTATTTGAACCTTCCGTATCATTGCGCAAACTATTAAAGTTTTCAGAAGCACTATTAACGTCTTGTTTTGACACTTCATCGTCGCACGAATCATTTTTATCATTTTTCTCATTAGTACTGTCAATCACACCACTTAATTTATCATTTTGTGCTTTTTGATCATTTTTCTCTGAACTATCATTGTCAGCTTTACTGACATCTTCAGTTTTTTTCTCGTTGACAGCATCTTTGTTACTATCATTTTCTTTTCCATCATCTTTGTCATCACTGACATCCATACTTTTGTCTTTATCACCTTTCTGACGTTCATCACCGTCCTTCTGATTTTGGCCATCAAACTCATCATCGTCACCCAAATTATGTATGATATTATTAATATCTCTCGTCACATCATCTTCTGTCTCATTCAGAAGAGAATCAAACATACTCTTCTCTTGTTTCATTCTTCTTTTCTTCTTAGGAACTTTACCCAGGCATTTTTTAGAGAAGAGAGTTTTTAGAGTGAGATTGGCTAGGGTGTCAATCTTCTTCTTGGGATTCAGAACGGAACTGCATGTTACTTCTCCGTCGGATTCACTGTCATCTGAGTCCCAGTGAACATAGTCTTCTTCTATATAGAATTCGTCTTTAATTTCGTCTTTTATGTTCACCATTCGGTCGAGCTCGTCAGGATCGGATTTGATTCGGAGACGCGAGACTGAAGATATGTATGGGTACACGCAGTTTCTGTCCAGGCCGAAGTCCTGTGGAAGAGAGAGTTTTATTAGATGTTATTTACAAAAATTTTGGAGATCCTGGTGGGTTATTTTTTATATTTTTATACACTGTGACCTAAACCCACACTTAAGAGTAAACTAGTCGCGAGCTCAAACTCACTGGTGGTCATGGCAAAAAAGCACAATGTCTCACCTGGCTTCATGTCCGACAGAGCTAAGAGTGATGAGCAGCTAGACGCCAGTCTACACGAACAACGTCTAGTTCTCACGCACAGAAACACCGTTCCAAACTGATAGGCGCGTAAAAACATTCGAAAAGTGCTTCGGAAAATAGAGTTTTATGAAAAAGCCACTGCATATATCAATTACAAATAAAGTTTATTGAACTCTTCGATAACTGAGCTTTGTCCGTGCAGACTTGATTTTGAAGATTTTACAGTTCTTTTATTACTTATTTACACCCAAAGTTACGTTATAAATTGCAAGAAAAACGAATCTTTGTTGGCTGATTACTTTTTAATGGCTTTTTATTTTACTTTTGTTTTTCCGTACAGACAACATTAATAATAAGACAAAACGATATCATGTTTAACTTTCGATGCTCAATGTCAAACAGTGTAGTAATACTCTCCCGAAATTTGTATGGAAAAAAATATCGACTAGAGGCACCTTAAGTGTCTAAACACACTATGCCGAAGTTACGCGACCGAAGTTCGGCATGATTACGCCTGCAATGCTATTTGAATTACTGACGACACATTATGCCGAAATTACGTTGCGTTAAATAGCATTGAAATAGCATTGCGGGCGTAATCTTGCCGAACTTCGGTCGCGTAACTTCGGCATAGTGTGTTTAGACACTTAGTCACGCTTTTCTGTAACTTAAGTAGTCCATTTTTATACAGTAAAGCGTGTAAAAGTAGACATTGACTTTAAGGACATGGAAATAACATTCAACCTTAGCGTGGTAAAACTATAACAAGGTTGACTAAACATAGATTTTTTTTTTGTATTTATATGCTGCCAGTCTTCTGGGCACGTTTCCGGATGACAGCGATGCGGACGTGTACTGCGATGCCTTAGCGTCCTTTGTTTTCGTATTTATTTGTACAGTTAGTAATTCAATTTAGTATCTAGTGTAAATATTTAACCAAGGGCTGATTTTTCAATCGACAAATAAAGATCATAAGCACACGTATCAAATCGGAAAGAGATCGGCACCGTATCGCCTTTCGCCTCGCCGTCATACAGGCGTCAACCTAACGTAAGCACGTCACCAAAGCGGATCAGAAGCTCCGATACGTCGACTCGGCTACGGCTAGACGACGCCGCGCTTACGCCTCGCCGACCGCTGGTTGATGGTGCAGCAGGCAGGCCGGAGGGGTGAGAGGGGCAAGGGTGGACGAAGAGACGTAAGCTCGGGTACGGAGAGACGTAAGCGCGGGGACGACGAGCCGTAACGCGCCGCACCGCGGTTCGTGAGCTTGTCCCGAGGCGAGGCGATTACGTTACGATTCCGATTAGTGTGCGTTGCAGTAGGGAGTTTCATACAAAGAATACTGAACGGCTCGAGTTGATACGGTGCCGAACACTTTCCAGTTTGATAAGTGTGCTATGTGACCTTAAGTCTTATTCGTGGAATAAAATTGACGTTTGACAGATTCAGTATGGAAGAACCGTCAATAATTGAAAATTATTCCTCAGATAAAATTATCTGGCGTTGAAAAATTCAGCCCTTAGTGTCCAAACACACAATGCCGAAGGTACGCGACCGAAGTTCCGCGGCTGATTTTACGTTCCGACGTATTCGGCTGATATGACACACCATAAGTGCCGAATTTACGCGGCAGAAATTCAGTTGCGCACACGCAGGGCGCGGGCATGCATGCCTCCTGCTGCTCCCCGCCCCGGATCTTCTTCGGCAACCTAACTTCGGTCGCGTATAATGTGTGCTGTACAAGTCTACAGAATACGTTGCCGCCGAATTGCCGCTGAACTTACGTCCGACAGAAGTTCGACTGTACGCTATAACGCAACGTAATTTCGGCATAATGTGTCGTCAATAATTCAAATAGCATTGCAGGCGTAATCATGCCGAACTTCGGTCGCGTACCTTCGGCATAGTGTGTTTAGACACTTAGTCTAGATTTTATCGTAATCACACTAATATTATAAAGGCGAAAGTTTAAGAGTGTTTTTGTAAGTTTGTTACTTCTTCACGTTCAAACGGCTGGGCTAATTTTGATAAAATTTGTTATGGAGGTAGCTGACACCCTGGATTAACATATAGGCTACTTTTCATCCCGATACTCCCACGGGATCGAAACTTACGCGGGTGAAACCGCGCTAGTAAAAAGATAAAAAGTATTTATAGTGGCACTTACCGCTGTGACATTGGACACGTCATAGTGTTCTTGTCTGAGATTTGACAGTAAGGGATCGCAGCGGGACACTCGGATCTGTATTGGCTTCACCTTGCCTAGTAACACTGGGTCCACCGTAAATTCACCTGTGAAAGAGATAATGATGATATATTTCATAGTAATAGTAACAACACGTCCATACATACACAGTGGCTTTTTTTATGTTTTGGATGGGAAATCATCAAATGACTCCTCCCGCTCTGGGTGGAGCGGAAGGGAGTGTCAGACTCTTACTGCCTAAAACCCACCCGTGTTCCTTCCTTAGCCCTTTATGTTCCGGGCCAGCGGTAACCCTTTCGGACAATCCCGCTGGCCCATACACGGTGGCTAAGACATTAACGCGCAAACTGTAACCATGAATTCGGCGCATGATTCTAGACAAGAGAACATTTTTGGTCGGTTATAAACTGGTGAGGGGCCTGTGGCTAAAGAGGGGCCCGTGGCTAAAGAGGGGCCCGTGGCTAAAGAGGGGCCCGTGGCTAAAGAGGGGCCCGTGGCTAAAGAGGGGCCCGTGGCTAAAGGGGGGCCCGTGGCTAAATGGGGCCCCGTGGCTAAAGAGAGGCCCGTGGCTAAAGTGGGGCCCGTGGCTAAAGAGGGGCCCGTGGTTAAAGAGGAGCCCGTGGCTAAAGAGGTGCCCGTGGCTAAATAGGGGCCCGTGGCTAAAGAGGGGCCCGTGGCTAAAGAGAGGCCCGTGGCTAAAGAGGGGCCCGTGGCTAAATAATAATAACAGCCGCACAGGTCGATAGATCGCGTTAAGCTACACTTGCCGCGGTTGGTCTGTGGTGTGTATCGTATTACCCAGTAATTGGGAGGATTTGTGGAGGTCAGATAGGCAGTCGCTCCATTTAAAATACTGGTATTCAGCTGCATCCGGTTAGACTGGAAGCCGACCCCAACATAGTTGGGAAAAGGCTAGGCAGATGATATTAAAAAAAACCGGTCTAGTGCGAGTCGGACTCGCGCACCGACGTAGATATATATGTAAATAGCTTAACACAGCGTTTTTTTTTTTAATGTAACTACAAAACGGTTTTCGGATATTTTCCTTATTTGTGCTACATGACTTTCCTTCTTGCAACATTCATGATTTTAGGTCAACGGGAAATACCGGTTTTGATTCCGAAACATAAACGCCCGTATCTTTTAATTGCGTCGATTTAGAAGTTTGATTTTTTCACTGCTTTAAGGAATTGCAGCCCTGAGTATTTGATATTAATTTCAACTCGATAACTCCACGCGTTCCTGAGAAAAAGGGTCTTGACCGACAGACAGACGAAAATGTTCTGAAGTAACTTTTTAGACTTTTGTATCCTGCTTATGCGTATGAAGTTTCATTAAAATCGGTTCATTCACTTCGAAAAATAAGGGCTTGGAAGTTTGTATGAAATGTCGTACGGCGTAAACGCTATTAAAAGTTTTTATGATTGTGTTTATTAGCTTTAGAATAGAATACAATACTCTTTATTATGTACACCATATAAATTACAGATATAAATATAGAAACTGTACAAAGGGTGACACAATGGGCGGTCTTGTCGCTAAGAGCGATCTTTTAAAGACAACCTTTGGATGGATTAAAAAGGGTAAATAAAGACAAATACTGTAGGTAGTCTGTGGTGTACCATTTTTTTTTTTTTTGCTTTAAAGGCAATTTTTGTCACCTAGGTTCAAGGTTAGCGTTAAGTTACCGAAAGAAAGACCGGAACACATGCAGAGGTCTGAGAGGTCCCCTGACACCTCTGGGTTTGTTCCGGCCTTTCTTTTCAGAGTAGCCAGATACGAAACGCCGACCTCATCTAGCTCTTTTTTTTGTAAATTAGACTTACAAAAGTGATTCCGACATCCTATACAACATTATTTTTAGTATATGCGAAACCCGAAACACGTGTCTAGTATTTTTATGTAAAGAATCTATGTACAACATTTCAAAACTGAATCATGAAAAATCACAAAGTTATAAGCTTGTTAAGTTACCTGTTTGTCCGTACAAAAACATGCTCACCCGCGCCGCTCGCGCTCATCGATAATAGTACCTAGGTACCTAACCGTTAGGCGCGGAGATTGGATAACCTACTTAGTGTCGCTCGGTGTCCAACTTTTAACCTTTTTTAAATATTTTTGGGACAAAATATAATATGGGGTAAAAATTATTGGAATCGATTCAGTTACTTATTCTGAACAAACTGTATTCAGGTTTCGCATAATACTAAAAATAACGTTGTACATTTACAGAATAAACAATTTAATTTACCTTTTTTCTTCGCAGTGCAGCTCTGTTCATGCTTCTTTAAATTCTTTAACAGCGCGTAACTTTTTTTGCATTTACCGCATTTACCTGCAACAAAAGAAAGGACAAAATTAACAAAAAAAAAAAAAACACTGGCACTCCGGGAGCGCCGACAGAAGTGAAAAACAAAACACATACATTAAGACCGAGTACATCCCGAGGACAGCCGAACACATCCGAATGTAGTATCGGTAACAGTGGCGCGAGTTCAAGGGTTTTCCCCATCTCAAAAAATGCCCAACGCGCCTAGAGAAGTTTTCACTTCAAAAATCCCCCACCTTGACAGCATGGCAGAAATTCTGTGAATCCATCGAAACCAATAATGAAGCCGCAAGAGTAAGGAAGATACTATCAACAGGTCAGGACCGAAACCGTGGCGCGCTGAAGAAACCCGACAACTCATACACACCATGAAACCAGCAAGGTCCTTCTCGAGACTCACTTCCCAGACTGCAAACTCCTACAGGACAGGACCTGGGAAGATGTGCCAGATTGGACCCCAACGGAACAAGATTGGTCCAGTGCCCACAACCTAGTAACAGAAGACCGAGTAAAGTGGGCCATTAACACCTTCCAGCCACATAAGTCCGCAGGACTAGATGGCATTTTCCCAGCCCTACTACAATGGGGTGTTGACCATATCACACCACGTCTGGTAGAAATCTATCGGGCCTGCACAGCACTTAGATACATACCCCTAGCCTGGCGCGAAGTGAAAGTCATCTTCATACCAAAACCGGGCAAGGCCGACTTCACACAACCCAAGGCCTACAGACCCATAAGCCTCACATCCTTTCTATTAAAGACCCTAGAGAGGCTCTTAGTCGACACATCCGAGATGGACCTCTTCGGGCAAAGTCACTCCACAAACAACAGCATGCGTACTCCACAGGCAGATCAACGGAATCTGCGCTACACAGCGTGGTATTCAAAATTGAATGCGCAGTGGACCACAAATGCTCAGCACTGGCAGCCTTCATTGACATCGAGGGCGCCTTTGACAAAACCACTTTCAACAGCATCAGCACGGCCCTAGACAGACACAATGTAGACCCGTCTCTGAGCGGCTGGATCACCAACATGCTCAAACGAAGGGCAGTACAGGTGACCGTAAACGACACCACAAGAGCCATAGTGGCGAAGGACTGCCCGCAAGCGGGCGTCCTGTCGCCGCTTTTATGGAACCTGGTCGTAAACAGTCTAATAAAAGAACTCAACGACAAAGGTTACTATACCGTAGGATACGCCGACGATATAACCATAATAATAAATGGCACCCACGAAAACACACTGTGCAATCTAATGCGCCAGGCCCTGAAAATAGTGGAAAACTGGTGTGGTAAACACCAACTATCAGTGAACCTGAACTGGTTCTCTTCACAAAAAAGAGGAAACTGACGACACTACAACTACCACGTTTCTTTGGTACAACCCTAAGCCTATCAACTGAAACCAAATACCTGGTCATCTTTTTGGACAAACAGCTGAACTGGGCTAAACACACGAGCTATATTACCACGAAAGCCAGCATATCCCTGTGGCAATGCAAGCGAATGCTTGGCAAGAATTGAGGGATTAGCCCCAGGGTCACTCACTGGCTATACACCACAGTCATCCGACCAATCATTACATACGGCTCACTAGTCTGGTGGCCCAGAACAGACCTGAGCACAGCCCAAAAAGACCTTGAAAAGCTGTAGGTGTTCGCGTGTGTGGCAATCATTGGCTGCATGAGAACTACACCCACTGCTGCCCTACAGGCTATGCTTGGACTGCCGCCTCTACACCTCATAGTGAGGGAGGAGGCGGCCCTGGCTGATTTTAGGCTCTTCAAATCAGGGACCCTGAGCAAAGACTCTAGGGTCAAACACATACGTTTAAAAGATGCGATCAAACGGCAGCCAATGATGGCATCACCCTGCGACAAAGCCCCGAAAGAATACTGCTTCCAAAAGCAATAGAACATAGTGCTTGAAGAGGAGCGGTGCGACCACTCGGGCCCCAAAGAACTGAGAATTTACACAGATGGCTCAAAGCCCGACTGCGGAACTGGGGTCGGAGTCTTCTCACACGACCTCAACATAAAAATATCCAAACCGCTGGGAATGCTGAACACGGTCTACCAAGCAGAGTGGGTGGGCATAATGCAAGCGGCTTATGCCATAGCGGCCAGGAGAGTCACGGACACCTATGTTCGCATACTCTCCGATAGCGCCTCAGTCCTCCAATCCTTAGACAAAAAATGCATCACATCGAACCTAATACTAGAATGTCACAATGCGCTCGAGCGGGTAACTGTATCGAACCGCAATACAGTGACACTACAATGGATAAAAGGACACAGTGGATCGCTAGGCAACGACGCAGCTGACGAGCTGGCCAGAAGGGCTTCGAGTATGTCAGTCTGTGGACCGGAACCTATCGTGCCCATCCCCATCCCAACTACGCAGGTGGCTACAGGAGCACACACACACAAGCAGAAAGCTGGTGGACGTCGTCACCAGGCTGCAGGCAGTCCAAAGAAGCCATGCCGTTATTGGATGGCAGGCTAACCAGGCGCTTACTACGACTGGACAGGAAAGGCCTGCGCCTGGTGACGGGGACCATCACGGGACACTGCTCACTAAATAAACACTTTTACACATTAGGCATTACAGACAGTCCCCTGTGCAGGGCCTGCATGGAGGCTGATGAAACCATTGCGCATGTGCTCTTTGAGTGCACAGGCGTCACCCAGATTAGGTCAGAAACCCTCGGGCCACCCAGATCGTACACAGATGTTCTTAACAGACCAGGAGATTTGATCAGCTTCTGGAGGGAGGTGGGCTGGTTGGCCATGGCCCACGCACAATGGTCCACTGAAAGACTAAGTGCGGAAACCAAACCCATAACATAGAACATCCCCACCTTACTGTAATACATGTAAAGCACGCGACGCGTCGGAGATAAATAGTAAATTGTATCATAAGAGAGCAAAATAATATTTTTACGGCCCGAGTGATACACTATACTTTTCATCACCCACTATGAGAAAATAAAAGGGCGCCTCATACTTTATTGTAATAACAACAACTAAATTGAAATTAAATAGTATCTAATAATAAAACAACTAAAAACTTATATTTACATTTGAGACATTTTCGCAATTTTTTAATTTGATTCCTTTTTAGGGTTCCGTAGCCAAATGGCAAAAACGGAACCCTTATACATTCGTCATGTCTGTCTGTCTGTCTGTCCGTCCGTATGTCACAGCCACTTTTCTCCGAAACTATAAGAACTATACTGTTGAAACTTGGTAAGTAGATGTATTCTGTGAACCGCATTAAGATTTTCACACAAAAATAGAAAAAATAACAATAAATTTTAGGGTTCCCCATACTTAGAACCGAAACTCAAATTTTTTTTTTCCAATAAACCCATACGTGTGGGGTATCTATGGGTAGGTCTTCAAAAATGATATTGAGGTTTCTAATATCATTTTTTTCTAAGCTGAATAGTTTGCGCGAGAGACACTTCCAAAGTGGTAAAATGTGTGTCCCCCCCCCCCCTGTAACTTCTAAAATAAGAGAATGATAAAACTAAAAAAAATATGTGATGTACATTAATTACCATGTAAACTACCACCGAAAATTGGTTTGAACGAGATCTAGTAAGTAGTTTTTTTTTTTAATACGTCATAAATCGTAAACCGCAATTTACCATTCATTCAATCAACTCCAAAATAAAAATTAATTTCATAAACAAACGTTATGCATAAACCCGGATGTTACGGAACTCTCGGTGCGCGAGTCCGACTCGCTCTTGCCCGTTTTTTTTTTTTATTCAGCCGGCGCGCGGCGCGACTATGGGCCGTCGTACCAGCCAGTCGTTATTCAAACAATATTTGCGTTCGATTCCTTTGGCGCTGGACACTAAGATGTTCCAAATTCAAAAAGTGCGCGGCAAAGATAATTGCGGCGCACTTTTTTTTTTTTTTTTTTTTTCTCTTCATTTATTAGGGACTTGTAACTATTAACAGGTCATGTCAGCCCCATCATTTCCTTAAACAAGTTACTTACAAAATTTTCTTAAGACTATTAAACATAAATTTATAAATAAGCTTAGCTTTATTGCTTGCAGGGTAAGCCAGAATACATTGAAATTTACCTAAATCTAATAAATTTAATTTTAATTTTTTACATAAATGTTGCCTTTCAAAATTATTGCGAATACACTCTGTAAGGAGGTGTTGGACATCTTCTGGTTTATCACAAACAATACAGTTAGGTGAAAGGGATTTCTTCATTAAAAAGGTAAATTTTTTTAGTGGTACATGTCCTGATCGTATTCTAAAAGCTATTTTAAGTAATTGCCTACCTAGTTTAACATCGGCAAACCACGGTATCCGAGGAGGCTCACATTGCATAGTTTTGTACCATATTCCTTTTTCTCGAGATCTGATGTCAAAATGTTCTATCCACTTTTGTTGCCATATTCTCTTGTACCGTGAAAAATATTGTGAGTAGTCAGGAATTATAAATACCTCGCTTCCGTCTGTACAAGATCTTTTAGCCAAAATGTCAGCCTCCTCATTACCTCTCAAGCCAACATGCGAAGGGATCCACTGCAATCTCAGAGTTACATCACTAGGCATGGTATAGATTTTATCAAGAACAACATAAGCTAACGCTGTCCCTCTGCAACCAGAGGCGGAGCGAGATATGTGCTCTAAAGCGCTTTTGCTATCCGAAAGAATTACAACATTTTTTGATTTTAAGCACCTATTTTTTAAAGACGATATAGCCTCTGAGATCGCAAATAGCTCGGCGCACATAATGTTTATTTCAGAAGAAATTTTAAAACCCTCACTTACTCCTAAACTATTACTAACATAGGCGGCACCAATACCATCCTTAGTCTTAGACCCATCCGTAAACACTTTTTGCCATCCTGCATATTTATTATTTAATTCGTCTAGTACATTATTTAACAGTAAACTACAATTATAGGAATCTTTGGACGCTTTAACGCAATCCAAATTGGTTAAAATTACTTCATTAATTTTTATTTTAGAAGTCCATATATCCAAATTAAACATCACTAGAGGGGAAGAGGCAAATACTTTCTCGTGTTTAATCTCTGTGTATACAAAAGGTAATAGTGGTTTCTTTTTCTTTTGCCAGTATCTATAATCACATAGGGTTTGGAGTTCTTCTAACAAAATTATGGTGGGATTATTCGAAAAAGAGCGAGCTTTAAGACAATATTTATAGGCAATATATTGTCTTCTCAAAAACAATGGCGGTATGCAGATCTCACACTCCATAACGTGTATAGGAGTTGTTTTTATAAATCCGCCAATAATTTTAAGGGCATGATTTTGGAGCAAATTTAACTTTGAAATATGACTTTCGGCACTATTGTCATATAAACAAGAAGCGTAATCTATCCTGCTACGAATCAAAGCTATGTATAATCTACGTAAATGTTTTGGGTGTACTCCCCAACTAGGTCCAGCCAGTACCCTCAATAAATTTAAAAATTTTAGTGATTTTGCATGTAGTTCATTTATATGTTTGTGGAAAAGCAATTTAGTGTCTAACCACATACCCAGATATTTGTAATTCTTAACTAATTCTAAGGGAGTACCCTCTGCTTTAATGGCTAGTTCTTTATCTTTCCTCCCTCTAGTGAATAAACAAATTTTAGTTTTATTTACCGAAATATTCAAGCCCAATTTTGCTAACAAATTTACAATGAGATTAACTGACTCCTGAAGTTGAATAACACTGTCGTGTAACTTTTGATTTCTAGTGTACAATACAAAATCGTCGGTGTATTGAGAAACAGTTACATTTGTAATGGCTTTACAGATGTTATGGGTTATAATATTAAACAGTAGTGGCGACATAGGATCACCCTGTGCTAGGCCTCTGTTTGTATACCTTTCAATAAAATGATTATCATTTTCACATTTAATTTTTAGTCTCCTTTCGCTGAGAAATTCCCATAAATACTTACATACCTGAGTACCCACCGACAAACCATCAAGTATAGTGACAACTTTATCAATTAAAACATTATTGTAGGCACTTTCTATGTCCAAAAAACAGGACAGCGTGTCATAATTCTTTGAAAAACCAATCTGTATATATGAAACTAATCTAGTGAGAGCATCCAACGAGGAGTGACTTCGCCTGAAACCTACTGTTGTTGGAGCTAAAATGTTGTTTTTTTCAACAAACCATTCAAGACGTTTAGTGATCATTAAATTGAAAATCTTACAAAGGCATGATATTAACGATATTGGTCTTAATTTTTGTGTTAAATTACGGTTACCAGCTGTAGGTTTAGGAATCGGGATAATCAAAATATCACGCCATTGCACTGGTACAATTGATTGCTTAAAAATTGCATTATAGATTTTAAGCAGGTATTCTTTCGCTGGCCAAGGTAAGTTATACACCATAGAGTAAGTTATTTCATCCACACCGGGAGCTGTATCTTTCTTTTTAAGACAACACAGAAGCTCCTGCATATGAAATTCACCTTCCAGTAGTTGGTTTGTCGATGTAAATAGTGGTTGTTTCGTAGATACAGAATCAGGAGCTAAGTCACAAAGCAACTCCAATTTATCTTCAGTAGATGAAGTGAATCTATTATATTGCCTTCCTTTTATCCACCTCATTTTCCTCCAAACCTCAGGGCTAGAAGAAGCATCATCCAATCCATCGCAAAACTTCTGCCAATTTTCTGATCGAGCTTTACTAGTTTTTGATATTGATTCAGCATATTTATTTTCTAGTTTGTCTAAGTTCTGAGGTGTAGGGTTTCTCCTGAATTCTTTTAAAGCTAACCGTCTTTCTGCTATAATTTTAGACAAATCAGGTGTCCAGTACGGTTTAGGTGTGAAGTTTTGCGATGGGTTTGTACAGACTTTAATTTTAGGAATACTCCTGTCAGTTGCCTCAATGATAATCCTAACAAAAGCATTATACATGTTCTGAACTTCCTCAGAGCTTGGTAGCGAATCAACACGCATTAAAACTTCTTTTTTATACATTGACAAGTCAGCTCTTTTAAAATTACGTTTAGGACAAAGTTTAATAGCGTCGTGGTATTTATAATTGATTTTTATAATAAGATGATCACTTCTCAAATTCTCATTCAAAACCCGCCAGTTAAAGTGCATAACTAAGTCCGTAGAAACAAAAGTGACATCTGGTGATGTTTCTTGGAGTACACCATTTACATATTTACTTCTTGTTGTACTACCATCGTTTAGAGAAACAAAACCATTTTCTATTGAACTCTCAAACAACTGATTGCCCCGTGTATCATTTTTGCAGGACCAGTTCGTGTGGTGGGCATTAAAATCACCAACTATCATTGTACTGTGATTAAATTGAGAAAATAAACTATCCCAGTCAGCTTGTGAAGTACGAACAGGAGACGTACAATATATCGCAATAATATTTGTTAAGTACTTACAGTTTAGGATTTTAACGCACATTACTTCAATCCCTGTATTAGTAAGGCTTATTGGAAAAACGTACGACTGGATCGATTTGTGCACAATTATTGCTAAACCACCATATCCATCATCCCGATCCTTCCTGTATATGTTATAACCGCTTAAATTTAATGTACATTCTGGCTCCAACCAAGTCTCACTTAGAATCGCTATGTGAATCTTTTCCTGGCTTAAAATAGCTTCAAACTCATTTCGTTTCGGTCTTATACTCTGCGCATTCCATTGGATGATGTGCAATAAAAAGTCTTTAGACGTATTAGCCATCTATAAAACAGCTAATAAATCTATCAAGTAATTCTCCTTCGCGCATTGTCCTCTTAAAATATAATCTACATTCTGTAACAGCTAATTTAAAAAGACTTCTCATGATATCACTCAAAGATGAGTCGGAAAAAACAATTTCTTTCACTTTCTGTAATATCCTCTTCCAAAACAAACTGCTATCTTTTATCTGTGTCTGTTCACCTGTATTTTCCATCTCAATCTGCATTTCTTCCGCTTCTTTATCAACATCTATCTGTTCAAATATTTTTTCCTGCTGCTCTCTCTGCGTGTACCTGGGATGTGCTCGGTTTCTATTAATAATAGGTGACGTAGGTACTTCTGTTCTCTCTTCAAAATACGATATTTTTTCGGGGTATATTTTCGCTCGGTTTCTATTTGTTCTACTTATAATAGGTGATTTAGGTACTTCTGTTCTCTCTTCAGAATATGTTATTTTTTCCCCAGTTATTTCTATAGTTTGTTCTTGTTGCGGGTGCGTAACTGTTGTAAGGGCATCTTTATAGGGAGTTTCATTGCTAAGAGACAGTCGATTCTTTTCTGAAAGTGTAACCATATCTTCGTTGATGAAGTCCTTCTTTTTTTGTAAATACTGCTGAAGTGCCTTTTGATATGTACAACTGTCTTGACTCATAATTAGTCTTATCTCTTTCTCTTTATGGAACGACGGGCAATTTTTATCAAGAGACATATGGGGACCTTTACAGTTTACACATTTATAACGTGTAGTTTCGCAGTTCTCATGTCTCTCGCCACATTTTGGACAAATCGCTTGATTTATAGGACATGACCGCTGCATGTGACCATATTTCCAGCAACCCGAACACTGAGTGACTGGAAAGATATATGGCTCCACCTTAAATGCATCCGCTGGAGTGCTTAGAGGAAGGCCGTACGGAGGTGTCGCTTTGCTGTGGAGAAAAGCGGTGTTTCCAACGGTGTCTGTGATCGCGTGTACTAGTGTGCGTCTCGCAGCGATAAAGTTAGTGCTTTGCGACCGGTCGATGCTAGTGATATCAGTGTACATGCCTACCGATGCGATCGAAAACTTGACCGAGTTTACAGAGTGCCTCAGTGAGTTAAACGCGATCATTGAAAATAACGATGTGGAATCAGTATTCATTCTCGGGGACTTCAACGCGCACCCAGGTGAGCTGTTTTCTAATGAGTTGTTTACTTTCTGTACGGAACAATCGTGGTCGTGTCTAGACATTGAGCGGCTACCTCGCGATACCTATACATTTGTGAGTGACGCACACGGGTGCCGGCGATGGCTCGATCACTGCGTCGTGACAAGTGCGGCGCGGCGCACGGTTGTGGACATGTGCGTACTGTATGATACATATTGGTCTGATCACTATCCGTTAATGATTGAATGTAATATGAATATTATTTTACCAAAAACTACAAACAATGCTAACCCTGTTAATGATGTTAAATGGGGAATAAAAGATCGTAATCAAACACAAGTCTATACCAATTATTGTAATACAAGATTAAAGCAGATTGACTTCCCATCAGAGTTTAGTAATTGCGCAGACGGAATGTGTAGTGATCAGAGCCATAAAATGACAATAAACTCAATGTATGACAAAATTGTAAATATTTTGACCGAAGGCGCTAAGAGTAGCTGCACTGTACCTAAACGGAACAATTTTAAATATGTAACAGGGTGGAACAGGCATGTTAGTGATGCTCACCGGAGGGCGAGGCTAAGTTATCAGGCGTGGGTGTCTTGTAGACGACCCAGATCTGGTTATGTATATACTGAAATGTGTGAATCTAGAAAAATATTTAAAGCTAAATTAAAGTACTGTCAAGACAATGAAACTCAGATAAAGATGGATATTATTGCGGAACATCATGCGAATAAAAATTTTGGTGACTTTTGGAAAAACACACATAAACTGAATCCAAGGTCGGGCTCTCCGGTGAGTGTGGGCGGCGCGCATGAGCCGCGGGACATAGCCTGCGCCTTTCAGCGTCATTTTAATGTGGTGCCACCGCTCGGGTCTGCGTCTCAGATGCTCGATGCTGAGGATCGCCCTGGAGATTTTAATGTCAGATTCTCCGCCAAGGATGTGGCTAACGTTATAAAGAAGATGGTGAGAGGCAAGTCCCCCGGTCACGACAGTCTTAGCATCGAGCATTTGAAGTACGCGGGCATACACCTGCCAAGAGTCCTTGCATTATTTTTTAACTTGTGTATTAGTCACAGTTATTTGCCCGATGACTTAATGCACACAGTTGTTGTTCCAATTGTCAAGGATAAGACAGGTGACTCCTCAGACCTTGCTAATTACAGACCGATCTCGCTTGCTACTGTCATAGCTAAGGTGCTGGACAGTTTGCTTGACAGACAGTTGGAGAAGCACCTCCAATTGCATGACGCTCAGTTTGGTTTTAGATCCGGTTTGTCAACTGAGAGTGCTATCCTCTGTCTCAAGCAAACTGTTCAGTATTACACAGACAGAAGCACACCAGTCTATGCATGCTATTTAGATCTGTCAAAAGCTTTTGATCTGGTGTGTTATGACAAGCTGTGGCAGAAGCTAAAATATGAAACGGATGTGCCACGTGAGATAATATCTTTATTCAGGTACTGGTACGATAAGCAGCTGAATAGCGTCAGATGGGCGGGGGCGCGGTCGGACGTGTACGGGTTGGAGTGCGGAGTGAGGCAAGGGGGTTTATCCTCGCCTCGCCTCTTTAACCTGTATATGAACCGGCTGATCGGTGAGCTCAGCAGCACTAATATTGGGTGTTCTATAGATGGGGTCACTATGAACAACATTAGTTACGCGGATGATATGGTGTTGCTGAGCCCATCGATCGGTGGGCTACGTAAACTTCTGCGCTTATGTGAGTCATATGCGGGGGCCCATGGGCTCAGGTACAATGCCAAGAAGAGTGAACTTATGATTTTTAAAGCCGGTACCAAATGCTACTCATCAGTGCCTCCAGTCACTCTTTGCGGCATTCCTTTAAACAGGGTGAAGCAAGTCAAGTATCTGGGCCACTGGGTCTCCGACGACTTGTGTGACAATTTGGACATTGACAGGGAGCGCAGGGCGCTGTCTGTCCGGTGTAATATGTTGGCTCGCAGGTTTGCACGATGTACTAGACCTGTAAAGGTGACGTTATTTAAAGCTTATTGTCAGTCGTTTTACACGTGCAGCCTGTGGACCAAATTTACGCAGCGGGCGTACAGCGCACTGCGCGTACAGTACAACAATGCTTTCAGGACGTTGTTAGGGTTTCCGCGGTATTGTAGTGCTTCGACTATGTTTGCTGAGGCGCGGACTGATGACTTTTTCGCGATTATAAGGAAACGGAGCGCTTCGCTACTAAGTCGCCTACAAAACAGCTCGAACAGCGGCCTGAAGGTATTGTCCGAGCGGTGGGATCTGCCCTTGTTGCAGAGGTGGATGCAGCTTCATGGTAGCACATCCCCTCGTATTAAATAATATTATGTGTTTTTGTGTTTTTATTTTAATAGTGGTTTCGTTTTGGATGACATGTGTATGTATTTTTGTATATTGATTTTTTATTTTTTATTGTTCTGAATGACTAGTATGTATTTTAATATTTTTATTTAAATGACATGTGTGTGTATTTTAATATTTTAATTTTATTTATCTTTTCAATTATTATATCAATTTTATTTTTTTTATGTATTGTTAATGTAATGGACTTTGTCTGAAAAATAAAAATGAATTATTAAATCTACACCCATAAGCGTAGACATATAAAGGTAAGGTGGCCGTTTTAAAACAAAAACGTATTGATTCACTATCTTTCCACCCTTCATTTGTCATTCGTTTTAACCTTTTAACGTACAATATCTCCTGTTCACATGTAAAAGTTTCTTTTATTTCTTCCTTGGTAATTTCCTGTTCAATTTGTTTTACTATTCCATAGGACAAGTTTGTATCAAAAGTAAACTGGCACTGGTATCCCATCTCTTTAAGTTTTTCACAATTCATCATTTTATCAGCCTCCATTCTTGAACCAAAACTCAATAAAACTTTGTACGGATTTTTATATTTGATTTTTTGTATGTTAGTAATATCTTGTGATCTCAATAATTTAGCCATACTTATTGGTTTGGGTAAAGCTGTTTTTGACGTCAAACTAGTTTCGAATATTTCCACAGGTTCATTTATATTTTCCTCTGATTGTTGAGAATTTTGTGTCTGTGACAAGCTGCGCGCAATTTTCTTTGCCTTTCTAGCTTGAACGAGAGTAAAACCATCACTATCCGTAGTTTCTATTGTCTCAGTTAGACTGTTTAATCTGCGTTTATCAGCACGGGATAATTGTTTTTGCTCCGCATTCTGACATACTTCGGAGTTTTGATTAGTATTCAACTCCAAAACATCACTAATATTCACCTCTTCATCACTTAATAGTTGGTCAATCACAACACCTCCTCCTTCATCTTCAATACTTCCGTCAACCGAGTTATTTACATTCATGATAACGTTATATTTTTACGTAGGGTAGACCGAAAAAAAAAAACTACTCTTCGCTCGAGTACACTACGTGCGTACGCTGTGTCGTACCGTGCGCGAATGCGGCGCACTTATAAAGAGGATTAAAAACTCATTACTGTCCGCTAAAAGTTTCTAATAGAAAACACCACCTTTGGGTGCACTTAAAGGCGAACCAAGTCGTCCTTTAAGTGTGGGGTGTAACCTTCCGTGGCCCACTTGGAAGTCTCTGAACCGTCTCCGGACACAAGTGGGAAGATGTAAGTCCAACCTGGTAAAGTGGGGCTACCTTGACGGAACAGCAGCAGGGCTAGCATGGCCGGAGACATTTTATCCACGGGGAGAGGAGACAATACTATTACCCTCAGTCAATTTTGTCCACCCTCCGAGCACGGCGACATGGGTGGATAAACTATTCACGGTGGCAGTAAGCACGAGACATTTTTATAGTACAATTAATTATATTTTCTCCAAGAGATATACTTAAACCCACCATCTAAAGACGTGGACAAATTTCTCCCTTTGTTATGTCAAAATATCTGTAATTTTTCTCTTCCACTAGTCGCCATGCTATAGACGGGGGGTGAGTATCCACGTCTAATGTCAAAAAGTGATATAATTCTCTTTCCCCCTGTTGCCGTGCTTTGGCAGGTGGATAAAATAATTTTATCTCTTGTCAGTGGAAATAACCGGTGGAGAAAAGTTTTATCCCCAGCCCATGCTAGCCCTGCAGAAGGGTGTGACTGCGGAGCTGTGTCACAAACCATGCTCCACCTCCTATCCTGCCCTCTGTGTCCCAAAACATGCAGTCAAAGTGACCTCTGCGCTGCCACTGACAACGCCGTGGAAGTGGCAAAGTTTTGGGAAAGCAAGATTTAAAATACAGTCGTGCCAGCGACACGAAGAAGAAGAAGAAGAAGTCGTCCTTTTCGAATAGATGGGATGAAAAATACTATGTATATTTCCCCCTTGTATAGTTTGTGCCGCCACTCACCTCCAGGTCTATGGTCTTCTCCCAGACACTTGTGTTCATCCAGCAGCTTGTTGGTCGCGAACAGATGCCAGCACACGTCGCATTTGACGTCGGGTACCTCGTCAAACAGTATGCACGTGTTGTTCTCGAAGTGCCTGCAAAAATTATTAATCACAAATAAACATAATACAGCGAAACACGACGCAGACACTTCGTGTGCGTTAGTTTTTAGGGTTCCGTACCCAATGGGTAAAAACGGAACCCTATTACTAAGACTTCGCTGTCTATCCGTCTGTCTGTCACCAGGCTGTATCTCAAGAACCGCGATAGCTAGACTGTTGAAATTTTCACAAAGTATGTATTTCTGTTGTCGCTATAACAACAAATACTAAAAACAAAATAAATTAAATATTTAAGGGGGGCTCCCATACAACAAACGCGATTTTTTTGCCCTTTTTTGCTCGATATCAAATATAGCAACAGGTAGGCACTTGAAATATTCACAAAATACTCAGTTGTATTTTAACTTTAATAATAAATAATAAAATTAAAATAAAATAAATATTTAAGGGGGGCTCCCGTACAACAAACATGTTTTTTTCGGCGTTTTTGCCTTGTGGTACGGAACCCTTCGTGTGCGAGTCCGACTCGCACTTGGCCAGTTATTAGTTGTTAGTTTCGAAACTTACATCTGGCCAATTTGAAAACAAAATCCCGTGCACACGATGACCACATCTGTTAGCAAGCGTTACTATAGCGGCCGAGCGCTGCCAGCTAGAATAGCCCTTACGGTGTATAGATGTAAGTTTCTTCGATGGTACTTCATCATTGATCATCATCATTTCAGCCGAAAGACGTCCACTGCTGGACATAGGCCTCCCCCAAGCACCTCCACTTCGACCGGTACTGTGCTTCCCGCATCCAACGGGTTCCTGCGGCCTTCACAAGGTCGTCGGACCACCTTGTGAGAGGCCTTCCAACGCTACGTCTTCCAGTACGCAGTCGCCACTCCAGAACCTTTCGGCCCCATCGGCCGTCTGTTCTGCGAGCAATGTGCACTGCCCACTGCCACTTAAGTTTGGCAATCCTTCGGGCTATGTCGGTTACCTTGGTTCTCCTGCGGATCTTTTCATTCCTGATTCGATCACGCAGGGAAATTCCAAGAATAGCCCTCTTCATTGCCCTTTGGGTGACTTTTAGCCTTCTTGTACTTAAAAACTACCAAAGGATTATTTTCGTCTACTCACTCATCATAAGCTGAAAGATGTATGAAGTCGGCCTCACATCTTCGACAGGTGTACGGATTAGACTTGTTTCTATGATGCCTGTGATGCATCGAGGTCTCCTCTGGAGACACGAACCATAGCCCACAGGGGTTGCACGCCAACCTGCAATCAAGAAAAGCAGTGTTTTTAAGGGGGAAGAGCTAAGGTAGCCCGCGAAATTCAAATTTTCTTACGTTTTTTACAATTTTCTGCTCAGTATTAAGTTTTACGGTGATTAAAATATGATTCGCGGTCGTAACAAATATGGTATTTACATAATTATAATCATTACAACTTGTTTAGTTAGTACAATCCCCAAATGTCAAGATTTCATGAAATAGTCATTCTTGGGGATTACTTGGTCTTAGAGAGTTGTGTTGATGACCTTCTAGAAATTTCGATGCGAGAACTTTCTAGAACTTTCTCGAACTATCGATAGTTCGAACATTCTAGATGTTTCTACAATAGAAGGTTCTAGAACTATCTGCGGCACTATATAAGGCCGGGATGCGCGACGACTGAGACAGTTTGGATAAAGCGATAGAAGCGAACACATCGAAGCGATCTTCAAGTGCGACCTAGAGCGATCCGTAGTGCAATTGTGTTTTATAATTAGTGTATTTGAATTGTTATTAGTGTTGTTGATTAAAGTGTTATTGTATTGTCACGAACCCGAAGCTAAGTAACAATATACCGTACTCACCTCGGACTAGTGAACCCAACAGAATGCACTTTCATATGACTCATGTATCCTTGCGAGTTCTTGTTGGCCTGCCCGCACACCCCACACTTGTACAAGCGAGTTGGTGATGGCACTCGCTTCGGTGATATTTTTGGTGATTTCGCCTGCGTTGCGGTGACACGTGGTGACGATTTCGGTGACGGCTTTGGAGCTGGTGGTGGTGGTGGTTGTGGTTTTGTCTGTATCCTAAAAAAAAAAATCTTATACAGTCTGAAACGTAGTCGCTCACAATGGGCCTTATAACAAGGCTAAAAGTCACCCAAAGGGCAACGGAAAGGGCTATGCTTGGAGTTTCCCTGCGTGTTCGAATCAGGAATGAGGAGATCCGCATAGTATAGCCCGAAGAATTGACAAACTTAAGTGACAGTGGGCAGGGCGGGCAGGTCTAACTTCGAGAAAGAGGTCAATCGTCGAATCCGACTCGGCTGGGCAGCGTTCGGTAAGCTACGCAATATCTTCTAGTCTCACATACCGCAGTGTCTCAAGACGAAAGTCTTTGACCAGTGCGTGTTGCCAGTGATGACTTATGGCACTGAAACGTGGACACTCACAATGGGCCTTATAAGAAGGCTAAAAGTCACCCAAAGGGCAATGGAGAGGGCTATGCTTGGAGTTTCCCCTGCGTGATCGAATCAGGAATGAGGAGATCCGCAGGAGAACCAAGGTAACCGACATAGCCCGAAGAATTGCCAAACTTAAGTGGCAGTGGGCAGGGCACATTGCTCGCAGAACAGATAGCAGATGGGGCCGAAAGGTTCTGGAGTGGCGACCGAGTACCGGAAGACGTAGCGTTGGAAGGCCTCCCACAAGGTGGTCCGACGACCTTGTGAAGGCCGCAGGAACTCGTACGATGCGAGAAGCACAGAACCGGTCAAAGTGGAGGTGCTTAGGGGAGGCCTATGTCCAGCAGTGTACGTCTTTCGGCTGAAATGATGATGACAGTCCGATTCAAACTTTATGGCGGTTCGGAACATGAGGCAAGTCGCAGCGCAGAAACAAATTCACGTGGGGGGGAGGGGGGAGGGCTAGGCTACTGCGCAGCGAAGAACGGCTTGACCGATTTTTATAATCTTTGATTTGTTGGATTTGTCTCCGCCCCGAATAGCAGAATAACTATTAAAAACATACGAAAATATCACGGAAAAATAAATAATGAAGATAATTCATTTTTTATTCTAAGAGGAGGAAGAGACGAGGGGGAGGAGCTATGTAATAACAGCCGCACAGGTCGGTCGATCAGGTTAACGCTTGCCGCGGTTGGTCTGTGGATGGAAAGCACGGTTGGTCCCGGCTGTCATTCGTGGATCTTTGACAGTCGTTACGGGTAGTCAGAAAGTCAGCCCGAAAGTCTGACAACTAGGCTAGGCAGATAATGATGAGGAACAGGGTGTAAAGTTCACTCATACTCTACAGAAAAGGGAGGGTCCTCCGACCAGACGGGTGTTGTGTCTGGCGGGCAACTGCCAGATGATTCATGTCGGGCCGTTGTATCTATGCTAGTTGAGCGGTAAACTCTGCTTGCGAGATGCAGGATTTTGCGTGACGCGTTGTTCGCATGTGGCGTTGTAGATACCGCTACAGACTTCTTAAGTCACAGAAAAGTGTGACTTTAAGTGCTGGTTCAGGTCACACAGTGGTATAAATATCAATAGAGATTTACTAACTACTTAAGGGGGAAGCGCTAAGGTAGCCCGCGAAATTCATATTTTCTTACGTTTTTTGCAATTTATTTATTTAAACTTTTCGCACAATAAGGTACAAAGGCGGACTCAATGCCTTAGGCATTCCTCTACCAGTCAACCAAGGGTGGTGAAGAGATTGGATGGCAGGTGCTTTGGTTGAGAGGAACAATGATAAAATTAAAAAAAACTATTAAAACTAGGTACTTACACAAATACATAAATATTATTTACTATAATATATACTTATAATATATATATATATATACATACAAATTCAAGGGAGACAGGTGTTGAGATGACTCTACTCTGTTTTGAAAATAACTCTGCAATTTCCGCTTAAATGCATACCGACTGGTGGCCGTCCTGATATCAAGAGGAAGTGCATTCCAAAGAAGAATGGACTGAATATGAAAGGAAGAATGAACAAAGTCAGAAGTATGAGAAGGACAGAGTAGGAGAAGATTGTTAGAAGAACGCAGATTCTTAGCGTGAGATGAACATAGATATTGGAAGTGTGACACGAGATAAGAAGGAGGAGTGGGAGAGTTAAGAAGGGAGAAAAGCGTCGTCAAAGCGCGCAAACTTCTTCTTTGACGAATGGACATCCATTTGAGCTCAGACCTATAGTTCGATACATGGTCATATTTCCTGAGGTTGAATATGAACCGGATACCATTGTTGAGTAACCTGTCGAGCTTATCCAGCAAAACAGCGTTCAAGTCAAAGTAGCACACGTCAGCATAGTCGATTATAGGGAAAATCAAAGTCTGCACAAGCATGGTTTTAGTTTTAGCGGGCAAAAAGTTCCTCAGACGATACAGGCAATTGCAATTTGCTGGTCAGTATTAAGTTGTATTAAAATATGATTCGCGACCGTAACAAATATGAATTTACATAATTATAATCATTAGAATCAGTAATACAACTTGTTAAGTTAGTATAATTGTTAAATGTCAAGATTTCATGAAATAGTCATTCAGTGGGATTTAGAGAGTTGTGTTGATGACTTTAATGATTATAATTCTGTAAATACATATTTGTTACGGTCGCGAATCACATTTTAATCAACGTACAACTTAAAACTGACCAGCAAACAAATTGCAAAAAATGTAAACAAAATTGAATTTCGCGCGCTACCTTAGCGCTTTCGCCTTAACCCTTAGTCTGCCGGAACGTAGATCTACGCGAGACACAATGGCTTTTTAATTGTGTCCGTAATTACGGCACACAAGCGGTTAATAGTACATACTTTACTCTTTTCGGCGTCTCCAATTTAACAGGCTCCTTGTCTCTGGAGCGCTTCAGCCGCGGCGTTAGCAATGTATTGTCCTCTTTCTGGACTGGACTCTGGAATTGGTGACAATTATCATAAAATTATTGACATTAATGGCGAAATGTGAATGTTCTTTACATCACTGCCTATCCTTAAGCGGTTATAGGCGTGATGTTGTTATGTGATTCGAGTTTATTTCGGTGTGTAGGATACATACCATTACCATAGTTTATTGCACAACACAAACCATTTTAATCTGTATGTGGTTTCCATGGTGATTCAGTTTATTGTCGAGAACATCAGACTTAGAAAAAATATTTTTACTTTCTTAAAAGTTTTTTTTAAATTTGTATTTATTAATAATAATAAAACTTTATTTCAGACTAGGTCCATAATTAACTGGACTATTGTGACTGTGTGAGTGCGAATTATAATCCTACCAATTCTCCTTCCGATTGTTTTCCTTTACAAAAGGTGTTTTTTTTTTCAGATTGTTCGGATAGGATATCGCAACCTTGGGAACGTTCAAGTATTACGTAACGCAATTTGGGGGGGCGGGGGGGTCTTGTAAAACGTTACGGTGCGTTACAGGGGCGGGAGGGGGTATAGGAACAACGCGTTACGTAACTTTTTTTATTTTTATAAAAATTAGGAAATTACCCAGGTAGCACAAACGCTGTGTATGATTTGTCTTATATAGCATTGAATCATAAAAACATTGTGTAGCCGCAATTTAGAAAATACGTAGCCGTATAGAGACATAATATATGGTTCTTTATCTTTTTTCATCGTAAGCTTAATAAAATAGCGGTGTAAACGTTTAAATAGCGTTTTTAAATTGCTGCCATTTAACAGAGTTCGAAATACGCCATGTAAACGTTCTTATGCCAATGTTAAAAAGCAATCGTAGAAGAGCTTCTTACGCAGGCATTAAGTTATTATTTTCTGTATAAACGTTGAGTAATTTACTTTTATAAAGCTTTAAGTACATATAACAGTGTTAATAATCACGGATACTTAGCTTCATACAATTATCATAAAAAGGCACCTTAAATTTCATTTAAATAGCTTTTCGCAACGTGGAATCGGTTAAAAGTTGTTAATATTGTCACTAATTTGCGGGCAGCTATAAAAATGACAAATTTGTTACTTCTAGAGCAATAAAACACTCTTAAAATGCTTTACCTAGATAACATTTTATAAAGCTTCAAGTGCTTGCGTTCACGTGAGACGTAACTGCGCGTTTACTGTTGTCGAAAATATTTTGAAAATCGACACCAATCAATGGAAAAAAATTAAAAGAAGTGATGGCTACCGGAGAAAGGTGCAGAATGAAATGAGTAATGTTTTAAAGAACCATGGAGACACAACATCTGAAAATAATGAAGAGCTAACGAAAGAGCAAAAAGAGCTAATGAAAGATAACAACAATTTAGTAGCTTCTTTTCTTGCTAACAGCAACATAAATGCAAATATTGTGGCTAAGAGAAATGTAAGTGCTCTAATTTAGCAACCTTCGTTGCAATAAACAGTATAAAACACTTTGTAATATAAACATCAACGCCATGTTTTTTTGTAATGTCTATTTGCAGAGTAAATCATTGAACAATATTAAAATGTATTTTCCTTGGTAATTACTACTAAAAAACTTGTGTTTTATTAACCCATAGTTTTGTATAGCTGTTACAAAACGTTTGTTTACGCCTTTACTGATAAATAATATAATTACTGCTTTTAACAATTTTTATTTTTTTACATAATTTATAAAATAGCATAATATTAATAGCGCATTAAAAATTTACATAAAACATGAGTATAAATTATCAGTAAAATTTGATTTGCATATGAAATTACGCTTGTTACTAGTGTAATCACCTTCAACATTTTAATAAATATTCGCCATTAAAGTTGACAAGTATTACAATTGTGAATTAGTTGACAGAGATTCATTTTGTTTTAGCATTAATTAAATTACTTCAAGTTGCAAAAACTAACATCTATATAATTTGGAGTCAAATAAAAGTTGCGTATAAAGCAATTATATGACAATTGAAGAGCCGATTAATTAGCTACTTTACAGCTTGTCATGCAACAGAGAAAGGCTATATAAACTGCGCCCAAACCGGCTGTATAGAAGCTTACATATACCATTATGTGATAATCACTGCAGACAAAAGTTGTAATAAATACGTTTTCATGGCTTTTATAACAACTAGTTGTGCCACCTGGGTAAAATGTCCCAAGTTGGCAACCCTTTTCGTTTATGTTTTACGGGAATCCCTCGATTGTGTTGTACGTGATTTAATTGTTCGCAATTAAATTGTTTTTTAAATACCTTATAGTTCAAAAATTTTGCTAAGTAAATAAATAACATATAACTTAAAAATCTCTTTTTTTTATTTATTATTATTGTAAACGCGATTAAAACAATAACAAAGGTATTTTAGCGCCTTTCCGGTACTTTGCGCAACATAACACCTAATTGTGACTTTTTGTAAAAATGGTCACTTAGATGTTACGTAACATTTAGGGAGGGGGAGGAGGGGTACAGAAAAACGTTACGATGCGTTACATGGGGGGAGGGTGGGTCTAAAACCTACAAAAAATCTATAGGCCGACCGCTTAACTGAGACGTTGCCTGAGGTAGCAGCGCGGTGCGGAGGGGGGGGGGGGGGGTGACGAAAGGCGATACGGTGCCGATCCCTTTCCGATTTGATACGTGTGAATTACCTTTAGTTGTATAAATAAGCTTTATACCTTTGTTTCCTTCTTCAAAATCGATTTTGGAGCAACCTTCGGTGATTTCGGTTTATCCTGCAAGAAATATTGTTCTTTGATATTTCAAGTACAGTTACACTACACTACAAAAAAAAACTGGCCAAGTGCGAGTCGGACTCGCACACGAAGGGTTCCGTACCACAAGGCAAAAACGCCGAAAAAAACATGTTTGTTGTATGGGAGTCCCCCTTAAATATTTATTTTATTTTAATTTTATTATTAAAGTAAAAATACAACTGAGTATTTTATGAATATTTCAAGTGCCTACCTGTTGCCATTTTTGATGACGAGCAAAAAAGGGCAAAAAAATCGCGTTTGTTGAATGGGAGCCCCCCTTAAATATTTATTTTATTTTGTTTTTAGTATTTGTTGTTATAGCGGCAACAGAAATACATAATTTGTGAAAATTTCAACTGTCTAGCTATCGCGGTTCTTGAGATAGGTGACAGACAGATGGACAGACAGCGAAGTCTTAGTAATAGGGTTCCGTTTTTACCCTTTGGGTACGGAACCCTAAAAAGTATCACCAAATACAATGTCATCATTATCATCTGCCTAGCCTTTTCCCAACTATGTTGGGGTCGGCTTCCAGTCTAACCGGATGCAGCTGAATACCAGTATTTTACATGGAGCGACTGCCTATCTGACCTCCACAACCCAGCTACTGGTTACAGTTACACCAATGCAATGTGTAACGAATTAATGCACATTACGAAAATAGTTTGTTCAGAATCAAACGATTCTGAACAAACTATTTTATACACACTAATAATATAGGTATTTTTTTATCCCAAAAATAATTATCACACTAAATTATTATAAAGGTGAAAGTTTGTGAGTGTGTGTGTATGTTTACATTATTTGTTACTTCTTCACGCTCAAACGGCTGGACCAATTTGGATAAAATTTGGTATGGAGGTAGCTGACAACCTGGATTAACATATAGGCTACTTTTTATCCCGATATTCCCACGGGATCTACACTTATGCGGGTGAAACCGCGGGGCGCGGCTAGTCACACTAATATTATAAAGGCGAAAGTTTGTGAGTGTGTGTGTGTGTTTATATGTTTGTTACTTCTTCACGCTCACTCGGCTGGACCAATTTTGATGAAATTTTGTATGGAGGCAGCTGACACCCTGGATTAGCACACAGGCTACTTTTTATCCCGATATTCCCATGGGATCTACACTTATGCGGGTGAAACCGCGGGGCGCAGCTAGTAATATTATAAACGCGAAAGTTTATGAGGATGGATGGATGTTTGTGACTCTTTCACACAAAAACTACTGAACGGATGTGGATGAAATTCGGCACACAGATAGTTTATAACCAGGATTAACACATAGGCTACTTTTTATCCCGATATTCCCACGGGAACGATACTTATGCGGGTGAAACCGCGGGGCGCTGCTAGTTTTACAATAATTATAGTACTTTTTTTTTTTTTTGCTTTCTAATGACTATTGTTTTCTTTTAGCTGTAAGTCTTCCATGATGTAGGTAATATATAAATAAGTTTTTTCTTTCATTCTTACCTTCAAGCGACTGAGTGACACGTTGTCATCTTTCGAGCCAGTGCGATGACGCGTCATCCGGGGAGGAGTAGGGGCCCGCTTGTTGAAGCGGCTGGCCCGGGAGGTCGTTAGTATCCTTTTTTCCAGCTGTTGGGGGAAAGAAAAAGATGTAATTTATAAAGAAAGAATAACGTTCTATGTTATGGGTTTGGTTACCGCACTTAGTCATTCAAATGGACCATTGTGCGTGGACCATGGCATAACCACCCACCTCCCTCCAGAAGCTGATTAAGTCAGACCAGACCAGACAGACCAGGAGGTCTGTTGAGAACATCTGTGTACGATCTGGGTGTCTCGAGGGTTTCTGACCTAATCTGGGTGACGCCTGTGGACTCTAAGAGCACATGCGGAACGGTTTCATCAGCCTCCATGGAAGAAAGAATACCATGCAAGCAAGAATAACGTTTATTTGGATCACACTAATATTATAAAGGCGAAAGTTTGTGAGTGTGTGTGTGTTTATATGTTTGTTACTTCTTCACGCTCAAACGGCTGGACCAATTTTGATAAAAGTTTGTATGGAGGTAGCTGACACCCTGGATTAACATATAGGCTACTTTTTATCCCGATATTCCCACGGAATCGACAATTACGCAGGTGAAACCGCGGGGCGCAGCTAGTAACAAAATAAAACTTGAAAATAATGTTATAACTAGACTGCGTTGGCAATTTTGTTTTCAAAAGTGTAAACAATTGTTTTTTTTTTTAAATAACTAATGCCCACACATGAAGTTCAATTTCAACTTCAAACATTTTTTTTCCTGGTCATTCTGATATCAACTTAATTTACACTGCAATAAAGTTGATATTTATTTATGTGAAAATAAAATCAATTGGAAACAAGATTTTAAATAAGGAATACAAAAGTGAGTGCCTCAGTCATTCTGAAATCAACTTAATTTACACAAGTGTGTGTTAGTCCTAACGACTTCAGAACAAATGACAAATGGTCATAAAAAGTTGCAATGGAAACCAATCTTTATGCATACCTACATTAAGGTTCCTTTTCCTTAAATTATGAACACAGATTAAACATGATTGTAATCCAGCATACCTTGACTTTCAACTCCGGTTCCCTCTTGATCTTGACCTTGGGATTCAGTTTCTTCTGCTTGGACAGCGGCTCCCCATCAGAGTCTTCTTTCACATACACTGGCTCCGTAAGACCGAGGATACATTCACCGGCGTCCGGCTGAAAATTCCAGTAAATCAAATTGAGAACCTCCTCCTTATTTGAAGTTGGTTAATAGTTATTGTCACTTTTACCAGCAACAGCGATAGTGAAGAATTTTGTGATGCCCATTGAGCTTTTCACGTTTTTAGGGTTTCGTACTCAAAGGGTAAAAACGGGACCCTACGCGGGACCTACTTGAATTTGAAAATATAATAAAAATGCTATGGGTCCCGCCTGCTTCCAACTTTTATTTAATTTAAAGTGGGCTTGTTTGCAGCTTTTCAGTTTCGCAGGCGGGTTTTATATTTTTTAAATAACTTTTTTTATTTCCAGCTTTTTAGTTTACAAATGTGAAAGATTTCGCAAACGATTTAGTTCTTGGTACGTGTTTTTTACGATTTTTCACTTCGAATTACTTTTAACCATATAAGTTATATATATTTTTGTAATCACCCTTAAAAACCCTTTATTTTGATACCCCACTCGACAGGTTTCGAGAAAAAAATTTTGTTTGAAGACATATTGCGCCAAAAATCGGCCATTTTAATTTTTTTTTCAATTTTGATATACCCAGTGTCACTCTCACAATTAAGACGAATCTAACGGCACCTCTCAAGCTGAAATCGATCCAGCCGTTTAGGCTACAGAGCGTGCCAAAGAAATATACATACATACATACATACATACACTCGAAAAACATAACCCTCCTTCTGACGCAGTCGGGTAAAAATAACGTTGTATTGACAAATGTGGACCATCACTGTACACTCAAGATTAGCTGAAGATTAGTTGAAATATTTGAAACTTCAAGTGAAGTGTTATTTTATCTTGATAGGTCTCAAGTGCATTAGGTATAGTTTGTGTTAAATCACTTTTAGATAGAAACATAGCTTATTTAGGGCTGATTTTTCCATGGTCAGATAACTTTTATTTGAGGAATAAAATTGACAGTTTTGTATGGAATAACTGTCAAAATTTCAAAATTATTCCTCGAATAAAGTTGAGTAAAAAAATCAGTCCTTAAACATATTTTTTTATCAAATCTATCCAAAAAGAGCTAGTGTATGTTCGGAATCGCACACGAAGGGTTCCCATAGCACAAGGCAAAAACGCCGAAAAAAAACACGTTTGTTGTGTGGGAGTCCCCCTTAAATATTTATTTTATTTTATTTTAATTTTATTATTTATTATTAAAGTAAAAATACAACTGAGTATTTTGTGAATATTTCAAGTGCCTACCTGTTGCCATTTTTGATATCAAGCAAAAAAAATGGGCAGAAAAATAACACGTTTGTTGTATGGGAGCCCCCCTTAAATATTTATTTTATTTTGTTTTTAGTATTTGTTGTTATAGCGGCAACAGAAATACATAATTTGTGAAAATTTCAACTGTCTAGCTTTTAGTTCTTGACGACGGACGGACGGACGGACAGACAGCGAACTCTTAGTAATACGATTCCGTTTTTACCCTTTGGGTACGGAACCCTAAAAAGGTTAAAAGTTGGACACCGAGCGACACTAAGTAGGTTATCTAATCTCCGCGCCGAACGGTTAGGTACCTAGGTACTATCAATGAGCGCAAGACGGCGCAGCGCGAGCGGCGCGGGAGCGCATGTTTTTGTACGGACAAACAGGTAACTTAACAAGCTTATAACTTTGTGATTTTTCATGATACAGTTTGAAATTTTGTACATAGATTCTTTACATAAAAATACTAGACACGTGTTTCGGGTTTCGCATATCGATACCTCTGGGCTCAAAGGGCGTATAGCACATTTTGGGCTTTTTGACATTTTATACTTTTCTCACTCAGTTTTTGATTCTCTATCGATCTGTGTAATCCACGTGGCGAAATTCGCAAAAAAATGTCGAATACGACCTCGTAATTTTTGTTATGTATACACAACTTATTTGAAAATTAGGGGCATAAGGAACATATTGCTGCCTGCATAAAAATTGGCAGGTTGTATAAACTAATTTGGTTGAAGGTTTTGGGTGTAAGATCGTTCGAAAAATAATATTGCTCTTTACGTCCTTTAAATATTTCAAATAAAAATATATTATTTGTGCTATACGACCTATAATTTTATTATAACATAAGGAGACCTAAGAGATCTGCTTCATCAGTTTTAAGCTTTATTAGCTTAAAACTAATGTAGCAGATTATAACAAAGACACCTGATTACATAGCATGAAAATTGAAAAAACTAAATTAGAAATGACGAAGAAAATGAAAAATTAAATGATGTTATTACAAATTTAAGAACTTTTAGTATCTTCTTGTTTTTTTTTTTTTTAATATAAAAGTGAAATAAACGATTTTGATTTCTCATCATAATTTTAGTTTTTATTATCCTCATTTTATTTCTATTAAAAACTCAATTAGAAGATTAAATAAAGCCACTCTCATAGCAAACCAAGAGCTATTCAATTTAGATTTAAAAAAAGATTTTAGTTTATTAGACAGAACAGATGAAGATGACGTTCAAACGCAATACACTAACATAAAAAACAGCACTAAAAAGGTCAGCAATAAAACAAAAACGAACAAATACAAACAGAGTACCAAACGAAGGAGTTAATTAAAGAGAGACAAGAACTTGGTATGTACACACCAGAACTCAAAGCGGTAGACCGACTTGTGAAACGCAGTATTCGTAAAGACTTAAGAAACCGTAACAGACACCTCATAAAGATTGCTTTAGAACAAAACACCTCACCAAAATCCGCCAAACAAAGAATATCAAGCAAAGGACGACCTACAATTGCGTGTTTATAGGATTGTGCAGGTGTGAAACAATCCTTTTTTCGGTTTCGCGATTCTTATAAAACTCTGTAGTTTTATAAGAATCGCGTAACCGACTGTATAAACTAACGGAACGGCATATTCGTGCTCTGATAACATTCCACCTTTCACAGGCTGGGAAGTTCATAAGGCACTGCGGAGTATGAAGTATAGTAAGAGCCCAGTCAACTATGGCGTAACCACTACAGTCTTAAAAATAAGAGAGCCTGTCGTTCTTCCACATGTTACCAAATTTTTCAACAGTATTTTAAACACCGGAATTCTGGCACGCACGCCATTCTTTGATTAAACTTCTGCACAAAAAGGGTGACAAAACAGACATAGACAATTAGCATCCTATCAGTCTGGTTTCACACCTGTTCAAAGCTTTCATTAAAGTAATCGAGTACAGAATAGCCGGAGCCCTCGACAAACATCAGCCCCCCGAACTGGCCGGATTTCGTCGCGGCCTTTCTACTACTCCATCAACCGGTTATTGAGAAACATACAGAGTTCCAGCTCCAACTTTTTATTGCATTTATAGATTACTCAAAAGCTTTTGATAGCATCAGCCATAGCTCAATTTTCAACGCCTTACAAAATCAAGTAATAGACATCACATACATCTTTTGATAGAATCAGCACCCCAGCTATTAAAATCAATTCTAAGACAGAACCGTCTTTCCAGTTCAATAAAGGAGTTAAACAAGGAGACCCGCTGTCTCCGATATTATTTACGGCCGTTCTGGAGGAAGTCTTCAGAAAGCTAGCAGCAAGCTGGGCAGAAAGGGGCATTATGGTTGGAAAAAAGAGATTATCCAACTCCGTTTTGCCGACGATATTGTCCTTTTTTCGTCTTCATTGTCCGAGCTGACTCAGATGCTAGAAGATCTCAGCACGGCAAGCCTAGAGGTCGGACTTCAAATGAATATGTCAAAGACCAAGTTGATGATGAATAGCGTGCATCGCAGGATCACCGTGGCGGGTCGTTAAATATGTCGATGAGTAGCACTATCTTGGTCAAATAACCTCTTTCAGGCAAGACCAAACAAAGAAGTTGCAAGACGCACCGAAAATGCCCCGAAGAGCTATTGGGCCATGAAATATCAAATGAAGGGCGATCTTCCACTATCACTTCAAGAGAAGACTCATCGACATGTGAATTCTTCTCATCCTCACGTACCTATGGTTCTCAAACATGGTATTTGATAATTCAGCAGAGGTCCACGCTCAAGGTTTGCCAGAGAGCTGTTCTGAACAGAGAGATGTGGAAAGAGAGTAGGGACTAGGGCGATGTTTGTCCAGCAGCATAACGGCAAAAAAAAAATTCTAAATAATTATCGAAGAATAGATGCCTAATCAACAAATAAAATATCAATTACAAAAAATATTGTAAAAATATTGTCCTTTACCACGTTATACAATAATTCAAGTAGTTTATACGCCCCTGTGTCTTTGCATCATTTATGAAAAGTTGGCCTTACGCCTCTGTGTATCTGCTCAGGGCGTATTTTTATGGGGTGTATAGGACATATATTACATTTTTTTGGTCGTAAAGCACATGCTATCTCAGTCAATACAAACCCAGGCCCATTTTTGAAAAAACCTTCTTAAGCACATCAAAAATCTAAGAACTTTGTCCCTTCGGTACTTTTATGTAGCTCTAAAAATGAGAGAGATATAACGAAAACAATTTTATTTTTTTTGTTTTTTGCTTCTCCTGAAAACCTGTGTTTTGTGCTATACGCCCTTTGAGCCCAGAGGTATCGATATACTAAAAATAATGTTGTATAAATGGAATCAATATTCATAGTAAGTTAAACTGGAGTTTGTAAGAGGTCTGAAAAGACTATAGAATTAGATTTTCATGGTTGATTAAAATATGATTCGCGACCGTAAGACAATGGCTTTACAGAATTATAATCATTAGAATTAGCAATACAACTGGAGTTAGAATTGGCCTCAAATGTCATGATTTCATGAAATAGTCATTCAATCCATACTAATATTATAAATTCGAATTATAAGTCTGTATGTTACCTTTTCACGCCTAAACCACTGACCGAATTTCCATAAAATTTGGCAGAGAGATAGATTGCATCCCGGGGAAGGACATAGGATAGTTATTATCGACATAACTCGCGGACGAAGCCGCGGGCGGAAGCTAGTAGGGTAATATAAACTTGAGAGTTATATTGATGATTTTTATGATTATAATTCTAAGTTACTTGTATTTCGACGTATATCTGTCAGGAGCTGATAGGGAGCCGAAATGCTACAAATTGAACCCCCCATATGTATGGCCGCAATTCAATAGTTTTCGACAAATTTACGGTTTTCGGATATTTTCCTTTACTTGTGCTATATGATCTTGCTTCTTGCCAAATTTCATGATTCTAGGGTCAACGGGAAGTACCCTATAAATTTTGATTCCCTTGAGAGTGTCGAAATATACGTTTTTTGCGGCATAAACGGCCGTATCTTTTTTTACGTTAACTTAGGTGTTTCATTTTTCCACAGCTTCAAGGGACTGTAGACCTAAGTATATGGTTTTAATTTCAACTCGATACCTCCACGCGTTCCCGAGATAAAGGGTCTTGACAGACAACGGACGGACGGACAACAAAGTGATCCTATAAGGGTTCCGTTTTTTAGGGTTCCGTACCCAAAGGGTAAAAACGGAACCCTATTACTAAGACTTCGCTGTCTGTCCGTCTGTCTGTCACCAGGCTGTAACTCAAGAACCGCGATAGCTAGAGAGTTGAAATTTTCACAAATTATGTATTTCTGTTGCCGCTATAACAACAAATACTAAAAACAAAATAAATTAAATATTTAAGTGGGGCTCCCATACAACAAACGCGATTTTTTTGCCCTTTTTTGCTCGAAATCAAAAATGGCAACAGGTAGGCACTTGAAATATTCACAAAATACTCAGTTGTATTTTAACTTTAATAATAAATAATAAAATTAAATTAAAATAAATATTTAAGGGGGGCTCCCATACAACGAACATGTTTTTATTTTGGCGTTTTTGCCTTGTGGTACGGAACCCTTCGTGTGCGAGTCCGACTCGCACTTGGCCAGTTTTTTTCCTTTTGAGGTAGGTACGGAACCCTAAAAACCAAATAAAATTAGAATTTCGCGGGCTACCCTGACGCTTTCGTCTTAAAGAAGACACGCTGTGCTGGTCACAAATAAATTGGGACAACAGCTGGAAGATTATGAGTAAGTTAGAGGCTTACCGCTCCTCGAGGCATGGATTGCGGCGGCAGGCCGAGCCGCAGTCTAGTCCGCTTGTTGGTCTGCCGACACATCTCCAGGAACTCATAGAAGTCGTTCACCTTGTCCACACAGAGTTCACAGATGAGGGGAGGCATCTTATCGTCCTGGTGTACCTGAAAAAGATTATATATTTGTCGGAAACGTCATTGGTACGGGAGCTGACTTGACAAAAAGGCGGAAGCGCTGTGACGACAAGCTTCGACGGAGTCATTCGTTTGACCGGAATCGGAACGCTAACGCCATCTGGTGGCGCTTGACAGAGTCTAGCCTGAGTTCGTGGGGGGTCGACGCTGGAGGACAGCGCGACAAGAAGGATGTGGAGCTCTCTTGGACATTGGACATCGTACGAACAACATGTGCTCAGAAACTGTCCCGCGTTCCGTATCTGGTTGTGTCGTGTACCTAGTGTGTAATTTGCCAGCGTGATTAAATTGTTCGTGAAATTATAATCTGATTTGAACTGCAAACCGTTTTTCTATTGCGCATAATCCAACACACAACCCACTGTAGCCCACTCTAATTCAGGTATCTCTGATAGTAACGAGACACACTATACCTTCCCCGTTATAATATTTATTTAATAAACTTATAATAAAATAGCTATTGAATTCTCTCTGGTTGGTATCATGTTACCCCTTAGTTTGTGATAACTCAAAAAAACAGTGGCACTCCGGGAGTGCCGGCAGAAGTGAAAACAAAACACAAACAATACTTTGCCATCACTCACTGACATATCGGATAAACATTATCCGTCTTATTACAAAACGAGATCTAATTTTAGACCTAGCCTAAAGCTTCGAGCCAGTTACTCTATTTTGAACTTTATTCCGACAAACGTAAATTTCTTAATGCAAAATTGACAACTTAGACTCGGGTTTAACGTTAGTTTTTGTAATAAGAACTTTAGTTTCGTCGGATTATAGGTAGTTTGAAATTTAAAAATGGCTGGATGGTTTAACCGGTCTAAAGATAAATCTTGTTTTGTAATAAGGCCGTAAAAGGTTAAAACCGAGTATATCCCGAGGACAGCCGAAGCCGAACACATCCGAAGCAGGTATTTTTTAAATCGTCTTATAAACAAAACACGCGCGGTGTCGCTTACGGTAACAGTGGCGCGAGTTCAATGGTTTTTTTTCCCCATCTCAAAAATGCGCCAACGCGCCTAAAGCAGTTTTCACTTCATAAAACTTTTGAACTATTCAAATTTTTACGAACTTGAAACTGGAGAAAATATCACTGCAAATTAGATTTACCACTGGGCCATTCCACAAATAATAAAATAGAATTCATAAATACTAGATTAAGCTGAATCGAGTCAGACTACAACAACCCCAGTATAGTTGAGAAAAGGGGAGTCATCATCTGCATAGCCTTTTCCCAACTATGTTGGGGTTGGGTTCCAGTCTAACCTGATGCCGCTGAATACCAGTATTTTACATGGAGCGACTGCCTATCTGACCTCCACAACCCAGTTACTGGGTAATACTATATAAATACCCCTTGGTAAGTCTACTGACTATCAAAGATCCACAAATGATAGCCGGGACCAACGGCTTAACATGCTTTCCAAGGCACTGAGGGGTCTCGATATGTAAAGATGGTCACCCATCCACAGACCAACCGCGGCAAGCGTAGCTTAACCTGAGCAATCGACCTGTGCGGCTGTTATTATTTAGCCACGGACCCCTCAGTTGACAAAAGGGAAATAAAAACTTAAATAACGGCTATTTCCATTGAAGGACACTGAAGGAGATACAAAAGAACAGTGTTTCACAAACATCGCTTTGCCCGGTAATTTTCATACAACTCCTTCATGATCCACTCAATAGTTTTAACCCACCCTCCCCCTCCCCGCCAGTTACATTAAGTAAAATAATACACATTTAATGTTATTAAAACAATGTATATATTATAACAGGAGAGCAGTGGTGGCCAAATGGTAACGGCCGCGACTTACGAGTTGTAGGTTGTAGGTTCGAACACAGACAGGCGCTTTTCTTTGTGTAAATTATTTCATCACCGCTGCTCTCAAAATGGTGAAGGAAAAAATTGTGAGGAAACCGGCATGTCCTAGATCCAAAAATTTGATGACATGTGGCATCTGCCAACCTGCACTGGGCCCGCGTGGTGAATTTTGGCCCACTCCCTCTCACCGAGAGGAGGCCTGTATCCCAGCAGTGGGAACATTATAGGCTGAATATGATATTATTACAAAAAAAAAAAGAAATGTTTAATCTTTTCCAACTATGTTTTGGTACGAGCTATTTAATGCAAAGTAGGGAGTTACTTATTTATTTTAAAACAAGGCGGGAATGCTGCGACCTGGTATTTTATTTTGATGGCTTCGTACTCGCTTGCGTACCACGAAATGAAAAACGCTACAACAGACGTTTTATAGTTATTACCTACTACGTCTGGAGGTGTTTAGTGTCCCACAAAGTGTTAAGAAGTTTGAAAATAACTGTGGAGTTGAAAACGAAACATTTGTCTTAGCATAGGCATGAGACGAGGATAGAGGTAAAGCATGTGACTAATTTGATGATCAATTTAGAGGAAGGTAAGTCCAAAGAAAAGATTGGTGGATAGTGTCAGGAATGGATTTTAACATAAAAGCAACATTCACAAATTACATTATAATTATAGCTAGATGTTATCCACAGACAAGTTGATAAGTTTCAATGAGAAAATTGACTATGCAAGCTAAAGTTAACCTAATTTCAAGGTAGATTGTAATGGGTATCAAAATGAAGCGTTACGAGAAATATATCACATCTGTGCTTTTCGAAACACCCTAATAGTATTTTATTGTAGTTTATTATTGTTTCGAATAGTTTTTAACCAATTTCATGCTACTTTCACTCATTTGTTTGACAACAAACAATATCTTTTCAGATACCATTATTTACAGGAAGTTTTGATTGAGAAAGCTTGAATTAGGTTCCAATAGGTTGGAAATATGAGCAAATTTGTTAGTAATGAAGTATTTTTGTTTTAATTACCTCAATTTGTACACAATCGCGAACTTTTTGCTTCAGTTCAACATCGGTGTCATCCAGGTCGACTACATTCTGAATTATCGGCATTTTGTAGCCGGCACCGGCTCCACATAGACGACATGCTCTGTATATCTCATAAATCGTCTCCTTGTCCTTTTTAGAATTCAACTGGCGATCCATTTTCGACATTGTAGCATTTCTATGTAAAACAACTATGACGACGATTGCCGCTTTTCCGCCATTACAAATGATACCACAAACGAAAAATATGAAAATCACAGCTAAAAATCAATTTACAAAACTCTTCATTTATGATACTCGACTAAACTGTCGAATCCACAAAACAACAGTGACAGCCAGTGGCGCGTCTATTCTATTCACTGACCTCTATAATACACTTGTATTATTATAGAGGTCAGTGATTCTATTCTATTTTTAACCGACTTCAAAAAAAGAGGAGGTTATATGTTCGACTTTTTAATAATGGCACGTCACCACCAATGTCAAAAATGTATTGGAAAAGCAAGTGTGCATTATTTTATATTAAAAGATAAAATAACAAAAAATCTTCGACGCTACAGTAATAAATTGAACATAGTGTAGATCTTGCGGGGTTAGGGGTATTTCTTTATTTTACTAGTAATTGGAGCTTCTGCATGTTATGGCATCTAACTCGTTCAGTCTTCCTATAAGAGGATGGGAGGATCTACTTACCACGTGCCTACGTGCCACGTGTCTTACGTGCCTAGACTCAAAACGGGAGCGGCAAAATGTCGCTCCTGTTTTGTTGTTTTGGCAGATATCTGCCGATATTGCCGCCTAAGGCGGGGGAGGGACCAGAGGAGGATCACCACATTTTGCTATGCGTTAACGTGAGAGGACTTCGTACAACGTGTGATTTGAAGGCATTTGGATTTAACTCTATCCAGCCCAGCCAAAGCACCTTTGTTGCAAGAAATCATAAGATACGTTCCATAGTCTAAAACACTACGAACTAAGGCAATTACTAATAGTGAGCACCCCAACAAACACCCGCAAGGACTTTTAGAATTGAAATAACTCTTTCACACTTTCTAATAAGATAATTTACGTGATTAATAATTAATTAATTTAATTAATAAATTAGTTAATCGGTTAATTTTGAATCTAAAATAACGCCTACTTTAACTTTTTTAACTACAGGAATGTGAAATATGAGGGATGAGTACAGTATTTTTGCTAGAGTAAATTACCACTAAACTTTTGGGACTAGACAGCGACAGTCCATGGCTTAAAAGCCACTGATACAAAGAGTCCAGAGAAAGACACAAAGATGACGCAGCGCCAACTATGGAGGGCTTAGACAAAGAAAAGTATAGACGGCGGGTAGCTCCATTTCATTTCCACAAGAAAGGGATAAAGTATTGAGTTATTATAAGTAACAGAAAAGGATAAAGCTATACTATTTCCGTCTTTCACTGCGTGCCAGTTTTTTCTAGGCAGTTACTTATGTAGCCTATGTTAGTTAAGTTAGTTTTTTGTCTCATTTGTGGCCACGCTACCCGATGCTCTATAGCTTTCTTACTCTAAGATGGAGGGATTCATCACATACAAAACAATGATGCCGATGACATTACAATACAATATAAAATTGTTGTTTAGGCAGGACTCAATATCAGCCGTATAAAAATTGTAGAGTATGGGACTGAGGACATAGCCTTGTGGGAGTCCCTTCCATGTCTGCCTTGTATCGAACTCCTAACCCTGGACTCTCAGAACCAATGAGCGGAACAAAGAAGGTCGCATAAGCATTGTATCATCTTAGCCTTTAAAGACTCAGCTCTTGTAGTTTTTGCCTGAGTACGGGAAGAAGTCATTGTCATACGCAGATGAGATGTCATGGAAAGTGCCAACAACGCATTCATTCTTAAAGTAGGCTAAAGCCTATTATACATGGTCCATGCCAGCTGTACGTCCGCTCAAGGCCATGGCGTTGGCCGAAACATACACACTATTGTGCGCGCATCCAGCCTGATAGATGTAATCGAATGTACGTAGTGAGTGCATGTGTATTTTAAATCAAACTGCTAACACTTTTTTCAAATCGCCAAAAAATGGGAGTTGTTCGTTCGTCAGCAGTAGCAGAAGAAAAGAAAAGGTCAGTGGGTCGTCTTAGGGGCGGAAAAAAAATAGGAAGAGATTTTTGATGATATAAAAGTATCATAAACGTTTTTGCGTTCATGTAGTCCGCATTTAATACATTCTACAGACAAGTATAACACTTATATCTTTTAATAAATAGTGAAAATTGTTTCACAATCCACTTTTGGCATTCATTCGACTTCCGATACAGCGACGGATACAGCGAGTTTATACACGATCAAGCACGCATGACGCACGATACTTCGGACGTACGTTCGCATTATCCATTGTCTATCTGCACGACGTACGCGGTGGTGGAGGTGCTCGCTTGATGCAAAATTGGTCGTGTAAATCCAGCAAGTTAGTACGTTGATAATAATAATTATTATTTATAATAATTATTATCCACGTACTAACGTCGAACCAATTCACGTTGTTTTTCGTCGTGCATCGTTCATGAACTTGGCGGGACATACAGCCAAGTATAAGAGGCTAAAGACTCTTTATACACGGTCCATCCCAGCTGTACGTCAAGAAAAACCACTACCTACAACCTTAATCAACGTAATATGAATAAAAGGGAAAATACCCAGCCTAAAAAAGTGCCAGTACCCTTTAACCAGAATTAATAAAACACAAACCATGACAAGCTATCTCAATAACAACGCCTCACAATCTACTCAATCCAGCAATCATGGTTAACCTTACAGCCTTCCCTGTGGCTTCTGATCATCTGTAAGTTTTCACAGATTTTTCGAAAAATACTAAGAAATACAAACTTACTTTTGGGGTCGATAAAAATAATACTGCAAGCGTAAATATACATCCCAATTACGGAACCCATCACTGCGTGTGGTCTGACACGCGCTTAGCCAGTTTTTCATTATAACTTCGTTAGTTGCACTTTCAGCCACCTCACTATCAGTAGCAATGGGTTTCATTTTGACGTTTCAACAACATTCCTTGCATTATTTGCGTTGTTGTGCAGACAAATTTTTCAAACATCTGAAGCAATGGATAAGCAATCTCCTTCAAAATTATTCAGATTGAGATCAATAGTGTGTTACGCAATTAGGGTGCTGGTCAGATAAGCTTGTGGCCAAGAAGCTAGTAATAAAAGTTGAGAATAGGTAAAAATAATCGACTTCACTTCTTCGTCATGAATGAATTTACTCATTTTTACCCGAAAGCATTTTTTTGAGAAATTGTATATAACCCGTGACATCCGAAGTAGTCGACTTTTTATGTCGTACCACTATTTCTTCCATAGATCATAACTTCTATGAGTTCTATGACTAACTTCTATATTATCTGTGGTTGGTTTGTCAATGTGCAGTGGTTTTGCGTGGTGTTTATTCGCTGAATTTTGCAGAAAAGTGCTAAAATAACCGCGTTTCGTATTATTTCATCAATAAAGTGTCGGCGTGTGCCGATTCGACCCTTTTCAGTGTATTGTTTCTTGTAAGTATTGCGTTTTTCACCTAAAAACTGCGTATGTTTGTATAAACCTACCGATTTGAACAGTGTAACCGCCTTTCGGTTTGCACTAATTTTTTCATGTCATGACTGCACTACTTACTGTTTTTTCAATAATCTTGTGGGTATTACAAGAAAGATTCACCTCCTACAGATATTTCTGGGATAAAAAATATTTTTATAACCTTACATCTGCAATAAAATGCGACTAGACGATTTCTTTTAAAATATTAGCCTGACCTCCGCAGCGTTTAATTTGGTCGCATAATATGTCATATTTTGGAATGTCTGATCAAATTCTTGTTTTTATTAAAATTAATAAAAAAGTAAACAAGTTGGCAAAACAAATTCCAGTGATATTTTCTTCAGTTTCAAGTTTGTAAAAATTTGAATAGCTTATAACTTTTTTTTTGAAATAGTATCTTCAAAACTAAGGTTATATTAGGAACTTCAGCTTTGCCCAATAGTTGGCATTGACCATAATACCTCAAATTCCTGTAATAAATTAGTGTAGTTTATTTCTCGCGCTAAAACTACCTTGCTTGTTTAAAATCTCGAAGAATTATAGCAATTTATTACATTCTTAATGCATACTTTAACTTTAGGCAGGTGTTTTATCTATTTCTATACTGCTAATAATAAAGCAAGTTTCCTTCAACCTTGACATTGGCAGAATCATCGATAAAACGATGGAGCCATTATTATAGAATTGGATTGGAAAGCTCAAGAGTTTGTTTGTTTGAACATGCTAATCTCTTGAACTACCAGTCAGTTTTGAAAATTTCTTTTAGCATTTGATAGCCCGATTCATTACCATCATCATCATTTTCGAATGTGACGCAGCATGGTGGGTCAGGGGAACAAAAAATTTCACGCAGATGAAGTCGTTAGCAGTACTATAGTAGTCTCTACTAGTGACGAGATAAAAACGCTAGACAAAACTAAACATCGTTTTAGGCCAAAATTTACCAATTTATTTAACAATCAAAATATTTTTTGTATTAAAAATATAATGTTGTAGTTTCATTCACAGTCTTGATTATTTATGGTTCAAATCATGATATTTACAACTTTATTTGATCATAAAAAATCACAAAGACCGGCTGATTTTGATTGTTTTTCTAGTCGTAATAAAAATGTATTGAACTTTTACTCCCAAAAATCATGTCGACTTTTTGATTGCAAATTATTATACTTAAGGTGAATGGATAGTGGTAGACTGCGAAATTCAAATTTCCTTACGTTTTTTGCAATATGCAGGTCAGTGTCGGATTGTATCTTGATCAAAATATGATTCGCGACAATAACAGGTACATATTCAGAGAATTATAATCGCTAGAATCATTAATATATCTTACTAAGTAAGATTTCTACCACCAACCACCAATCTCTTATGGAAAAGTGCTAGTGGTAGAAATCTAACTTAGAAAGATGTATTATTATTAATGATTCTAATGATTATAATTCTCTAAATATGTACCTGTTATTGTCGCGAATCATATTTTGATCAAAATACAACCTGACAGGCCTGACCTGCAAATTGCAAAAAACGTAAGAAAATTTGAATTTCACGGTCTCAACTACCCATTCATTCACCTTAAGTCCTTCTGTCATCCAGAGAAAGTCCTTTTGTCCGTCTGTCTGTCTGACAATTGAAATTTTCACAGATGATGTATTTCTGTTGCCGCTATAACTACAAATACTAAAAACAGTATAAAATAAATATTTAAGGGAGGCTCCCATACAACAAGCGTGTTTTTACCGACTTCACAAAAAGGAGGAGGTACTATGTTCGGATGTTTGTATGTTTTTTTTTTTTTATTTTTTTTTTTTGTATGTTTGTTCATGGATTACTCCGCCAATTGTCGACGGATTTACAAAATTCTTTTTTTGTTCGAAAGTAGATAGTTCTGAGGTGGTCCCATTGTCACCAAGTTAGGATCTGATGATGGGATCTTAGAGAAATCGAGAGCAACCCTCAAATTTTATAGGCTCACTTATTGTTTTTCGCATATTTTATGAAGTATCTTGTGTATTTGCGTACGGTTGTCACCATCTCAGGTACCTGGGCTGATGATGGAAGATAACTCCTTAACAGTAAGAAGTTACTCGAACAGGCAAGGACTGTTTTATTAGTAAATTGTTTTGATGTTTGATAAGGCATTTGCCACATTTGGTCTCATGATCATCAAGTTATGACCTGATGCTACAGTCAGGATAGTCTGCAGAGTACCTAACTCCTCGACAACTAACAGCAGATATATCGTGTTTAGGCTCATTGAAAAGGGCTCGATGTGTGGATAAACGTACTGTTAATGAGGAACACCGAAGTACATAGAGACCTGATGCTGAAGCCAGTCGAGCATCAGAAAAAGTACAAACCTTGAAATTACAGCACCGTAGTCGTGTTTGGGCTCATTGTAAATAGGACTAAATTTTAAGTTCAATGCAATGTTGACATAAGTCTGGCCTGATGCTGCAGCCAGGATTATCAGCATCTAGTCTAAAAACTAATAAATACTTCTTAAAGTGAAATAATTTTGCGAGTTTTTCTTCTGTATAATTATCCTAACAAAGGTTGCCGGTAGTGGCTAGATGAGAGAAGCGGAGGATCGCGAACGTTGGCGCAAACTTCGGGAGGTCTACGTCCAGCAGTGAACTGCAATAGGCTGATGATGATTTATAAAAGCCTCAATCGTTGCATTTCACGCAATGCCTTTTCGTCATGTGGTCTATTTAGCAATTTGGTAGGTTCCAAGTCGCACAATACAATGTCATACAGCGTCTTTACACGACTAAGCGTAACATAAACTGCCAAGTTTATGTTACGCTTAGTCGTGTAGAGAAAAATAACTTTAATTTCGGAAGTCGGTGGCAAAAACTAAAATACAAATCCAAAGACACCGACTTCCGAAATTAAAGTTATTTTTCTCTTTATTTATAGTGTTTTTGGAAGTCGGTTGTTTTTTTGTAAAACAGTTTTTATTTTCGACGTTTTTGCCTTGTGGTACGGAACTCTTCGTGTACGAGTCCGACTCGCACTTGGCCATTTTACATTAAAAACAGACTTTTTATCAGTTGAATAACTGCTGAGTTGGATCCTGTCCTGGGTTAGATCCTCAGATAAGGCATAGTTTTTAGGTTTCTCTATTAAGCCCCAGAATACACATGCCTGTAGCTTGCACAAAAGTATGCAAGTAGCGTTTGTGGAGATTGCTCTAAGTATACAGTTTCTATTGAATTTGATGACGCGTCGTGACTATATTTATTACTAGCTGTGCCCCGCGGTTTCACCGGCATAAGCTTCGATCCCGTGGGAATATCGGGATAAAAAGTAGCCTATATGTTAATCCAGGGTGTCAGCTAGCTTCATAGCAAATTTTATCAAAATTGACCCAGCCGTTTGAGCGTGAAGAAGTAACAAACATATAAACACACACACACACTCACAAACTTTCGCCTTTATAATATTAGTGTGACTAGCTGTGCCCCGCGGTTTCACCGGCATAAGTTTCGATCCCGTGGGAATATCGGGATAAAAAGTAGCCTATGTGTTAATCCAGGGTGTCAGCTACCTCCATATCAAATTTTATCAAAATTGGTCCAGCCGTTTGTGCGTGAAGATGTAACAAACATACAAATACACTCACAAACTTTCGCTTTTTAGGGTTCCGTACCCAAAGGGTAAAAACCGGGACCCTATTACTAAGACTTCGCTGTCTGTCCTTCCGTCTGTCCATCTGTATGTCTGTCACCAGGCTGTATCTCAAGAATTGCGATAGCTAGACAGTAGAAATTTTCACAAATCTTGTATTTCTGTTGCCGCTATAACAACGAATACTAAAAACAAAATATAATGAATATTTAAGGGTGGGTCCCATACAACAAACGTGTTTTTTTTTCGGCGTTTTTGCCTTGTGGTACTGTTTTTACCCGACTGCGGCGAAGCCCAAAAGGAGGGTTATTAATATTATTGTGACTACGCGATTCTCTCGCCCGTGGAAATTGCACCTATGGCAGCAAATTCGGAGGGGTGTTTCCAGTAACGAGGCGTTACATACCCATGTAACGCCCCTAAACAGGGTTATTGGTAAAACATTAACAACCTCTTAAGAGGTCATTGTACTCATCATTATGAACAACTTTTACTATGGGACCAAACCTGAAATCGCGAAAAAAAATCAGCTGTTCCCTACATTTTGACGAGTTATACGAACATAAATGGAGGGAACAACGGATTTTTTTTTTTTGATTTTAATCTGCCTATAATGTTCCCACTGTTGGTACACAGACCTCTTCTCTGTGAGAGGGAGTGGGCTGTAATCTACCACGCGGGCTCGGGTTGGTAGATATCATGTCTTCGAATATTTGGTTCTAGGACATGCCGGTTTCCTCACGATGTTTTCCATCACCGTTTTGAGAGCAGTGGTGGTGAAATTATTGACACAAAGTAAAGCGCCTGTCTGGGTTCGAACCTACGACCTACGACTCGTAAGTCGGGGCCGTTACTACTGGGCCACCACCGCTCCTTTATGTAGTTCTTCGATTTTTTTATTAAGAGGAAATGCGGTCGGAGAGACTTAAAAAAGCCTAAGTAAAAAGTCATACCTAATTCGAGGTTTGGCTCTCGCCTATTTTTTCCTCCAATATTGGACCAATTTAAAAGATATTTCACAAACTGAATAAGAAGGATACCCCTATGACCCTACCCCCTGACCCTAGGGTGTCCCTATGTTTTTCTTTTTTCATTACCTCTAGCTGTTACTGTTAATTTATTACAAAACACGTGTTTAACCAATTTCTGATCCCCCCTCTAATCAACGTAAGAAAAATAAGACTTGAATGAACCCTTTATTGTACACCACAAAAATACATAACATGAAAAAGATACATCAAACACTACAAAATATACAATGGGCGGCCCAACGACGATGTGGTTATATTCTCTTTGAAAGCAGAAAGCGATAAGGCCGCCCGCCTTATCGCTTTCTGCGATCTCTTCCAGGCAACCTTGGAATGGACAGTGATATCTACCAAAATTGCAAAGAAAAATTAGCAATTTTTTTAAACTTATCATTTTAGCTTACTTTTGTGATCTTACGTAAGAGTAATCTAGACACCTCCCACCGCCACCTAAGAAAAAATAAGATTTGTGTGGACCCCTCCCCCATCAAATTGTCTTACGTAATTTAATGAACAGCCACTAATAGTTGTCAAATTTGTACAATAGGTGTAAAAATGCCGATTTAAACCGCTGTCAAAAGAGGTTGACAGCGGTTTAAATCGGCATCTTTTGAGGGTTCTAGTGCTCAAAAAAATAATGTACCTATCATCAAATAGGAAAACATAGGGACATACTTCACATACTTACTTCACAGCCTTTTCCCAACTATGTTGGGGTCGGCTTCCAGTCTGACCGGATTCAGCTGAATACCAGTATTTTACATGGAGCGACTGCCTATCTGACCTCCAACAACCCAGTTACTGGGTAATACGATACCCCTTGGTAAAACTGGTTGTCAGACTTTCGGGCTTCTGACTACCCGTAACGACTGTCAAAGATCCACGAATGACAGTACATACTTCACATACTAGTAGTTCATATTTATAATTTTGTAAAAAATCATTGCTTTATGGTCATTAACCAGAAAGAATACGGGCGAGTGCGTTTCTATGGAAAAATACCACCTGCATTTCCTCTTAAATGCCCCGCTGAACACTGCCACTGCTAGGAAGACTGCTCCGAATTTGCTGCATAGGAGAATTCGAATTTGGCGCGCGACCTTGAAACTCCGCCGTAGGAATAGGCAAGGTTGCCTACAAACTCACTAAAACAAAAAAATAACCCTGAACTACAATGTTTATAAACATATCTTCTTTATTCATTAAAGCATTCTATGTAGGTATATAAAATTCTCAGAAATGATTGCACAATGTTTACAAAACATTGCGTAATGCTTACACAATATGCCTTTCGTATTTCGAACTCTGTTTCTCTCTTTTAATTTAAAAACTATAATCCTTTGTCTATGCATTTGTCATTATTTCATTAATAACAAAAGAGGTTTTGTCATTAAAGTTTCCTTAATTTCATATCAAAGTGATTGTTTTTGCAACATGTTTTTATCAGTTTGCACACCTCCCTTGGTATGTTGCACAACATTTGATTATAAGGAAAAACTGGCCTGTATAAATACGCTGTCTGACGCGAAATTTGCTCAGTACGACTGAATCACTCTGTGATGCTGGTTGATTTTACAAAACACGTTGTATGAGGTTGAAATTATACACACTATATTTCGACGAATACATAACACTCCTTAAAAAACACTTAGAAACAGTTTTGTTGAAAAAAAAAAATTGGTGAAAAAAGGTTTTAAAAAAGTTGATTTTTTATCTAAACAAGTACATAATTGAAAAAAAAAACAAGTTAAAAGTATATTTCAAAAACTGTCCAGTTCCAATATTTAAAAAATCATAAATTTAAATTGTTATAATTATAATCTTCAAGTAAGTTACTTTCTTCATTCTTCATAGTATATTTTAGTTTATTTATTATAGATAGTACTTATAATTATTTTTATATTTATCACTATACCAGCAGCGCCCCGCGGTTTCACCCGCGTAAGTTAAGATCCCGTGGGAATATAAAGTATTCTATGTGATAATCCTGGTTATAAACTATCTGTGTGCCACATCCAAATCCGTTCAGTAGTTTTTGCGTAAAAGAGTAACAAACATCCTTCTACCCTTTTACAAAGTAATCTAGTTATTTTACAGAAATGGTTATGAAATCATAAATAACGTAATCATTTTTGAGTAAGGTAGGACATAACTGAGGGAGACTACTTCATTGGCGTTGAGTTGCAAGCACGACTCTGTAGCGTGGTAACTTGGGTTCGATCCCCAAATTGGGCAGTGTTACTGAGTTAGAATCCCAAGAATTGACAAAACACAGGAACATATGTTGATAAAATTAGTTTATTTAACACTGCGACTTCGTTCGCGTGAAGTTTCTCGTTTTAATATATAACATAGCCTATGATACTCAGGGATAACGTAGCTTCTCAAGTCATTAGTGAAAGAATTTTCGGGATCGAATCAGTAGTTTCGAAGATTACCCCCCTACAATCTCACAAACTTTATCTCTTTATTATAATCACACTAATAATTTAAAGGTGAAAGTTTGTGAGTGTTGTGTGTTTATATGTTTGTTACTTCTTCACGCTCAAACGGCTGGACCAATTTTGATAAAATTTTGTATGGAGGTAGCTGACAACCTGGATTAACATAATAGGCTACTTTTTATCCCGATATTCCCACGGGATCGACATTGATGCGGGTGAAACCGCTGAGCGCAGCTAGTATTATTATAAAGAGCAGAAAGATCATGTTAAATATAATAATAATTAATAACTTTATCTCTTTATAATAATATTATTAACAAAATACTGAAATATTGGGTCTTGCTCTTGTAATATACGTCGATAGATGTGACGTCGATGTGACGTCATATGAAAGTATAAAGAGTACCTACCACGTCCTACCTACGTCATCTTTAATAAGAGCTTACGGTACACAGTCCGATATGGTAGAGCTATTCACAACCGTTCGATAAGCTTCCGTGAGGGATCGAACCACAGATATAGATATACCTAGATAACTCAAGAGTGCCTACTTCGCGTGCCAAAAATTGCACCAACTTACGATTACAAATCGTAAGCCGCCCCTTTCGCGCTCAGTCCTTTGTACTGCTGGCTGGGTAAGTGTGAGCGAGAGCGCGAGCTTGTGACGTCATAGTAGGTAGTCAAAAAATGGCACGCTTGGTTTTCATACAGTTCGTGATACTTGCGTTATCTAGGTATATCTATATCTGTGGATCGAACTTTAATCGGTGTTATCGAAGGAGTCCTCTCTAAAAGCTGTTTCAAATCCGAAACCCGAAAATTTTGACAGTTTGAACTAAATAGGCGACTTCGGCTGTTTTTTGTCGGGGCCTAGTCAACTCAGGTAACCGACAAAGCGTCATTTTCGATTCAACACCCTGTCGAATGGTTGTGAATAACGATGGTAATCTGTAGAGCAATATGAGCTTTTGAATCGCACAAACATTACCAGTCTTACCAAGGGATATCGTATTACCCAGTAACTGGGATGTGGAGGTCAGATAGACAGTCTCTCCTTGGAAAATACTGGTAATCAGCAGCGTCCGGGTAGACTGGATACCGCCCCGATATAGTTGGCAACGGCTAGGCAGATGATGATGATTATTAGTGGTTTTATTTGTAAACTTTAATAAAAGTTAACTTTTTTACTAAAGAAAGTCGTGTTAGTTACACTATTTATAACTCAAGAACGGCTGAACCGATTTGGCTGAAAATTGGTGGGGAGGTAGCTTAGAACCAGGAGACGGATATAGGATACTTTTTTTTTACTACTAAATACTTTTATTTACTTAGGAGTAGGGTAGGAGTAGGGTAGAGGTAGGGTAGGGTAAGGGGTAGGACACCACGCGAACGAAGTAGCGCCGGGCAGCTAGAAATAATTTACATGGCAAAACAACAACGGTTGCCGGGTCAGCTACTATGTTTATAATCGAAATGCGCGGTAGATTTATGTCGCAACCGTATCACTCTGACGTCATCCCACGTCGTGTTAACTGCGTAATAAAATGCTCCTACACGATGATGTGCTGCGGGTTCGATTCCCGAACAAAACGAATATTAAAATTTGCAAGGCCTATGAAGATTTACTGAACCTTGTAAACTTCTTGAAAACACGAGCGACCAACTCTGAAATAACCCAAAAATAACATCAGACTGATGATGTAATCCATCCATACTATTTATTTATTTATCCATTTATTTCAGGCATCAAGGCCCATATAAAGACATACAATACAATATTAATAATAAAACTGAAAAATACTATAACACACAGCACCTACACCACACCACACATCAACCACCACCACCACACCACACCACACCACCACACCACACCACACCACCACACCACCTCACAACTCGTAGGATCATTTCTGACATCCACACGAAGGAAGCCGCGGACAAAACCTAGTTAGTTATATTTCTAGTACTTATTAATAATATTAATTTTCTTTTTATTGCAGAAAATGATGGTGAAAGTCTAATATAGGTTATAAGCGAAGTAAAAAGTGAATTATAAGCAAAACCAGTAAGGAAAACTCGTCAAAATGTTTCAAAAACCGGCATTCGGGTCTACTACCGCCAATTTTGGTAAGTACTGTAATAATTTATATTTTTTTAAATATTAGAAAATTTTTCATGACGTAGTATGAAAACATTGGTGATGTGATTCATACATACAAATATTTGTATGCATGAGTCATCTCAGTTTACTTGTGACGTAACGGCGGGAAATCCATACTGCAGTATACAAGTTCGATTTCATATTGAGGAAAATAATTTTGAGAATGTTTTTTTTTTTTCCTTTTGTTTGGCTGTGACTACCTCGTTAGTTTCGTCATCGCTAGAACGACTGTTAAGGGTGGGATCATGGTCAGCGGGATTGTCCGACAGGGTTATCGCTGCCCCGGAACATAACGGGCTAAGGAAGGAACACGGGTGGGTTTTAGTCAGTAAGAGTCTGACAATCCCGTCCGCTCCACCCAGAGCGGGAGGGGTCATTTGATGATTTCCCTCCCGAGAAAAAAAAAAAAGTGGGGTCATGGTCAGCGGGATTGTCCGAAATTATCGCGGGCCCGGAACATAAAGTGCTAAGGAAGGAACACGGGTGAATTTTAGTCAGTAAGAGTCTGACACTCCCGTCCGCTCCACCCAGAGCGGGAGAAGTCATTTGATGTCCCCAGGCTGGGTTAACAGATTGGGCAGGTCTATTAGGAATTTCTCAATATAAAGAAAAGAAAGAAAGAAAGAAAATACATTTATTTAGCACAGGGTAAAAGACACACAGTACACCAGAGATAATAGTCGTACATCAGATAAAAACAAAATCAATGATAAAAATAAAAAGTGCAAAGTCCGATGTAAGAAATTAGCAGGAAAGTGTGCCTCACGGCTGCGCCAAAAAGGCGCAGTTCAGCAAAAATGCCAGACAACTAGTGCCTGACGCTGGTTTCCAACTGGACCTGGACCAATAGCAGCTCGGGATAACCCGGTAAATGGCAATATCCACGTCCCCTATTAGGTACATGGTACTTAAATATAGCCTCCCCGACCGTTTTCGGTCCCGTTGGCCAATCTCAATGGAGAGTAGCCAGGTACGCAGGAGATATTATAGTGCACAAACACAGGTGCACTCTCTGTTCATTTACTCTCATAGTCAGATGGGACGGCAATCCGACACGACCGGGGAGAGTTCGGGCGCAGGAGCAACGGCTTTACGTGCTTTCCGAGGCACGGGGGAATTAAACCGCCAACTTCCAAACTCCGGACTGTTACTGAGAAATTCCTAATGGAAAACCCAATAACACTTTGTCCGACCCGGGAATTGAACCCAGGACCCCACGCTCAGCAGTCGCGCTTGCAACCACGAGACCAACGGGGCAGTCAATGGTACTTAAATATAACTGTTGAAATGTGGGAGCACGTATTCCCTCTGCCTACGTTAGATGCGTTTTTCCTTTCTTTAACTTTCTTGTAAACAGACATGTTTAAAAATAATCTAAGGCAATGACCATAGTACACACATCAAAAGTGTCTAGGGATCAACATATATTTTTGCAATAACTTTTCTCCTGATTGATATTAATTAAAATTTTCTTTAAGGATTCATCAAATAAAGTGTTTTCGTTTGTCACAGTAACGATAAACCAAGTCACCTTTGCATTAATAAAGAAATTTGCCATTTTCCTAATAAAGGGATTTTTGACATTTGAACCACTAACACAAAAGTTCGAAAAAAAGACTGAAATAACAGTTTTCTTTAAAATTTTATTGGGTAACTTAAACAATTAATAATCCGTGTTTCTACCGCGAACACTAACAACACAAGAACATCGGTTTGGCATACTCAAAATGAGTTCATCCAAATCACGCTGTGGAATGGCCGCCCATGTTCGTTGCAACAACAAAAAAAGGTCTTCTTGCGACTGGATACCCTCCATATTCGGCAGAGCTCTTCTCTGTAGCATATCCCATGCATGCTCAATCGGATTCAAGTCTGGCGACTGAGCAGGCCAGGGCAGGACATTGATGTTAGCTGCGGCGAGAGTCTGTCTTACAACTCTTGCGGTGTGCGGTCGTGCATTATCATGCATTAACTGAAATAAGGGACCGATTTGCACTTGTAGAGGAACGATGACGTCTGATACAATCGTCTCAGCATAAAGAATCATGCCCACTTTCCATACATTGATTGACCTGTCACTTGATTTGTTTTACAGGTCGCGTCTACCTACAACTAGTGTTGTATAAAAACAATTATTGTTCATAATAACACAATAATTTATTATCATTTCATTTAGAGGCCAGGGAAAAATGTTATTAAGTAAATAAGATTTTGAGGTTATAGCAGCTGTCAGATAAGGTTTGACAGCTGTTATAACCTCAAAAACTGTACGATAATTAAAATCAAATTGTTTCTTAATCACTGCGAGTTACAATCACTGAGAAATAAACCCCTCTTCAATGTAATATCATCAAATCATCATCATCAAATTGGAGCGCGGTCGCACGCAGTAGTTATTATTCTCGTAATAACCTGCTGGTTATTATTATAAAGACTTCGTGTGATGTTATGTTATCCTTGTTTACTACACTTTGTGCAAGTTTGAGCACTTTAGGTACCTACTTACAGTTCATTGAAGTAGGTATCGGTCAAAATCAGTCGTCGCCGTCGAAGCTGACCAGAATCCAGGAGTCGCCTGACAGGCGACATAAATAGATAACGAAAAGATCTGCACACCTACATGTTTTTGGCGAGGACAGGGAAATTAAATAAAAAACAGGATTTGATTTATTATCATTTATTCAATATCTTCTCGTACAACCACTTCATCTAAAAATGCCACTGGAGCCACAATGTTGGTTTCATGCCTGTGATCATGCATTAAGTTGATCATCCTTATTGTGAGGCTTGATGGGTTTTCTTTGAGAATGTGGTCACTTTGGCGATTGAGCAATGATCGACCACAAACGGGGCATACTTGAGCATGACCACGTCGAGATGAACCAACAGATGGATCACACTCATTTTTTCCATGAATCTGAGCATTAATAGTCTGCGTGGATACACCGTTAAAAGTTACAATTATACAAATAGGTACTTTAACATTTTGTGGTGATCATAATAAGGTGCACATAGTATCAATACTATGTGCACCACGTACTATGTACTATGTGTGTGTGTGTTGTGTACTATGTGTACAAAATGTTAAAGTAAGGTTCCTGCCAAGTTTAGGGGCAAGGGTCAACCCTTGCCCCTAAACTTGGCAGGAACCTGTATCTCAGGGGATAGTTTTCAGCTATTGACATTATAATTTTTATCTGAGGACTACTAAATCACTATCACATTCACTATTAATTAATTAAATAATTCGTCTTAGTAAGTACCATTAGAGAGTGCTAGGGTTTGTTGGTGAGTTTGAAGATATGAGGTATGGATGTGGGTATGTGTGTTAATATGAGTGGTGAAATAGAGGTTTGTGTGTGAATGATATAGTGGTGAAGTAAGTGAGGAAAGTGTGTTTGTGTGGTAGATAGGGTTATACACAAAGGGTCATTAGATATTCAGTGTCTTCGTAAATTATGAGATTTTAAAGCCTACAATGGAAATAAGTTGTATATTTAATTTGTATTTTTACATGTTTTGTTTTAAACAGCGTCTAAAAGAATCACTTTAGCTAAAACATGGGGAAAATCTAGATGTAACTAACACATTCAGTCAGTGGGTCGTCTTAGGGGCGTCACCTATTTCTAGTAGGTAGTACTAGTTATATATTTCGTGTAACTTGAAAAAATATACTTTACCACTTCTAAATATCAATTCTTTTTTATAAAACAATACGCTAGCCTCCGTTGACTGGATACTAAATCATTAGGTACTTCATTGTTATTATACTTACTATTACTGGAGATATCCAAGTGCTAATAGCGAGATGACTCTGCTATCAAGCTGAAGCGCCCGATAACGCCGAAGCGTATTAACACTTATGTTGCAGTTTATACAAAGCAATCTCGTAGAAGGCTCCATAACACTTTCCAACAAGAGTGTTAACGATAACTTAGATCCCAATCAAAAGCACTAAATCGGTATCCGTATAACACAGGCCAAAGTAATCGTATGTGGTAGGTATCGAAGTCCATGGAAAATGCAAAAGTTGTAAGGGTATCAGAAAATCCAAGATCGCACAGTACATTATGAAACGAACGACTGCAAAACGTCAAACAAATGACAGCAGTCACACTGTCACAGCGGCAGCCTGTCATTCGTTGCGACTAAAGAAGTCCGTTTTACGCGTAACCTGTCAACTGTACACTTAAAATGGAACGTGTGTAAAACACGTTCCGTTTCCAAAAGTATATTGAGAATGATAAACATAATATAAATTGTATTTTTTCCTGGCTTCATTTGAAAATTCAATTAAGTGATACGAAATAAGCAAACAAAATGCAATTTTTTAAGATATTTTACATCACTAGACGCTTTCGAAAATTTTCAGGTCAAAACTGGACATGATTCTTTGAGCGTTGAGGTTGCCTCTGATCCAAATCAACTCAGTTCTTCCGCCGATCCAAATACCCGCCCATACCATGATGGTTCCACCACTATAAGGATGGACTTCCTGGCAGGATTTTAATCGCTGTTGGCGTCCAGGGGTTCTCCAGTGTCGTATACGTCTTGTATCCGGTCTCATACCAAAACGAGACTCATCAGAAAAGCACACGAAACGCCATTGTTCTTCTGCCCAATTTCTGTGTTCAAGAGCCCATTGATATCGAATCCTACGATTGTGCATTGCTATAGGTGGTACCCGTAGCGGTCTTCGGGAATGAAGGTTCACTTCATGCAAGCGGTTTCTGACTGTTTGGTCGCTAATTAAGTTCCCTGAAGAGTGATGAAGCCTCACGGCTAACATCATGGCGGTTATTGTTGGAGCTCTTCGAGTTAAGATTTGAATGTATCGGTCTTGTCTCCGTGTGGTGCAGCGATACCGTCCTCCATGGCGCTCAGCCACGGTACCAGTGCTTCGGTAACGTGTCCAAAGTCGACTGATAACACTCTGACTTGTATTCAGAGCCAAAGCCACAGTACGTTGCCGGGAACCAGCTTCTATCATTCCCACGGCTCTGAGCATTTCTTCCCTGCTTAAATGACGTCGCCGCTCCATAATAACGTTGGTTTTAATCAGTAGTAGGGAAACAGTAGCACTAATAATGTCTTCAATGCGTTGTATGTTTTTATAGGGAAAATATTGACAGCTGATTTTCATCTTTTACTCGAATTTGATTCACAGTTCCTGATTCAAATTATGAAATGCACCAAAAAGGATCCATATAAATTTATAAAATCATAAATTTATTACAAAGCCACATCTCAATCTCAAGAAATCCGCATAAAAATGCTTGATCCCTAGACACTTTTGATGTGTGTATAATGACAAACAATAAAAGTGACAATTTTCTTGTTGCACTAAGTGCACAGACGATAGCACATCAAGCTACTACAATCTGTCAAATTTCTTTAATAGATTTTCAACTTTATTGCTAAAGCATAAGGTTCAAAGTTGATTGGGAAAATTTCACAGTTTTGGGTACTCTCACTACGCCAAAACTTTGCCAAGTTGAGGCCTACGCAGACCGGGACGGCATGGCAAGGGATTTAAATTTTTACTAATGGACATTCAAACGTATCGATATAGAAATACGACATAAATTGCTATGCTTTAAAATGATGCTGTGGCATCGAAAGGGATTTCATTGCACGGCATTGAAAGACGCGCCACGGGCTCCCGCGGCGGGATGCCGTGGCGTCCTGCGGTTGGCAACGGCATGCCAAGGACTCCGGCGCTCGTTGTGACATACCGCGGGGTGAGGCGGCGGGGGTAGCGGGGAAGCCGCTGGAATGCCGCGGTATCTAAGTGGCTAGTGTGCGCAGACTGACGGCAAAATCCCTTGCCATGCCGTCCCGACTATGCCCTTCGGAGAATACAGACGTGATTCATCTTTATGACGTCACATAATTGCTGATATCCTTTAGATTAAAAATGTCAAGTGTTGTTTTCCTCAATTTATTGATAATAATGAAAACAAAACAAATGTGTTGAATTTATTTATAAACTAGCTGCGCCACGCGGTTTCACCCGCATAAGTGCCCATCTCTTGGGAATATCGAGATAAAAAGTAGCCTATATGTTAATCCGGGGTGTCAGCTACCTCCACACAAAATTTTATCTAAATTGGTCGAGCCGTTTGAGTGTGAAGAAGTTACAAACATACAAACACACTAAAAAACTTTCGCCTTTATAATATTAGTGTGATTAACCTAAAACTTCTTCTAATTTCCTCAGGTTCCTTCAATTCGGGGACGTCGACGGCTTCGCCCTTCGGGGGCTTCAAGCCGACGACCGGTACGAGCGCGTTTGGCGCTCCGCCCGCGTTCGGGGCAGCAACCTCGACGCAACCTACAACTGGTGGAGGTATGTATTCTATATTAAATTATATGGAGTTTCTTGCCCGTTCTTCTCCATAGAGATCTACGTTTTGGAATGGGCAACTAGCTTCAACTTTCTGACTATATATATATTCATCCTTCACATCCTCTCAAATCGAAGGCGCCAGGGTAGCCCACAATATTTAAATGTCAGGGGGCCTAAAAAGGCCACTTTGGCAGAATCCTATAAGGATAACATTATGAATCATAATGTACAGTTAAGGACGCTATCACGTTTTGAACTCGCTCAAGTTTAGGTATTTGAAACGCAACACAACAACATTACGCGCACGCACACATTGAACCCATTGTCCGCTCGATTTTATACGTAACTTAAGGAGGCGTTTACGAAATGACGCGCTTCAATTTTAGGTATTGAGTCTTACTACTACACGTGCACGGCTCACACACACAGCGACATGCGCGAAGCGGTGAAATTATGAGTAAATTGACACGACTTGATACTTGAGCCTAATTTTATTTTATTTTTGCCATGTATTTTTTTTAAGTTTACGGTGATTTGTTTTCAAACAGTTTGTAGGTAATGTGAAGTGTTCATATAAGTAGAATGCTATTTACTTAATTTCACTGGACAGTGATTAATCAAGTACAAGTTGCCAAAGTACCTATGTATTAACAATTTGCGGACGAGCTTATTGAAAACAAATATAAAACAAGCTTGTTTTATTCGGTTTATTTCGTATTTTATATAATAAATTTGCTATGGTATCAAATGCAAGTAGGTTCTTGTGAGTGTGTGTGTATGTTTATATGTTTGTTCTTCACGCTCAAACGGCTTCACCAATTTTGATAAAATTTTGTATAGAGGTCATCATCATCTAGCCTAGCCTTTTCCCAACTATGTTGGGGTCGGCTTTAAAATTTTGTATAGAGGTAGCTGACACATATAGGCTACTTTTTATCCGATATTCCCACGGGATCGAAACTTATGCGGGTGAAACCGCGGGGCACAGCTAGTTGCTTCATAAATATTTAAAAAATTCGTAAAACAAAAACAACGCAATGGATATTGTTGAACTGTCAAATCGGAATGGATTGCCATTCCAAGTGTGTTACGCAATTAGGATAACGTACTAAGCAGTGTCGTGCATTGCATAAAGGCATATTAGCAGTGGCTACCTCGATAAATCACCATAAGCCTGTCAATTACATTTTTGGCCGTGCAAAGTGACGGATATTGAGATCGCCGATAGTGAGATAAAAATGAAAATCCAAGATGGCGGTTGTAGTTTTTTTTTAATTTTTCATCATGGGTGTCGTTTTTATGGTTTTCAAGGGTGCTAAAACCGATAGTGATGTCCAAATGAAAATCCAAGATGGCGGCTTTAATTTTTTTATCATGGGTGGTCGTTTTTATGGTTTTCAAGGGCGCTAAAGCCGATAGTGAGGTCAAAATGAAAATCCAAGATGGCGGCTGTATTTTTTTTTTATATTTTTCATCATGGGTGTCGTTTTTATGGTTTTCGAGGGTGTTGGAGCCAATAATTAGGTCAAAATGAAAATCTAAGATGGCGGCTGTAATTTATTTTTTATTTTTATCATGGGTGTCGTATTTATGGTTTTCAAGGGCGCTAAAGAAGATAGTGAGGTCAAAATGAAAATCCAAGATGGCGGCTGTAATTTTTTTTTATATTTTTTTATCATGGGTGTCGTTTTCATAGTTTTCGAGGGTGCTGGAGCCGAAAACAAAGTCAAAATGAAAATCCAAGATGGCGGCTGTAATATTTTTTTTTTAGATAAGTACTTTTGTTTTATGTTTCCGATTAGTGACCGCATCTGCCTAGACTAGACCCGGTTTAGTGCCTGCCTACCTATTCTTAAGGTCTCAACAAAACTAACAAAAGAAGCCCAAACTTGGCACACCTAGCTCAGCTCGGCTATTAGTTCCAGTAGCAGTCTTCGAAGTACACCTGCAGGTCACTCCATCAAGTCCGGAGGTAAGGTCTCAACATAACTAAGAAAACGAGCCCATACTCGGCACACCTAGATCAGCTCGGCTATTAGTTCCAGTAGCAGTCTTCGAAGTACACCTGCAGGTCACTCCATCAAGTCCGGAGGTAAGGTCTCAACATAACTAAGAAAACGAGCCCATACTCGGCACACCTAGCTCAGCTCGGCTATTAGTTCCAGTAGCAGTCTTCGGAGTACACCTGCAGGTCACTCCATCAAGTCCGGAGGTAAGGTCTCAACATAACTAAGAAAACGAGCCCATACTCGGCACACCTAGATCTGCTCGGCTGTTAGTTCCAGTAGGAGTCTTCGAAGTACACCTGCAGGTCACTCCATCAAGTCCGGAGGTAAGGTCTCAACATAACTAAGAAAACGAGCCCATACTCGGCACACCTGACTCAGCTCGAATTATTCCGTTCTGATCCCCTGAACCCCCCCTCCACCCCCCCCGCCTCGATCCCCTCCTAGATCGTCTTCTGTTTTAATCTCTGTCTTATCCACTAAAAACTTTCTCATACCGGTTTGAACCGATTTTTCTTTTGTTTTTGATCCTGAAGGATCGTCAGCAACAAAAATAAGTACAGGGTTTATTGAAATACATATGTTCGTAATTTCTTATTATAACGGATACGTGTATGTTAGTATTGAGGAACAACGACATTTTCGTCTTTGTCAAGTCACCGCACCCGGTTTGAATCCTTTTTAATAATTTTACAGATGGCAGATGTGAAAAGTGTTACAATATTTTCATGATGGGTGTCAATTTCGTGGTTTTCGAGGGTGCTGAAACCGATGGTGAGGTCAAAATGAGAATCCAAGATGGCGGATGTGAAAAATGTTACAATTTTTCATGATGGGTGTCAATTTCGTGGTTTTCGAGGGTGCTAAGTGCTAAACCGACGGTGGGGTCAAAATAAAAATCCAAGATGGCGGATGTGACAAATGTTACAATTTTTCATGATGGGTGTCAATTTCGTGGATTTCGAGTGTGCTGAAACCGACGGTGGGGTCAAAATGAAAATCTAAGATGGCGGATGTGAAAAATTTTATAATTTTCATGATGGGTGTCAATTTCGTGGTTTTCGAGGGTGCTGAAACCGATGGTTGGATTTTTATTTTGACCCCACCATCGGTTTCAGCACCCTCGAAAATCACGAAATTGACACCCATCATGAAAAATTGTAACATTTTTCACATCCGCCATCTTGGATTTTCATTTTGACCCCACCGTCGGTTTTAGCACCCTCGAAAACCACGAAATTGACACCCATCATGAAAAATTGTAACATTTTTCACATCGGCCATCTTGGATTTTTATTTTGACCCCACCATCGGTTTCAGCACCCTCGAAAATCACGAAATTGACACCCATCATGAAAAATTGTAACATTTTTCACATCCGCCATCTTGGATTTTTATTTTGTCCCCACCATCGGTTTCAGCACCCTCGAAAACCACGAAATTGACACCCATCATGAAAAATTGTAACATTTTTCACATCCGCCATCTTGGATTTTTATTTTGACCCCACCATCGGTTTCAGCACCCTCGAAAACCACGAAATTGACACCCATCATGAAAAATTGTAACATTTTTCACATCCGCCATCTTAGATTTTCATTTTGACCCCACCATCGGTTTCAGCACCCTCGAAAACCACGAAATTGACACCCATCATGAAAAATTGTAACATTTTTCACATCCGCCATCTTGGATTTTCATTTTGACCCCACCGTCGGTTTTAGCACCCTCGAAAACCACGAAATTGACACCCATCATGAAAAATTGTAACATTTTTCACATCGGCCATCTTGGATTTTTATTTTGACCCCACCATCGGTTTCAGCACCCTCGAAAACCACAAAATTGACACCCATCATGAAAAATTGTAACATTTTTCACATCCGCCATCTTGGATTTTTATTTTGACCCCACCATCGGTTTCAGCACCCTCGAAAACCACGAAATTGACACCCATCATGAAAAATTGTAACATTTTTCACATCCGCCATCTTGGATTTTTATTTTGACCCCACCATCGGTTTCAGCACCCTCGAAAATCACGAAATTGACACCCATCAAGAAAAATTATAAAATTTTTCACATCCGCCATCTTGGATTTTTATTTTGACCCAACCATCGGTTTCAGCACCCTCGAAAACCACGAAATTGACACCCATCATGAAAAATTGTAACATTTGTCACATCCGCCATCTTGGATTTTTATTTTGACTCCACCGTCGGTTTCAGCACCCTCGAAAACCACGAAATTGACACCCATCATGAAAAATTGTAACATTTTTCACATCCGCCATCTTGGATTCTCATTTGGACCTCACCATCGGTTTCAGCACCCTCGAAAACCACGAAATTGACACCCATCATGAAATATTGTAAGTCTTCAGGGGATCAGACCGGAATAGTCTTCGAAGTACACCTGCTGTGCAGGTCACTCCAGCAAGTCCGGAACGAAATATGAATTTATAAACCCTACTTACTTCTAGAAAAATTATAAGACTGTGAATCAAATCTTTCCTTGGGTAATAGGTACATACAGAATGCGTGAAGTATCAAGTTTTGTGTGTCAAATATTTTGTATCCGTACAGCGATCTTCTTTTAGCACAAGCTGCTGCTTACAACCGACACAGAGTCCACTCACAACGGCGGCCGAGCGCAGACTAATATTTCATTACAAATTTTTGTGCAATAAACCGAGACAGTGACCAGTAAAATAACCCTTATTTCAATCCAATAAGATTCACGTATTACAGCTAAATATGTGAAAAAATAGACTCCGATTTTTATTTTTTTCTGAGCTTATTTTTAACATTTTGATAGTTCTTTGGGCTACCTTTTTGAGTTGAACATGTCTGCTTACATAAAATATTTTAAAATAAATATGTTTATGTTATTAAACAGAAGAAAAATGACCCCAAAGACAGCACGATATCGTCGATTTTGTGTGAAGAGGCAACGGAAATTATTTTTTACTATATTATAAACCAACATTTTCGAATAAAAAATGGCTACCATTTGGAGATGAAAGAGTAATCTATCTGTGGTAATTATTAGTTACATTTGGTTTCGTCTCATTTTGCCGCAAAATGCACCGAAAAACGGCTTATTTTTGTCAGATACGTAAAGGCGTCCTTAACTAATCTTGGTACTTGAAGGTATTATTTTTTAATTTTACTGGTATTTATTGAGTAAAGTTAGTTGTTAGTTCGCAATCGAATTTGGTAACTGTTATTAGTACTTACTATGTGTGATAATCACGTTTATAGTATTGTTGAAGTTCATCAGTCATTACGTATATTACCTATGTAGGTGCCGAAAAACGACCTTAACATTTTAGTATTACAAGGAACATCTACGTTTATCCTTCAGTCTGCCGTTAGTTTGAAAAGATGTAAGTACTTTTAAATGTTGTTTTTGATGACAATTCTTGGAGCATTACCTACATAATCAAATACTAGCCTGGGAGTTGTCGTAGAGTTTCGTAGTGATATTTAAAAATAATCATTCACTTATGAAAACAGTACTTAAGTATTTTATTTACTGGGGCGAGAGTTATTATTTTTTATAAAAATAAAAAACTTTGTAACAAAAAAAAACAGACTTCCAAAAAGTGAAAAATAACTTTAATTTCGGAAGTCGGTGTCTTTGGCGGATCCAAAGGCACCGACTTTCGAAATTAAAGTTAAAAAAAACTTTTTTACAAAAAAAAAACAACCGATCGACTTCCAAAAAACACGACAAAGTGAAAAATAACTTTAATTTCGGAACTCGGTGTCTATGGATATGTAATTTAGTATTTTGCCACCGACTTCCGAAATTACAAGTTATTTTTCACCTTGTAGTGTTTTTGGAAGTCGGTTTTTTTTCTTAAAAAGTTTTTATTTCTCGCTCTTTAGTCGGGTCTGTTTATAATGTATAACTTACAATAACCTAATGTCAACTTGCTCATCACCTTTTACAAAATATTGCTTTTCTCAATGCAGGGACGTTAATTGTTGAGGAGTTCTCCTGATATTCACCTATCAGCTCCATTTTACTATTCTCATTGTGAAGAGCTTTAGTTGCTTAGCAGCCATATTAAAGTAATCGAATCGCAACCCGTGCAATACTTATTATTGAGTAGTTCCGGTGGCCATCTGTGGTCTTCATCATCAGTTCCACTTCACTAAACGGTGCTTTCCGAGAGCAAATCCACGAATTACTATAAAAAATACCCAAATTGCTATAGGTGTGTGTGCCTATAATATTTGAAGAGTTCCTTCGATTTCTCCAGGATCCCATTATTCGATCCTGACTTAATGACAATGGACCTGACTACCTGGAAAGTATATCCATTCAAACAGAAAAAGAACAAGAAACAAAAGTTTATTTTTCACTTTGTGGTTTTTTTTTTGGAAATCGTTTTTTTTTTGTGAAAAAGTTTTTATTTTTCACTTTTTAGTTGTACCCACCTACTGCACACAAATGCATATAACACTACTTGTTATGTGAATATCAGTGACAGAAAGCTACTGAACACATCCGCGTATCCCTTTAGAGGGTACAGGCATGATGTTATGATGTGTGATTGCGTAAACAATGCATAGATATGCGATAGCAGCAATCGCGGTTGATTTGCTGGCATTTATTGAAGAGTTCCGTTGTCTGTCTCCGAAAATCATCATCAGATCTTTACGAAATTTAAATGGGACCATTTTGAAATAAACCTCTTTCGAACAAAGAAAGAATTTTGCTAATCCGTCCGTCCGTATATGACGGAGTTATGCTCGAATATAGAACCTCCTCGTTTTTTGAGGTCGGTTAAAAATGCACTCGCCATCTTGAATAAAAAAATGGATGTCATATTCGTAATCACCACCCCAAAATCGACTATAGTATCGAATATCTAAAAAAAAATAGTTTCCGTCATTTTTATTTGATTATAATTTTTTAACACAAATATTTATACAGTCTTTATCCGTCATCTACATCCATTAAACAAAAAATTACAACTAAGTATTTATTTCTAAAACAAATTCCAAAAATCGTACTTAATTTTATTTCGGTTCGAAAAAGTATCAACATCGTACTGTGGAGTACACAAAACGGAACTCACTTTTTAACGTAAATATTTTTTGCGAAAAAGCTACATAGGCGTGCTTCCACGGGCGCGTCTGAGCGCGGAATGACCGACCGGCAAGTGTCCGCGGGTAGAAAATGTATGGAGAAATTTGAGAGCGTTTCTTATTTTTCTCATAAATGAAATGTTATTTATTTATCTACAAAATATTTAGCTTATCTTTATAGAATTATATATAGGCAACAATATCTTCTTATTTTTAAGTTAAAATATGCATTGGATTAAGCTATATTGGGTCCTATTCAGACCCCTTTTTTGCGATTATTGTGATGGTAAAAACGTATTTGTGTGAAAATTTTGTATGGGGCTATTTAATTGCTTTGGGCCCAGTCTGGAGATGAATACATTATCTTTAATTTGAAACCAAGATATCCTCGCAGTTGTGACTCCAGTTTGTTAAAATGGTACCTGAAAAACACTGTTATTCGTGGAAAAATGTTATAGCGTCCTTAACTGTTAAGTTAATCGTATCAAATCCCATTGGTGAAGGATTTTTCAGTAATTTTTTTTTTGTCTGCTAATTTACCAATCAATCCAATCCAAATCTAATCGCAATCTCTTTGATTAGAAGTCTTCGCCATATTATGATTCATTATGTTGTTATCCTTTTATAATTCTGCCAAACTGACCTTTTTAGGCCCCCTGGTATCAGGTATTAGTAAGTAAAATCCAATAACTTCAATTTCTCGGGACATCTTCCCCTTATTACAGTATTTATGTCTCAAGAAGCGACGCGCGGTTTATTTGTGGTTCCCAAGTGTACAAACAAGCTGTCAATGTGTCTGTGTAAGCGTAGGTTCGGTGGTAACACATTTACATCGTGTTTGTACAGTTAGTTAACACAAGTAAAGTACGTGTCGCTTCGTGAGATAAAAATACTATGAAAACATAAAAAAGAACATCTTATAATTATGTCCCATCCCACTAGGTCTTTTCGGTACCACGAACACAACTGGAGGCCTGTTCGGTGGCACCACAGCCTCAACATCGACCGCAGGCTTCGGCGCCAGCACCTCGGGCTTCGGGTTCGGGGCTGCGCAGCCGGCCACCGGAGGCCTGTTTGGAAATACTTCTACAGTCGGTGGAGGGCTGTTCGGGGCTACGCATAACCAGACTGCTTTTGGAGCTAAGCCTACTGGTGAGTTTTGATTGAAAAGGCTTAAGAGTCCTATTACGGATCGTAAACGCAAATCAAATTATTTCGATCGGCGTACACGAGTCGATAATAGTAGCGATCTCCGGACGATTGCGCGCCAAAAATTCGGCGACAGGTCCTACCTCGTCAAGCGCTTGCGCGGGAATCAGCGGGAATGAGGGGCGCACCGAATTGACGCAGAATATATAGCATTTTAACTTTATTTATTGCAATTTTGTTTTATTAAATTGAGAAACGAAAACTAATGAAACGTATTCATTGTAGATTGAAGTTTTATATAATATTAGTTTATTTGATAAAGTTGCGTTAATTTGGAGTGTAATGGACGCTGAATCAAGACATTTATTGCTTAAATTAGGCTTTCTTTACGATTTTATCCATAAAAACCAAGGAATTTAAAGGAATTCTAGAACTCCAATAAACAAGTAAAACATTCAAAGTATCTTTTTATAATTTTAGCATTTATAAGAATTGAATGTAACAATGTGAATTTGAGCGTCAAAGTTCCATCGCCAACGGTTTTTCTTGCAAACTGTGTTCGTAAAATATTTATAGTAAATTACACGAAAAGAAAAATGAAAATGTGTAACTGCAACTTACAAGAAAGAGAATAGTACTATCGTTATTCTTAAACAAATAATTAAAATATCTTACAACTGCTGAAAATTATAGCGTCAAAAATCATGAATTTGCGTAAAAAATGTAACAGGACTCTTAAGAGAGTCCACGACCTAGCATTTCATACAAACTTTCAAGCCCTAGTTTTTCAAAACGAATGAACCGATTTTAATGAAACTTCATACGCATAAGCAGGGTAAAAAGGTCTAAAAAGTTAGTTAAGAACATTTTCGAAAAATTGTGTTACAGCCAAATTAGACAGATTTTAAATTTTCCATAGAAACAGAGATTCCCAGTTATCTTTTTTTAAATAAGATATTTAGCTTTCGCTGATATGTTTGGCAACGAACTAATTTAAAATCCCGTCACCAGGCTTCGGCTTCGGCGGAACCACGACAACAGGCGCTACGGCTGGCAGCAGTCTCTTCGGAACCACTCCATCGACAGGAACTGGCCTGTTCGGGCAGCAGACCAACACCCTCGGGGGTGGAGGACTCTTCTCCACAAATACTGGTAAGTGGAGAGATTCGACGTCATCTGTGTACCCTTCTCCAAGCTATGTTGGCGTTGGCTACGAGTCTGAGGGTCTGAGAGTCTGAACACGATGAGCTACGAGTCTTAGTCCGTGTATTTATTATAGAACGTCACGATACTCCTTGGTAAGACTGGTTTTCGGATTTACCTAGTATGTTGGAGCTCGTCCGGGAAAGTACTACCACTAGGGATGCTCAATCTTAAGAAGATCGATTGTTTTTGCCGTCATGCGTTGCTGTATTCCGCTTTGAAGTGTGTGGGTGTATGGGCTTTGTTTCTGAGATGAAAAGGACAAATACGTCTGCTGCAGTTTATCTCACAATTTATATTTCACGTTTTCGCACCTCCGAAAGCTCCGTAAGCCGTTGGTCCCAGCTGTCATTCGTGGATCTTTGACCGTCGTTAGGAATCGTCAGAAGCCGGAAAGTCTGACAACCAGTCTTACCAAGGGGTATCGTATTACCCAGTGACTGGGTTGTGGGGGTGTGATTTCCAGTTGCTCCGTGTAAAATACTGGTATTCAGCTGCATCCGGTTAGACTGGAAGCCGACCCCAACATAGTTTGGAAAAGCCTTGGCAGATTGGTTTGATTGAAATTCTTTACTAGCATTTTTCGCAGACAACGGGTCCATTTCACCAACGTTCGATAATCCTCTTAACCGAGGATAATTTAATTTTCTTCCTGGTCTAAAGGATATTATGTCGTTGGTGAAATCGGCCCTAAGTCTTAAGGGCCTAAAAAGACTACTTTGGCAGAATCAAAAAAGGATAACATAATGAATCATAATCTGGCGAAGACAGTCCGCGTCAGTGTTTTTCTTTTTTTTTTTCGCTGCACTATGTAGGTATAATCAAAGAGATTGGGATTGGATTGATTGGTATTTTAGCACAGACAAAAAAAATAATAACTGAAAAATCCTTCACCAATGGGATTTGATACGATTAACTTAACAGTTAACTGTCCATTATGATTCATAATGTTATTCTTTTATGATTCTGCCAAAGTGGCCTTTTTAGGCGCCCTGTTCTGTTGTAAATGATATGTTATGTAAATAAATATATTTCCTATCTCTCTAGCGGGTGCATTCGGTCAACAACAACAACAGCAATCAGGCACAGCGCACGTCAAATACAACCCCGTAGTGGGCACAGATGTGGTCGTCAAGTCAGGCACCTCGCAGAGCGTGAACATCAAACACCATTGTATTACTTGTATGAAGGTAAGATAACCACCACCACCACCACCACCGACAACACCACCCACCACCACCACCGTCAATAACACCACCACCACCGTCACCACCACCCACCACCACCACCACCGTCAACACCACCCAACACCACCACCACCACCACCACCACCACCGACAACCATCACCTTCCCCACAACCACCACCGTCACCACCACCCACCACGACCACCGTCAACACTACCCACCACCACCACTGTCACCACCACCCACCACCACCACCGTCACCACCACCCACCAACACCACTGTCACCACCACCACCACAACCACCACCCCCTTCACCAACACCACCACAACCACCACCCCCTTCACCAACACCACCACCACCTTCTCTACCACCCACCACCACCACGTCGTATGAAACGCGTGTGCATAATTTATGACACACTCGGCTTCCTTACAGCGCGAACCGCAGGCGATCACGACTAATACCGCCTCGTATACAATGATCAACACAGCACACATCATGTATCATAATGTATTATATTTTTGTCTACAGGAATATGAAAACAAGTCGTTAGAAGAGCTTCGTCTTGAAGACTACGTTGCCGGCAGGAAAGGCAACACGAGCGGCGTGTTCGGGGGGTTCCAGCAGCAGCCTGAGAACAAACCGCTGTTTGGGAATACTTGTGAGTAATAGATTTGTAGGAATTAGCTAGCAAAACCCCTCAGACATTGGTCGTCGTTTCAGCCGATAGACGTCCACTGCTGGACATAGGCCTCCCCCAATTTTGGGGGGGGTTTGCCATAATCGCCACGCTTGGCAGGCGGGTTGGCGTTCGCAGTATGGTATGATGGTGGAATAAATAGAGAACGCTGCTGCCCATTCTCCGGTAAGACCCTTAGTCGCCTTTTACGACACCCACGGGAAGTAAGGGGTGGTGCAATTCTTTAAGTCCGGCACCACAGAGACATGGGTATCTTTATCTAAATACGATAAAACAAAAAAACCGGTCAACTGCGGGTCGGACTCGCGCACCGAGGGTTCCATACAAATTTGTAGGTATACAACTACAAATTTACGGTTTTCGGATTTTTTTCCTTTACTTGTGCTATATGACATTGCGTCTTGCCAAATTTCCTGTTTCTAGGTCATCGGGAAGTACCCTATAAATTTTGATTCCCTTGAGAGTGTCGAAATATACGTTTTTGGCGGCACAAACGGCCGTATCTATTTTTACCGTAACTTAGAAGTTTGATGGTTTTAATTTCACCTCAATACCAAACTCAAAGTCAAAGCATTTATTTCAAATCACACTAATATTATAAAAGCGAAAGTTTGTGAGTGTGTGTTTATATGTTTGTTACTTCTTCACGCTCAAACGGCTGGACCAATTTTGATAAAATTTTGTATGGAGGTAGCTGACACCCTGGATTAACATATAGGCTTATTTTAATTAACATATAGGCATACTTTTTATCCCGATATTCCCACGGGATCGACAATTACGCGGGTGAAACTGCGGGGCGCAGCTAGTAGGCACATAAAAGGCACTTTTGAACGTCTAAAATTACAATAAAATAGAATTGATTCTAGCCGCCCATTCCAAAAGGTAGCTCCATGTGTACCCGAGATAAAGGGTTTTGACAGACAGACAGCCGGACATCTTGTAGAACATTGTATTAAAAACCATTTTCTCTTTACCAGCATTCGGCCAGCCAGCCACGACCAGCGCCCCCTCAGTGTTCGGCGGCGGCAGCCTGGGCGGCGCGGGCTTCGCACAGCAACCCTCGTCGTTCTCCTTCGCGAACAATGCACAGACGACCAACACTACGGGACTGTTCGGAGCTAATAAACCGGCCTTCGGGGCTGCACAACCAACCGGTATGTTGATGCAAGAGTCTTAATTTGCGTTCGCGAGTTATTTGCCAAAAATGTAAACAAATATGAATTAATGGAAAAACAACTTTAATTCCTACACAATAAAGTTCAGTTTACGCTACAACTTGAAACATTTTTATAACTTTTTCAATCACTCTGAAATCAACTTAGTTATCATTGAAATAAAGTTGATATTTGTTTAACTTGACTAGCACACAACAAAATCTTTATTTAGAACTGCAAATGATGTGAATCCAAGAAATCGTAGAGATCCATTCAGACTCGTACTAAATGACATTCCTAGATTTACAAAATACAATAAGAACTGTTTAGCAATGTGTGTACGTATTTATAATAATATACCAAGCGACTTAAAAACGTTGACTTCTAGAGCATTTAAGCACAAATTATATAAATGGCTAAATTCACAAAATATTTATTCTATTAAGGAATTTATAGAGACAAAATATGCTCCAACAATAGATATTAGGTAATAATGCATACCGACAAGTTTGCATGCTACGAGTATGTATATGTAGCAGAACATGTAAGCACTAATTTTAATGTAACATCTGTAATAGCATGTTTTAATGCAAATAAAAATGATTTGATTTGATTGATTTGAATAGAAAGTATGGAATAAAATATATTTTGCACCGACCGCAAGTAAATTAATATCAGGGCAGGAGGATTGAAGATGATGGTGATGATGGGACTCCCTTTTCCGCACTTAGACTCTCATTCGGTCCGTTGTGCGTGGGGATTCTGGCTAACAGAGCCAGCCTAGCTCTGCCCAAAAGCACAGAAGCTTCCTGGGAGCTTCACAGGCTTCGCGAAGCGAGCTCATTGTTCCGAGGATTTCTGCACGTTGAGAAGCCACGGCCTCGCATTCCAGGATGACGTGGGCGGCTGATTCCTCCAATTAAAAAGCCATTGTGTCTCGCGTAGATCTACGTTCCGGCGGACTATGGGTTAATGGTATTTCTTGTTCCAGCTGGTACAGGACTGTTCGGCGCCACCACCACTCAAGCTCCCACTTTTGGCACCAACACCTCCACTTTTGGGTTTGGTGCTACCACACAGCCGCAGGTGAGTTTTTATTTTTTGAAGTGAAAACTTCTTCGGACGCGTTGGGCATTTTTTGAGACGCGAAAAAACAATTGAACTCGCGCCACTGTTACCGTAAGCGACACCGCACGTGTTTTGTTTATAAGACGATTAAAAAAATACCCGCTTCGGATGTGTTCGGCTGCCCTCGGGATGTACTCGGTTTTAATGTATATCCGATATGTCAGTGAGTGATGGGAAAGTATTCTGTTTGTGTTTTGTTTTCACTTCTGTCGGCACTCCCGGAGTGCCACTGTCTTTTTTTGCAGCTGTTCCCTACATTTGACGAGTTATACGATCATAAATGTAGGGAACAGCTGATTTTTTTTTTTCGCAATTTCAGGTTTGGTCCCATAGTAAAAGTTCTTCATAATGATGAGTACAAGAGATCATCTTAAGAGGTTGTTGGTGTTTTTACCCTGTATACAACATTATTTTTAGTATATGCGAAACCCGAAACACGTGTCTAGTATTTTTATATAAAGAATCTATTGACAAAATTTTAAAACTGTTTCATGAAAAATCACAAAGTTATAAGCTTGTTAAGTTACCTGTTTGTCCGTACAAAAACATGCTCACCCGCGCCGCTCGCGCCGCGCCGTCTTGCGTTCATTGATAATAGTACCTAGGTACCTAACCTACTTGAGATTGGCTAACCTACTTAAACTTTAACTTTTTTTAAATATTTTTGGGACAAAATATAACATGGGGTAAACATTATTGGAATCGATTCAGTTACTTTTTCCGAACAAACTATATTCAGGTTTCGCATATACTAAAAATAACGTTGTATATAGATTTGTAATAGGCATGGTTTTATATTTTAGTTGAAGCGTTTGGGCAAGATAGGTTTTAGTCGCGCTTTCAAAGTGCTTGTCCAACTCTGCCCACCCGTTCGGGGATTGTATCTGCTATGCTACGTCATGAAGCCCCCCCTAACCCCTTCCCCTCCCCCAGCAACAGCCGGGCGGGCTGCTGTTCGGCGGCGCCAAGCCGGCCACGTCGGGCTTCGGCGCGCCGGCCGCCAGCACCGGGTTCGGCGCGTTCGGCTCCAGCGGGGTGTTCGGCGCCAAGACGCAGGCGCCTACCTTCGGCACACAGGCTCCGGGTGAGTTTACTATGTAGAAAATCATCACCATAATCATTTATTTGCAATAGGTATTGGTACAGCGTTGGTCTTAAAATTTTAATAAGTTTCTTAATACATAGTCAGACAATAAGTAGGTATATGAGTATATTTACGTCCAATGGCATGCTTTAAATACTAGTTTCTAACAATCATTACTTTTTCAATACATTGAATATTCATTATCACATTAAATATTTAAAACAAATTTTTCACATTAAATTATTTAAAGCACAACACAGTCGCACGCATAAGCAGGATAAAAAGGTTTTTTTTTTAATATGTTTTCTCAGCCCTTCTCGAGTTTTTGTGAAACTAACAAACGTCAATTCATTTTTATATATAAGTTGATAGATAGATTATGTTTAAAATTATTATTATGTTGCCGTGCCCTAACCGGGTTTCATAATTATTGGAACTTACTTAAGTATATTAAATTGTAACAACGAAATGTACACATGAATGCAATAAAGAGTTTGAATCTATAAAGTTACAGAACATTTTCGAAAAATAGTGTTACAGCCAAATTAGACCGATTTTAAATTTTCCATAGAAACAGAGATTTTCTTTTTTTTTTTAAATAAGACATTTCAAAAATGTTCTTTTTAGACTTTTGTATCCTGCTTAAGCGTATGAAGTTTCATTGAAATCGGTTCATTCATTTTTAAAAACAAGGGCTTGAAATTTTGTATAAAATGCCGTACGGCGTAAACTCTCTTATGTAGGAGAGTTAATTCTTTTTAAGTTATTAACAGCCAGTATTCTTTCCCAAAGCTTTCGGCTCAATGACGACGGGAGCTTTCGGCACCACTACCTCAAGCGCTGGCGGTCTGTTCGGAGGACATCAGAGCTTCGGCAAGCCGACCACAGCGCCCACGTTCGGTTTCAACACGCAACAGCCTGGTCTGGGTAAGTTAATTGTAGAATTAAAAAAAAAAAATGTTTATTGAAGAAAAGCCTAAGTACATTCTAAAGCAATATTATATAACTGAGTGGCTATGCTAAGCACAATACATTGAAACCCTGATCTCCAAACTAGGGGTGACCCTGTATCTTAGAGATCAGTGTCCCTCCGCAGCAAAGTCACAAGCCAATATTTGTAACTCATTGGCACTTGAAAAGGTATTTATTTACATATTTACAAAAAAAAGAGAAATAAAAATTGAAAATAATTATTCTCATTTACAATTATGTGTGACTGTGGAGTAAGTGTGTTTATGGGGGGGGGGGGGTGTATGTATGCGTGTAAAGACCATCCAAATGTTTACATGGTTTTCTACTCTGAAATCACGAAAAAACATCAGCTGTTTCATACAAAACTTCAATACCTACTTGACCAAAATGTATGAAACAGGTGATTTTTTTTTCGTGATTTCAGAGTTGGTCCCATAGTGAAAGTTGTTTACATTCATGGGTAGAACACCATGTAAAAATTTGGATGGTCTTTGAAAAGTAACCCTGTATTGAATACTAGTGATAGCCATCAAATGGTAAATCTAATCTAAGTAAGCACTAAGATGGTTTGATCTAGTTTGGTTAGAGTTACGCGATCGGTAGTCGAATACGCCCTAACTGGTAATAGATGGATTATGGAAATGCAGGCAAACAAAAGTGCTGAGCTATTCGGTTGCAAATATTGTACCGAACATTCATCATACAGCTTTCCAAAGAAAAGTGCAAGTGCAAAGAGTAAGGCTCTTTCCTGAAGGAAAGAGAGAAAGACCTATGTCGGCGTACGGCGCAGGCGGTATATTTTAAATTACGAATTATTATGTTGTTATTATTATTATGATTACTGGCCACTGGCCCTACCCGTGTGTTAAATTAATGTCGCCACTGTAACGGCACGCTGCACAGTGGGTCGAAACGATGATTTTAGTGACTTAGGGATCAACTTTGTTTTTTTAATTTTTTCTTTATGCTGATCGATAGAGCTCATTAACCTCAATAATAATTGTTCTGATGCTTTTTTTCCTAAACTTGCTCCTTTAGGTGGAAGAATGCATTTTGTTATTTTTTTGTATGGAGCGGATCAAATTAAATTAAATTTCTGCCAAGTGGCGAGTGATCCCGGTTTGAAACTATATTTTTCTTAGGGCTTGTCCAGTCTACTATCATTTGATGCTTTGAACATTTGCATAAAGTTGCAACACTGCTAAATAAATGGATCGAAAAAAATGAAAAAAATACTTTGAATAAAAAGCTTCATTTTTTATTTTCGGATGTTCTTTTAAGTTATAATTGATATGGAATAGTAAGTAAAAGCATTTAATAATTCACACAATTACTTAAAGATTAACGACAATACATTTAAAGGTCCCTAATTTGCTTGAATTTACTAAGTACCTATTATTTAAAAATGTGGATGTATTCATATCTATTTGTTTATTTAATGAACTTATAAAATCTTTTAAATTAGATTTAATACAAATTTACTAAAGGTAAAAACTTAAAACTAACTATACATACAACAACAAATTTACTATTTCCTTTTAGTCATGACATACAAACTAATAAAAAAAATCAAGAAACTTATAATCTACCAATAATTTTATTCACTATCGCTATGACTATCTTGTAAATTATCTACATCAATAAAATCTAAATCGGATTCTGAAGGAAAACTCACCAGAAGCTCTTTGACTTTTGGAGAGCGAACCATTCTATTTTGTTTCGCCAATCGAGGCCGTAGACTTGTGATCTTTGGATCAGACGACAAAAGAAGATTGTGTAAAACATCCTCATTTGTCGCCGTTCTACTTACCTTTCTAGAATGACTCTCTCTATATTTCCTAAAATCTTTATTACGAGCTTCCGCTGCCTCTTCCGACAGTTTCCCTATAGGTATGACACCAAAGTTCTTTATTATATCACTCCCATGTACCAACAATTTATGTACACTGGAAGGCATATAATACCAGGGATACAAGGTAACATACAATTCTGCCGTATCTTTACAAAATTCGGAAAATTTAGAAAGGTTCTCGCACACGCGCTCTCCAGATGCAACGGTTTGAAGAATCACGTGAAACCTTTCTATGAAATCTTCACGAATCCCAGTTATGCGGGCTGTTATCGCTGCATCCCTGAAAAATCTTCTGGCAGTATTGCCATCATTGGTTGTGCCTACTCCTTGTTTGACTATGTCGATGAGTAAACCGCATTCCCTCTTAAATGCTTGCTGTATAGCACTCTTTCTAAGGGACAGTTTTTCTTTGTCGTCGCCTCTGCAACTCCATTTTTGCTGCAAACAAAAAGAAATGTCACTTAAAAATAATCTCACAGGAAACTACAAACATGAAAAAATATGAAGTAATAAAATTATATTTACCGATATGAAGTAAGCACTCCATGCATCTTATCCAGGCATGTAAGGAGGACATACCATACTGGTACATTTCCTCGATTTTTTCTCTTTGAGAAAATGCCTCTAAATTGTTCATCTCTGACGGTTTTGCCTTGCAAATATCACAGACAGCTGCAGATGTATCCGACAAATATGATGTTATTTTGCCGTCTATCATCGTCAGGTACAATTCATGCTTAACTTCTACTTGGTGGATTCTTGTTGGCAGACGTCTTTCTATTTCTTTTGTTATGTTACCCTTTATAGTTGCCACTGTTGTCTGGGTTTCTTTGGTAAATTTAAACATTATCGGACGACAATAGAAAGTCGATGATGGTCGGTCGTTTTCCCAAACAATTGTTCCATCAGATTGTTGAAGCCTTATAGGGACTAGACTGGCCATCAATATAGTAGAGTCATCAAACTCTGTCTCAGTCTTTTGTTTGTAATTGCTTTGACCTGAGGCTCCATCAAAGCCCCATTTGCTTATAGGTAAGCAGTAACTCTGTTGCAGAGTCCAAATCCAAAGCAATTACATCTAAAAGCCTAGAAACCGTCAAGTTGAGTAATGCTTGCAGTTTAATAGCATCTCCTTCTTCAGTTATGGTTATGTCTTCTTTCCCTGGATAACATTTTGACTTTGCTTGCTTAATTTTATAATAAGAAGGGTATAAATCAGACCCATTTTCACTGGCTGCTTCTCTTAGGTTTATATATTGCCACTTACTTAATTTAAGTGAAACTAATAAAGCCAGTGCCTTATCGGGTGAATATGTACTACAGTTTGTTTTATTTGCACTTAAACACTGCTTAACTTTTTCTAGATCTTCGGGGTGATTTAGCAAATGGTTCATTATTTTTCCTACATCCTCATTTCCAGTGTTTCTTAAACTAGCAATTATAGTAACTTTCAGTTCATCCGGAGATAACGAAAGCGATTGGTTTATTTGACCAACGCGTCTTCGTTTTTGCCTGGAGCCCAATTCTTCGAAAGGTTTTCGAGGTGAAAATGTAGATGTTGAAGCTTCTATAGCAGATGGTGGTAGATTTTCAACATCTTCAATATCACTAATCTCGAGCCTTTCCTGTTCAGTGTTCACAGTTTCAGATATTACTCCTTCGGGCCAGTTTATCGCACTTTCTAACCAATCACCATTTCTTCTTAAAAACGGTGCTAACGTGCGACTACTTCGTTCCCATCTTGCACTTAAATTTGAACAAAAGCGCGTACAGAATTTTTGGAGCTTAGCACTGTTCTCTTGCGTCACGTTTATTTCATTTTGTAGCTATTGGAAGAGTTTTTTACTATCTGACAGCGACTTAAGCTGCTCTCTTAAAATCATAAATAAATCTAAATTGTTAACTAAATTTTCCATTATAACGAAAAGGGACGATTACAATCACAATGTTATGTGATGTTAATAGTAGTACGAATAAACGAATACTAGTAAATATATAATAAATATGATCTTTTTATACTTCCAGTGACAATCAGTTTACAAATTTTTCTACTACCCTCATTAACATTAAAGTAATGACTAAAAGTGAAAAACATTGTTTTTTATAAATTAAAAAGTCAAGTATGATTGTAAACATGTGTAAAATTTAAAAAAAAAAAAAAAGTTAATTACAGTCATTAAATACAAATAGAAATTTATAGATAAATGATATCCACATTTTTAAGTACCTAATACGTAATTAGTAAATTTAAGCTAATAACGAACCTTAATACATTGTCGTTAGTTGTTAAGTAATTATGTGAATTATTAAGTGCTTTTACTTACTATTCCACATCAATTTTTACTTAAAAGAACTTGAGAAAATAAAAATGATTCAATGTATTTTTTCATTTTTTTTCGATTCATTTATTTGGCAGTGTTGCAACTTTATGCAAATGTTCATAGCATCAAATGATAGTAGACTGGGCAAGCTTTAAGAAAAATATAGTTTCAAAGCGGGATCACTCGCCACTTAGCAGGAATTTAATTTAATTTGATCCGCTCCATACAAAAAAATAACAAAATGCATTTTTCCACCTAAAGGAGCAAGTTTAGGAAAAAAAGCATCAGAACAATTATTATTAAGGTTAATGAGCTCTATCGATCCGCATAAAGAAAAAAGTAAAAAAACAAAGTTGATCCCTAAGTCACAAAAATCATCGTTTCGACCCACTGTGCGCTGGCACGGCCGGCACGGCGCCGTCAGTAGGGACTGGTCATCTCTTTGCTGCCATGGCTTATTTTAATTTAATACCTATTTGAATTGTTTTTTTTTTTATTTCGGCTTTTCATTACGGACGCTTTTAACGTTCTGCATCGTTCTCACATGTATAATTTTTAACATGAATGATGTAAACAAGACTTTGTAACCATATTATTTTGATTTAAAAGAGTGTCCATGGAGTCTCTTGCCCGTTCTTCTCCATAGGTACCTACGCTTTGGAATGGGCAACTAGCTTCATCTTTCTGACTGACCGACCCCTTGACAATTCAAAAGTACCTGTAATTGGTTTAATTGAAATAAATGCTTTGAGTTTGAGTTTGAGTTGTTAAACAACAACTCTATGCAATTCCAAAAAAAATACGAAAATACTTTTGAAGTGAAAACTTCTTTAGGCGCCTTGGGCATTTTTTGAGATAGGAAAAAACCATTGAAGTCGCGACACTGTTACCGTAACCGACACCTCTGTTTTCAGATTTAGTCATTATAAAGACATCAACGCGCGGTACATTTTCTTTGGGAAGAATGACCTTCAAACATATTTATAAAATTACTAATGACAAATATGTTCGGAAATGGATATTTCAGCCGAAGGATGCGGTCGGACAGTCTTTAGTATTTTTTCAAACAAAATGAATCCTTATTATCATCGTTCACAGGTACAGGTCTAGGCGGCGGTTTAGGTACAAACCAGTTCCAAGCCAAGCCTGCCGCACCAGCTTTTGGACAGATGGGTGCCACAATGTTCCCACAACAAGCGCAGAATACCTTTAAGACTGGTGAGTTTCTCGGTATTCAAAGATAAAGTACAGTTAAACCAGAGAAAGTTTGCGCTCCGGTAATCTTCGAATGGGCACGAACGTCGCGCCGCAGAGTTATACCCAACTAGCTTTTGCACGCGATTTCGTCCGCGTGGAATCAATAATTTGGGTAGCTTATTTTTTATCCAATCTGATTTTTCATCGATCTGCTTACTGTTTAAATAATAAAAAAATATTAATGGTTTGAGTCTTATAAGTAGTTCTTTTTTATTGATTCCCTTTACAAATTTCCACCCCCCTTTTTACACCCTTAAGGGATAATCTCTTCTCGACGATAACAGAAGAACCGAAAGTACATCTTTGCTTCCAAAGCTTATTCACCCAAAATATTCTTTTTCGCCTTAAGGCTCCAAGTTTCTCTTCTTCTTCAGCAAGATGAACGAAGAGAACTAAGTCCCAATCCACCATTATGAATACACACGCACAACTGTTTTCACGTAACATTACGACTGCTCTGCGACGTGTCTGTCATCCGAACTATTCTGCTACCCGAAACCAGCCTCGGTGTTCTTAGGTATGCTTACGACTGCCGAGGCAGCTCTAAGGCGCCCGAAGCCGCCCGAAGCACCTCTCAGGTGCCTGAAGCCGCCGTGAGACACCCGAGCTGTACCGAGCAGCACCGATGCCCGCCGATAGTGGGCACCGCGCCTAAAATGATGATTTCTGGGTTAAAAACTATCCTATATCCTTTCCCGTGACTCAAAACCATCTCTATACCAAATTTCATCTAAATCGGTTCAGCGGTTTAAGCGTGAAGAGGTAACATAAATACAGACAGACACACACTTTCGCATTTATAATGTTAGTATGGATGGATTGAGGCAAATCTTCTAAGTTTAATCTTTCACATAGTCCTCACATTCACAATAATGATGATGACTGTGATGTTTAATCAAGATATTTTGTTAACAGGTCTCGACAGCGGCCTCGGCGGCGGCATGTTCGGCAACAACAGCTCTTTGGGCGGTATGGGGATGGGGATGGGTGGTATGCTCAACAACCCTGCTGCGGGGATGAAGTGAGTACACTTTTCTTTATCTAAACATCATCATCATCTGCCTAGCCTTTTCCTAACTATGTTAGGGTCGGCTTCCAGTTTAACCGTATACAGCTGAATATCAGTATTTTACATGGAGCGACTGCCTATCTGACCTCCACAACCCAGTTACTGGGTAATACACCTTGGTAAGACTGGTTGTCAGACTTTCGGGCTTCTGACTACCCCTAACGACTGTTAAAGATCCACGTATGACAGCCGGGATCAACGGCTTAACGTGCTTTCCGAGGCACGGACGGGTCTTGGTGTGTAAAGATGGTCACCCATCCACGGACCAGCCGCGGCAAGTGTCGCTTAACCTGATCGATCGACCTGTGCGGCTGTTATTATTTAGCCACGAGCCCCTCTTTTCCTTCACCGATGTCAGTGATACAATATTCTATAATAAGTACGCCATAAATATTATTGAATATTAAATGTAGAAATTTTACAAGGCGTGACACATTGGGCGGTCTTATCTATACAGGGTTATTGGTAAAACATTAACAACCTCTTAAGAGGTGAAATCGCGAAAAAAAATCAGCTGTTCAAAATGTAGGGAACAGCTGACTCTTTTTTCGCGATTTCAACTTTGGTCCCATAGTAAAAGTTGTTCATAATGATGAGTACAATGACCTCTTAAGAGGTTGTTAATGTTTTACCAATAACCCTGTAGAAGCGATCTTTTAAAGACAACCTTTGGATGGATTTAGAGAGAAAGGGGAGACAATACTGCAGATAGTCTGTGGTGTGGTGTGCTGTGATGTTCAAGATAAAAACTGGCCAAGTGCGAGTCGAACTCGCACACGAAGGTTTCCGTACCACAAGGCAAAAACGTTAAAAAACACGTTTGTTGTATGGGAGCCCCCCTTAAATATTTATATTATTCTGTTTTTAGTATTTGTTGTTATAACCGCAACAGAAATACATTATTTCTTTTAATCGATTATTTTCATGCTCTCTGAATCGTTTCAGCCGATAGACGTCCACTGCTGGACATAGGCCTCCCCCAATTTTGGGAGGGTTTGCCATAATCGCCACGCTTGGCAGGCGGGTTGGCGATCGCAGTATGGTATGATGGTGGAATACATAAAGAACGCTGCTGCCCATTCTCCGGTACGACCCTTAGTCGCCTTTTACGACACCCACGGGAAGTAAGGGGTGGTGGTATTCTTTAAGTCCGGCACCACACAGACAATCTCTCTCTCTGAATGAATTCACAAAAATAATGTTATATGTGTTATGTTATTTAAGTTAGTTATTAAATTCCTGTAATGGTAGCAGTGTTTGTGATAAATAAATGAATAACTAAATCATCTGTGAAAATTTCAACTGTCTAGCCATCATGGTTCATGAGATACAGCCTGGTAACAGTGGAGCCTTAGTAAATAGGGTCCCGTTTTTACCCCTTGGGTACGGAACCCTAAAAATGTACTAATAAAACATTCTTGTTACAGCAACAGCCTCTCTGGTTCGTCAGCCGGCGGAAATGTTCACGAACAAATATTAACGTTAGCAGCACGCCCGTACGGCGACTCTCCGCTCTTCAAGGATTTGTTGCCGGATTCATGTGAGTGTTTAATATTAACTTATAAAGGACCACTTTAACCTTTTGACTATCACACGTCACCCTACTAATTACCTCCTAGGACTCCCTACTAATTACTTCCTAGGACTATTGGGCTTCAACTCATTGGAGGTTAGACGTGGCTTTCAACAGCTCACAGTAGCCTGCAAAACTCTCAAGAGGACGCATCGACAGTCCTGAACTCCACGATCTTTTCTGTCGGCTATTTGTTCCCGACAAATACATCGGACATCGCCAAAGCCATCGACACAATCTGTTTGCACCGCCGTCATCTGAAACTGTCGCCAGAGCTGAGTCCCCTGTGTGTCGTACTCTAAGGATGCTTAATGCCCTCCTAGCCACCAATCCTGTTTGCCGATGAATGGAGTAGAATTATGCGGGTATGTTTGATGTTCTGTGAGAAGAAGTATGCTAGGGTGTCCTCTATTTATGTTAGAAGTTGAAAAATTTTTTTTCTTTCTTTTTATGTTAATTATTGTAATTGGTGTTACCGTTTTAATTAACAATAAACAAACAAATCAAAAACGTGCCCTCTGCGTCTAAGTCTGTCATGTAGTCGACCGTGGCGTGCTGGACACATTTTGGTTTGTCATATATATATGAAAGGGTTAAAAAAAACTGTTTTTGTTAGAAAAGTGAAGGTAAAACTGATGTTAGTTTCCACCCTGCATATGTTAAGGTGAATGCGCAGTGGTAGGCCGCGAAATTTAAATTTTCTTAAGTTTTTTGCAATTTGCAGGTCAGTGTCAGGTTGTATCTTGATCAAAATATGATTCGCGACTGTAATAGATATGTATTTACAGAATTATAGTCATTAGAATCATTAATATATCTCTTATGGTCATTAGAATCATTAATCTTTAAGTTACGATTTGTTCCATAAGCACTTTTCCATAAGATTTGTTCATAGGGAACAAATGTAACATAGAAAGAGTTAATAATTCTAATGAATATAATTTTGTAAATACGTACCAGCATCAATGTTTGCATGCCAAAATGGTAGAATGTACAAAATTTTGTATGGATTAACATATAGGCTGTCAGCTACATCCATACAAAATTTTATCAAAATTGGTCCAGCCGTTTGTGCGTGAAGAAGTAACAAACATATAAACACACACACACACTCACAAACTTTCGCCTTTATTATAATATTAGTGTGATACCTACATTCGAAGCAAATAAATTAATATTCTATTCTGTTCTTTAAGTTATAACATTAAAAACTTATTTTTGTCAAAAGTTTTATTTTTCACTTTTTAGTTGTAGTACCTACCCCACACCAATTGCTTCGTCATAGTCGCTTAAAATCTTAATCGAGATCTCTTATCGCCATCCGTGAAATACTTATTATCATTGAAGAGTTCCTGTGGCTATCTGTGGTCTCCTTCATCAGTTCCACTTCACCAAATTATACTTTCTGAATGCAAATGCTTGGCTTGTTGATGAAAATACCAAAATTGCAATTTAATTTATTTAATGAATATTAACAGCTATACCTACATTACGTTCACACATTTTATCATGAAAATCACCATGGTCGTACAGGACTCTGACTAGCATGAGTTAAAATCCATGTATTTAATGGTTTAGGTTTCATTGCTATCTGTTTGTGACGGGGTGATTTAGGGCAAATGACATACAATCTTTCATCTCTAACAACAAAATAGCATGATTTACATCGCACGTCGCTATATGCATGCCTATAATATTTGAGAAGTTCCCTCAATTCCTCATGGATCACATCATCAGAACTGGATTTTGACGACAATGAAACCAATCTGGAAGTATATCCCTTTAAATAAAAAAAGAATTTTCCAAATCGGCTTATAAATGACGGCGCGGCGTAGTGAGGTAACAAACATAAAAAAAATAAAATAAAATACAACCGAATTGAGAAACTCCTCCTTTTTTTGAAGTCGGTTAAAAATGATAACAATGACGGGGTGTACAAGTGACTCTTCGCTTCGTTGAGTGTCTTTTACACCCATTATTATTTGACCCAAAACCACAACATACTAATCCACCCATTGTTTCACAGCAACAACAGCAGAGGACGTCCTCAAACCAACAAACCCAGCCGCTGTAAAGGCAGTACTAGACAGCTCCAGCAGCGCTGCGTATCGTGTGTCGTCGCCCACTGCGTTACGTCTCACCGTCACTCCCAGGACGACGCGCGATGATAAGGTATATAGAATACTCTTTATTATGTACACCATATTAATTACAGACATAATTATAGAAACTGTACAAAGGGTGACACAATGGGCGGTCTTATCGCTAAAAGCGATCTTTTAAAGACAACCTTTGGATGGATTGAAAAGGGGAAGGGCAGACAAATACTGTAGGTAGTCTGTGGTGTACCATTTACATAACCGTAACCGTATATTACGGTTTCAGAAGCAAAATTTATCACACTAATATTATAAAGGCGAAAGTTTGTGAGTGTGTGTGTTTATATGTTTGTTACTTCTTCACGCTCAAATGGCTGGACCAATTTGGATAAAATTTGGTATGGAGGTAGCTGACAACCTGGATTAACATATAGGCTACTTTATATCCCGATATTCCCCCGGGATCGGCATTTACGCGGGTGAAACCGCGGGGCGCAGCTAGTTTTAAAATATAAGGGTTCCTTGTAGGAACTACGGAACCCTAAAAACACGCTCTAAAGCCTCCTCTACACGTCGTCAGATTCATCAGCAGATGGCCATCTGCGAATGCCTCCGCCGAGACGGGGTAATTTGCTAGTCTGTGGTAGGTATTTGACGTCGGCAGAGGCTAAATACCTTAAAAAGAGTAACCATGGAGTTTCTTGCCGGTTCTTCTCCATAGGAAACGACCAATTGGAACCGTGCACCTAGCTTCTGACGTTTCATAAGTGCCCATGTAGGTTTATGTGAAATAAAATATTTTGAATTTGATTTTTGATTGAATCATCACCTGCCTAGCTTTTTACCCGACTATGTTGGGGTCGGCTTCCAGGCTAACCGAATGCAGCTGAATACTAGTATTTTACATGGAGCGACTGCCTATCTGACCTCCACAACCCAGTTACTGGGTAATACGATACCTCTTGGTGAGACTGTTGTCAGACTTTCGGGTTTCTGACTGCCCATAACGACTGTCAAAGAAAACGTATGACAGTAGGGACCAACGGCTTAACGTGCTTTCCGAGGCACGGACGGGTCTTGGTATGTGAAGATGGTCACCCATACACGGACAACCGCGGCAAGCGTAGCTTAACCTTCATTCTTTCTCTCTTCTTCATTCGGCATTCAATTATCTTAATAACAAAAGGACAAGTAAAAAACTGATTTACAAAGAACCCTATGCCAGACGTGATTGAACCCAGAAATTGTACTATACTGTAGCAGTATCTACAACGGCACATGCGAACAACGCGTCATACTGACGTCACGCAAAATCCTGCATCTCGCAAGCAGAGTTTACCGCGCAACTAGCTTATATACAACGGCCCGACATGAATCATCGGGCACTTGTCCGCCAGACACAACACCCGTCTGGTCGGAGGATCCTCCCTTTTCTATAGAGTGTGAGTGAACTTTACACCCTGTTCCTCATACTGGTGACCCCGAACATGAACGTCAGCGCAGCCTTAGTGCACCTACTCCAGCGTGACGTCATCATCATCTCTCCCGCAAGCTTTACAGCGGCGATTCACCCAGCTAGCACTCACGGCTTCAACGGGTATCCTGACCACCAGCATGCAGCGACCGCGCATACCTGGTCATCACCCTCAGCCTCATCAGCAACCTCGGCCCATCATACTGCACTTTCGGCCGGTCCACAAGCATAGACTTAAAAAACAACAAACTAACAATACATTTTTCTTCCACAGAAATCCCTCTTCGACGGGTTAGAAGAATCAGACGCGAGTCTAGAAGACAAGCTATGTCTGAAGCCGTCGCGCAAGCGTCTCGTGCTGCGACCTAATCAGAGAGCTAACGACAGCCATCACGACTCCGTGGATCATAATAATGATACCGGCAGGTTAGTAACCCATCATCTGCCTAGCCTCTCCCACACTCCCACTACGGCTTCCAGTCTTAACCGGATGCAGCTGAATACCAGTATTTTACATGGAGCTACTGCCTGTCTGACCAACATAAGACAGTTACTGGGTAATACGATACCTCTTGATAAGACTGGTTGTCAGACTTTTGGGCTTCAGACTCCCCCCCCCCCCCCCATAGTTTGTTTAATTTTTTGGTTGTGTTTTTATTTTTATGCGTCACGTTTGCCGCAAATAAACGTGTTTTCCTTTCTTTTTTCTTTCTTTTACCCGTAACGACAGAATTACCGCAGCCGGGACCGACGGTGTAAATATGAGTTTATGGAAAAATAACTTTAAATCCTACAACTTCAAACGTTTTTATAACTTTTTCAATAATGCTAGTCACTCTGAAATCAACTTAATTACCATTGGAATAAAGTTGATATTTGTTTAACTTGAAATATTTGAAACAAGTTTGAATAGAATTTATGCATGAAGTGGGTGATCACACATTAAGGAATCGACCTCGACAAGCGTAGCTCTAACCGGCCAACAACGATACCACATCATAGAATAAAATATTTTTACTAGCTAACTAGGATCCCGTGGGAAAATCGGGATAAAAAGTAGCCTATATGTTAATCCAGGGTGTCAGCTACATCCATACAAAATTTTATCAAAATTGGTCCAACCGTTTGAGCGTGAGGAAGTAACAAACATATAAACACACACACACAAACTTTCGCATTTATAATATTAGTGTGATTCACAGATCTTTGGAAGACCATCGACAATCAAACGGGGAACTGCCTTCAAGAGAGATGGCGTCCGAACAGCCGAACATGGACGAAGTTGACCGAAGGCAGGATGAATATGTTTCGTTGAAGAATGTTTCTGCTGGGAGACGTAAGTATTTTATTTTATAGTTTTGCTTTTGCCCGACGCTTCATCCGCGTTTTAACATAATAGTAGATTGTACAACTAGTGCAGGGATGGGGAAACTTTTTCCTTCGCGTGCCGACATTTACTAACGAAATATATGGCGGGCCAAGTAGTTGCATTTTTGGCTATATTATTTACTGAAATAAAAATATTGATACGTATTTTCTGAAACTCTAATTTATTGTGCGATATTACAAAATAACTACAGAAATAAGAAAGAAATTGCAAATTGCAATTAAATTAAACTTTTAAGTTAGCTGCGAAGTAGATGGTTGAGGAGCGCTGGTCTTTGTGGGGACAAGTTTGGACACATTTTTTGTGTCTGGGTACGATCTTACCCATTCTCCTTTCTAACAATACGAAAACTTCACTTGATCTTTGTTTGATGATCGCGGGCCAGATTATAACGCTTCGCGGGACGGAGTTGGCCCGCGGGCCGTAGTTTCCCCATACCTGAACTAGTGCATAAAAGAAGCCATTGTACCCCAAGACGTGTGTTTGGTTAAGTCGATGGGTAAAATGGCTCGTTTATGCCCGAGACTCTGCTTTTCACTTCGATTGTGAGAAAATGAAACAGGCATAAAGTATCTATCAGTATTTTCACTGTTCAAAAATGTTGCAATTGATGAAGAGAATAGCTAATTCCCGCCACGAAACTTTTCAAAAGTTTTTTTTTTGTTTTTTCAACATGGTGGCATTCGAATGTTATCCTTTGATGATTCTGCCAAAGTTGCCTTTTAGGCCCCCTGGCTTTCGAACTTATCTGTTTTTTTCTTTACAGAAGCTGATATTAGCTCTGGCTCCGACAGACATGGCAGCTGGTGAGTAACGTCTTACTATCTATATCAATTTCACCATTCCTTTTGATTCAGAAGGTTCAGAATCTGCGAGTTAAAGAGTTGAAGTTCAAACATTCCAAAGCGTACTTTTCTATGACAAAGTCGTCATCATTCTCCTACCGTGATCGTAATTTACTTGTGGTCGGCGCAACATGTCTTTTTCTTCCACACTTCTCTATTAGCCGTCATCTCACCCCCTTTTAATGCTGTAAAAATACTTGAGTTGTTGAGAAACTCGAGTCTTGGGAGTCCTTATCTAATAAAACTTAAAAAACTCGAGAAGACTCGAGTCTTATAAATAAAACTTAGAGCTCAAGTCCATCAGAATTTGGAATCTTTTTTGAGTCCTGCCAAAAAGAACTCAAAGACAGAGTCTTTTTAAAAGAACTCATGATTGAGTCCTCTAAATCCATAGCTGTAGTTTGAAGTAAATAAAATAGCAACGAACAAATTATTGATACCTACCTACCTATATTATATTAGGTACCTAAGTTTATAAACATAATGTGAGTAATCTATCCGTTGTGTAGACCCATAGTACAAACTAAGCTTAGTTTGGTCTAGATGGCGCTGTGTAAACTGTTCCGGAATATTTATTTATTTTATTATATTTATTATAAGTAGACGGTAATATTATGTGTTTATTGTTTTATTTAGACGTTTTAACTCGCATTTTGATTCAGCAAATCGTCAGTCTTCAGGTGGATACTTTTGATTAGGTTATTTGCGTTTAATGCAATTTAATTGTTACATATTTTTATTGTGCGATTTATTTTCAATCAGTAAATAAATATGTACGACGATATAAAATCACCCAGTATTATCTATTATAATACACCAACTCAAGTTCATGACTCAGTCTAGCTCAAAGAACTTAAAAGACTCGAAAGGACTCAGAAGACTCGAAGGACTTGTCTTGAAAATCTACTCAAGTCTCAAAGAAATGAAGACTAAAAGACTCGAGTTTCTTACAACACTACCCTTTCTAACCATATCATCATTCACACATTCCATCCATCGTTTTTTTGGTCTTCCCGTACTCTTATAGCCATCAACATTCTTACTCAAAATCTATGAAAAAGTAAGCATGAAACTTCATGGTTTATATTTACAATATCACTGAAAACATAAAATTATTGTAATTCTTGTTTATTTTTCAGGCTCAGCTCCTCTAAACTGCCGTGGAATGACAAGGAGAAACCTATTGATGGAGAGTCGACACCGCGGCTTTATCCTAACTTAGGTTAGTGTCAAATATCATTGTTTACATGCACAACATTACAGAATAGAATCCCAAGGCGTTGTACAGTCATGCATCAATATTGCTTACGCATAATAGAGTTGAAATTTCTGTGAACATGCTGCGCGCAGTCCCCGCGCCCGCGCCGCAGGCCCGTACTTACACCTGTGTGTGTACACTGGCTAACGTCGAACGAAACAAAAACATACCGTCGTCGCTTTTTCACACGCGCGGTTTAATTACGTATGATCTTGGTTGGTTCATACCATTGCTAAAATTCACATCTTCATAACAAGTACCGCTAGCGGGTAGCGTTGCGTATTGGATTAGTAAACACACAGCCCTGGGTTCCATCCAATCTCGAGATGAAACTTTTATTTATCTTTTCAACAATATCTTATCTTTTTTTTATTTTACGATAAATTTATACACGAGAATAATAACGTAATATTTATTTTATTTGTATTATTATATTGTTATTGAAATATGGGGTTAAAAATAAAAAGTTTTTCAAGTGATTTCAAAGATTTTATTCTGGATTCTGGAGCCTGTGTCGGCTGTGTCTCAGCAGTGGGAATATATAATCATAACATTTCTCTTTCAGACAAAGATATCCAAACGCAAGTCGCAGAGCGTCGCGCCAGCTGGCTCACGACGAAGCCTCTTCGTCCACCATTGGTGAACAACCCGGATTCTGCTGAGAACTCGGTCAGGGAGCTAGCTGTCAGGTCTGACCGCTCTCACGACAAGGAGAATATTGATACGCTGTCCAGTAAGTATCTCTTTTAAAGTATTCAGTAGACATGGGTAGCTCTAGCTCGTGAACGAGTGATAGAAAAGAGCTAGCTCTTTTCGATTGACGTCGCTAATCATCGTCGTAATCTCGTTATCGTAGTAATTCGCGTGACACGAGTCAGTGTCACGCGAATTACTACTTACACACGAATTACTATTTAGCGAGCCAGTGAGTGAGCGAGAGCGACGTCAATCGAAAAGTGCCAGCTCTTTTCTATCACTCACTCACGAGCTAGAGCTGGGTAGCTCTAGCTCGTGAGTCTATTTCTGAATACTAGACATGGGTATGTCTAGTATTCAGAAATAGGCAATTTACAAAGTAAAGCCCCGCTTCGAGGGACTCGTCTTTCTAGATAGACATCTAAAGGAATCCAAACTGTCGGGCTGACGAAGCTTTGTTCACTCGCTACGCTCGCTCAATAGCTCCTTCGGATTAAACCTATCCGCGTAGGGATGTACCAATTCTTGAGCTCGCTTCGCTTGCTCTTACTTGAAACTGTTTAAGGCATATATCATAACTTCGCAAAGCAAGGTCTTTTAAAATTAGGTATTATATCTTTAGGCATATTCGGACTTCTTCGTAATCCACGAAAGGCCACGACACGCCCGTTTTTGAGGGTTCCGTACCCAAAGGGTAAAAACGGGACCCACTGTCCGTCTGTCTGTCAACAGACTGTATCTCGATGGACTTAATAACCGATTTAAGCCCAGTGTACGCACAAGCGATTTTTTTTGCGAGTGTCTTTATAGTATAAAATCCAAAAGTGTGTTTTTGTGATACTTTCTGTTTGATTCTCAATGTTCGGCTCAATACAGACAGTTGAAAATCAAGTGCGTGAAAAATGATTATCGCGAAAATAAATCGCCCGTGCGAATCTGGACTAAGGGCATACCTTCCCAACGCCTATTCCTAGTGGCGTAACTATAGGGTGGCATTGGGGCAAAATGCCACGGGGCCCCAGCCAGAGGGGGCCCCGGCCCGAGAGGGCCATGAGCAGAGAAGGATCCTAACATAAGTTTATGCAATATATAAATGCATTTTTTTTTTTGAAAATGTGCAACGAAGGACATCATTCAGGTTTCGAACATTTTGTACCTTTTTCCATTGTTTGTCTAATTTTTAGGACAGGACCTCATGCTCAGCAGTAGCGTTTGCGACCACTAGACCAACGAAGCAGTCAGGTGTTAAATGTTGTAGGGGAAAATATGAAATCTACGCGGAAAAAGTCGCGGAAAAGTGCTAGTAACAAAAGAAAACTACAACGTTGCTTGAGCTTCTTTACATTGAGGGAGGGCCCCAAACGGTATAGTTACGCCACTGCCTATTCCCCTCCTCATCCCAATAACATTTGTTTTTTAAGCATTTATTTCAATTAAACCATGTACAGACACTTTAGAATTGTCAAAATTAAATAGTCGGTCAGTGAGTCAGAAAGTTGAAGCTAGTTGCCCATTCCAAAACGTAGATCTCTATGGAGAAGAACGGGCAAGGAACTCCATGGACACTCTTTTAAATCAAGTTATTACAAAATCCTGGGTACATTGTTCTTGTTGCTTCTATATGTGAGAACAATGTAAAAAAAGACACAAATGAAGAAACAATTCAAAATATAAGATTAATGATCGATATGTTGTATGAGCTTCAACTTGCTGACTAACTGACCGACTATTTCATTTTGACAATTCAAAAGTGCCAGTACATGGTTTTTTTTTTGCGGATGGGAAATCATCAAATGACTCCTCCCGCTCTGGGTGGAGCGGAAGGGAGTGTCAGACTCTTACTGACTAAAACCCACCCGTGTTCCTTCCTTAGCCCTTTATGTTCCGGGCCAGCGGTAACCCTTTCGGACCATTCCGCTGATCCTGTACCTGGGGGCCTAAAAAGGCCACTTTGAAGAATCATAAAAGGATAACATTATGAATTATAAAATGGCAAAGACAGTCCGTGTTTTTCTTTTTTTTTCGTTGCTCTACGTAGGTACAATCAAAGAGATTGGGATTGGATTTGCATTGGATTGGTTGGTATTTTAGCATAGACAAAAAAAACTGAAAAATGCTTCATCAATGGGATTTGATACGATTAACTTAACAGTTAACTGTCCATTATGTTATCCTTTTACGATTCTGCCAAAGTGGCCTTTTTAGGCCCCCTGGTTTAATTGAAATAAATGCTTTGAGTCTGAGTTCAAGTGCACCAATTCATCACTAACAAAGACACTTTTCGTTCATACCTTCCTAACTCCTATATCCCCCCCTCTGTATCCCAGTAACATCGCTATGTACGGGCAGCGGAGACCGACTACAGTTCTGCCGACACCGCTGGGGTGAACAAGCGGGATGTTCTCGCTGTGAAAAGATAGCGCATCAGATTGGAGGATTATATGGTTATTTTACGCTGATTTATGTAGATTTTTGTTTAACCTTTTAACCGCTTGTGTCGCATACATATTTCCGTGCCCCTACCGCTCGTGTCGTATTTCTGCGACAGAGAACATGCATGATTTTTTCGTTCTATTCAACGATTGCTCTTCCTTGTTTGTTGTAGGTATTATTTTATCGATTTAGGTATTCAGCTGCATCCGGTTTGAATGGAAGCCGACACCAACATGGTTGGGACAAGGCTAGGCAGATGATGATGATTATTTTATCGATTTGTAGCCGCGCGCTAGGGGCACGGCAATTGATATTTAGCCAAGCGCTTAAAAGGTTAACCTTTAGACCGTCATACGTCAAAAAATCAAAAACATGCCCTCGGCGTCAAAGTCTGTCATGTAGTCGACCGTGGCGTGCTGGGCACATTTTGGTTTGTCATCTATACATGACTGTGACGGTAAAAAGGGTAAACGCTAGCGCATATTACAGCTGCTCGGGGCCGCATCGCATTAAGGTGAATGCTCCAAACAGCCCGCGAAATTCAAATTTTCTTACGTTTTTTGCAATTTGCAGGCCAGTGCTAGTTTGTATGTTGATTAAAATATTATTCGCGGCTGTAAGACATATGTAGGTTCAGAATTATAATCATCAAAATCATCAATAAAACGCTCTAAGTTCATAAAGCTGTAGGAATTACTTTTTCTGTTTTTTTTTTTGTTCTTACACCTTTATGAAGTTGGAGGGTTGTATTGGTGATTTTGATGATTATAATTCTGTAACTACATAAGTCTTACGGCCGCGAATAATATTTTAATCAACATACAACCTAGCACTGGCCTGCAAATTGCGAAAAACGCAACAAATTTTGAATTTCGCGGGCTGGTTGGAGGATTCCCCTTAAGCCGGGTATCCACTATGTTCGTGAACCCTGCTCCACATAGTGGATACGTTCGTGCTCCTAGAACGTGCTATGTGGGTGGAGCAGTTGCAGGAGCGTGGAGCGCAAGAGGTTCGCGAACATAGTGGATACCCGGCTTTAGAGAGCTCTTTCTCTACATACTAGATACACATCAGGGGGCCTAAGGCCTGGTATCCTCTACGTTCGCGAACCTCTTGCGCTCCGCGCTCCCGCAACTGCTCCACATAGTGGATACGTTCATGCTCCTAGAACGTGCTATGACGTTGCAGGAGCGCGGAGCGCAAGAGGTTCGCGAACATAGTGGATACCCAGCCTTATGAAACAAAAAAGACTGCACCCTAATTTCGTAACGTTTTTTCAATCTGAATAATTTTGAAGGATACTGCTAATCCATTGCTCCATATGTTCGAAAAATTTGGCTGTCGCAACAACGTTAATCACGCAATGTATAATCAAAATGAAAACCATTGCTACTCTTAGTGTGTTAGGCTATAAAGTTCACACAAATCAATTCGGAAAGGGATCGTCACCGTATCGCCTTTCGTCTCGCCGTCAACCTAACGTAAGCACGTAACCAAAGTGGATCAGAAGCTCCGATACGTCGACTCGGCTACGGCTAGGCGACGCCGCGCTTACGGCTCGCCGACCGCTGGTTGATGGTGCAGCAGGCAGGCCGGAGGGGTGAGAGGGGCAAGGGTGGACGGAGAGACGTACGCTCGGGTACGGAGAGACGTAACGCACCGCACCGCGATTCGTGAGCTTGTCCCGAGGTGAGACGATTACGTTACGATTCCGATTAGTGTGCCTTGCAGTAGGGAGTTTCTTACAAAGAATACCTACTGAATGGCTCGAGTTGATACGTTGACGATCCCTTTTCGAGTTGATATGTGCGCTATAACCTTAAGTCTGGTGGTGCGGCTCGCCCGTAGTGTGCGATGATTAATAAAAAAATATACCAAAGTGATGTTGGATGATTTTTGCAATGCGTTGATGTCTGCACAAATGTGCGCTAGCCTTTATTCGGACTGTATTAGGTGTTCCATTAGTTATTTCATCTCATCCCGTCTCAGCGACTTGTCATCATTGTAGCGGTATCTAAAACGCCACATGCGAACAACGCGCCAGCAGCAGGATTTTGCGTTACTGACGTAACGCAAAATCCTGCTACTCGCAAGCAGAGTTTACCGCGCAACTAGCATAGATACAAAATAATTACAGCTGCACAGGTCGATCGATCAGTTTTAAGCTATGCTCCGTGGATGGGTGACCATCTTCACATAAAGCACGTTAAGACGTTGGTCCCGCCTGTCATTCGTGGATTTTTGACAGTCGTTACGGGTAGTCAGAAGCCCGAAAATCTGACAACCAGTCTTACCAAGGGGTATCGTATTACCCAGTAACTGGGTTGTGGAGGTCAGATAGGCAGTCGCTCCCTGTAAAATACTGGTATTCAGCTGCAGCCGGTTAGACTGGAAGCCGACCCAACATAGTTGGGAAAAGGAAGGCAGATGATGACTTCTCTATTAGTCGTAATCTCCTTATATATGTCGCAGCCAACTGGTTAACCGCCAGGCCTTTGGAAGTAGTTCTCGCTTCGCTTCGCTCTCTCGGTTCGCACGCGGTTGATCACAGTTCTAACCTAACCCATTGGGTCGGGGTGCCCTGGCTTAGTTACTGCGACCAATTCGGCTCGCGCGTGATCTGTTACAGTTCTATATTATTTAGGCCGTTAGGGCTCCCACACATAAACACGATACGACGTCGCGTCGTACAACGATGCGGCGTCGTTTCACGATACGACGTCGCGTCGTGGAAATCTACGACACGACGTCGTAACGTGTCGATGAACGATACGACGTCGTGACGTTAGGCATTGTACTTCTTTATAAAGTGACTTCCGTTATACATGTTTGAAAGAAATGGGTGGATCCAATATCTTCTGAGTATCTGTCTTTTCTTTCTTCGTCTTCTTATTAACAGCAGAAGCAGAATGCGTCTAGAGCGGTCCATTTTTCGGAATTCATTAAAACTACCACCCCACTGTATCGACGGCATTGTGCCGTGTATCGTGCGTGGCACATTACGTTACGATGTCGTGTTTTTTTACGATGCTCATCATAGATTACCACGACGCGACGTCGTATCGTGAAACGACGCCGCATCGTTGTACGACGCGACGTCGTATCGTGTTTATGTGTGGGTGCCCTTAGTTCAACGGCCGTCGTTTAGCTAAAAGGCTAGGCGGTTGACTAAACGGCTAATTAAACCAGTTGGCTGCGACATATACATGTTAATTGGTTCATATTGTAATAGTAAAAGATTAGCCAAGAGTGTGACGGTAGTATCCATTTATTTTATGTTAGCTTTAGCTGCGTTAACTGTTGACTTTAATACCATCACTCAATACATTCTACAAATCCGCCAACCCGCACTGGTGGCCGTGAAATTGATATTATTTTCAAAGTGATTGATTAAACATCGAGAGGAAACCGGTATGTCCTAGAATCAAAAATTCGAAGACATCTACCAACCCGCCCTGGGCCCTCTCACAGAGTGGACGCCTGTGACCCAGAAGTGGGGACATTATTCAAATTCAAAAACTTTAATTCGAGCGGAGACTCATATAGGGTTAATAACATTGTTCTTATAACTAAAGTGTTTTTCAAATAAACTTGCGATAAATGTCATTCAACCGCCCTGTACCAAAAAGTCCAAATAACGATAGATATCGTTCGTCATACAAAACTGTCGCTAACATTGCATCGGTTGAGTTTCATAATACCAAACACGGAGTAAGTCAAAAATAAGTAAATTTTGGGAATTAGTTTAGTAGTTTTTTTCAATTTCTAGAATACACATTTAAACACGGAAATTAGAATATGCTATTATTTACGGACTTAAAAAAAAGAAAACATGTCGAACTTTTCTTTTTCGAGATTACTGAGGTTTTTAATTTATATTTCAGTACAAGAATATGTTATATCAGGATTTATTCAATTAAATTAACTTATATTCATGAAAATAAGCAACTAACAAAAAAAAAACTAAATTTTAACATCCTTACTAGTAAATAAGATATTTTGAGTTATGCATTCTTACTTGGCGTCGAGTTTGCCGTCAGGGGCACATAACCTGTCCGCCATTTCGTAATAATGTCCTTCCGTCATTCCGAATTTGGAATGCGCTTGGGATAGACTAGTCAACTTGTGTACTCTACTTGGAAAGTTTTCTCGCGTTTATTATTATTTTGTTGTTTTGTTACTGTTGTTTTGTTACTTTGATTATTTGTAATGAGTGAAGAAGTGACAATGGGTCAACCTAAACCAGCCCAAACAAGATGGCGAAGAAAGCGAATCATTGAACCTCAAGCATTATATATTTATATAAAAATAATACTATTTATTCGTTATATTTTAGTATTACAAAAATAAATTATAGATGTGCCCGACTAGCCGGGAAAATCGACAAAACATACCTATTCAATATTTATAGTCTGCCCATATAAAATAAATAAAAACGACTGATCATAATTTTGACCAAAAGGTTTGGAATCCATTCCTTGTTGCACGTACTGTCATGCGACAAGGTCGCCTCTTACCACGATACACTTGTTTTGATCGTGTTACCGACACTGCCCATACATTTTTTTCGTATCGTTTGGAAATATTGGGATACATTAGTAGAAGGAGGTGAACAAACTTTATCGCAAGTTTATTTGAAATGAACTTTAAGTGTTAGTAAACAACACGATACGATGGCACATGTAACTGACAGCAGTGCACATTATATACGGACAGTCCACTCTGTCAGCAATCATCAATTATAGGCTAATTATGCTATACATTCTAATCTTTATTTGTTCAACAGTGTCGGAAGAAGAGCACGTGTCTCCTCGGGAAGCCGCTCCGCACCCGACTGGCGTGAAACTGACTCGCCCGGGATACTACACCATACCTAGTTTGGATGAAATGATTGGTGAGTACACACTTTCTATAGCTTGAAATGTATCGAATGCATAAAAACAGGATTTGACGGGTCAGCGGGATTGTTGCCGGGTCAGCGAGATTGCTGCCGGGTCAGCGGGACTGTCCGAAAGGGTTACCGCTGGCCTGCCGGGTCAGCGGGATTGTCCGGAAGGGTTACCGCTGACCCGGAACATAAAGGGGTAAGGAAGGAACACGGGTGGGTTTTAGTCAGTAAGAGTCTGACACTCCCTTCCGCTCACGTAGGGTACCTGGGTTACCGAAGTACTTTGCCCTGTACGTGGCGACCACTGTGCAGTTTAGAAGCACATGTGCCGCTGTCTCATCGTCCTCCACGCAGGCCCTGCACAGCTGACTGTCTGTTACTCCTATGATATAGAGGTGTTTATTAAATGACCCGTGGCCAGTTAAAGCAGCAGTAACTATACGCAGCTTTTGTTTAGTCAGACGGAGAACCTGTTTCGTGAGGCGGGCATCCAATGTGGGAAGTGCTTCCCTAGCCTGCCTGCATTCGCCTTGATCCGTCCAAAGTTTGTCGTGTTGGTCTCTGGTGCGTTTCCTTACCAGAGTGCGTAAAAACCCGAAGGGGAGTGGCGCGATGGGCTCAGGTCCCACTGGTGCCATTCTCGACCCCCTCCTGGCAAGCTCGTCGGCTGCATCGTTGCCTATGCGGCTGTTATTATTTAGCCACGGGCCCCTCACCGTAATATTACGTAACGTTAACATACGTACGTACGTTACGTCGTCGTCGTTACGTAATATTACGTAACTTTAACATACGTACGTACGTTACGTCGTCGTCGTTACGTAATATTACGTAACTTTAACATACGTACGTACGTTACGTCGTCGTCGTTTGTTACGTTACGTTTTCCTTTTTATATTCCTGTTTTTATCACATTGATTTTCGATTATACTATTAATTTTCTTTGTGTATGCTGTACCACTACAGCATCCTAATATTTGTTTGCTGCACCTGACGACGTCATTACGTCCGCGCCGGCTGTCACTGAAAACCAGCGCTGGTGCTTTGTCTTGCATAGGGTCGCAGCATAATGCTGAGCGATAGCCGTTTTGCGTGGATGTGACGCATGTTTCCCCCAACCCTTTCTTTTTTTGTTTATGTTCTTTATTGCGTCATGTTTACCGCAAATAAACGTATTTCCTTTCTTTCTTTCTTTCAATACTGTTACGAGCTTGGGGTTCGTGACAATAAAAACTGCCGATTTAATAACCAAAAAAATTACACTTTAATCAACAACACTAATTGCAACTCAAACACACTAATTACAAAACACAATTGCACTACTGATCGCTCTAAGTCGCACTTGAAGATCGCTTCGATGTGTTCGCTGGTATCGCTGTATCCAAACTGTGTCGCCCGCAGCCCACACCGGCCTTATATAGAGCCGCAGATAGTTCTAGAACCTTCCATTGTAGAAACATCTAGAATGTTCGAGTATATACCGGCTCCGACCGACCAGATGTCGATAGTTCGAGGAAGTTCTAGAAAGTTCTCGCATCAAAATTTCTAAAAGGATCTTGACTACTGGTTCCGCTACTCGATACTAGATGGCGCTAGTGGTAACTAATGTCACCATGTACCAGGAATTAATTGTGGCGCGCAACAATACTAATATATAGTCTCCCCTCCTCAGCCTACATACGACCGGACGGCTCGTGTCCGGTCCCTCACCTGACCATCGGCCGCAAGAACTACGGTAACGTCTTCTATGACTGCGAGATCGACGTCGCTGGCATGGATTTGGATAGCTTGGGTAAGTTCTACTTTTTTTAGGGTTCCGTGCCCAAAGGGTAAAAACGGGACCGTATTAGTAAGACTTCGCTGTCTGTCCGTCCGTCTGACTGTCACCAGGCTGTATCTCAAGAACCGCGATAGCTAGACAGTTGAAATTTTCACAGATTGTGTATTTCTGTTGCCGCTAAGGCGGGTTTGCGGTTGTAACAGCAAGTACTAAAAACAGAATAAAATAAATATTTATGGAATATTATGTTGGTAGACTTCCCCATACTTCCCGTGGGTGTCGTAAAAGGTGACTAAGGGTCTAACCGGAGAATGGGCAGCAGCATTCTCTATGCATTCCACCATCATACCATACTGCGATCGCCAACCCGCCTGCCAAGCGTGGCGATTATGGCAAACCGTCCCCCTTTTGAGAGAGGCCTATGTCCAGCAGTGGACCCTTTTCGGCTGAAATGATGATGATGATGATGATGATGTTGGTAGATAGGAAAATATAATCTACTTACCGCTCGCTCGCTTCGCCATCGTTCGTTCTGATATTCGTAGGTACCTACTAATCCCATACCGCGCGCAGATCGTTGCGATTTATTTTAGCTAAGTAACCTACAAAATGTCGAAAATCTCTAAAAAAAGTAACTATTGGGTCGGATTCCCATACAACAAACGTGTTTTATTCGGCGTGTTTGCCTTGTGGTACGGAACCCTTCGTGTACGAGTCCGACTCGCACTTGGCCAGTTTGTTTTTACTAACTAAATGTCTTCTTTTCAGTCCACTTCCTCAATAAAGAAGTAATAGTCTACCCAGATGAGTCTGCGAAGCCTCCTTTAGGCACAGGTCTGAACAGGCGCGCGATTGTCACCCTAGACAGAGTCTGGCCGAGAGACAAGAGCGAGAAGAGACCCATCACCTCACCGGACAGGTAACTTATACGAAACTATACTCCGGAAGGGTTCCACGCGCGCCTCAAAGAGATGTCAGCATAAATTGAGGGGCCCCTTAGGGCCGAAGCCTGCCGGGTCAGCGGGATTGTCCGAAAGGGTTACCGCTACCCCGGAACATAAAGGGCTAAGGAAGGAACACGGGTGGGTTTTAGTCAGTAAGAGTTTGACACTCCCTTCCGCTCCACCCAGAGCAGGAGGGGTCATTTGATGATTTCTCACGTAAAAAAAAAAAAAAGGCTTAGGCAGAGGTGTCTAGTACCCACATTGCGCCAGTTATGTTTAAGAGCGTTTACGTCGTACGGCATTTCGTACAAACATTCAAGCACTTGTTTTTCGAAATAAATAATAATAATAATAGTTCTTTATTTGACATAATAGGTAACAGAAACTTGTTTGAAGCCTCTGACTCCTGAACTAGGTTTACCTGTATGTCAGGAGTCAGCGCGCTCTCCCATTTTATTTGGCTTCGGTACTAATGTCAACATAGGAATAGACAAATATGTGTGCTACAAAGTACAGTTTTAAAAGAAGTAAAAACAAAAATGAAATAAAATACAATAACAGAAATAAAAAGTATGAAAAAATATAAAAATATCCATAGCCCTTGTTTTTCGAAATGAATGAACCGATTTTAATGAAACTTCATACGCGTAAGCAGGAGACAAAGGTCTAAAAAGTTACTTAAGAATATTTTCGAAATGTCTTATTCAAAAAAAATATAACTGGAAATCTCTGTTTCTATGGAAAATTTAAAATCGGTCTAATTCGGCTGTAATACTATTGTTCGGTCGCTATGGTTAGTCGGTGGTAAAAAACTAATATAAAGATCCTAGGACACCGACTTCCGGAATTAAATTTATTTCATAATTTTAAGTGAATTTTCTTTTGAAGTCGATTTAATTTTTTTTTAATTACTTTTTTTTTTCTATTTTAACTAACAACACGTTACATTTGTCCACAGACTCCTCAAAATGGAATACGAAAGCAAACTCCGCCGCGTTTGCGACAAGCACAACACGAAATTCATAGAGTACCGCCCTCAGACCGGCAGCTGGGTGTTCAGAGTCGAGCACTTCAGTAAATACGGACTGACTGACTCTGATGAAGAGGAGGATGTGCCGCAGCTGATGAAGAGGCAGCTCGTCTCGCAGGCCTTGCAGGGGAGTGCGGCTCTTGGTGAGTGTTAGCAGCCTTTAGCAGCCAGAGCTATCAGCCTTTAGCAGCCAGAGCGGTCCCAGCCTTTAGCAGCCAGAGCGGTCCCAGCCTTTAGCAGCCAGAGCGGTCCCAGCCTTTAGCAGCAAGACCGGCCCCATCCTTTAGCAGCCACACCTGTCCCAGCTTTAGCAGCCAGAGCGGTCACAGCCTTTAGCAGCCAGAGCGGTCCCAGCCTTTAACAGCCAGAGCGGTCCCAGCCTTTAGCAGCCAGACTGGCCCCAGCCTTTAGCAGCCACACCGGACCCAGTCTTTAGCAGCCAGACCGGTCCCAGCCTTAAGCAGCCAGACCGGTCCCAGCCTTTAGCAGTCACACCGGTCCCAGCCGCTTATTTAACATCGTCGGTGTATCTAGCTACGGGCATTACAAAGTCAAAGCATTTATTTCAAATCACACTAATATTGTAAAGGCGAAAGTTTGTGAGTGTATGTGTGTGTGTTTGTTTGTTTGTTTATATGTTTGTTACTTTTTAACGCTCAAACGGTTGGACCAATTTTTATAAAATTTTGTATGGAGTTAGCTGACACCCTGGATTAACATATGCCTATATGTTCGTATCGATCCCGTGAGAATATTGGGATAAAAAGTAGTCTTACTTTTTATCCCAATATTCTCACGGGATCGATATTTACGCGGGCGAAAACGCGGGGCGCAGCTAGTAGGCTTAGGCACTTTTGAAGTTTGAACGTCAAAAATTACAATAAAATAGGATTCTAGTCGCCCATTCCAAAAGGTAGTGTTCGTATCGAGAAGAATGGGCAAGAAACTCCACTGTTACTCTTTTAAAATGTTTTACAATATTTTGCATATATTAATCCATACTAATATTATAAATTCGGAAGTAACTCTGTCTGCCTAAGCTGTATGTTACCTTTTCACGCCTAAATCACTGAACGGATTTCGATGAAATTTGGCAGAGAGATAGATTACACTCCGGGGAAGAACGTAGGATAGTTTTTATCGACATACCTCGCGGGCGAAGCCGCGAACGGAAGCTAGTTATATAATAAAATGTGAAGACGATGCATCTAAAATAAAATTACCATAGATTTATGATTTAAAAATGAAACCATGACATATAAATTAATTACACGCCACGCTTGCCTATGCCTCGGTCTCCATTCATATATTCGTCTACTCTGGTTGGAGGGGAAAAAAAGATGGCCGAATGGCTTCGATAAAAATGGCCGGCCCATGGCCACTCCAGCTTACTGGAAATTTGGTATTGGACACAAGGGTCTTGCGGATAAATAATAACAGTCGCACAGGTCGATCGATCAGGTTAAGCTACGCTTGCCGCGGTTGGTCTGTGGATGGGTGACCATCTTTACATACTGAGACCCCTCCGTGCCTCTGAGAGCACGTTAAGCCGTTGGTCACGGCTGCCTTTCCTGGATCTTTGACAGTCGTTAAGGGTAGTCAGAAGCCCGAAAGTCTGACAAACAGTCTTACCAAGGGGTATCGTATTACCCAGTAACTGGGTTGTGGAGGTCAGATAGGCAGTCGCTCCATGTAAAATACTGGTATTCAACTATTCAGCTGCATCCGGTTAGACTGGAAGCCGACCCCAAAATAGTTGGGAAAAGGCTAGGTAGATGATGATGTTCACGATCTAACGATATCCATCTCTTTCCACAGCTCCCATGCAACCCGTAACCGCCCCATCAGCTGGTCTGGGTGGGCTCGGCTCCTCAGCAGGCTTAGTTCCAGAAGACAACCTCTTCGCGATGCAGCAGACTTCGCTCAATCTTCTCAATGGAGCCGCTAAAGGTATGTAGACTAGTCTTCATCATTTTTCAAAGGTGCGAGGAACAGGATGGTAAGTTCCTTATCCCCCGTTGAAAAGGGAGGATTCTCCAATCAGACGGGTGGTGTGTTTCTGTATACCATGTGAGGATGAGCAGAGCAGAGGTGGCCAAGTGGTAACGGCCGCGACTTACGAGTTGTAGGTTCGTACCCAGACAGGCGCTTTGCTTTGTGTAAATTATTTTATCACCACTGCTCTCAAAACGGTGAAGGAAAACATCGTGAGGAAACCGGCATGTCCTGGAACCAAAAATTCGAAGACATCTGCCAATCCGCACTCGGCCCGCGTGGTGGATTACGGCCCACTCCCTCTCACCGAGAGGAGGCCTGTGTCCCAGCAGTGGGAACATTATAGGCTGATTATAATATGGTATACCAACCCCTAGAAAATTATAACAATCACCGTCATCTTTCTTTACCAAATTAACAATCGGAAACGGTTTCAGTTTGAAAGTTCAACATCATTCATTGCGTTATTTACATGTTGAGCAGACACATTTTTCGAACCTATGAAGCAATGGATTAGCAATTTGCTTCAAAACGATTCAGACTCCGATTCACCGTCGTCGGACCACCTTGTGGGAGGCCTTCCAACGCTACGTGTTCCACTCCAGAACCTTTCGGCCCCATCGGCCATCTGTTCTGCGAGCAATGTGCCCTGCCCACTGCCACTTAAGTTTGGCAATACTTCGGGCTATGTCGGTTACCTTGTAATAAAAGACATAGGCGATCGGAAATAAGGGGCCGTGGCCGCACAGGCCGATCGATCAGGTTAAGCTACGCTTGCCGCGGTTGGTCTGTGGATGGGTGAACATCTTTACATACCGTGACCCCTCCGTGCCTCGGAAAGCACGTTAAGCCGTTGGTCCCGGCTGTCATTCGTGGATCTTTGACAGTCGTTACTGGTAGTCAGAAGCCCGAAAGTCTGACAACCAGTCTTACCAAGGGGTATAACTGGGTTGTGGAGGTCAGATAGGCAGTCGCTCCATGTAAAATACTGGTATTCAGTTGCATCCGGTTAGACTGGAAGCCGACCCCAACATAGTTGGGAAAAGGCTAGGCAGATGATTATGAGGCGATCGGAAATAAAAATACTATAGCCGAAATAGCATACTAATTTAAACAGTTTGATTCCTCCAACCCAGCAGGCGAGCAAACAGCGACGTACCGTTTTAACCCGACATACGAACCCCATCGCGGAGTACATTACCACCCCGTTGGGGTACCTCACGCCCCCAATGGGGTACCAAACGACCCCGAGATGCCGTCAGCGCCGTACAATGAAGAATATCTACTACAAAAGAGTGTGGCTAAAGCTATGCTTTGCACCAATATGTGTTTGATAACTGTAGTTTTAATCGTAGTTATAGTGTCTTTCGTTTTTGTGTTTTTGTTCTTTATGAAATTTTTTTAGAAGAAAAAAAAATATTTTCACAAAATATGGAAAAGTGGGGAACTCTCTGCCAGCGTCTGTGTTCCCTCCACGTGTAACAGTCAGCTTTCAAAGCAAGAGTGAATAAGCATCTTTCAGGACTCCTGTATACGATGCCGACACCGCGGCTATATGCTGTGTATACGTTCTTGACCGCACCGCCATTCGCCACTATTTGTCTTTGCTTATTCCATTACCGGCCGCCAACATATGCGCAGCTAGCAATGTATTACTAACAACTGTATATTGGTATGGTAAAATCAAGCGGCGCGGACGCTGTGGCGGTGCGGCAGCGGCATCGTGTAAAGGAGCCCTCAGACTTGCTCGTTCCATCAATGACCTCATTTACCGCTTTCCATCAGGCGAGATCGAGGCCAAGATCTGGCGCTATTGCAATTTTAAAAAAACTGGCCAAGTGCGAGTCGGACGATGAAGGGTTCCGTACCACGAGGCAAAAACGCCGAAAAAAAAAAATACGTTTGTTGTATGGGAGCCCCCCTTAAATATTTATTTTATTTTGTTTTTAGTATTTGTTGTTATAGCGGCAACCGAAATACATAATTTGTGAAAATTTCAACTGTCTAGCTATCGCGGTTCTTGAGATACAGCCTGGTGACAGACAGACGGACGGACAGACAGCGAAGTCTTAGTAATAGGGTCCCGTTTTTACCCTTTGGGTACGGAACCCTAAAAATATTACGCAATGGAATAGCAATATCCTTCCAAATGATTCAGATTGTTATTGAAAATATTTAAGGCAATTATGGTACTGTAAAACAGACGTCATGTTATGTATGAAACACATATTCATTTTATTTCATATTTTGGAAATAATCTAATGATTAAGTCTTGAGTTGAGCTGCACGATTTCTGGCAAATGTGTGCACTGACTGGACAGGTCCTCTCAATCTGTGTGGTTCTTTCCTCAGAAGACCATCTCAGACATCGATCTACATGGTCTTCATATAACCTGACCAAGATTATGTCTGGACTTTAAAAGAGACTGTTACCTCTGAGTTTGTTTCGGCCTTTCTTCTCAGAGTAGTCAGATAGGAAACGCCGACCACATCTAGTTTAAAAAAAAATATGATTGACGTGTAAAAGTGTTTGCACAAACCTACTTACAAAAATAAAATCTTTTATCATTTATTTAAGTCATGTATGTATCATAACGATAACATAATCCACAAAATACGATGATATTTGTACGATGATATAATTTAATCAATTCATCAGAATATTAAATAACCCCGCGTCTATTAGGTAAGCTTATTAAATTCGGTAATAGTAGAAAAAGTAATTATATCTCATTAGTGTCAGTTTAGCTCTTGTTACTTGAAATAACATGGATTTATGGAAAAATGTTTTTTTTTATATCTTTTAGTTCTTGCTATAAATCGTGTTCTAATAATTATATCATCCTAGTAGTTTATTTTATTATAGTTTATGTCCTACTATACCTTACCAAAAATCCTATCACGTGTAAGTTAATATTATGTATATATGGATTTAATTTTAACATATTAATTTAAATTATCATTATATTAGATTATTTATTTTATCATATTGTTTAAGTCCTATACCTTACTGAAATCCTATCCTTGTAAGTAAATATTATGTCCATGATAGTTTTATATATTATTACTTAAACTAATTAATTTAAATTATACATTGTTACATCTAAATAGTTTAGTAAATAGTTTGTACTCAAAAATATATAAAACAAAAGTACATTTACTATAAGATAATAATTATTGTAGTTATTAACGTTATTACTATTTATTTTAATTTAGTCACTTTATCTAGAATATAACTATAGTTAACCATTTGTATTGAAATTACGAAAATTAAATGTCGAGTAAATAAAATAGCAAAATAAATAGTATCATTGAAGGACCCCCTCGCCCCCCCCCCCCCCCCGCCGTTTTACTTTTTTTCTTTCTCTATTCTACTGTCAAATACCTCTTGAAAAACAACACTAGATGATCATCAGCCTATGATTTACCTCCTCTCTGTGAGAGGGAGCGGGCCGTCATCCACCGCGTACAGTCAGTTATAGCATTTTTGTAGAATACGCATTGATATAATTTTATAATTCTTTTGTTTTGTTTACTTTGCTCAAATAAATAAAATTTTAAAGAATGATAAAATTATAATTTTATAATTCTTTTAATGTTTTGCTCAAATAAATAAAATAATGATAAAATTGGTCTGTGTGGTGCCGGACTGGTCTGTGTGGTGCCGGACTTAAAGAATACCACCACCCCTTACTTCCCGTGGGTGTCGTAAAAGGCGACTAAGGATCGTACTGGAGAATGGGCAGCAGCGTTCTCTGTGTATTTCACCACCATACCCGCCTGCCAAGCGTGGTGATTATGGCAAACCCTCCCAAAATTGGGGGAGGCCTATGTCCAGCAGTGGACGTCTATCGGCTGAAACGACGATGATAAAATTATTATAATTTTTTAATTCTTTTATATTTTATTAAATTTTTTTTAAAGAAATTAAAAAAAAAATTCTATCGATTCGATTCTAAAAAATAAATACAAATTTAAAAGAATTATAAAATCCTATTGATTTGATTCTAAAAAATTTCAGCCATATATGCAAAGGTGGGTCATCAAATTGCTATAACTGACTGTAATAACCTCAAGATGCATAAACCACATCAAGACGGCAAATCTTGCTCTTTCAATCTCCAAAGACAGCCAGTAAAAATCATAAACGTAATACTAATACACACTCATCGTGGCTAAATAATAACAGCCGGACAGGTCAATCGATCAGGTTAAGCTACGCTTGCCGCGGTTGGTCTGTGGATGGGTGACCATCTTTACATACCATGACCCTTCCGTGCCTCAGAAAGCACGTTAAGCCGTTGGTCCCGGCTGTCATTCGTGGATCTTTGACACTCGTTACGGGTAGTCAGTAGCCCGAAACTCTGACAACCAGTCTTACCAAGGGGTATAGTATTACCCAGTAACTGGGTTGTGGAGGTCAGATAGGCAGTCGCTCCATGTAAAATACTGGTATTCAATTGCATCCGGTTAGACTGGAAGCCGACCCCAAAGAAAAGGCTAGGCAGATGATGATGACTCACGACTGACCAAGTCATCTTCTGTATCAAAGACAGCCAAATACAGTCAGCTTGGCCTGTACCATAACCAGCAGAGAAGTATAATCGCAGGTCAATTTGACACTAATTGTTGCACTACATACGGCTCAAAATCGCTTGACACTTCAGATGGCATCCGCCTGTTTTGACACTATTTGTAAAATGTTGGCTTGCTACAAGAGTGCATGGGAACCTGCTTTCCGAGGCAAGGAGGGTTCTCTATACAAGGTTACTTTTCAAAGACCATCCAAATTTTTACATGGTCTTCTACCCATGAATATAAACAACTTTCACTATGGGACCAACTCTGAAATCACGTAAAAAAAATCAGCTGTTTCATACATTTTGGTCAAGTAGGTATTGAAGTTTTGTATAAAACAGCTGGATTTTTTTTCCTGATTTCAGATTTGGTCCCATAGTGAAAGGTGTTTATATTCATGGGTAGAACACCATGTAAAAATTTGGATGATCTTTGAAAAGTAACCCTGTATGTAATCGTACTGTACTGTCTGCCCCGTGTGTCTCGTGGTAGCAAGCTCGACTGCTGACCATGGGGCCCTGGGTTCAATTCCCAGGTCGCGCAGTGTTATTGGGATTTACCATTAGGATTCTTTTAGTAAAAGCCCGGAGTTTGGGAGTTGGCTGTGCGATACCGGCTTAACGTCCTCTCCGGGTAGGGTGCGGAGAGGACGTTAAGCCGTTGGGCCTGCGCCTGATCTCTCTCCGGTCGTGTCGGATTACCGTCCCATCGGACTATGAGAGTAAGGAAAGAGAGAGTGCACCTGTGTCTGCGCACACATGCCTGCACTAAAATCTCTCCCGCGCTGAAGGCTAGACTCAGTACAATGACTTTGACCTTTTAAAACGTAAGTAGCAATCTCATCTCAGCGGGAATTAATTTAAAAAATATGGGTAAAATTGTATCTTTGACGGATTGAGGCTGAGATTAGAAAAAAACATGAAAAAGAAATGTTGCGCCGACCCCAAATAAATTGGAGAAAGGTCAGGAGATGATAGTGAGACTTGGGATTAGAATGCGAACCTTCTTAAATACAGGAATTGCGCCTACGAATACCTACGCGGTCAAAATGAATGGAACATCATTTTTTTTTAACCGACAAAATAAACGGGGTTTTCGGAATCTTGTACTGAATCCATGATATCAGGTTGCGCTTCCATATCCTTGCGCATCTTGTATTATGATAAGTATTACATAAGAAAATTAAACATTCCATAATCAGCCTATAATGTTCACACCGGCCTCCTCTCGGTGAGAGGGAGTGGGCCGTAATCCACCACGCGTGCCCAGTGCGGATTGGCAGATGTCACATGACTTCGAATTTTTGGTTCTAGGACATGCCGGTTTCCTCACGATGTTTTCCTTCACCGTTTTGAGAGCAGTGGTGATGAAATAATTTACACAAAGTGAAGCGCCTGTCTGGGTTCGAACCTACGACCTACAACTCGTAAGTCGCGGCCGTTACCACTTGGCCACCACTGCTCACAAATTAGTCCTGAATAATATTTATGTCAAATTACAAATTAGCAATGTTCCCACTGCTGGGACACTGGCCTCCTCCCTGTGAGAGGGAGCGGGCCGTAAATAGTGATAAGTATTACCTAAGAAATATAAACAAAAATCACCCAGAATAAGCGAGTAAAATTAAGTTTAAAAGTAAATGACCTTGACCTCGTATCAATAAATGACCTTGACCTACTTATGAATGAGATCAGTTGGTGTAAGGGTGATGGTATTCATTCTTCTTAATAGGCGTTAATCGATACGTTGTCTCTGTCACTCATACCAATGTGTGACAGTCAGTTTCTAGAGCTTTGCGTAACATAATCAGCCTATAATGTTCCCACTGCTGGGATACAGACCTCCTCTCCGTGAGAGGGGTGGGCTCTAATCTACCACGTGGGCCCAGTGCGGGTTGGCAGATGTCACATGTCTTCGAATTTTTTGTTCTAGGACATGCCGGTTTCCTCACGATGTTTTCATTCACCGTTTTGAGAATTTACATAAACTCGTAAGTCGAGGGCGATACCACTGGGTCATCATTATTTGGACCTTTGTGTAAACCACACTAATATTATAAAGACGAAAGTTTGTGAGTGTGTGTGTATGTTTATATGTTTATTACTTCTTCACGCTCAAACGGCTGGATCAATTTTGATGAAATTTTGTATGGAAGTAGCTGACACCCTGGATTATCATGTAGGCTACTTTTTTTCATCCCGGTATTCCCACGGGATCGACAAACCGCGCGGCGCAACTAGTATAAAAATAAAATAAAAGAATCTATTTAAGATGACTTACTGCCTCGTGGCCGCAAAGCATGCTTGCTGAGCAGCGGTTCCTGGGTTTGTTTACCATGTCGGATAAGTTTAATTAGCGGGCTAATTGCGTATCACACTATCAGTAGCAATTGGTTTCATTTTGTCAGTTCAACAACATTCATTGCGTTATTCACGTTGTTGAGCTGACAAATTTTTCGAACATATGAAGCAATGGATTACCAAGATCCTTCAAAATGATTCAGATTAAATGATAAATGATTTTATTTTGTAAGTAGGTTTGTACAAACACTTTTACACGTCAATCATGGTTTTTTAAAACTAGATGAGGTCGGCGTTTCCTATCTGACTACTCTGAGAAGAAAGGCCGAAACAAACTCAGAGGTCACAGTCTCTTTTAAAGTCCAGACATAATCTTGGTCAAGTTATATGAAGACCATGTAGATCGATGTCTGAGACGGTCTTTTGAAGAAAGAACCACACAGACTGAGAGGACTGAGGAGGATTGAGACTGATTGTGTGTTACGCAATTAGGGTGTAGGTTTTATACCATACTAGATTCTGCCCGCGGCTTCGCCCGCGTGGGCGCCGGTAATTATACCACAGAAACTCACTAAGGGGATAAAAAGTATACTATATCCTAACCCAGATCATGGTCTGTCTGTGTGCAAAATTTTTTCAAAATTCGTTCCGCCGTTAAGGCGTGGAAAGTTAACAAACAGGCAGAAGTTTTTAGTAACACCCTAGGTTTGTACACGGCTGATGACAATTATATTCATGTACTAAAACATACTTATTTGTTACAGCTTTTGAAATGGACACCACTGAAGATAATAACGAATCACAGAGCCTGTATTTAGATAACAAAGGTAATTTATTTTAACTTAAAATGCAGTAATGAGTAGCTTATTTATTTCTTTTTTTATTTGAATTTTTTTTACTCTTGACTCTAGTCTGGGTCTGAGGTGACAGAGCCAAAGTCGACGATGGAGTGGGCTTACCCAGAAGAAGCCTGTTCACTCTTATATAAATCTATACTTATAATAAATCTGTAGAGAGGTCAATTCTGTACATGATATATATTTTCAAAATAACTATCAGGGGGTAATTAGTGATCGATACTGATGCCAAAAATGCAATCAGTAAAATTTTTGTCTGTCTGTTCCTTATAGAAACAAAAACTACTCGACGGATTTTAACAAAACTTGGTACAATTATTCTTCATACTCCTGGGGAGGTTATAGTATACTTTTCATCACGCTACAATCAATAGGAGCAGAGCAGTGAAGGGAAATGTTGGGAAAACGGGAGAAGTTGCTCCATTTTTAGGGTTCCGTAGCCAAATGGCAAAAACGGAACCCTTATAGATTCGTCATGTCTGTCTGTCTGTCTGTCTGTCTGTCTGTCCGTCTGTCTGTCTGTCCGTCCGTATGTCACAGCCACTTATCTCCGAAACTATAAGAACTATACTGTTGAAACTTGGTGAGTAGATGTATTCTGTGAACCGCATTAAGATTTTCACACAAAAATAGAAAAAAAACAATAAATTTTGGGGTTCCCCATACTTAGAACTGAAACTAAAAATTTTTTTTTTCGTCAAACCCATACGTGTGGGGTATCTATGGATAGGTCTTCAAAAATGATATTGAGGTTTCTAACATCATTTTTTTCTAAACTGAATAGTTTGCGCGAGAGACCCTTCCAAAGTGGTAAAATGTGTGTCCCCCCCCCCGTAACTTCTAAAATAAGAGAACGATAAAACTAAAAAAAATATATGATGTACAATACCATGTAAACTTCCACCGAAAATTGGTTTGAACGAGATCTAGTAAGTAGTTTTTTTTTAATACGTCATAAATCGTAAACCGCAATTTACATTTTATTCAATCAACTCAAATATAAAAATAATAAAAAAAACATTTAATTTCATAAACATAAACCTTATTCATAAACCCGGATGTTACGGAACCCTCGGTGCGCGAGTCCGACTCGCTCTTGCCCGGTTTTTTTTAGCTTCCGTCGCGTGTGCAGCCTTAATGGTTATAGCTACATAGAAATCATTTATAACGGAAATGTTCTACATAACATTATCTAAAAAATATCCCACAACAGCATATGTCTATCTTTTGTGGTTGACTCACAATAACACGTGTAACTCCCGATAGCTTAGCAGTTAGGAGCTTTCTGATTATATTTGTTTACTCTTACGTTTATAATACTCTCACTCATACCTAATTAAAAGAAGTTAATATTTACCTATTCAATAAAAAAAGAATCATAGTAATCGGTATAGAAACACCAAACTTATACATGAAATACGCTAATAAGCCATCGCGCCGTCGCGCGTGAATACTGAATCATGCCATAAGGATTATTTTTGTGTAACGGTTGCCGCGCTCGACGCGGGTCGCGGCGGTAGGGTATAAAAAGGCGGGAGGTCCGAGCGCGAGCTTCATTCAATATTTCATAATACCATTCGGTATTACCATTCCAATTTAAAAGAACGCAATTCCCAGTATCGGTGTGTTATGCAATAACAATTAATAAGGCTCAAGGGCAGACTTTTCGTGTTGCTGGAGTAGATCTCGGTGTCAGTTGTTTTTCGCATGGTCAGTTATATGTCGCTCTTTCCCGGGTTAGCAGTTCTAGAAATCTTTATGTTCACGTGCCGGACGGGTCAACTTTCAACATAGTTTACCCGGAAGCTTTGCGCTGAAGTATTTTCGTTCTATAGGTACTTAAGCCTCATGTGAAAGTGATCGAAAGAATATTACCAATACATTAACTTAATAACATACAAGGAGTTACACGCTGACGGAGTCGCGGGCACAGCTATTAATAATAATATTCTGCGGCTCCTAATTGCGATATTTTTCAACAGTATTGTGGATTGACATATTATATTTCCCTACTAAAATACGAAAGTTAATCTGTCTGTTACATCAAAACCACTGAACCGTAAGGAAGGACATATGGTACTTTTTTACGAAAAACGACGGAAACGCGGACGAAGTCGCGGGCAAAAGCTAGTTTGTAATAATCACCGGATAATGGAGCTTTGAGCCAGTTATTGTATTTCGAATTTAATTTCGACAACTGTAAAGTTTTTAATACAAAACAGACTACATAGACAATGTCTTATGAATCCTCTTCAAAATGAAGGGGATTGTGTTTTTAATTGGAGTGTTTTGTATTTTATCGTTTACTCTTGTTTCAGCCTACGGTGTAAAGAGTCCAACCAGCGAGTTGGCTCGTCTAGAACATCGTCAGAGCCACAATGTGCAACTTATGAAGGCTTCACTGTATGCCGATACCGGTATGTATTTAAAGAATGACGGGCGTTTTGGCCGGTATGTCCAATAAAAACCACATAAACATCAAATATAAATGTAGGGAACAGCAGATTTTTTTTTCGCGATTTCAGATTTGCGCCCATAGTAAAAGGTGTTCATAATGATGAGTACAATGACCTCTTAAGAGGTTGTTAATGTTTTACCAATAACCCTGTATTTGACGGCATTCTCCTTTGTATTATTATGTTAAACAAAAACTAGTCTCTCCTATAGAAATGGAAGACGACGTATCAGTATCCACTGGAGACCAGCTCGTTCCAGTATCAGTGCCACTGTTATCAATTCCATCACACCCTCCCTCTGTGATGAGAGAGGATCAGCAGATATCCGAGATCGAAGCACCGCCCACCGAAGGTAAATACAACAGCTTTCTAGCCTGGCTTTTCAAATTTTTTGTTATGAGCTCGACTTTGCAAACCTCTGACAAAACAAAATCAGGTCAATGTCACAAAAAGACGCGTTTAAGAGCGTTTACGCCGTACGGCATTTCAACCAAATTTTCAAGCCCTTATTTTTCGAAATAAATGAACCGATTTTAATGAAACTTCATACACATAAGCAGCATACAAAGGTCTAAAAAGTTAGTAGAGAACATTTGCGCAACGTGACGTCCTGTATGTAAGTTTTCATGGCACTCATATAAATTGTGTAAATTTTTGTCAACAGAAATACCGATGAGGCCGTTAATCGTCCGGCCACACACGATAGTGCTGAAGTACCACAGAAAAGTGCCGCCCTTCAGGCAGACCATTGCTGGTAAGTTCACTTTTTTATTTTGAGCTGGTTATTTTATTACTTGAAATTTATTTTTATTGTTATTACTTGAAATTATCGATACGTATAAGTATTGTATTGTAACAGGTGGGGCTTGTGGCTAAGTAATAACAGCCGCACGGATCGATCGATCAGGTTATGCTACTCTTGCCGCGGTTGATCAGTGGATGGGTGACCATCTTTACATACCAAGACCCCTCCGTGCGTCGGAAAGCACGTACGTTAAGCCGTTGGTCCTGGCTGTCATTCGTGGACCTTTGACAGTAGTTACGGGTCGTCACAAACCCGAAAGTCGGATAACCAGTCTTACCAAAGGGTATTGCATTACCCAGTAACTGGGTTGTAGTGGTCAGATAGGCAGTCGCTCCATGTAAAATACTGGTATTCAGCTGCATCCGGTTAGACTGGAAGCCGACCCCAACTATGTTGGGAAAAGGCTAGGCAGATGGTGCGAGGTTTGTGGAGCAGGGTGTAAAGTTCACTCATACTCTATAGAAAAGGAAGGATCCTCCGACCAGACGGGTGTTGTGTCTGGCAGGCAAATGCCCGATGATTCATGTCGTGTCGTTGTATCTATGCTAGTTGCGCGGTAAACTCTGCTTGCGACATGCAGGATTTTGCGTGACGTCATTATGACCCGTTGACTGATTTATGGTAATTTCTCCATTGACCTTCTTTTTTTCCACCCTGTATAAGAGGAGTAATTCCCGTATTTTTAAGAACATTCGCAGTCTCAATCTGTCGGAAATGCCTACATTTTCGACATTGATTGTCGCTGAAATGATGTTCATCATCATCATCATCATTTCAGCCGAAAGACGTCCACTGCTGAACATAGGCCTCCCCCAAAGGGGGGGGGGGGGGGGGGTTGCCATAATCGCCACGCTTGGCAGGCGGGTTGGCGATCGCAGTATGGTATGGTGGTGGAATGCATAGAGAACGCTGCTGTCCATTCTCCGGTACGCCCCTTAGTCGCCTTTTACGACACCCACGGGAAGCATGGGGTGGTGCTATTCTTTAAGTCCGGCACCACACAGACAAAAATGATGACAAAAATGAGAAATGATGTTACGACTAGAATAAGATGAACTCTACTAAACTGAACTTTTTTTTAGTACAGTCGCGAGCATAAGTATATAAACACTTGGCTTTATTCATAGGAAAATTTCTCCTTTATTTTTGAATGAAATTTTATGTTATTACGAACAATAGTATTTTCGAACCCATAGGTTTATGTAAAGTGTCGTATTTCAACATTGCATTCGTCATTTCACGAAAAAATCGCAATTGAAAGTTGCCAAGTGTTGACATATTAGTGCTCGTGACTGTACAGTATTTTATTTCACGAAGCGACACACGCTTTACTTGTGGTAACCAAGTTCTTTCTTCCACAGGTCGTCTGGACGCAGCCTACATATCGGACATGTCAGTGTGTCGTGCGCGACACTCGCGCGTCGGCTTCGGTCCGGCCGGCGCCCTCACCTTCGCCACGTCATACAACTCCGTCAATGATCTTCCTAGATGTGAGTATCATCTTCCTAGCCTCTTCCCGTCTCCATCCTATCCTCCTAATATTCTACTATCCTTCCTACTAATCTATATATTAGAAATAAGGTCGTGTTAGTTACACTATTTATAACTCAAGAACGGCGGAACTGATTTGGCTGAAAATTGGTGGGGTAGCTTAGAACCGGGAGAAGGACATAGGATACTTTTTTTTCTGATACTTTTATTTACTTCTAGGAGTAGGGTATTAGTAAGGTAGGAGAAGGGGAAGGGGTAGGGTAGGAGTAGTGTAGGAGTAGGTTAGGAGTAGGGTAGGAGTAGGGTAGGGGTAGGGTAGGGTAAAGGTTAGGACAACATGCGAACGAAGTAGCGCCGGACAGCAAGAAATAATTTATATGGCAAAACAACGTTTGCCGGGTCAGCTAGTAATATTATAAATGCGAAAGTTTGTGAGTGTGTGTGTGTTTATATGTTTGTTACTTCTTCACGCTCAAACGGCTGGACCAATTTTGATAAAATTTTGTGTGGAGGTAGCTGACACCCTGGATTAATATATAGGCTACTTTTTATCCCGATATTCCCACGGGATCGACAATTACGCGGGTGAAACCGCAGGGCGCAGTTAGTAATTATTATAATATTATAAATGCGAAAGTTTGTGAGGATGTTTGTTACTATTTCACGCAAAAACGACTGAACGGATTTGTATGAAACTTTACAGTAATATAGCTTATATATCAGAATAAGACATAGGATACTTTCTATCCTGACATTCCCACAGGATCGACACTTATGCGGGTGAAACCGTGGAGCGCTGCTTGTATAAAATACTGCTGAGTACCAGTATTTTTAACCCCAGACGCTAAAACGACGGGGTGTTATAAGTTTGACGTTTCTGTGTGTGTGGGTGGGGGGGGGGTGTCGGTGGGTGGCATCGTAACTCCCGAACGGATGAACCGATTTTGTTTTTACATGGAGCGATTGCTTGTTTAGCTGACCTCCTCGATCGATCATATGACTAGGGTCCTGCAACCCTAGTCGGAGCGCAACATGTTTCCATAACATACCTGAACTCTGCGTTCAAATTTATCGTCAGTTATTAAAAAAAAAATCTGTTCCGTACATTTTGACCGCGAAGGTATTGCACTTTTAGAGGGGCCCGTGGCTAAACAATAACAGCCGCACAGGTCGATCGAGCAGGTTAAGCTAGGCTTGCCGCGGTTGGTCTGTGGATGGGTGACCATCTTTACATACCGAGACCCCTCCGTGCCTCGGAAAGCACGTTAAGCCGTTGGTTCCAGCTGTCATTCGTGGATCTTTGATAGTTGTTACGGGTAGTCAGAAGCTTGAAAGTCTGACAACCAGTCCAAGGGTTATCGTATTACCCAGTAACTGGGTTGTGGAGGTCAGATAGGCAGTCGCTCCATGTAAAATACTGGTATTCAGCTGCATCCGGTTAGACTGGAAGCCGACCCCAACATAGTTGGGAAAAGGCAGGCAGATGATGATGACATTTACATGATAAGATCAATCTTATAATTCGTTATTGTTTGTTACAGCTGCAGAACTATCGGAGCTCGGTCAATACGTTCGCGGTAGAACGCAGAACGACTGGTCCGAACCACTGCTCGTGAGAATGGCACTCGGACAACCTGAAAAAGACGATAGCATGCTGGTAAGTGCAGTCTACTTAGTACTTACAGCTTTCCAAAGAATAGTATGCGCTTCGGGAATCTTCGTCTGTCTTCGGGAATACGAACGCGTGACGATGAGATCTAATATAGAGCTGCTATGACCATGGAAGTACTTGCCTATTTTGTATTACTATGTTTACAAAATTATAGATTAACCACTTTAAGCAATTGCAAAAAATTTAAGTGACAATTAATGACGATCTGAGACCGAGGTAGGTAACTCGACAGACATCCTTACTAATATTATAAATTCGAAAGTGACTCTGTCTGTCTGTATGTTACCTTTTCACGCCTAAACCACTGAACGGATTTCGATAAAATTTGGCAGAAAGATAGATTGAATCCCGGGGAACGACATATGAGACTTTTATCGACATACCTCGCGGGCGACGCCGCGGGCGTAAGCTAATATTTCATACAAACGCGCAATGATACGTGCACTACTACGAAGCGCGATAGTAAAAAACTTAGAAGCATTGCCTCGGTGGTACCTAGCTAATCTCCATTGAGATTGGCCACCGTGACCGAAAACGTTCGGGGAGGCTATTATTATTATAACGCGTATTACTTATATTTTTTTATTAATTATGTATTATGCTGTTCGCGTATAGAGGTATGAAGAACAGGGTGTAAAGTTCACTCATCCTCCATAGAAAAGGGAGGTTCCTCCGACCAGACGGATGTTGTGTCTGGCGGGCAACTGCCCGATGATTCATGTCGGGCCGTTGCATCTATGCTAGTTGCTCGGTAAACTCTGCTTGCGAGATGCAGGATTTTGCGTGACGTCAGTACGACGCGTGGTTTGCATATGGCGTTGTAGATACCGCTAACCTTATCATTTCAGCCGAAAGACGTCCACTGCTGGACTTAAGCCTCCCCCAAAAAGGGGGGGTTTGCCATAATCGCCACGCTTGGCAGGCGGGTTGGCGATCGCAGTATGGTATGGTGGTGGAATGCATAGAGAACGGTGCTGCCCATTCTCCGGTACGCCCCTTAGTCGCTTTTTACGACACCCACGGGAAGTACGGGGTGGTGCTATTCTTTAAATCCGGCACCACACAGACACCGCTAACCTATTTTAGCATAATTAGCATTACAAAGTTCTTACTGCTCGGACACAGGCTTCCTGTCTGTGAGGAGTGGGTCGTAATCCACCACGCGGGCCCAGTGATGTCACAAGTCTTCGAATGTTTGGTTCTAGGACATACCGGTTTCCTCACGATGTTTTCCTTCACCGTTTTGAGAGCAGTGGTGATGAGATAATTTACACAAAGTAAAGCACCTGTCAGGGTTCGAACCTACGACCTACAACTCGTAAGTCGCGGCCGTTTCCACTGCTCTCGAGAAATACTGGCGTGAAAATAATCATATCTTATTTATTTTCACAGAAAGTGCTCAAAAAACACCTAGCAACTCTACTCGAATACTCAACATTTACTCAGACGGAAGAGAACCAGTGCGCTCGACTGAGCCTGTCACAAAGTGCCAGCGACAGACGCGAGGTACTGACACACTATCTACGAGACGCTGCCGACAACCAGACGAGATATAAGGTAACTAGATAATCAAACTAATAAAAAAAAATATATATATCGTCATCATCATTTCAGCCGAAAGACGTCCACTGCTGGACATAGGCCTTTCCCAAAAGGGGGGGTTTGCCATAATCGCCACGCTTGGCAGGCGGGTAGGCGATCGCAGTGTGGTATGGTGGTGGAATGCATAGAGAACGCTGCTGCCCATTCTCCGGTACGCCCCTTAGTCGCCTTTTACGACACCCACGGGAAGTATGGGGTGGTGCAATTCTTTAAGTCCGGCACGACACAGACACTCGGAAATACGTCATCCGTTTGACTATTCGGAACGTCAGCGCCATCTGGTGGCGCTGGACAGAGTCTGGTCTGAGTCCATTGGGGGGGTCGAGGAGAGGGAGCTTCGAGGTGAAGCGCACTTGACCATTGGACATCGTACGGACAACATGTGCTCTGAAACTGTCGCACATTCCGTATCGTTGAGTGTGTACCAACAGTGTGTGGTTCGCTAGTGTAATAAAACTGTTCGTGAAATATAATATGATTTGAACTGCAAACTGTTTGCAATAACCAGCACTGCCCATAGTTCGCCCACGATAATTAAAATATGCCTGATGATAACGAGACGAACTATACCTTCTCCGTCATATACAGAGCGTTAGGTTAAACGAGGGACATACTTTGAGGGGAGTTAGTACTCATGAAAATGAACAACTTTTAATAACCTGAAATCGCGAAAAAAAAAATTGCCGTTTCCTACATTTATATGTTCGCATAGCTCGTCAAAATGTACTGAACAGCTGATTTTTTTTTTTTTGCGATTTCAGGTTCGGCCCCATAGTAAAAGTTGCTCATTTTCATGAGTACTAACTCCCCTCGAAGTGTGTCCCTCGTTTAACCTAACAACCTGTATATATATATAAAGATCGCTTTTAGCGATAAGACCGCCCATTGTGTCACCCTTTGTACAGTTTCTATACTTATTTATGTCTGTAATTAAGATGGTGTACATAATAAAGAGTATTCTATTCTATTCAATCTGTCTGACGGAGAAGGCACGTGTCTCACGGTCTCTAGTTATCATCAGCCATATTTTAATTACTAACAGCGCCCCGCGGTTTCACCCGCATAAGTGTCGACCCCTTTCGAAAGACACGTGGCGCCATCTATTATCATAATAACGTTATTGTTGTTTTCCTCGGGAACAGCACTTTTTTTCGGGATGAAAGGTACCCTATGTCCGTTTCTGTACACCTGACAACGTATATGCAAAATTTCAGGATGATCGGTTCAGTGGTTTAATCGTGAAAAGGTAACAAACAAACAAACTTACTTTCGCATCCATACTAATATTATAAATTCGAAAGTAACTCTGTCTGTCTGTATGTACCTTTTCACGCCTAAACCTCTGAACGGATTTCGATATTTGACAGAGAGATAGATTGCATCCCGGGGAAGGACATAGGATGGTTTTTATCGACATACCTCGCAGGCGAAGCCGCGGGCGGAAGCTAGTTTATAATATTATAGTTAGGATTACGAGGGGCCCATGGGTAAATAATAACAGCCGCACAGGTTGATCGATCAGGTTAAGCTACACTTGCCGCGGTTGGTCTGTGGATGGGTGACCATCACCGTGACCCCTTCGTGCCTCGGAAAGCACGTTAAGCCCTTAGTCCTGGCTTCCTACGACAGTAAACATATCTGGCGAAATTTGTACCGTACATCACTGCCTAACCCATCTGGAAATACTGTCTTGATGTTAAATTATGTTAAAAACTTATTTTGTCCACAGTTCGGTGTATCGGGCGATTATTGCTACGAAGTGTGGCGGCTGTGCGATGCATTGTGGGGAGCTGATCTGGAGAATGATGGTAAGTTCCATATGCCCTTGTAGCAGTAAATACAACGCCACATGCGAACAACGCGTCATAATAAAATTCTGCATCTCGCAAGCAGAGTTTACCGCGCAACTACCATAATTATACAACGCTATTTTTAGTATATGCGAAACCTGAATATAGTTTGTCCAGAATGAGTAACTGAATCGATTCCAATAACTTTTACCACATGTTATATTTTGTCCCAAAAATATTTAAAAAAGGTTAAAAGTTGGACACCGAGCGACACTGAGTACGTTATCCAATCTCCGCGCCGAACGGTTAAGTACCTAGGTACTATTATCAATGAGCGCAAGACGGCGCGGCGCGAGCGGCACGGGTGTGCATGTTTTTGGACGGACAAACAGGTAACTTAACAAGCTTATAACTTTGTGATTTTTCATGATACAGTTTTGAAATTTTTTACATACATTCTTTACATAAAAATACTAGACACTTGTTTCGGATTTTGCATATACTAAAAATAATGTTGTATACAACGGCCCGACATGAATCATCGGGCAGTTGTCCGCCAGACACAACACCCGTCTGGTCGGAGGATCCTCCCTTTTCTATAGAGTGTGAGTGAACTTTACACCCTGTTCCTCATCACTCTATACTGGTGACCCTGAACATGAACGTCAGCACAGCCTTCGTGCACCTACTTCAGCGTGACGTCATCATCACTTCCTCAAGCTCTCGAGCGGCGAGTCACCCAGGCAGCTAGCACCCACGGCTTCAACGGGTATCCTGACCACCAGCTTGCTCCGACCGCGCATACCTGGTCATCACCCTCAGCCTCATAAGAAACCTCGGCACAGCACACTACACTTTCGCCCGGAAACCCTGTTTCTCATACCTCTATACCCTCTACTATTATATTACTGGGGGAGCAGTGGTGGCCAAGTGGTAACGGCCGCGACTTACGAGTTGTAGGTCGTAGGTTCGAACCCAGACAGGCGCTTTACTTTGTGTAAATTAATACAGCACCGCTGCTCTCAAAACGGCGAAGGAAAACATCGTGAGGAAACCGGCATGTCCTAGAACCAAAAATTCGAAGACATGCGACATCTGCCAGCCCGCACTGGGCCCGCGTGGTGGATTACGGCCCACTCCCTCTCACAGAGAGGAGGCCAGTCCCAGTAGTGGGCACGTTACAGGCTGATTATGTATTATAATTCTGTAAATACATACTTGTTATTGTCGCGAATCATATTTTGTTCAACATACAACCTGACGCTGACCTGCAAATTGCAACAAACGTAAGGAGCGCGATAACGATGTCCCGTGAATCGTTATAGATGACGTCATGACATGCGCCATCTTGCGATAACGCCGACCATGCCTTAAGCCTTAATTTTGCCTCTGCCGACGTCAAATACCTACCACAGACTAGCAAATTACCCCGTCTACACGTCGGCGGAGGCATTCGCAGATGGTCATCTGCTGATGAATCTGTCTACGTGTAGAAAAGGCTTTTTAATAATATGACCATGAGCGCTGTCAAAAAAAAAAGTAATTTAAAAAATAAAAAAACCCGACTGCGAAACTGAAAAGCTACAAACAAGCCCATTTTAAATTAAATAAAAGTTGGAAGCAGGCGGGACCCATTTGAATTTGAAAATATAATAAAAATGGTATGGGTCCCGCCTGCTTCCAACTTTTATTTAATTTAAAATGGGCTTGTTTATAGCTTTTCAGTTTCGCAGTCGGGTTTTTTTATTTTTTAAATTACTTTTTTTATTTCCAGCTTTTTAGTTTACAAATGTGAAAGATTTCGCAAACGATTTAGTTCTTGGTACGTGTTTTTTACGATTTGTCACTTCGAATTACTTTTAACCATATAAGTTACATATATTTTTGTAATCACCTTTTAAAACCCTTTATTTTGATACCCCACTCGATAGGTTTCGAGAAAAAAAAATTTTTTTTTGAACACATATTGCGCCAAAAATCGGCCATTTTAATTTTTTTTCAATTTTGATATACCCAGTGTCACTCTCACAATTAAGAGGAATCTAACGGCACCTCTCAAGCTGAAATCGATCAAGCCGTTTAGGCTACAGAGCGTGCCAAAGAAATATACATACATACATACATACACTCGAAAAACATAACCCTCCTTCTGACGCAGTCGGGTAATAACAGTGTGTGTGTGAGGATGTGTCAGTGTGTGTTTTGTTTTGAGTTGCATCATCTTTAAATTAAACTAAAGTGGCATTTTCGAAATTATGCTTCTGGCTGACAGTCGCCACCTAACCAATGAAGAAGAACTAAAGCAAAAATGTGGTGTTTATACAAAGAAATACTGTAATTATATCGTTTTTACATTGAGCAAGCACTGTGAGCGCGTTCACGAGCGTTCCGAATTGTTGACAGCTCTCAGCTGTCATAATCGTAATATCTAAATCGGAACGCATGTGAGATGATGTGAGCGCTGTGAGCGATTATAGCTTATTCGGAATGCGGCCTAAGACATCATCAATGAGGGATTTTCTTTTTATTTTTTTTAAACTCTTCCCTAGTCGCTGGATAGATGGCGCTGAACTTGGTAAGTTACTGCAAGGGACGTAACGTCACATCATTTTTTGATTATTTCACTTAGATGTAATTATGAGATCTTAAAATGAAAGCAAACGAAAGTGTCAGTCAACGAGCATATGTGACGTGACGCAATGTTTTATTCCCAAGCGTTTTGGCTTTGGAACCTAGTAACGTAGTCAGTTCAACGCCATCTACAGAGTTCTTGGAAATTGTTTTTTTTTTTATACTAAAAAAAAAAACTTCTCATTCTTTTCCATATTTTACTGATATATTTCTCAATACAGGTGTACCCGGCACAGACCCATTATCAGTAGTGAATCGACACAGAAAGTTGCTGGACTGGCTCAAGACGGCTGTAGCCGAGGCTACTGATGAAGACCTGTCTAAACCGACACAAGGAGAAAAAGAAGATGGTAAGTTGTGATAGTATACTAACTGTTTTTACATCTTTTTTAGTTTTTTGGGGGTTGGGAATTCATCAAATGACCCCTCCTGCTCTGTGTGGAGCGGAAGAAAGTGTCAGACTCTTACTGACTAAAACCCACCCGTGTTCCTTCCTTAGCCCTTTATGTTCCGGGCCAGCGGTAACCCTTTCGGACAATTCCGCTGACCCAGCAGGCTTCGGCCCTAAGGCGCCCCTTCTCTGCTCACATCTTACACGTTGAAAACGCTGATAAAATGCCATCTTTTGGAGTAAAATTGTTTTTGGAAAATAGAAAAAAAAACTGGCCAAGTGCTAGTCGGACACGCACACGAAGGGTTCCGTGCCACAAGGCAAAAACGCCGAAAAAAACATATATAGTATATTTTGTTGTTATAGCGGCAACAGAAATACATCATCTGTGAAAATTTTAACTGGCGAACTATCACGGTTCATGAGGTACACACAGACAGCGGAGTCTTAGGAATAGGGTCCCGTTTTACCCTTTGGATACGGAACCCTAAAATATGATATTTAGATTGATTTTACGCATAATATTTCTTTGAAGTGTTTGATTATTTTTTATTTATTTATTTTGATTTTGTAAATTGGTCAAAAATAACCCTTTTACACGTATTTTTTTTTAAATTAAAAGTCTATGAGCTTCTTATCAGTACCTCTTAGTGCAGTATTTCTTAGTGCAATATTACAGGGTGCTAAAATATGTTCGATTCCTTATTAAGATAGATTTAAAAAATATATAAACATAAACATATGGCAAAATAACACTTTACACACAACAAAAAGAACATTAACACATTATTTACACGTATACATAAAAAAAAAATCCTTTACTTAGTTACTGAAATTTAGCTGCATCCGGTTAGACTTGAAGCTGACCCCAACATAGTTGGGAAAACGCTAGGCAGATGATGACTTAGTTACTGAAATCGATTCAGTAGTCAATTATGAACAAACTATTTTCAGAACTTGCGTTTATTCTGTAACACCTTATATTTTATTTATTTATCCATTTATTTCAGGCATCAAGGTTCATATAAACACATACAATAAAATATTAATATAACTTAAAAATACTATAAATACATACAACTTTATAATTACACTAAAAAGTAACGCACACGAAGTGTCTGCGTCGTGTTTCGCTGACTGGTGTCATGTAGCCGGCCACGAAACCGACGGTACACAACACCCTTCGGCCAGAACTCTTCCTTGAGGAACTTCTTTACTTCGGAAAAAGAAATTTCCCCAAGAAATAGAGAATTTCTTGGGGAACTTTCTTTTTCCTTATATATAAGGTCCCATTAAAATATATGGACAAACTTTTAGAAATCATTCAGAACACCAAAATAAGGACGATGGCCAAAAAATATATGATAAAAACGCATAAATACTTACAAGAAAAATAATCAGCTAACGAAAATACACTAATGTGCGGGCAATTTATTATTTTAGGTCAAAATAAAATCACTTTAATCAGTGTTTTTTTTTGCTTGGATATATTTAGTTAGACGTACTGAGCGCTGTGTTAAAATTTGTCCATCTATTTTAATGGGACCCTGTATATTCCTTTTTAACACGCTTTTATTAGGTCGGCCTATATGTAACTATGTAATGGAATCTAAGGTAACTAATTTAACCATCTTCCAAGGGTCGTAGCGTAATAAAATTTGGCAGCTGTATGTAGTTCTGATGACAATACAATAATATGGTACTGTCGAACTGATCTGATGATGGAGCCGGAAGATAATGAACTGGAACTTCATGATGGAAAATCGTATCATAGCTGTTTTGGATTTCTTAGAAAAGTCTTGTAATGTACTTTGACCACGATTAGGTATCAAGATCTGATGATGAAGCCGGAAGATAGGCACTGGCATTCCATGATAGAATATCGTATCATAGTCGTGTTTGCACGTGTGTTTTTCTAGTGTTTTTAAACTATTAATTTTTACCCGACTGCGCGACGCAAAGGAGTGGTAATGTGTTCATCAGCCTATGTATGTATGTATGTATGTATGTATGTATGTATGTATGTATGTTTATATGTTCCTTTGAAGCACTATACAGACCAAACGCCTGGGCCGATTTTTATGATTCGCACGTTAATCGATTCCTCTTAGTCCGGCGAGTGTCACTAAAGACATGACGTTAGTGAAAATTCAATATGGCGACTACTGGACGCCATATTAAATATTTTTTTTTAATTATTTTTTTCAAAACCTATCGAGTGGGGTATCAAAATAAAGCGTTTTAAAAGGTGATTACAAAAATATATACAACATATATACTTAAAAGCAATTCGAAGTGACAAATCGCAAAAAACACCTACCAAGAACTAAATCGTCTGCGAAATCTTTCAAATTTGTAAACTAAAAAGCTGGAAATAAAAAAGTTATTTAAAAAAATCAAAAAACCCGACTGCGGTAAAAAACTTAACTTAGAAGAAACTGAAAAGCTAAAAACAAGCCCATTTTAAATTAAATAAAAGTTGGAAGCAGGCGGGACCCACACCATTTTTATTGTATTTTCAAATTCAAATGGGTCCCGCCTGCTTCCAACTTTTATTTAATTTAAAATGGGCTTGTTTTTAGCTTTTCAGTTTCTTCTAAGTTAAGTTTTTTACCGCAGTCGGGTTTTTTGATTTTTTTAAATAACTTTTTTTGTTTCTTAAACAAAGATTAATCGTTGTATTTCTTCAACAGAGGCAGACGGTCACAGCGCTCGCGTCTGGACGCTGATGCTGGGCGGGCGTATATTGGAAGCGTGCAAGGTTGCCAAGGAACACGGCGATCTGAACATGGCTATACTTATCGCTCAGGCTGCTGGTAAGTTAGGCTAAAATAAAAAACATGATATTTGAATAACGATACATGACAGTACTCACCTATGAGGGGCCCGTGGCTAAATAATAACGGCCGCACAGGTCGATTCATCGGGTTAAGCTAAGCTTGCCGCGGTTGGTCTGTAGATGGGTGATCTGAAATCGCGAGAAAAAAAAAATCTGCTGTTCCCTACATTTATGTTCGTGTAACTCGTCAAAATGTATGGAACAGCTGATTTTTTTTTCGCGATTTCAGTTTTGGTCTTATAGTAAAAGTTGTTCATAATGCAGAGTACAGTGACCTCTTAAGAGGTTGTTAATGTTTTACCAATAACACTGTAGAGGATTCATACATACGAAGAATACACTAGCTCTTTTTAGATGTGATTAAAAAATTATGTTATTCACAGGCGACCCAACATTCCGCTCCCTAATCGGCCGCCAGCTGTCCCTCTGGCGCGAGTGCGGAGCCGACACCCTCATGTCGTCGCACCGCCTGGCCGCGCTGCAGCTGCTGGCGGCGCAGAGCTCTCCGCGGGACAAGCTGCTGGAGACTGATTGGCTGAGGGCCTTGCATGTTACGGCTAGGTAAATTGGACATTTGATTTGTTTATTTTACTACATTCTTTTGATCGTCATAACTTTTATGTGAGGCATGAGGCAAGTCACGCAAAATCCTGCATCGCGCAAGCAGAGTTTACCGCGCGATTAACATATATGCAACGCCCCGACATCAATCGTCGGACAGATGCCCACCAGACGCGACACCCATCTGGTCGGAGGGTCCTCCCTTTTGTATGGAGAATGAGTGAACTTTACACTGTGTTCCTCATTCCTCTATAGAGGATTAACAAACAAAAATGAACTTGTTTTGTTTACTCCGAAAAAGGGTGAAAGCAAATAATTTATGAAAGAAAGAAAGAAAAGAAACAAAGAAAGAAAAAGTATTTATTGCAACACGTACAGGAAGATCACAAACTAAACTAAACACAGTAAAATAAAAACCAAGTTATATTAAAAAAAAATAAAAAAAAATAACAAAAGGAAAATGAAACAGAAAGCCCTATACGAGGCCAAAAGGGGTACACTACATAAATACGAAAAACTTTATTCCGACAGTCACAAATACGAATTTCAAAATACCGATTTTCATAATTCCGAATGGTTCAAAATTCCTAATATAACAACTCCGATTTATCATTCATCCTATTTTTATAATTCCGAAATTTCAATATTCCTAACGTTTATAAGTACTATTCTCAAAATACCGAGTTCCAATAGATCGAATAACAAAAAGTCCGAATTAATGAAAATTCGAAACATCAAAAATACGAATTCCGATTAATTAAAATTCCGAATTAATTATAATTCCGAAATAAAAACGTCTTGTAAAACTGAATAGCAAGACAAATATACGAGTAGAATACGGAATATCGAAGCACAAAATATCGATAAATTCTAATACGATGCTACAATATTGCGATGCACGTAACTGCGAAAGACCCGTCTCAGTGACGCTTTTACACTTCCATGCACGTTACCGCGATAGATCTTCACTGCGACACTACTAGACTTCGATGCACGGTAAAGGTATTTATATTGTCATTCGCTCGCTCTTGCATCCTAGTATCGACGGAGCCCCGCTTCGCGGGGCCCCTATTTCTGTGTAAAGGGTTTAAAGTAACATGTATGCAGCAAGCATGCAGCATGGAAGCAAACACGCAGCATGCTGCATGCCAGCAAGCATGCATGCCAGCAAGCATGCAGCATGGAAGCAAACACGCAGCATGCTGCATGCCAGCAAGCATGCAGCAAGCATGCAGCATGGAAGCAAACACGCAGCATGCAGCAAGCATGCAGCATGGAAGCAAACACACAGCATGCAGCATGCAAGCAAGCATGCAACAAGCATGCAGCAAGCATGCAGCAAGCATGCAGCATGCAAGCGAGCATGCAACATGCAACAGGCATGGTTTCTGTCACGGCTCCGGCTCTGCGGTTCTCCGGCGGCCCCACGCGTGCTAATCGTCGCAGACGGCTTTCGCTCACCACCTCGGCTTCGGCTTGCTGGCCGGCTTCGCCGGCCAACCTCAGCCGCGGCGGCTCGCTCACAGCTTCCTGCTCCTCAGCCCGCGGGCCGCCTCGCCCCTACGCGCCTACGCGATTTTAAATTACACTCTAGGGGTAGGGCAGACAAGACTGCGTGGAGTCGGATTTACAGCGATTCGTTTCTGTCGCTAAAACCTAATTTTTAGCAAACGTTTTAGAGCTAACAATTTTATTATAAATGAACATTCGGAATAATACACATTATATAATACAATACTTAGGACACATGACTTTATTTCATGCAAAATTAGGAGATTCAATTATTATAGTACTCGATATTATGACAGAATAGATTTAGAAGTAAAGATAATCATGTAAAACAAAATTTCGAATTTTTGAACATTATCGTTACTGAAGTTTATAGCAAACCTGTTATGGATAATGACTTTCGGACAAACAATTTTAGGAGAAGAAAGGGAGTACCTATTTTAACAGGTTATTCGGAAAATTGAAAATCGGAATGACGTTTTTCGGACCGAGAACCCATCGAGCATTTGATTCTTCGAACATATGAAAATCGGAAAACAAGCAAATCGCATTTATGACTTTCGGAAACATAAATTTCGTGATTTTTAATAATAGAGATTATAATTCTTAGGTATTATGAAATTCGGACTTTTGAAAATCGCAACATCGAAATTCGGAAAAAAATATTTCGGAATATTTGGGTGTTCCCGGCCAAAAGGCTCCTATCTCAGCATGATGCTGCGACATTTAAAAAATAAATGTCCTAGCGCTGGTATTTTGATAGGGCCCGCTGTGATGTCACGGGCAGTTACAGAAACAGAAATAAATAACTATGTAAAATATTAGCAATTATTTAATTAATAATTTTATAATCTGCGCTAGACGTCCTGTTACGACGAATGTTATTCTTTTATGACTCTGCCAAAGTGGCCTTTTTAGGCCTCCTGGTGTTATTGCTGAAATGAACCTATCTGTCGCAGCTGTAAGGCACACAATGGCGCCGACTCTGTTGTTCACAAAATAAACTAAATTTAAGTTCATGCATCTTTTTCTTTCTATTTCATTAAGAAAAGGACAGAAGATAATTATTAGTTTAGTCCTGTCAAATTAAGATACTCCCTAAACAACTTTAGACGAGATTAAAAAATTGGCTATTAAAAATACGTCAATTTACGTCAGGCGCTGACTAATTTGACAGAACTAAACTAATATTTATCTTCTGTCGTTTTCTGAATGAAATAGAAAGAAAAAGATGGCTGAACTTAAAGGAAATTGCTCATTTCTCTACTGACCGCCGTTGCGCATCAAAAAATTTTGTATGCTACCATAAATTGGATATAAAAGCGGGGTAATGTCGTACTTTCATAGGAAATTAAAATTATCCATTTATTTAGTGGGGTTTTTGTTGTACTTTGATTTTCTGCTCAGTTTTGAGGTTAGTTTTGTAACAAATCTTCCACCAAAAAAACAGTATTTTACAACAATATGATTTGATTCACATAAAACAACAGAAAATAGTTCCAATAAGTCAATGAATGATCCCAATTAAATAATATTACAAAGGTAGGTCATGCTAAATGTAGGTTTTGATAGAAAAAGGAAAATAAAAATGCTTGAATATAGGAATGCAATAGGTTCATTGGTCCATATTATCATCATATTCATAAAATATGTCGTCTAAAAGCGGAGCTGGTGGCTCCACAGACCTAAATCAAGCCCAACTAAGATACCACAAAATGGTCATAATGAGAGCACATCATCCCATTGTCTGATTACCCACCAAACAATTGCAATAATAGCTATTAATATCACCTACTGAGTTACTTATTAACTAAAATGTAAGCGTAACCTTTCTGCTGACATGTCATGACTTAATTCTTCCCCTTACTAAATACGCGTCCGTCCCCAGTACCAACGGCAAGTCAACCTCAATGTCGTTTGCTAGTTCATTTTCGCATATTTCGTTCCTACTCACAATGGAGCATCTCATGCTCCCATTATAATACGACTAACAGCTAAAAATAAATATAATAGATATATATCATATTCAGTAAAGAAATTGTTTTTAGCATTAGTTTAATAGAAAATATACATATTGTATTAGTTTAATAGAAAATACACATATTGTCCATTTGTCACAGACAGGCAAAAGTCACAAACAAAATCAAATCAAACTAAGAAAAGTATAACTGGTGGTTCTTAATTCTCATCTCACCATCTTCTTCTTAGCGTGTCGATAGCAATCTAAATGGACACGGCCCAGAATTCAGCTACTTGTTTGCCGCCATCACCAGCGTCCTTCAGTTCCAGTAACGTGCAGCAGACGGGAGACGATATTAAGTGTCCCATCGTTTGTGGAACAGCACAACATTTACACTCCAAGGCGGAGTCGTCTATGAATCTCCACCTGAACAGGTTTTCCTTACTTCGGCCAACCGGGGTCCGAAGGTTACCCAAGGTAAGTCATGTCCTGGTAGGAGCTCTTCAGCCGGTGGAACGAATGATTTGGGTAAGGAAGCACTGTGTCGCCACAGCTTCAGTCTTTATTGTGATCGTTCGCAAGTGAGTGGTACAACAAACACACTTCCCCACTTTTCTCATCATGATGGATTTAAATGTATATTTTGAACATAGTTAAACAGCTTCTAGTATTAGCTGTAAACAACAAAAAACAAATGTGCTGAAAGACTTCCATTATATCCGTTGCCTCTCCGACTTGATGACGGGGTAGACACAGCTCCCACAGCGTGACATTTTTAACGAAATCGTTGGTGATTTACTGCACTGTGAACACAGGCCGTAGTCGTAAAAACGTTCTACACAATCCACAGCACAGAAACAGTAGGTACAATGGTCTCTATAAGAATTCTTGACCGTGCAGAAATCTGAAGACTCAACTAGACACGATGTTAACGCAATGATAAGTTATTTTTTAGCACAACAAACTCAACAACTATCAATACACAAGTAAAAACAATGTTCGCTGCGGAGTGCTGGTCGGCAGGTCGGCCGACATGAGATGCTTTGTTTGACAAATAATTATTGACAGTGAGTGACACTTTTGACACTTTTGGCAGTTCGCCTTTCACATTGCCCGTGATAGTGTTACCAACAGTTAATCTTAATCACCCTGACCATGTGATTTGTCAATAATACTACCCTAACACGTATAGACAAATAATTGGATTTAATTTAATATTATTTTAAAGATGTTAAATCTATTATATTATATGTATTAAGTTGATTATGTTAATTACAAAATAATAAGGGGGACAAATGATAAAAAAACACTTTTACACGTCAAACATATTTTTTTAAACTAGATGAGAAGGGCGTTTCCTATCTGACAACTCTGAGAAAAAAGGCCGAAAGAAACTCAGAGGTCACAATCTCTTTTAAAGCCCAGACATAATCTTGGTCAGATCATGTGAAGACCATGTATAAAGGTGTCTGAAATGTTCTTTTGAGAAAAGAACCACACAGATTGAGTGGACCTGTCCAGGCTGTGCTTCCATTTGTCAGTAAACGTGCAGCTCAACGCAGAACTTAAGGAGCTCAACGATTCGACGAACAATACCAAAGAAGGGACATTTGGGTAGGCCGTATAAATTAGGTACTCCAACTGCCAGAACATGACTAAAACGGAATCAATGACCCAGGAAGAATGTCGTAGTTGAAATTATTTTTAAAACTCAGCGTCTGTCTTTATACTAAGCGTTAAGACCGATTATGGGGAGGTTCTTAAAATTGGCAACACTGCTTTTACAAAAATACTCCATTTAAAAAAGTATGCAATAAAATCGAATTAATAACTAATTAAATACAAAATATTAACCTCACACACGATTTCAATCAACTGAACTCAGAAAAGATAAAAATATATTTTATAATTTATAAGTATATTTTTATGGCCATACACTATCGCTTTAAAGCGGTACTGGCTATGGGCAATTTCCTTTAGTTTAGTTTGTGAACAACAGAATCGGCGCCAGTATCCTATTTTTATAATTTTATGAAAGTTTTTGTTCAAATGCACTACGGTACTGTGCAAAATAAATGTTCTTTCTTTCTAATCACAACTAAAAATATTCACCGTTGTACTCGCACGTTTGTGCTCACGAATCCTACAAATCTTGGCATGTAGTATAGTTTTGCTTATACGCATTTCATCATTAGATTATTCTTTTTTTTTTTTTTTTTGATCGCGCTTGCGTTATGCTAGAGTGATACTTACTTTATTTTAATTTTGACCTTTATTTTGTAAATCGTGTGTAGATTTACAACAATATTTTAGGGTTTGCTAGATATTAGGTATAGGTTGGTAGGTTGTATGATGTACTCTGTGCCCAACACATCTCGTCGTTTCAGCCGATAGACGTCCACTGCTGGACATAGGCCTCCCCCAATTTTGGGAGGGTTTGCCATAATCGCCACGCTTGGCAGGCGGGTTGGCGATCGCAGTATGGTATGGTGGTGGAATACATAGAGAACGCTGCTGCCTATTCTCCGATACGATCCTTAGTCGCCTTTTACGACACCCACGGGAAGTAAGGGGTGGTGGTATTCTTTAAGTCCGGCACCACACAGACCCAACACACCTAATTGTATCAAAATATTAATTATATTATAAATTGCACCATGTTTTTTTACTAAATGTAAATAGTACGTTCAGCAGTATGTTAAATCTCTATGATAGTCTTGTGACAGTTGCGCTCGCGCACAGTTTACTAATAAATAGGTAACAGGCGGCGGCGCGTAAGTCGTTGCCCGGAATGTTAAAATTAATGATGTGAACTATTAAAGACTATTTCCATAGAATAATAAAAATAATTAATTTATTAATTTTTTTTTTTTTTTATTGTTAAAGAATGTATTTTGACTTTGTATGAATTCTGTGTTATTTAATATTTTTATTTTTTGTGGAATTTGTGTATTTGTGACTATGGATATTTTTTGTCTGAGTAAATAAATGAATTGAATTGAATTTTGAATAAAAAGTATGTATTTATGACGAGTTCGTGGCTAAGTAATTAAAGCCGCACGGGTCGATCAATCAGGTTAAGCTACGCTTGCCGCGGTCGGTACGTGGATGGCTGACCATCTTTTACACCCCTACGTGGCTCGGAAAGCAAGTTAAACCGTTGGTCCTGGCTGTCGTTCGTGGAGCTTTCACAGACGTAACGGGTAGTCAGAAGCCCGAAAGTCTGACAACCAGTCTTACCAAGGGGTATCGTATTACCCAGTAACTGGGTTTTGGAGGTCAGATAGGCAGTCGCTCCATGTAAAATACTGGTATTCAGCTGAATCCGGTTAGACTGGAAGCCGACCCCAACATAGTTGGGAAAAGGCTTGGCAGATGATGAAAACTGGCCAAGTGCGAGTCGGAGTCGCACACGAAGGGTTCCGTACCACAAGGCAAAAACGCCAAAAAAAAAACCATGTTTGTTGTATGGGAGCCCCCCTTAAATATTTATTTTATTTTAATTTTATTATTTATTATTAAAGTTAAAATACAACTGAGTATTTTGTGAATATTTCAAGTGCCTACCTGTTGCCATTTTTGATATCGAACAAAAAAGGGCAAAAATTTGTGAAAATTTCAACTGTCTCGCTATCGCGGTTCTTGAGATACAGCCTGGTGACAGACAGACGGACAGACGGACAGACGGCCAGACGGACAGACAGCGAAGTCTTAGTAATAGGGTTCCGTTTTTACCCTTTGGGTACGGAACCCTAATAAAAAGTATTTAAGTTGGTTGTTCACCATAAATCATAATATTCTATTATATCATTATATTTTGTCCTCAGATACCTCTGTCCGCACATACCATCGCTCGAACAAGTGACCCGCACATACGAGGGCTTCTTCACGAACTCTAACCAAGATGGCGACGATGACGTAGACCTGTCACTAATAGAAAACGATGAGATGTGCATGAAACTGCCTCTGCCGCCGTACGTCGCGCACTATGACGTCACCGTAGTTAATGTAAGTGAAATATTTTCATGTACACATTAAGCTACGCTTGCCCCGGTTGGTCTGTGGATGGGTGTCCATCTTTACACACCGAGACCGTGCCTCGGAAAATACGTTTAGCCGTTGGTCCTGGCTGTCATTCGTGGGTCTTTGTCAGCCGTTACGGGTAACCAGAAGCCCGAAAGTCTGACAACCAGTCATACCAATTGGTATCGTATTCCTTAGTTGTGAAGGTCAGACAGGCAGTCGCTCGATTTAAAATACTGGTATTCAGCTGCATCCGGTTAGACTGGAAGCAGCTGAATACCAGTATTTTAAATGGAGATGATGACATCCACGGTATGCGTCCAAAAGAAGTATATATAACTAGCTGCGCCCCGCGGTTTTTCCCGCGTAAATGTCGATCCCTTGGGAATATCGGGATAAAAAGTAGCCTATATGTTAATCCAGGTTGTCAGCTACCTCCATACCAAATTTTATCCAAATTGGTGCAGCCGTTTGAGCGTGAAGAAGTAACAAACATATAAACACACACACACACACACTCACAAACTTTCGCCTTTATAATATTAGTGTGATTTTGTTTTTAAATTTTATTTTCTCAGGTTTCTAGAACCTGGTATTTTTTTCAAATCGCACGGGTTTAAACCAAGGTGCGATTTTAAGTTTGAGTAGATTAGGTATTGTGCTGCATTGTAATTATTGTATAAATCTAATTGTAGGAATTTCCGAACTATGCGACATGAGTTTAACATGTGTAGTTGCTTTCTGTAGTGTAAGGTATGTATATTTGCAAAGATTGATTGCATTTAAACTAATAAATAGTGGTTTCGGGATGATACCAGTCTTTGAAACCACTATTGGGACTATGGTTACTCTATTCATTTTCCAAATTCTGGTAAATTCTTCTTAATTATTATTACTAGCTGGCGCCCGCGGCTTCGCCCGCGAGGTATGTCGATGAAAACTATCCTATGTCCTTCCCCGGGATGCAATCTATCTCTCTGCCGAATTTTATCGAAATCCGTTCAGTGGTTTAGGCGTGAAAAGGTAACATACAGACAGAGTACAATGACCTCTTAAGAGGTTGTTCATGTTTTACAGATAACCCTGTATCGTCGTTCAGCAGATAGACGTCCACTGCTAGACATAGGCCTCCCCCAATTTTGGGAGGGTTTGCCATAATCGCCACGCTTGGCAGGCGGGTTGGCGATCGCAGTATGGTGTGGTGGTGGAATACATAGAGAACGCTGCTGCCCATTCTCCGGTACGATCCTTAGTCGCCTTTTACGACACCCACGGGAAGTAAGGGGTGGTGCTATTCTTTAATTCCGGCACCACACAGACAACCCTGTATATGTTTACAAAAAAAAATTGTCCATCCTACTGATATTACCAACATAACAAATTATTTATTTGTCATCTTCAATAGAACGGCAAACAACGTCGCGTGTTAGACCTGCGATATGAATTGATACGAGCGCGCGCCTTCAACTCGCGACCGAAGTTACGACCGGCCGCTTACACGCCTGACCCCTTGGATCATAGCTTGTGGTAAGTTATTATTTCATCATCATCATCATTTCAGCCGAAAGACGTCCACTGCTGGACATAGGCAAGCACCTCAACTTCGACCGGTTCTGTGCTTCTCGCATCCAACGGGTTCCTGTGGCCTTCACAAGGTCGTCGGACCACCTTGTGGGAGGCCTTCCAAGGCTACGTCTTCCGGTACGCGGTCGCCACTGTTCTGCGAGCAATGTGCCCTGCCCACTGCCACTTAAGTTTGGCAACTCTTCGGGCTATGTCGGTTACCTTGGTTTAAGTTATTATTTACTAGTTCAAAAATCTACAACAAATTAAGCAAAAACTTACACATCTACCCGATAACCAAGCGCAAATGAAAAATGAAACTTGACTCCTGGTTAAAATTACAAAATTATGATGAAACAGACAATCTCGTGGAAGTGTAAAATACTCGTCACTCCCTCACACACCCCAACAAAACCACACACAACACGCATGCCACAAACACCCCTCGCACACCTCATTAACACTCACTCACCCCACACTCACCACATTAACTCAACGTCAGAATACATTCCAAATCATAAGTCCTGTACTGTTTATTTTTGTCTTATTTTTTGTTTTTATTATTAATGAGGGATTTTCTTTTTTTTTTAACTGGCGCTGAACTTGGTAAGTTACTGCAAGGAACGGAACGTCACATCATTTTTTTATTATTGCACTTGGATGTAATTTTGAGATCGTAAAACGAAAGCAAACGAAAGTGTCACTCAACGAGCGAATGTGACGTGACGCAATGTTTTTTTTTTCAAGCGTTTTGGCTTTGACACCAGTAACGTAGTCAGTTCAACACCATCTTCAGGGTTCTTGGAAACTAAGTATTTTATTTAATACTCAAAAGAAAAACCTCTCATTAATTTAATTACTTGTTAAGCATTTTTGCATGGAACATCATTCCATTCTGTATCTGGAGAAGGGCTTCGTTAGCTGCTCTTCTGTGGGGGTAACAAAGAACCTAATAATTAAGACCTAATCTAATAAAATACCTAGGTAACATAGATCGCCGCGCAGTAAGAACCGCACGTGGCATCTCTTTCTAGCTGTCGTCGCGGTCGTCTCGCCATGTCTGTTTTATCCTGTTATAGCTAACAGGGGGCCTAAAAAGGCCACTTTGGCAGAATCATGAAAGGATAACATAATGGACAGTTAACTGTTAAGTTAATCGTATCAAATCCCATTGGTGAAGCATTTTGCAGTTATTTTTTTTTGTGTCTGTGCTAAAATTCCAATCAATCCAATCTAAATCCAATCCCAATCACTTTGATTGTACCTACGTAGTGCAGCGAAAAAAAGAAAACACGGACTGTCTTCGCCATATTATAATGTATAATGTTATCCTTTTATGATTTACCAAAGTGGCCTTTTTAGGCCCCAGAGCTTTAAAAATGCTAATACCTTTTGCCACCACCTATAGGTGTGAGAGTGGTTTTTCAACTTTGGACTTTGGTTACACTGAAAAAAAAAAGCTTTAAGCTACACTAAACCTAAACTTGTGAATGCAAAACAATATCACATCACACTAACAATTTTTGCTTCATTTATTGGTTATTGATAACATTTTAAGGTTGGGGTAAAATCAGTTTTCCTAATGGGTAACAAATATTGAAAAGGTTAGGTCGCTTTAAACGCGTACGTCTTTTTTACATCGTTCTCACATATATTTAAATTCAACATTAATGATGTAACTAATGTTTTTGTAAAAATATCATTTTAAAAGAGTGTCCGTGGAGTTTCTTGTCCGTTCTTCTCCATAGGTACCTACGCTTTCGGATGGGCAACTAGAATAGAATAGAATACTCTTTATTATGTACACCATATTAATTACAGACATAAGGTATAGAAACTGTACAAAGGGTGACACAATGGGCGGTCTTATCGCTAAAAGCGATCTTTTAAAGACAACCTTTGGATGGATTAAAAAGGGGAAGGACAGACAAATACTGTAGGTAGTCTGTGGTGTACCATTTACATAATACAATAAATACATAAATAACTAACTAGCTTCATATTTTCTGACTGACCGACTTCTTCACAACTCAAAAGTGCCTGTAAATGGTTTAATTGAAATAAATGCTTTGAGTAGGAACCACTGGGTTACACTTTTGCTGCTATCATCGTGTCACTTGTTGTACTTAGCCCTGTGTTATTGTTCCGGCTGATTCTTGCGGATATAATGTAACCTAACCATGATTATTTTCTTTTTGCAGTTTCCTCCTAGGCACCTGGTTCGGCAACCCCTCCATAGAAAGCATCACGGGCATAGCTGACCAGTTAGAAGCGAGCGGCGCATGGCACTTAGCGGTACAAGCTCTGTCTTACCACCCTGATGATATAGCGTGAGTATATTATGTTATTATTAGAATAGAATACTCTTTATTATGTACACCATATTAATTAGCGATGCGCGATGGCGAGAGGTTGTATTCGATTGTTTCGATTGTTTGAACATCTCGATGGTTTTCGATTATTTCGGCTTGGACCCGAGTCCGACTCGGTCTGTTTGATTGCGACTGGCGCATGGCGCGTTCATTCGCGAGTTGTTCGTCGATGATTTAGAGTTTCGCGAGTTCTTGACTTGCGTTGTGATTGCGAATCCATACTAATTCTTTCAACAACAACAAAACTAGTTAAAAATAAAACAGTGCATAGTAAGTAAATGTTTATCAATTACGCGCGGCTCGCTCGACTCGAGTCTGGCACGCTCTCGCCTCTAACTAACATGTACCTCGGCTCGATGCATGCAATCGACTGACCCCGGTGACCGAGCGAGACTTGGTGAGTGAGAGTGACTGATTCGACTAATCGAAAACGGTTCCGGTCGATTCCGCTGACTCGAAACAATCGAAAAACATCTCGATTGTTTTGTAGAACGGCGAGTCGATGGTTGACTCGATGGTTTATTTTAACGACTCCGCTTCTTTCGATTGTTAAAACATCTCGGAATCGCCCATCGCTAATATTAATTACAGACATAATTATAGAAACTGTACAAAGGGTGACACAATGGGCGGTCTTATCGCTAAAAGCGATCTTTTAAAGACAACCTTTGGATGGATTGAAAAGGGGAAGGACAGACAAATACTGTAGTCTGTGGTGTACCATTTACATAATACAATAAATATATACATAAAGTATATTATACTAATCTAAATAAATATATACAATATACATAAAACAATAAACATGAAACAGGAGCAAATAAAATATAATGATTATGTATTAAGGAGACAGGAAGTGCTTTTTAAAAGTGGCCAAAGATAATTATTAATACTAAGTCCTATCCAGCCTATGCTCACAGTGCTGAAACGTGGACACTGACGGTGGAGCTGGTCTACAAATTCAAGGTCGCTCAGCGCGCTATGGAGCGAGCTATGCTCGGAGTCTCTTTGAAGGATAAAATCAGGAATGAAATTATCCGGAAAAGAACCGGAGTTACCGACATAGCTTGCAGCGTAAGCAAACTGAAGTGGCAGTGGGCTGGCCATGTCGGTCGAAGGACCGATAGCCGGTGGAGCAGACGAGTCCTGGAGTGGAGACCGCGTGTCGGCAAGCGTAGTGTGGGACCCCAGCTAGATGGACCGATGACCTAAAGAAGGTGGCTGGGGTAGACTGGATGTGGAAGACGGAGGACAGGGTGCTGTGGCGCAGTCTGGGAGAGGCCTATGTCCAGCAGTGGACTGCGATACGCTGAGTTGATTGATCCAGCCTATGTCCCACTGCTGCGCAAAGGCCTTTTTTTCATACAGAGAAGGCAGCAAGGATCACATCGCGTGCTCAAGATAGGTTGGCGGTTTCAGACTTATATGATATTAGCTGCGCGTGGGGCGCAGCTGGACCAATTCTGATAAAATTTTGTATGGAGGTATCGGACACCCTGGATTAACATTTATCCACTCACGCGCGCAACGACGTCCCGTACCCCGCGGTAACGCCTTCTTATACGCACGTATGTTTTTAGCACATTTTTTTCGACGCGCCGCGGAGCGCCCTCGCCACTTATACACTACTCGTACAGAAAAAGATTCTATGGACCGCTGTTAAACTAATGGCTGTTTCTTCAAGTGGATAGACAAGGGTAGATAACAAAACTTGTTCCGTAACTTTAAGACTTTGATTTTTTTAATAATTGTTTAATTTTAATGTTTGTTTACATTAATTATTTCAAAATCGAAAGCGATGACCCTATTTTTTTATTTACCTAAAAAATAGCCCCATTCATACTGAATCGAATGACATATAATACATACCATTGTTGTTCCAAAGTTTTGATATACAATAACAATAACATCACGCGAGTATCAAATTACGCATGCGTCATCGCCGTCATTTGTTTATTTAAAGATTTTCAACTACAGATAACTTATTTCGTAATGCCGATAACCACACGGCCGTTGGCACAAATGTACTTCATCTAACCACTCGAATAAAGAACCTGGAACGTGAGCAATACTCCCATAGACAAAATTACTAAAAATAAAATACTGCGGTGTGGAAAATGCTTGCTGTCGCAGTTTTTTCAATGGCCGATCTTGGCTTTCGAGCGAGTGTAACATTTTCCTCAATGGATTCTTGTGGCGTTTGGCGCGTGGGTGGATAGGCTACTTTTTATCCCGATATTCCCCCGGGATAGACATTTACGCGGGTGAAACCGTGGGGTGCAGATATTTTAACCAATAAATTCTCATATTGTTCCCACAGTCGCGGGCACCTAATCCGCGGTGTATTATCACGCCACGCCCCCGCCAGAGCAGACACAGCAGACCTGAGGGCCAGACTAGATCTCATTAGAAGACTGAAAGTTCCCGAGCAGTGGTTACTGTTAGCTCAGGCACACAGGGCTAAGTATGAGGTAAGAAAGACATTCATTCACATACTAATCTGTACCGTAGAGGGCTCGTGGGTAAGTAACAACAGCCGTAAGGGTCAATCTATTACAGGGATGGGCAACCTTTGGAAAGTTGCGGGCCAAACCATAGATCACTAATGAAGTCACGGGTCATAGTTACCATAGAGGAAACTTACATCCACCGTAAGGGCTATTCTTGCTTGCAGCGTTTGGACGCTATAGTAACGCTTGCTAACAGATGTAGTCATCGTGTGCATGGGATTTTGTTTTCAAATTGGCGGCAGATGCAAGCTTCCTCGATGGCATAAGAGGTAGATAATAGACGAGTGAGTTGCGATAAAATTGAGACATACAACATTTTGTTATATATTGCTTGTAGACACCTTAATCTTATATGTAAAAGGTACGCAAAACAAGCAGTGGACAACGTCTATCATGAAAATATTAGTTTTATTGCGTTAGGTTGAATCGACCTGGAAGAATGCTAGTCTTTCTTTCATAATCGCGTGAACTGAGAATTAATATCCTTTTTTCACGCGCGATTTGAAAATATTTTGCGGGCCGAATATAAAGCCGGATCGGGCCGCATCCGGCCCGGGGGACGGGCGTAGTCCATATAATAATATGATCAATTACATACCGATACCTCTCTGTGCCTCGGAAAGCACGTTAAGCCGTTGGTCCCGGCTGTCATTCGTGAATCTTTGACAGTCGTTACGGGTCGTCAGTAGCCCGAAAGTCTGACAACCAGTCTTATCAAGGGGTATCGTATTACCCAGTAACTGGGTTGTGGAGGTCAGATAGGCAGTCGCTCCATGTAAAATACTGGTATTCAGCTGCATCCGGTTAGACTGGCAGCCGACCCCAACATAGTTGGGAAAAGGCTAGGCAGGTGATGATTAAAATAATTGAATGCGTCTAAGATCGTGTTTTCTTATAAATTAGGTGGTAAAAGGCTATTCAGATACCTGATGAGATATTAGTATAAAAATACACGTAAACTTTCCGGAATAAGTTCTGTCTCAACATCATCTGCCTAGCTTTTTCCCAACTATGTTGGGGTCGGCTTTCAGTCTAACCGGATGCAGCTGAATACCAGTATTTTACATGGAACGACTGCCTATCTGACCTCCACAACCCAGTTACTGGGTAATACGATACCCCTTGATAAGACTGCTTGTCAGACTTTCGGGCTTCTGACTACCCGTAACGACTGTCAAAGATCCACGAATGATAGCCGGGACCAACGGCTTAACGTGCTTTCCGAGGCACGGAGGGGTCACGGTATGTGAAGATGGTCACCCATCTACGGATCAACCGCGGCAAGCGTAGCTTTACCTGATCGATCGACCCGTGCGGCTGTTATTACGTCATGTGAAACTATTAGTCACTTGCCATAACATCAGTAGATCACAAGTTGTATGTAAAACATCTTTTGATATAATCCGGTTCATTAAAGAAAGGAGTCTAAAATGGCGGTGCTTATCTGTTTTCTCGCTTGCTCACTAGTGCCGTCTATACTTACTCTCGCGCGTACCGTAGGCAGAAAAAAAAATCAGTCTTTATTTGCTTTCACGCTGTTTTGACGCGCTCGGTAATCATTTTTACGAATTCCTTGTTATATAGTTTTCTGTTATTTTTCCGTTGTTACCTGTTTGTTATTTTTCTATTTTTGACCTTTCATCCCGAAAAAAAAGTACCTACTGTTTCCGATGAAAACAACAATAACGATCTTATAATAACAGATGGCGCCACGGGTCTTTCAAATTTTAAACTTTAACGCGCGCGAAGCCGCTGGCAGGAGCTAGTTTGAATTAAATACGGGCTGTTTTTATTATTTTTAATTTGAAAAAAATATTCGAGTTAAAAATATGCTAACTGTACTATCTGTCAACGCAAGTACAAGCCGCCATTTAAGATTCCTTTCTTTAATGCATCGGCTTATATAACAATATTATTTTGTCCCAGCGCTTGCCCTCGGTGGAGGCGGAACATCTAGTCGGCGCGGGACAGTGGAATGCCGCTCACAAAGTTTTGTTAGAAGAATTACTACCTGAAGCTGTGTTAGCAGGTATGTATTATGAAAAAATTATTTATTTATTTGGGACAAACAAACAGTTAAACAGTGGCTCCGATTCCCTTGTTCACAAACTAAACTAAATTTAAGTTCAGTGCATCTTTTTCTTTCTATTTCATTCAGAAAAGGACAGAAGATAAATATTAGTTTAGTCCTGTCAAATTAAGATACTCCATAGACTAAGTTTAGACGAGGTTAAAAAATTGGCTACTAAAAATACGTCAATTTACGGCAAAAGCTGACAAATTTGACAGGACTAAAGTAATATTTATCTTCTGTCCTTTTCTTAATGAAATAGTAAGAAAAGGATGCACTGAACTTAAATTTAGTTTAGTTTGTGAACAAAGGAATCGGCGTCATTGTCTTATCTTATAATGACATAACAATAATTTAAATGTGAAACTCACACCGTTATCCACAGAATAAAAATAATAGTATTTTGATGGCGAGACGACCTACACTCCATTAGCAATAAGATTAGACATTTAAATAAACCTTTTTTACAGTCCTTTCAACCGATTTTGACTTCTATACCGTAGGCATAAGGATGGTATTAAAACCAAAAAAGTGTTTGCAAATACCAATTGTTTACTGCAGCTGCCATAACGTCATGCCACCAACGCAATAGAATTCAAAATCGGTTGAACGGACTGTAAAAAGAGTTTATTTAAATCTCTAACCTTATTTCAAACGAAGTGTAGGTGCGTACCGCAAGGTGGCGCTAGAAAAGGTTGCATTAAAGGGTTTGGGGAGCCCTTTGTTCACCATTGGGACAGAGTACAGGCTAAATAAAAAAAAACGTACAGTCGAATTGAGAACCTCCTTTTTGAAGTCGGTTAAAAAACTATTTTAACCCCACTGCAGGGTTGAAGGGGATTTGAAATATGAACTCCTCTTCTTGAATTAAATGTTTTTAATTGCTTTATTATAATATGAGTTAATCTTGGGACGCGTACATTAATGCGCGTGAGTGTGTTGCGTCGCGTGCTCGCTTGCGCACGCGAGGTCTAGGCCCGCCGCCCCGACGATGTAGTGGCGCCCGCCGTAGTACGTCGTACATCAAAGTTTTCATATTGGTGCACACGTGCGCGTGCAGGGGCCCGATGGGGGGGGGGGGGATGTTTTGTTTATTAAAAGGAACTTTGCTTCAAGTCCCTTTTAATAAACTAAACAAGGATACCTTTTCTTGGAAATCCTAATAATAAATATGTAAATAAATATATATCTCTTTCACAGATGACCTACAAAGCATAGCGCCTATCTTAGAAAAAATGAACGAAGCCGCGCAACGACACGAGGTTAGCGGCTGGGAGAATGGGGGGCAGGCACTACATTGCTACCTACACGTCTGTGACGAGGTACGACACCAGACGGACAGTTCTCGTAATTTTAAGAATAGAATAGAATAGAATAGTTCTTTATTTGCACAGAAAGTAGGTACAAGTTACAGATGTTAAGTTCAAAATGAAGAACAAGGACATTCAAGAACATTCAGTCATCTCTTTTTTTTATGTATGGGGAATCATCAAATGACCACTCCCGCTCTGGGTGGAGCGGAAGGGAGTGGCAGACTCTTACTAACTAAAACCTACCCGTGTTCCTTCCCTTTTTTTTTCGGTTGGGTAATCATCAAATGACCCCTCCCCACAGATATAGATATACCTAGATAACGCAACAGTAACTACTTCGCGTGCCAAAAATTGCACCAACTTACGATTACAAATCGTAAGCCGCCCCTTTCGCGCTCAGTCCTTTGTACTGCTGGCTGGGTAAGTGTGAGCGAGAGCGCGAGCTGGTGACGTCATAGTAGGTAGTCAAAAAATGGCACGCTTGGTTTTCATACAGTTCGTGATACTTGCGTTATCTAGGTATATCTATATCTGTGCCCCTCCCGCTCTGGACGGAGCGGAAGGGAGTGTCAGACTCTTACTGACTAAACCCCACCTGTGTTCCTTCCTTTATTTTCCAGATAAGCAGTCGCTCCATGTAAATTACTGGTATTCAGCTGCATCCGGTTAGACTGGAAGCTGACCCCAACATAGTTGGGAAAAGGCAGGCAGATGATGATGTCTTTAGCTAGGACTCCTCTCAAGTGAAAGGAGTCAATTTATTTATTTTCATGTTTTTTTTTTCTATTTTCAACAGATCCGTGGCCTAGTATCGTCAGCGGAAGCACAACGCGACAGGACGAGCGTACACGCGCGACTAGAAGCGTTGCGACCGAAAGTCGCAGCCGCGTGTCGCGCCTTAGGCGGCCTGCAACCTAAGTGAGTTTATTGTCATTATAATTTATAGCACGTAACAGCAAACTATCTAGATTCAACCAAGCAACAAATTATCTAGATTCAACCAAGCAACAATCTAGATTCAACCAAACAACTAACTATCTAGATTCAACCAAGCAACAAACTATCTAGATTCAACCAAGCAACAAACTATCTAGATTCAACCAAGCAACAAACTATCTAGATTCAACCAAGCAACAAACTATCTAGATTCAACCAAGCAACAAACTATCTAGATACAACCAAGCAACAATCTAGATTCAACCAAGCAACAATCTAGATTCAACCAAGCAACAAACTATCTAGATTCAACCAAGCAACAATCTAGATTCAACCAAGCAACAAACTATCTAGATCCAACCAAGCAGCAATCTAGATTCAACCAAGCAACAAACTATCTAGATTCAACCAAGCAACAATCTAGATTCAACCAAAACAAACTATCTAGATTCAACCAAGCAACAATCTAGATTCAACCAAGCAACAAACTATCTAGATTCAACCAAGCAACAAACCATCTAGATTCAACCAAGCAACAAACTACCCAGATTCAACCAACCAACAAACTATTTCGATTCAACCAACCAACAAACTAACTAGATTCAACCAAGCAACAAACTATTTAGATTCAACCAACCAACAAACTATTTAGATTCAACCAAGTAGCAAACTAAACAGATTCAACCAAGCAACAAACTACTACTGTACTGTACTGTGTGTGTGTGTGTGTACTTAGTTTTAATTTTTTTTAATCATTGTTCCTCTCAACCAAAGCACCTGCCATCCAATCTCTTCACCACCCTTGGTTGACTGGTAGAGAATGCCTAAGGCATTAAGTCCGCCTTTGTACCTTTTTGTGCGAAAAGTTTAAATAAATAAATAAATAAACTACCTAGATTCAACCAACCAACAAACTATTTAGATTCAACTAAGCAACAAACTAACTAGATTCATCCAAGCAACAAACTATTTAGAATCAACCAACCAACAAACTAACTAGATTCAACCAAGCAACATATTATTTAGATTCAACCAAGCAACAAACCATCTAGATTCAATCAAGCAACAAACTACCTAGATTCAACCAACCAACAAACTATTTAGATTCAACCAAGCAACAAACTAACTAGATTCAACCAAGCAACAAACTATTTAGATTCAACCAACCAACAAACTATTTAGATTCAACCAAGCAACAAACTAAGTAGATTCAACCAAGCAACAAACCATCTAGATTCAACGAAGCAACAAACTATCAGATTCAACCAAGCAACAAACTACCTAGATTCAACAAACCAACAAACTATTTAGATTCAACCAAGCAACAAACCATCTAGATTCAACGAAGCAACAAACTATCAGATTCAACCAAGCAACAAACTACCTAGATTCAACCAACCAACAAACTATTTAGATTCAACCAAGCAACAAACAAACTAGATTCAACCAAGCAAGAAACTATTTAGATTCAACCAACCAACAAACTATTTAGATTCAACCAACCAACAAACTAACTAGATTCAACCAAGCAACAAATTATTTAGATTCAACCAAGCAACAAACCATCTAGATTCAATCAAGCAACAAACTACCTAGATTCAACCAACCAACAAACTATTTAGATTCAACCAAGCAACAAACTAACTAGATTCAACCAAGCAACAAACCATCTAGATTCAACCAACCAACAAACTATTTAGATTCAACTAAGCAACAAACTAACTAGATTCATCCAAGCAACAAACTATTTAGATTCAACCAACCAACAAACTAACTAGATTCAACCAAGCAACAAATTATTTAGATTCAACCAAGCAACAAACCATCTAGATTCAATCAAGCAACAAACTACCTAGATTCAACCAACCAACAAACTATTTAGATTCAACCAAGCAACAAACTAACTAGATTCAACCAAGCAAGAAACTATTTAGATTCAACCAACCAACAAACTATTTAGATTCAACCAAGCAACAAACTAACTAGATTCAACCAAGCAAGAAACTATTTAGATTCAACCAACCAACAAACTATTTAGATTCAACCAAGCAACAAACTAACTAGATTCAACCAAGCAAGAAACTATTTAGATTCAACCAACCAACAAACTATTTAGATTCAACCAAGCAACAAACTAAGTAGATTCAACCAAGCAACAAACCATCTAGATTCAACGAAGCAACAAACTATCAGATTCAACCAAGCAACAAACCATCTAGATTCAACGAAGCAACAAACTATCAGATTCAACCAAGCAACAAACTATCTAGATTCTGTTTTCAAAGCAAACTAAATTATGACGTCATAATTTTCAAATTTGAAACGAATACACGTCGTTTCAAATTTGAAGTTACTTTTTTTCTGTAGCGGTCAGTCTGTCATGATCATAAAAAAGTAAGTTAGAATGTCATTCCCTACGAATTATATGGGAAAAGTTTTTGCGATTTCCGACTTTTCTAGTACTCAATCCTTAATTGATTGATCCAACAGAGGTTTTTGATTCGTATAAGAGACAGGATCGATTGGAATAAAAAAAGTTTTTGTGATAATTTACCATTTTCTTGCTGTACCTACATGTTTTTTCAAAATCTGTGAATGCAAATCAAAAAGTCTCCTAACATCGATCTCAGCCGCCATCTTGGATGTTTATTTTGAAATTTGTTCGCGGCGGGGTTCCTAAACTGTTGGCTATTTGTATAATTGTGTGTATTTTATGATTATTCTATAACGTGCGTGTTATTTGTGCGGAATAAACAATGTTTCTTTCTCGCTCTCCCCAGGAGTATAGGAGTCCGCTTCGCCCGCACCGAGATGGGCGCGCGCCTGGTGCAGTGCACGCTGGCCGCGCAGGAGCCGCCCGCGCACCTGGCCAAGCTGCTGCGGGCACTCAAGCTGCCGCCCGACACCACGCACGCGGCCAGCCATAAGGTAACGTACGGTCACGTAGGGGTGTACACGCAGGAGCCGCCCGCGCACCTGGCCAAGCTGCTGCGGGCACTCAAGCTGCCGCCCGACACCACGCACGCGGCCAGCCATAAGGTAACGTACGGTCACGTAGGGGTGTACACGCAGGAGCCGCCCGCGCACCTGGCCAAGCTGCTGCGGGCACTCAAGCTGCCGCCCGACACCACGCACGCGGCCAGCCATAAGGTAACGTACGGTCACGTAGGGGTGTACACGCAGGAGCCGCCCGCGCACCTGGCCAAGCTGCTGCGGGCACTCAAGCTGCCGCCCGACACCACGCACGCGGCCAGCCATAAGGTAACGTACGGTCACGTAGGGGTGTATACTCTTTACGGAACCGACTCACTGATCCGTATCATTGAAGTGATTCAAAAGATTGGTTCAGTAACAACGTTTCAAATGCATCATTTGGATCTGAAACATTACTTTGCTCTGTGCTCATTCCGCGCGACGCGTCGCTCTCGAGGAGACTGAGCAGTGTGCGAGCGAGAGAGGGAGACTGAGATACACTGAGTTACTTAACTATAGACTCGCGACACGCGAGTGTGGGCGACATAATTACAATCTATACAAGTCAGAAAGAGATACCAAATGAGATATGTGTCACTCACACTCTCACAGATTTTGATTCTGTATTTTATATCCTTAGAACCGATGATCCAAATGAAACATATGAGTGTTTCGGATCATTTCAGTGATCGAAATGCAAATGTTCCAATCGCAAAAATGACCACCTCTACTGTCACGGCACCCTAACTGCGTAATTTAATACACTATCAATCACTATCTGAATCATATTAAAGGATATTACTAGTCCATTGCTTCATATATTCGAAAAACAGCCGCGGGGGTCAATCGATCAGGTTAAGCTACGCTTGCCGCGGTTGATCCGTGGATGAGTGACCATCTTTACATAACAAGACCCCTCCGTGCCTCGGAAAGCACGTTAAGCCTGCTCCCGGCTGTCAATCGTGGATCTTTGGCAATCGTTACGGGTCGTCAGTAGCCCGAAAGTCTGACAACCAGTCTTACCAAGGGGTATCGTATTACCCAGAACTGGGTTGTGAAGGTCAGATAGACAGTCGCTCCATGTAAAATACATCTAAATATTCAGCTGCATCCGGTTAGACTGGAAGCCGACCCCAACATAGTTCAGAAAACGGTAGGCAGATGAATACGCTGACGATCTCATGTGCCACGCCACCATGACATACGACACGACATGACACACACATGACGACATGACAGACGGTTTTCACACTGTTCTGAGGCGCCGCATCGCTTCGTTGATGTTCCGCACGCGTGGGAGCGCCAACACCATCCTGAACGTGCTCAGCCACAAGCTGGACAGCCCCCTTCTGGGGCACTGGGTTCAAACACAAGTGCGTGTGGCCGGGGCCCCAGTGGGCGGTAAATACTTAAATTAATTTTTCTTATTATTATTTTTCTTTTCTTTTTTTTGTTTTATTTCTTTTTAATGTACTTAACATAGCTTATAAGTTGTACCACCTACTAACAATATTATGGGCAAAATATGCCTGAATTAAAGAGATTTTTTTTATATCCCTCGACATCCGTGGAAATTCACCTCTAACTATTATAATTATCTTCCTTTTACAGATAAGTTCCTTGCTAGCATCACGCGCGGCTGAGAGCTGCGGTGTGTCGGCAGCGAGTCCTCCGTCGTCGCGCGCAGTTGCAAGCTAGTGCAGACACTTCTTATACACACAATGAACATTGTATACAAGTAACCTGTGCTCCACAGGAAGATAGAATACTAATTTGTTCGGCAACAGTACATGAGATACAAAAGATATACTAGGTCAAATTAAATTGGCTAGGGAAACTCCGCATACGATGGGTATTGAAATCTGAACAGGATTATATAAAATATGTTTTTTTGTGGGTCAACAACCGCTGGTCACTTAACAGGTTAATTTAAAAAAGAAAGAAAAAAAAATGTAAGTGTGACCCAGGAGAAAGAAAAAAAAAAGTTTAAGTGTGACCACTTAAACTTTTTTTTTCTTTCTTTTTTGAAATGAAAACTTCTTTAGGCGCGTTGGGCATTTTTTGAGATGGGAAAAAACTATGTTACCGTAACCGACACCGCTTCAGATGTGTTCGGCTGTCCTCGGGATGTACTCGGTTTTAATGTATATCCGATGTGTCGGTGAGTGATGGCAAAGTATTCTGTTTGTGTTTTATTTTCACTTCTCTCGGCACTCCCGGAGTGACACTGTTTTTTTATTGTTACTAGTAATATGATTTGAGAAGTATGTTTTCTTTTGTTTTATCGTGGTTTGATATCGATATTCATCTCGTCTGTGAAGATTACACAAAAAAAAAATACAGATTTTAAAATTATATTTCAAGAGACTACACTATACACGGTCGATGGCCCCAAAAAACAAACTTAAATTTTTTTTTAAAATCAAAATCAAAAGTCCTTTATTCAAATTAGGCTGAGAATCAAGAAAGGAGTGGCGACCGCGTACCGGAAGACGTAGCGTTGGAAGGCCTCCCACAAGGTGGACCGACGACCTTGTGAAGGCCGCAGGAACCCGTTGGATGCGGGAAGCACAGGACCGGTCGAAGCGGAGGTGCTTGGGGGAGGCCTATGTCCAGCAGTGGACGTCTTTCGGCGGAAATGATGATGATGAGGCTGAGAATCAGCAGTTTTTGAACGTTAAAATTACATAAGACAGTCCCCCGGCTTCGCCCGCCCTTCACCACTTCCTAGTGCTTTCTGTGGAGTTTCTCTAGCTAATTGGAGTTGCCATCACATCTGTGGAGTTTCTCTAGCTAATTTAATTCGACCTTGTAGAACATGATGTATGCCTACAACGCAACGTTCCACAAACAATCGGGTCCATCTAACAGTACTATTGTTAGTCTTATTATTTTAATATAAAGCTTCTCAATAACTAATAATTATGTTAAAAACCAACTTAATGTTTTAGTGCAAAATTGTAGATACAGACAGTGGCGCCGATTCTGTTGTTCACAAACTAAACTAAATTTAAGTTCAGGCATCATTTTCTTTCTATCTCATTAAGAAAAGGACAGAAGATAAATATTAGTTTAGTCCTATCAAATTAGTCAGCGTGCGACGTAAATTGACGTATTTTTAATAGCCATTTTTTTAATCTCGTCTAAATTGTCTATGGAGTACCTTAATTTGACAGGACTAAACTAATATATATACTATTATATTTACTTGTTCTCTACTATTTACTACTGAATTAGGAACTCTACTATTTATTTACTATTTACTTGTGTGATATTTTTACTTGTTCTCTGAGTGAGTTCACAAAAACCACGATGTACATAATATGTTATGGTAAATAATAATACTGTAATTATGGCCATACTATTGAATTAGGAAATTCCTGTAATGATAGTGATGTTGAGTTAATAAATAAATAAATAAATATCTTCTGTCCTTTTCTTCATGAAATAGAAAGAAAAAGATGCATGAACTTAAATTTAGTTTTGATTGTGAACAACAGAATCGGCGCCAATGTTTTCTATCTCCGATTAATGTAATAAGGCGATTGGCAAACGCACCGCATTACGCTGCGGGACGCAGATAACGTGCCCCCGCGTGTGATTTTTTACATACAAATTCAATAAAAACGCGCTTCCGTGCGGGAAATTTGGCTCCGTTTCACGCACTCCACTGCGTAATGCGGTGCAGTCAAACTTATTAGGCATTTATTTCAATTTAACCCTTAACAGGCACTTTTGAATTGTCAAGAAGTCGGTCAGTCAGAAAATATGAAGCTAGTTGCCCACTTCAAAGCTTAGGTACCTATGGAGAAGAACGGGCAAGAAACTCCATGGACACTCTTTTTAAATTACATTTTACAAAAATATCGGTGTGCCAATCGCCTAATACTCAGGAGCTGATCTAGGTTTTCGCTCAAAGGGGGGGGTTCTCTTTGATGGAGGGGGTCTCAAGCAGTGAAAGCCTTAAAAAAATCTTTCGGCTCCCTTTTCGCCAAACTCGAGAATGTACCCCCTTTCGAAGATGACTGAGACTTATCTATATCTCAGTAATATACTGGTGCTGATTCCCCTGTTCACAAACTGAGCTAAATTTAAGTTCAGTGCATCTTTTTCTTTCTATTTCATTAAGAAAAGGACAGAAGATAAATCTTAGTTTAGTCCTGTCAAATTAATCAGCGCCTGACTCAACTTAAAAAATTGATTTTTTGTTTGTTGAGATATCTTAACGATTTTGGTGTCAAATGAAAAGTCTAGGTCTAAAACCATTTAATCCGCTTGAATCATGTAAATCGGTCCACGCGTTTAGGAGATAATTAAGAATTAGTATAGTGAAAATGTAAACAACCAGAATTACCTATTGATGTTTTAATTTGTTCTGCGAACATGTGAAAATATTATTATTGTAAGTTAATGAGGAATGTTAAAGAAAGGGGTATGTAGGTAGCCTAAAGATTAAAGGTTTGTTTTCATTTGTTAATTACAAATGACGGACTTTAAAATTAATTGTCTATCTACCTAATTTACCGTGTAATCAAACATAAGATAGATTACGTGGTCAAGTAGGTAGAGAGACGATGAATATAGTAGCAGCGGCAAGCCGACAACCCTAAAGTGTATTTCAAATAAACTTGCGATAAATGTCATTCAACCACCCTGTACCAAAAAGTCCAAATAACTTACGATAGATATCGTTCGTCATACAAAACTGTCGCTAACATTGCATCGGTTGAGTTTCATAATACCAAACACGGAGTAAGTCAATGTTTTGATCGTGTTACCGACACTGCCATTTTTTTCGTATGGTTTGGAAATATTGGGATACATTAGTAGAAGGAGGTGAACAAACTTTATCGCAAGTTTATTTGAAATGAACTTTAGCGCCACAGCTAGCGCGTCACTCCGCGCCAGACAGCGACAGAGTTACGTGTTAGAATAGAGCGGCAACGTTTAGGTGAATATCGCGTTAGGCACTGAGCACTAATGCGAGCTGAATTGCACTTTGTTGCTTAGTAGCAAGAGTCCCTATTTCTATTAATTGTTGCGCGAACTGCCTCTTCTGTACTTGTACTATTTATTCTGTGGTCCGACTCGCACTTGGCCAGTTTTTAATTTGTAACTTTATTTTTATTTTATTTTTTGTTATTGCGGCCATAGTAGTACAAAGTCTATGAAAATTTCTTCCTATTGCGGTTCAAAAGTTACAGCAGTTACACTGTTTGTCCCACACAACGTCAACGAGACGGCAACTAAAAACTAGATTATTCGGACCGAGCGTGACGTCACGGCATGCGGTAGACCCGCGGCCATAGGAAATGTAGATTACATTTAGACTGCCTTTCCACCAGTGATGAGCGAGGATGCGTAGCGAGGGATGTTCGATCTATCTCTATCTCCTAAACTAAGACCCGATTAAATCTGTGACTTGGCGACCGATTCCGACTAATTGGCGACAAAATACGGGAGAAAACTGATCTTCGCTAGGTGCCCTAGTTTTTGAGATATAAATGTGGCCCTGCTGGGGAGACTCTCTCCAGATCGGCCACCTATAAACCCTTATATCTTTTGAACCAGTGACCGACAAATTCTGATATTTGGCGACAAATTTCGACTAATTAGCGACAAATTTTTTGTGTTATCAAAATTAAAATCCCTGATAGTGGCTCTGCCAGTCAGTGACACCTCCCGCACCGCGCAGCTGCCTCAGGCAACGTCTCAGTTATACGGTCGGCCTGTAGCGCAATCAATGAAACATAAATAAAGTAGATACAAGCTGTGCGCCAACGCTTGGGGGAGGTTACGTCCCGCAGCGTAGACAGAGTAAACTATAGACTGCTGCATATCTTCTTTTTCATTCGCACAAGAAAAAGTGAAATATATTAACGTCACTAGCAAAGAAAAGAGACAGTAAGAATATTTCTGTCCCTTACTGCGTGTCGGCTAAGCACATTAATGTGCACAACATGTTTGACGTTTATGAAGGAATAATAAACCGCGATTAATCGGAAAATAAGATCTTTTTCGTGCATAATTCAATAATAGTACATTTGTGCAACTGTGAAAATGGTAAGGTGCAGTGTAATAAGCTGTAAAAATTATAGTATGATGAAGATTGCCGGATGTTTTTGTCCCTTTCGGTGACACGGATACCATGAGTCTATAGATTAATCTGTCTACGTCCTGCAGTGTCTTCCGGCTAAAATGATGAGGCTTTGAAGCTCCCCGGCCTTAGAAATAAATGAAAACAAATATGTATTTAATTTTGAAGTGAAAACGTCATTAGGCGCGTTGGCCATTTTTTTGAGATGGAAAAAAGCCATTAATAATAATAATATAATAATAATAATTTATTTAATAAAATTTCATTGAACTCGCGCCACTGTTACGATATACGATAAGACGATTAAAAAAATACCCGCTTCGGATGTGTTCGGCTGTCCTCGGGATGTACTCGGTTTTAATGTATGTATCCGATATGCCAGTGAGTGATGGCAAAGTATTCTGTTTGTGTTTTTTGTTTTCACTTCTGTCGGCACTCCCGGAGTGTTTTTTTTTTCATAAAATCACGCCTGTAATATCCTAAAGGGTTTGACAGAGATGTACAGACGCCAGCACATCAAGCTACCCGAAACTGTCAAATTTTCTCAATCAACTTTTGTTTTAGTGATAAAGTTGAAAATCTATTAAAGAAATTTGACAGATTGTAGTAGCTTGGTGTGTTGGCGACTGTAAAATACACCCATAGTTCGCCAGTTATGTTTAAAGGGGGGTAGTAGGGTGCGAGCACAGATATAGATATACCTAGATAACGCAAGTATCACGAACTGTATGAAAACCAAGCGTGCCATGTTTTGACTACCTACTATGACGTCACAAGCTCGCGCTCTCGCTCACACTTACCTAGCCAGCAGTACAAAGGACTGAGCGCGAAAGGGGCGGCTTACGATTTGTAATCATAAGTTGGTGAAATTTTTGGCACGCGAAGTAGTTACTCTTGCGTTATCTAGGTATATCTATATCTGTGGGGTAGACAGAGATGTACAGACGCCAGCACATCAAGCTACCCGAAACTGTTAAATTTTCTCAATCAACTTTGAACCTTATGTTTTAGTGATAAAGTTGAAAATCTATTAAAGAAATTTGACAGATTGTAGTAGCTCGGTGTGTTGGCGACTGTAAAATACACCCATATTTCGCCAGTTATGTTTAAAGGGGGGTCGTAGGGGGCAAGACTATTGCCACCAACGTTACTTTATTTATATAACATTGGTATTGATTTTCTTGGCATAAACTAATTGTAATTTATGCTATTGTTATCTCTTTCTCACATATAAAATAAGAAAGAGGCGGAAGTTACTAAAAAGTTATCAAATTTGGTTCCAAATAGAAACAGATATACATGGTTATTTGTAAAACATTAACAACCTCTTAAGGCTGCGTTTCCACCAGAGATGAGCGAGGATGCGTAGCGAGGAATGTGTGTAAAACTAACCAATAAGAACGCTATCTTAACTCAAGCTGTGAAAATGAAGCGATGTTATTGGTTTGTTTCACACACATCCCTCGCTACGCATCCTCGCACATCTCTGGTGGAAACGCAGCCTAAGAGGTATTTGTACTCATCATTATGAACACAATTTTTTTATTCGTTTGTTAGGGTTCCGTACCCAAAGGGTAAAAACGGGACCCTATTACTAAGACTTCGCTGTCTGTCCGTCTGTCTGTCACCAGGCTGTATCTCAAGAACCGCGATAGCTAGACAGTTGAAATTTTCACACATGATGTATTTCTGTTGCCGCTATAACAACAAATACTAAAAACAAAATTAAATAAATATTTAAGGGGGGCTCCCAAACAACGAACGCGATTTTTTTGCCCTTTTTTGCTCGATATCAAAAATGGCAACAGGTAGGCACTTGAAATATTCACAAAATACTCAGTTGTATTTTAACTTTAATAATAAATAATAAAATTAAAATAAAATAAATATTTAAGGGGGGCTCCCATACAACAAACATGTTTTTTTCGGCGTTTTTGCCTTGTGGTACGGAACCCTTCGTGTGCGAGTCCGGCTCGCACTTGGCCAGTTTTTTCAGTGTACCTACTAACACTCGTCAACAAGTTTCACATTAAATTCAACGATCGAATTTAGAATTATGGGTTTTTTTTTTGTCCCACTTAGCACATATTCTTATAACACATCTGACATTGGCAGAATTGTCGACATCGGCACCATTGCCATAAATAAAAATAGAATAGAGTAGAACTTTTACTAAGGTACCAAACTTGAAATCGCGAAAAAAAGAACAGCTGTTCCTTACATTTTAAAACAGCTGTTCCCAACATTTTGACGAGTTATACGAACACAAATGTAGGGAACAGCTGATTTTTTTTTCGCATTTCAGGTTTGGTCCCATAGTAAAAGTTGTTCATAATGATGAGTACAATGACCTCTTAAGAGGTTGTTAAAGTTTTACCAATAACCCTGTATATAGTACCTACTCCGTACTAAGTCGACAATGGGCGTTTGACACGCCCAACTCGAGTAAAATCGCGATTTTAAACGCTTTCGGAGCAGAAGCTCTTTATGCCCGAGATTCACGAACAAAGCTAAGTTTTTCAAAGCTAGCAAAGGATAGCAAGCTAGAATCTCAGTGTAACCCAAAAATTTGAAGACATGTGGACCTCCACCAGCCCGCACTGGGCCCGCGTGGTGGATTACGGCCCACTCCCTCTCACAGAGAGGAGGTCTGTGTTGATAGCCGTTCGCTTACAGAGACTAGCTTATATCCTAGCTTGAAAACCTAGCCTCGTGTATCTTGGACCATAACTGTCACCATCTCTTTCTAGCACCTATATGTATGTAAAAGATAGCAATACACTAAATTAGTTTTAATTGATATTGAGGGGACTATATGACCTGAAGCGCGGTCACTATCGGACTGCATAGAAAAGAAAGAGAAGCGCGATGACACAGCGCTGGTAATTAATTTATTGCAAAATATGAAGCGATTATCTATTTACAAAAAATCTATTGTTGGGACTAAAAAAATAAAACACTAGTGCTTTAGTATGTTTCTTGTAGAATAATCTGACAAAGAATTAGAATGATTGTATGTATGGTTTTTATTGTAAAAAGAAAGATTTTAGAAGTATCTTCATAATTTTTTTCTATCGTAGGTTAATTAGTTAATTAGTTGTATTATGTTTTCAACACGCTATCTATCTAGCCTAAATCCTGAAGAATATCATATATTTTTCTGATTTTGTTTACTGTAGTCGATCATATACTTTTGGGCATTATAAAACTTGCGTTTAGGTCTTGTAAATCCCCTTTAACAGAATATTATGAAAAAATATAAAAATAAGACATTTTTGTAAGAGTTCAAACGAATTTTCCCGAGTCAGTATCTTTTATTTTTGTTTGTCGATATTGAATGCGAACATCGTTCGGACTCCAAATATTTGTAGAATTAATTGTTAATATTTTTAAGACATTAAGTAAACGGTTTTCAATTAAATAAAGATTATTTTTTAATTATTTTTTTCGTTTTATTTGCGTAATCTGGGAGAGCAGTGGTGGCCCAGTGGTAACAGCCGCTACTTACGAGTTGTAGGTCGTAGGTTCGAACCCAGACAGGCGCTTTACTTTATGTAAATTATTTCATCACCGCTGCTCTCAAAAACGGTGAAGGAAAACGTCGTGAGGAAACTGGCATGTCCTAGAATCAAAAATTCCAAGACATGTGACATCTACCAACCCGCACTGGGCCCGCGTGGTGGATTACGGCCCACTCATTCTCACAGAGAGGAGGCCTGCTGAGTCCCAGCAGTGGGGACATTAATCTAGTCTGCCGGAACGTAGATCTACGCGAGACACAATTGCTTTTAATTGTGTCTAATTACTGCACACAAGCGATTAAAGGCTGATTATGCTATTCCGAAAGGTTTTTGTGCATAATAGGTACATAAATCTCGATAGTTTAATATAATAATAATAATAGTTTTACCCGTGCCAAGCAAGGGCGATCACTTTATTATAAAGTACATACACGATTACATTATAATTAGTTAAACATATTTAATAAAACTTTTGTTAAGAGAAAGAACATTATTATTTTGAGCCCTTGTTTTTCGAAATGAATGAACCGATTCTAATGAAACTTCAAACGCATAAGCAGAGGATAAAAAGGTCTAAAAAGTTAGTAGAGAACATTTTCGAAAAATAGTGTTTCAGCCAAATTAGACCTATTTTAAATTTTCCATAGAAACAGATTTTCAGTTTTTTTTTTTTAAATAAGACCTTTCGAAAATGTTCGCTACTAACTTTTTAGATCTTTGTATCCTGCTTATGCGTAAAAAGTTTTATTAAAATCGGTCCATTCATTTTGAAAAATAAGAGCTTGAAAGTTTGTATGAAATGGCGTAAACGGTCTTAAGGTTATCTATCACCACAGATATAGATAGACCTACATAACGCAAGTATCACGATGAGTATGAAAACCAAGCGTGCCATTTTTTACTACCTACTATGACGTCACAAGCACTATTTAGTGATGGCAAAATCAAATCGATTCGAAGACGTGGCCGCGTGCGGCAGCCGTCTCGCCCCACCCCCGGGGCCTAGCGCCAGCGTTCACGCTCACCCAGCCTACAGACTAAGCGCGAAAGTGGCGGCTTACGATTTTTGTACATAAGCTGGGCTCGCGAATTAGTTGCTCTTGCGTTAACTAGGTGTATCTTTAACTGTGGTTATCACTCATTATAACCGCTCCAACCTGCTCCAGAGCAGTAACCGCCCGTCAGCGCCTCGTAAATATCCACTCGCTTGTCACCGTGCAAAGTCGACGGCCCGTCGCTGCGCTGCGACACTGGCAGAATAGTCATGGCCTCAATTGCCAAAAAAAAAAAATGCGCCGTCAGCAAGGCGATCGCTCGCTGCTGGCACACCACCGGTGAGGTGGCAGCTTTCCGTTCACGCACCCCTTACTAGTTGGTAGTTCACCGTCTACGCACCAACGGCTTGTTTTCAGCTTACGTTTGCGAACATTAGTGTGAAGTAGCGGCCCTAGGGCGGTGCGAGGGGTGCGACAGCACTGGACGCCGTAGTAGGGGAGGCGCTGAAATCGACCGAAATGCGACTACCTGTCATCGAATAGTTACTGAAGTCTACCAGAATCTCATGGCAAAAAAAAAAACTTTGTGGTTTTCATACACTTGACAACATTGGCAATGTCAAATGTATGAAAACCACAAAGTTTTTTTTTTGCCATGAGATTCTGGTAGACCTATACCTATAGTAACTTTATGATGACCGATGATAGTAACTTACTATAAAGCGCGGACGCGGAGTATCGACCGAGACACGACGATCATTTGGGCGCCCAAACGGAGCGGGCGGCGCGGAAAGATCCAAGTTGGAAAAAGCGGTTTAGGCGCAGACGGCCTAATTCTCAAAATAGCAACAGAGTCGCAAAAGGACTAGTTCTCAAAAGGCTAATTCTCTAAAAGTCTAATTCTACATGGCTAATTCTCTGAATGTCCAATAGGTACTCTAAAAAAATCTCTAAATGGCTAATTATCAAAATGGCACATTTTCTACAATTGGGAGTACTCTTATAAGTAAATAAAATATTTCTTAATTAATATTATTAACTATTAAAATATTTCTCAATTAGTTATTTGTTTCAGCGAGTTGAAATTGTAAGATTTTATAATGCTTAAGAATAAATACTAAAGTGTCGGATCAGACAAAATCAAGTCAATTTAGATTATATAAATATATACAGGATGGTCAAAAAGCCGTGGATCAAACGAAATAGGGAGATGAAGGCCCTCCTTTATCTCCCTATGTCGTTTGATCCACGACTTTTGACATTTCCAACAAAAAATCTTTCTACAGTATGGCCATAACTCAATTGCCCTAAAAGTTATTAATTAGCCATTTAGCGAATTAGCCATTCAGAGAATTAGGCTTTTAGAGTATTGGCCATTCAGAGAATTAGGCTTTTGGAGAATTTGCCATTTTGAGAACTAGTCCTTAGCGTTCTATTGCCATTTTGAGAACTAGTCCTTAGCGTTCTATTGCCATTTTGAGAATTAGGCCTTTGCGCCTAAACCGAAAAAGCTTGTGCTGATTTTCAAATCATTTTTTGACATTTTCATATTACCTACTCTAAAAAATTCATTGAGTCTCAAAAAATCGCAAAGAATGTGCGCAATATAGATGGAGCTATGGGGAAGTGTCTTGACGATGCGTAAGCATGCGTGATCCATCGCCGCCCGTTTGATGTCCACCGCGCACAGGATGGGCGGAAAGTCTGGGCAGAAAGAAATCACCGCATTATATTGTAGTCTTTGCAGCTCATGAAGTGATTTTTTATTCCGTTGGTGTAACTGCTGTATGGCGTTCCAATGGAAGGATAAATAAATAAATAAATAAATGACAGAGTTGTGAATTGGTTGAGGAACTTATGAGCTTATTAGCCATAAAGCCCCCATAAAGTGCTCAGACTTTTTAAAAATAATTATTGTCAGGACAGGACACATTTTTGCAAATGTATGGACAACATTTCGTATCTTGCTGGCTATGCCTGTAACTGGTGCCAAAGGGGAACGAAGTTTCAACAAATTAAAACATAAAAACTTATTTACGTTCCACTATGTGTCAGGAAAGACCTTGACCAAGAGGAATCTTTGTCCATAGAAATACATTTGCCTAAAAGCTAAATTATTCTGAATTAATTCAGTACTAGCGCAAAAGCTACGAGCTAGGGTCTGCGGAGTAAATAAAACTGGTCAAACTAAATTACTGATTGTTATTATTTATTATCTTTACTGGGTACTTGTTACCTTGTTAATCGTTGAGCTCCTCATTTCTGAGTCGAGCTGCACGATTTTTGACAAATGCGTGCACTGATTGGACAGGTCCGCTCAATCTGTGTGGTTCTTTCCTCAAAAGACCATTTCAGACATCAATCTACATGGTCTTCACACGATCTGACCAAGATTTTGTCTGGACTTTAAAAGAGACTGTGACCTCTGAGTTTGTTTCGGCCTTTCTTCTCAGAGTAGTCAGATAGGAAACGCCGACCACATCTAGTTTAAAAAATATGATGACGTGTAAAAGTGTTTGTAAAAACCTACTTACAGAAAATAAATCATTTATCATTTATCATTTATCATTTACCTCAGCAGGGCAAGAGAGCAAGAACAGTGGAATTGTCAAACGCGACAGAGTCCATTCCGTGTGCACTACGCACTCTATGCACTATCGACAGATTCCACTGTCCTTGTCACGCAGATACACCCTACATATTTTTTACATATATTTAAAACTATTTATTTATCTAAACTATACAGGGTTATCGGAAAAACACCAAAAACCTCTTAAGAGGTCATTGTACTCATCATTATGAACAACTTTTACTATGGGACCAAATATGAAATCGCGAAAAAAAAATCTGCTGTTCCCTACATTTTGACGAGTTATACGAACATAAATGTAGGGAACAGCTGATTTTTTTTCGCGATTTCAGATTTGGTCCCATAGTAAAAGTTGTTCATAATGATGAGTACAATGACCTTTTTGGTGTTTTTCAAATAACCCTGTATAGGCACAGCTACTATGTAATACCAGATTATTCCGTGTCAGCAACTGCATAAATATATCATAGGAACATGGTACAGTCAGCAACAAAAGTCGATTAACATTCCAGTTTGTTTTAATCTCGGCTCAATAGCAAAATATTAACACTTCAGTTTTTTTAATCTCAGTTACCTATTAAGTAAAATATTTGTTCAAAATTGCATTGGACTTCTGCTGCAATGTTGAACAAATATTTTACTCAAAAACTGAGATTAAAAAAAACTGAAGTGTTAATCAACTTTTGTTGCTGACCGTACACACTTAGAGGGGCGCCATTTTAAGATTTTGCACCACCTAAAAAAATTGTAGGGCCGCCGCTGAGTGTGAGAATGAACGGGCGACAGCCGTGCGAGGAAAGCGCGCGTATACCTAACATAACCATTTTTTTTTTCAGAGCGGGACGCTTACGGATTTAAAAAAAAAACTAGGTATTCAATAAAGAGAAAAGGACATGAAAAATAATATATTAGCTAAGTATTAATTTTAACATTACATTGCGGTTGAAGATGCATTTATTTTGTATTTGTGGGTGAAACAAATTCGTTTTAAAATGTCGGGTCTAGTTTTTTTATGAAGGCTAGTCGCCGTTGAGATTGACCGCCATGGATGAAATACGGTCCGCAGGACTCTCAGACCAACAAAAAAAGATAGACAGCGCGCCACGAACATTAAAACTGAAGCCACCTTTTTATCTATGTGTGTATCGAAGGCTTGCCATTTGTTAAATGTTTTCCCTATAATTTGGGGATATTTGTGCGAATAGGAACTAGTATAATATTGTACGAGTAAGATATTGTTGAGTATGGTATTGGTATTAATTGGAAACCCAAAATATTCAATACACAAAAAAGAAAATAGGCATAACTCGAAGTAACAAATCATATTTATATGTATGTATTAATCGAATGGGGAAAATTAAAATCGTATTATGGCAACCCCCGCACCTTATGTCACCTACTTTCGTTCGTTGAGGTTTTTTGTTCCAAGTAATCTGAAATGTAATATTATAGAAACGATATTATTTCAAGTACTTACAAGTGAAAAGTGATTCCGTGAGACTTTTATGTGATTTGCTGTTGTTTTTGCAACTTTTCACTGCACAGGAAGGCATAATTATATTTTTTTAATCTATGTTAACTTGACGACGACTCGTGACGTACTAAGAGCGATGAGCATGGTTTTAGTATAGGTGTGTGCGTGAGCATGTATGTTTACTTGCAGGAGCACGGTTTTATGGCTTCACTTTTGATGTTCGCGACGCGCCGTCTTTCTTTTTTTGTTGGTCTGAGGCAGGACTATACTTTGACCATAGTTTTGGAGCTTACCACATGATTTGCCGATATTAGTCTTTGTAATTAAAATGTATCGACTACTTATGTTTTATGCTGTCTAATTTGATATTTAGATACAATGTAAATTATTCATAAATAAATTGAATTGAATATGGTTTGGTCCCTTTGTAAAAGTGGGACATTTTTGCTCTGGTTGAGGACATCGGGATAGACAGCCTGAAAGCGGGACTGTCCCGCCTAAAGCGGGACGAATGGTCACGTTATGCATACCGCTCGCAGGCGTTCCAGTATTATAAAAGTGCTCTGTGCAGACGTTTCTTTGCCTAGGAGCGAGCTGCTCGCTTGAGCTGGGCTGTTCTGTATTCATGTCATTGTAAAATACTTTAATTCAGTTGATTTAAAATCCTTACTAAGTTATTATCTTCATCATCATCATCATTATCATCATGATCATTATCATCATCATCATTATCATGATCATTATCTTCTCATACCTTGAATTGGCAAAATTATTTATCGTTACCAATGGAACCAGAAACTAAAAAAAAATAGAATAGAATATTTGCTGTGTCGGAGCGGTGCTGTTATAATGATCTTTAACAAACTAATCTTCTAAATTACTCCCTACTTCTGTGACAGTAGGTTCAACTTTCATTTCTTTCTTCCTCTTTGCAGTCGGCTTATCCAAGTTACTGAGCGCTTCAGCCAGCATCCCTTGAAAGTTCCTAACCTTAGACTTATAATATTTATTTTTCCTAGGTTCGAAAACATTTTCTATCGGAGTTTTACCTAACAAATGTGCTAAGGGGTTTGTATTCACCAATTTTGTACCATCTGGTAATTTTAAATCAATATTTTTATTATTTTCAACTGTTGCAGTATTATTTTGCTTATTCAAAACTTCGTTCACTTTGACAATTTTATAGTAAGGAGCTTGCGGTAGCAAATGAGCGATTCTCAAGTCTTTATACTCCGCTGGGAGCTTTGGTATCACGATTTTATGAGGAATTTGGGATACTCTAGGCGTTTCTTCAGTTCCTTCTAACATGACTTCTTCTGCGACTTCTGGAATTGAGTCGTTACGGTCCATGATATTGTAATTGTCACCATCATAATTTTGGAAATCGTTGTCTTGACTATGTTCCTGGATTATGGGTACTGGTTGTACCAATTTAATGCTTGCATGACATTTTTCAAACTGGCCTGACTTGAATTTAACAGGCATTGATAATTTTGTACTTAGTGGCATAGGTTGTTCTTCAAATTTAGTCATTTTTATTAGCGGTTCTTTCTGTATGCCTTCTACTATTTTGAAAGTCACCGCATTAGTGATTACAACTTCTACCTTATTTTCTGCTTCAGGGGTAAAGTTCTCGATGAACTTCTGGACAGAGAGACGGTTGTCAACTTCCTCAATCTTTGCTGATGATTGAATTTCTCCACATTCAACCTTCCTGATGGTTCTTCTGAATTTTTCTGACATTGGCAGATCATCAGAGATTTTTTCGCCTTTTTTACGTTTTTCCAACATATATTTCAGTGTGTCTGTTAATTTAGACGACGAATGCTGTAACGCTATGTGTTGATGCAACTTTTCCTTGCTTCGGAAAACTTTGGAACATTTGATGCATTTTTTATAGTCTTTCTTTGAATGTAATGTTGTATGATGATTGAAGTTTTGGTATGTGTAGCAATATTTATTGCATATCTTGCAAGTGAACCTCTTCCTGTTATTAAATAATTGGTTTTTTTTCCACTTCCCTCCAACTCCTGACGTTTTATTGATTAGCTTCTGCTGTTTCAGTGCCCTTTTCTTCACAACTAATAGAGGTTCATCATCAGAAGACTCTACGGTAATTGTCTCTTCCAGTTCCTTTTTACGGACCTTTGGATCTCTCTTACGCTTCAATGTGGGCTTTGAAGCCATCTCTACTTCAGTCTGGTTCCCCTCAGTCTCTGTAACACTCATCTCAGAGTTCATATTCAATAAGCTGATGTTAGAGTCCTCGTTCCTACCGAGAACTGCATCTTCCTTCTCTTTATCATCGTACAAGCTTTTTGGGATAAACGGATTCTCGGATTTTTTATCAGTAAAAAATACATTGTAGTTCTCATCGAATTCAACGAAACCCACACTCTTGTGTTCTAACTTTATGTGGAGTGTAAACCTCTTGCGTATTCTGAACTTTTTGGTACAAATCCTGCATGTATACGGCTCAATGTCCTTGTGTTTTGTGTAGAAATGTCCGAATAGCTTCTGCGGGTGTTTATATGGAGTTTTGCAGTAAACGCACATGTATTTATACAAGTGTAGCTCGCTCTTATGTGACCTTTCCATATGTTTCTGCAATGCAACTTTCCCAACGCAGTGTTTCCAACAAAAAGTACACGCTTTTAGTTCTACAGACAGCGGGTGCTCAGTCGACTGATGTTCGGACAGCTCGTACATTGTATCATAGTAAGTGTCGCAGGTGTAACATTTTATCACCTTGCACACCTTTTTGTGCTCCTTAAAAGTAAACCTGTTGAAAAGCAGCTTGCAATCGGGGCACTGTTTTCTGACAAAATTGTAGTGCTTCCCGCAGTATTTTAATATGTGCTGATTCAATGAGTACCTCTTTTTATACACATTTGAGCATGTATCGCAGACAAATGTCTTACACTTTTTAGAAGATTTTGAATGCTCAATGAAATGCTTTATTTTCGCTGTAGAATAACTACAATAAACGCAGATGTAGACAGTATCAGTGCGTGCAGAGAGTAAAACAGTCTCAGCTTTGACATTTAAAACGGCTGATAGGTATGGAAGAAGAGGCTGCAGCATAACCCCGTCATCATTGTTATTATGATTTTCTAGATCATGTTTTCTCAAATCACGGAGGTTGCCATACTTCTCAGGACACTGCGAGCACAAATAAGCAGACTTAACGCTACGCTTGTGCTTTTTTTCGTGCATTCTATGCTCATTGTCGTCAGAAAAAGCTCGTAAGCAGTGAAGACAGTAAAATAGGCTTGTCAAATGGTTGTCTCGAAAATGTTCGGCGTAATCAATCAGATCAGTGTATATATGCGTACAAAACAAACATAGCTTCGAGCCGGCGCTTGTTATCTTATGTATTTGGTGTAAATGTACTGTTAAATCGTCAGGATCTAAGAATTCCGCTTGACAAATTGTACATGTCGTATCGACTTCGACATCCGCGCTATAGTTATTTATGAATTCTTCGTCCAACACTTCCACCACTTCCTCATGCTGTTCTTCCACAACATCCTCGTGTTCATCCGTAGACATTATTGTGGCTTTGGAGTAATCATAACATGTATTTTCAAGTAATTTAGCTTCCCAACTTTCCACAAACAATCGAAAAACAATCTGACATTTAGGAAATTTTGACAGGCAAACATAGAGCCATTCAGAGCAAACAAAACGTAAATAGAGGTGGAAATATACTGCCTAAACCGCAGCAAATAATGTCATTAGTCGATTTCTTGGTATGACGCTGGTAATCATCAATTTTTAATAATAAATATGCCAAGCGTGCACTGGATTCTCTTACTACGGACAGCGTTTTTGCAACTTTATAAGAATTCTGGAAAGAATTATTATAGAAAATGCTTTCACAACCTATGAAGCCAACCTTACACTAACGTGAAACCTGTGTGACATGCAAGACACAAATCGGCGCGATCACTTGCTCGCTTAGATGACCAACACAAAGAGTACAGTATGACCAACGCCCAACGCTGAAATGATACGACTTTCCACATTATTTTAGCATCCGAATTTGTCGTTGTTTGTGTTTGTGAATTTGTTGTTTGTGAATATCCGTTCTATCACTTTCACTTGAAAGGTAAAGACAAATCCCACGAACCCAAAACACGCCTTTACACAAGAGTGGTGTGAAGTCAACCGAGTTGCACTACCAGAGGCATGACATACTTTAGAACGGGCTATACATTTAAGAATGATTTTATTTCTGTAAGTAGATTTGTACAAACACTAACACGTCAATCATATTTAAAAAAAAAAACTATTTATGGCATAGGTTGGCGTTTCCTATCTGTTTACTCAGAAATAAAAGGCCGAAACAAACTCAGAGGTCCACTGTCTCTTTTAAAGTCCAAACATAATCTTGGTCAGATCATGTGACGACCATGTACATTGGTGTCTGAAATGGCCATGATGAGTGGAGAGGAATGACAGATTGCGTAGACCTGTCCAGTCAGTGCTGAGTGCACTGTCAGTAATAATCATTCAGCTCAACCACAGAACACTATTACTTCTAACGGAGAGCTCAATTCAGAACAGGGGGGGGCACACTTAACACTGTCATCATTTCCACAGACGACAGCGACATCTGGAGTTTGGCGGGTTAAAAAAACTTGGCAGCCATCTTGTCTTGTTTGTCAAACAATTTGTCATTGTCGCCGGCCATCCAGTGTAACCAACTTAGTGAATTTTCCACTAACACTGATGGTTTCGACCCCCCTTTTAGTGGCGAAATATTGCTTTTAGTAGCTGGTGGTTTTTCTAGTGGTTTAGTAGAATTCAGTTTCAATTACTGAAAATGCTATCACTCAACCACTAAGCCACTAAAACATTACGAAATATATTATTTTTACTTCATTTAATTTTCAGAAATATTTACTTTTACTGTGTAGGTAAATTCTAATAAAAGTTCTATAAAAAATCAGTACCCAAGAATCATATAAATGTGAAACCGATGATGGTGCAGACAAAAATTCATCTGAAGACGAATTTTAGAATATTACTTTTTTATCCTAGTTGTTGTTCTTATTGAATAATGTTTATAATTTTATATTATGTTCCTCATCTTGACTTGTTGATTTACTAATAATATTTTATGGTGATTTACTGATTTTAAATACATTTTATTACGTGATAATAAAGAATTTTTTTACTAATATAACTTTAATCACTGTTTCCTTTCACAAAAACCAAAAAAATATTTAGTGGAAATTTTAGCGAATTTTGTAGTAGGGCCGATTTTTATTAGTGGTTTTCGAAGTTGAATCTGGTGGAGAGCTAGTTTATCTGTTGACAACACTGCAGGCATCTGCCATTGTCAATTCCGGCTTTCCAGACTTTGATGCGCTTCCCGTAATTCCGAGTTTATCTCAGTTATTTCTGTTTTAGTTGTTACTTGTTATTGTTATTTGTTTTGTTAAGTTTTGTTGCCACTCATAGTAAGTAAGTATGCATATTACCATGAGTAGCGAGTCAATATACGAGATATTATGCATTGCATATCTATAGATAGGTGTATATTTGTATCTCTAGTTTTATCCACAACGAAGTTATAGGGTGTCGAAAATGGCCTGAACTGCTTCGAGAAAAGGATGGTACGGCCGTACCCCTTTTTGCTCGACTTGGTGGGGGCACTCCCGTGCCCCCAGATCTATAGGTGTATAGCCTTAGTTCACCCACCAAACTCAAGGTGGCAGCACTTTCCATACATGCAAATTTTACCACAGAGTTGTTACTCTTTGCCTCTATAGTTACTTTACTCTTTGATTCAGAACTCGACGAACAATACCAAAGAAAGGGTGTGCGTTACGCCAGCCAGAAAATGTTGATAATCGTCATCTAAGTGCAATAGATAATTAGATATCTTCTATATTTTGTTAAAGCAGATTTTTTTTAATTTGGTAAGCTGATTGTTTATAGGGTTCCGTACCAAAAGGGTAAAAACGGGACCCTATTACTAAGACTTCGCTGTCTGTCCGTCTGTCCCTCTGTCTGTCACCAGGCTGTATCTCAAGAACCGCGATAGCTAGACAGTTGAAATTTTCACAAATTATGTATTTCTGTTGCCGCTAAAAAAATACTAAAAACAAAATAAAATGAATATTTAAGGGGGGCTCCCATACAACAAACGTGTTTTTTTCGGCGTTTTCGCCTTGTGGTACGGAACCCTTCATGTGCGAGTCCGACTCGCACTTGGCCAGTTTTTTTCATTATTCAGGACATCTGGCTAATCACTGTGTGTGTGTGGTAGCTGATATAGGCTACTTTTTATCCCTTACCTATGCGGGTGAAACCGCGGGGCGCAGCTAGTTAGTTACCTCTAATTTGTTACGCAATAAAAAAATCCACAATAATGCACCGTTTTAGCAAATAGAAATATGCTTTTATAGGTCCTTTATCTAATTATCTATTGCACTTAGATGACGATTTTCAACATTTTCTGGCTGGGGTAACGCACACAAAGAAAGGACATTTGGGTCAGCCGCATATTAGTGCAACATAAAGACAGAAAACTCGTGTAAGTACTTGAACCCGCCGCGGGGGACGCCCCAGGCGTCGGGAGCCGCGTGACGACTCCCGGCCACCGTAGGCGCGGGCCTGCGGGCGGAGAGTAATGGGTAGCTCACCGTCCGATCAGGACCAGGCCCGTGCCGGACGGCGCGTACGTGTTCCACGCGCGCCTCAAAGAGATGTCAGCATCGAGGAGAGGCCCCCTTAGGGCCGAAGCCTGCCGGGCCAGCGGGATTGTCCGAAAGGGTTACCGCTGCCCCGGAACATAAAGGGCTAAGGAAGGAACACGGGTGATTTGAAAATTGTGATTTTCTTAAGGATTGACATTGCTAATGTATGAAAACCACAATGTTTTTTTTTTATTTTGCCATGAGATTCTGGTAGCACTTTAACATGACCACAACGCCTCCTGCAGTTTTTTTTTCTTTGTACCACAGGCTAAGAAGAGAAGTTACCAAAACTGGCCAAGTGCGAGTCGGTCTCCCATATGAAGGTTTCCGTACCACAAGGCAAAAAATACCTTTCTTTTATGTAAGCAAAGCCCTTTAATTTTTATTTAACTTTATTTTATTTTAATTACCTACCTACTTAAAGCAGCATTAGAATTTAGAAATACACACTCTGTGAAAATTTCAACTGTCTACCTATTTACAGTTCATGAGATACAGCCCGCTGCAAAAAACGCCCAAAAAACACGTTTCGAGTAAGGAGACCCCCTTATTTTTTTTTTGTTTTGCTACCGCGGCAATAGAAATACACATTCTGTAAAAAATTCTGTCTATAAATACAGCCCGCGGATAGACAGATGGAAGGACGGTCAGCGGAGGCTTAGTAATAGAGTCCGTTTGCAGTTTGCACCCATTTGGTACGGAACCCTAAAAATATATCCATCCAATGTTTATTATCTCAATAAAAAACTTAAAAATAAACAAGCCGCATCAATTTTTTAATATTTTTCATACTATTCTTTTTGGCATGAAACGGTAAAGATCAACGAGTCACTTGTAACAAAAATGCGAAAACCAGGGCGCCTAAAAAGGCCACTTTGGAGAATCACATTATGAATCGTAATATGGCGAAGACAGTCCGTGTTTTTCTTTTTTTTCGCTGCACTACGTAGGTATAGTCAAAGAGATTGGGATTGGATTTGGACCGGATTGATTGGTATTTTAGCACAGACAAAAAAAATAACTGAAAAATGCTTCACCAATGGGATTTGATACGATTAACTTAACGGTTAACTGTCCATTATGTTATCCTTTTATGATTCTGCCAAAGTGGCCTTTTTAGGCCCCCAGTTCACAGCAACGCTAACGCTTAGTAACCGTCCAAAACAATAATAACGGTACGGTAATCATTAGCACTGTCGAAAACAATGCCGCAATGACATTTAAAAATTTCTGTTGTTACCATGTTCAAGCAAAAGAAAAACAACATTGTCAATACATGTGTTAATTAAATGAATCATCGGCAAATAAACCATCTTCTGTTAGCAAGGTCATCCATTATAAATACCATGGCTAATTTATGACGTAAATAACTTTGTGATTATTTTTCTTGATGTTTACTTTGCTTCTTTTCACGACGACACGTAGCTAGAAATGACGCAGTGATTATTATCTGTGCCAAATAATTGTGGGGAGATTTCGTAGCGTGGCTGGTAATTTTCAGGGAGTTTTTGTCGTGTGTTGCTGTTATATTATTTTTTGTTTTGTTGCAAACTTTATCTCAGGGCCCGGAGCGTATGTTAGTCAGCGGGGTAATAAGGGATTTTCTTTTTAACTCTTCCCTAGTCGCTGGATAGATGGCGCTGAACTTGGTAAGTTACTGCAAGGAACGGAACGTCACATCATTTATTGATTATTTCACTTGGATGTAATTTTGAGATCGTAAAACGAAAGCAAACGAAAGTGTCAGTCAACGAGCATAAGTGACGTGACGCAATGTTTTTTTTCACAAGCATTTTGGCTTTGGCACCTAGTAACGTAGTCAGTTCAACGCCATCTACAGTTCTTGAAAACTATGTTTTTTTTTATACTCAAAAGAAAACCTCATTGCGTAACACTATCAGTAGCAATGGGTTTCATTTTGACAGTTCAACAACATTCATTACGGGAAATAAGTTGTGGAGCAGACACCTTTTTCGAACAAATTAAGCAATGGATTGCCAAATCTCCTTCAAAATTATTCAGATTGAGATTGATAGTGTGTTAAGCAATTAGGGTGCAGTTCATCTTTCGCGTATAGTGCGTTATGGATCACAATGAGCGTGGTGAAATAGAGAAATTACATCAAATGTACAGGATTTTATAAATTTTGGCATGAAAATTGCATGAGGACTTGGAAAAACTGAGTCAAGAGTTGAAATTTCCTTTTAAGGCGATAATACAGGAAGATTTTTTTATCACCAATGATATTTTAGTAAACAGATATGTTATGAGCGCGCAAATCGTGAAGACTAGAAAACGTCCTAATTGGGACGTATTGCCTTTAGTCTGTGTCACGCACGTCTACGAGTGATACGATGCGCGCTGCTACGTAATTATCATCCAAAATGCCATCTTGTTTATTTAGAAAGTGTACCAATTATGATACCAAAGTTAATAAAACACAAGGGATCTCATACCACACGAAAGTACACAATATACTTCGATTTATTAATATATTTCAATTATTTTCCTAATATTCTGATATTTGGAGGTTAGAAAAAAGAAAGAGATGGAAAATACATTTTTTATCGTAAGAACGACAAGGATGCGTGCACTCCGGACATCTTAGACAAAGAAAAGTATAGACGGCGGGTAGCTCCATTTCATTTCCACAAGAAAGGGATAATGTATTGAGTTATTATAAGTAACAGAAAAGGATAAAGCTATACTATTTCCGTCTCTCACTGCGTGCCAGTTTTTTCAAGGCAGCTACTTATGTAGCCAATGTTAGTTAAGTTAGTTTTTTGTCTCATGTGTGGCCACGCTACCCGATGCTCTATAGCTTTCTTACTCTAAGCCGGACATAGAATAAAAGTACAGATGCGAATATTAGACAGTAAAGTCATCTTTACGACAGAGTTCTAGTTTCCCTTTTAATAACTTTTCTTTATAATTTTGTTTGATATATTTAATTATAAACTAACCATGTCATATGTAGGAAAAGAAAATATTAATAGCTTATCGTTACTTACCACAACATGTCACAGATAGTGTTAAAATAAAGCTACCATTGAGATAAAAATTAAATCTTTTCTTTCTTTTTAAAACGTGTTTTATTTTTCACCTTTTAATAGTGTTTATTCGTTGCATAAGCACAAATCCCGACTACAAATTCTGTACACGCGGCTTAGACAAAGAAAAGTATAGACGGCGGGTAGCTCCATTTCATTTCCACAAGAAAGGGATAATGTATTGAGTTATTATAAGTAACAGAAAAGGATAAAGCTATACTATTTCCGTCTCTCACTGCGTGCCAGTTTTTTCAAGGCAGCTACTTATGTAGCCAATGTTAGTTAAGTTAGTTTTTTGTCTCATGTGTGGCCACGCTACCCGATGCTCTATAGCTTTCTTACTCTAAGACACGCGGTTTGTACTTTCTGTCTAGTTAATTTGTTAGTCTATGATGCCAACGTGCGGTGATTGGTGGTCCGAATAATGTTTGTTTACATTCACGCGCAATTGACAACATCTAGCTGTCACGTTTTTTCTTATTGGTTTTATCAAGCTATCCTTTTTCTATCCTTTTTACTTGTAGTGAAATGTAAAATGAATGAAAAGTGTGTATGTGTGCTGTGTGCTACCTCCCGGCGCGGAACACTTTTTTCTGTTGTTTTGTAAGTGTATAACATATCTGTTTATTAGAATATCATTGTTTATCACCATCCAAATTTTCACAGGGTGTTCTACCCATGAATATGACAAACTTTCACTATGAGACCAAATCTGAAATCACGAATAAAAAATCTGCTGTTTTATACAAAACTTCAATACCTACTTGACCAAAATGTATAAAACAGCAGTTTTTTTTTTGTGATTTCAGAGTTGGTCTCATAGTGAAAATTGTTCATATTCATGGGTAGAACAACCTGTGAAAATCTTCCTGTATTTCATAGCATTTTATTATTAGAATGAATAGTAACTAATTGTATGTTTTGTATATGCTTCAAAAGTGAAGCGCCCTTGAAATGTTTATTTATTAAGATTCTTCTCCATGCTGATATCAATAGATTAAGATTATTATTGTTCTT